>CM074586.1:14167500-14862500 GCA_037305975.1 Chrysolophus pictus
TTATATCTATATAAATGTTTCCAAAATGACTTCTCACTCATATCCCTATCACCATCATAAGACGCTTCTCTCTCTCGCAGCTCCTCGGCAGCTCCCCAGCCGGGCAGCATCCCGCACCCCATGTGCATCACCACTGGAAAATGTAGCTGTCCCCAACGTACACACACACACCTTTGGTTCCTCCCTGCTTTAACTGACGTACAAACAGCAACTTTTCAGCACCCGTTTGTTCAGCAGAAAACCGCTCACAAGGTAAGGCAGGTATCTGTGCTCGCGTTTAACTCTGCTCCTGAACTTTTCCGTCTCACTCCTGGCACTGCAATTCCGTACGCCAAAAGGAAATTTTCTCAAAGGTTTTCTAACCTGGCATCAAAAAACCTAATAATCTCCAGTCATCTTGAAACTCAGAACGAATCCATCCTAATGAGCACAATTAAAAAATGTCTTCCTTATGGATGGAGCAAAACGAACACTAGATGGGGTTCCAGTTGCAACAGTTTCTTCAAAAAGTTCAGCGCAGTTTCACTGTTCCAGTGACACGTAAAAGAAAGGCTCCTTAAGGCTATATCTAAACTTCGGCTTACATAAACATTGGCAAAGGGACAAGAAACGAAATCCCTGTTGTTTGGAGGGTAAAACGGAGCTATGGGAACTACCTGTCAATCTCCTCTTCGGGGGTCTGGCATCTGAGGGGTGACAGGGGAATAGGGTTAGCAAAAGAAGCAAAGCTGATAAGGTGAAGCTAAAATAAACTACTAACTTCCTGCTAAGCAACCAGTAAGACTCAATTCGGGGGTCACTGGCAAGATATTGAAGTACATATTGTGATCTGAACCCTGTCACCTTTGGATGGAAGGAGGCTAGCAAAGGTTAAAACAGCTGAACACTTAGGGGTTTTTCTAGCAGCAGCCGTGCAGACCCAAAGCAGCAATTTCGCTCCTGCATTTCAACTTTCATTTTTTCTGCACTGTGAAGCACTTGGGTGTGATGCACCTTAACACGTAGCACAGGCGCCCAGCAAAGCCCCTCCAGTGGGCATTCAGCCAGGGGTGCCATTTCTGCAAACGGTTTCAAGGAGCGCAACAGAGTTTTCTGAGAGGCACCCCAGGTCATTTCAAGGATTCGTGTTTCCACAATTAAAGCGTGAATATGGTTAAAAGCGAGTTATGCAATGAGAGCTGGTACAGCTAAATATACAGCAGGGCTTGTCCTCGGAGAGCCAGATGCTACTTAGCATCTAAAAGATAAATAAGGTACAAAGTAAAACGTAAATATTTTGCAGCGAGACAAAGCTGTGGGTTATGTAGGGGAAAGGCATGCAAAATGGGTCGGAGCTAACAGCGGGTTCAGGAGACTCCCACCATATGGGTTTTGGTAATTATTTCTGAATCGCATCTGCATAAGTGATATTTCAAAGGGCCCTCTGAGCTCCGGGCTCACCTTTGGAAAACGCATCCGTGCAGTTGTGAGGCGATCCGCTGCGGTTATCTCACCAAAAGGCCTCGTTACGTAACTAACTAAAAGCAGCCCAACCGAGCCATTATTTCTCCTGAGCGCCCTGCCCTTCAGATCGCACTAAAGAAAGCCATCATAATTTCTCTCATTTCATGGGCCCAGTAACAATTACGCGGGTGATCATAAAGCTGTAGCAGGAATTTACCAAAATCCATTACCAACATGAAAAGCCAGCGGTTCTGACAAGCCTTTTTATGGAAGGGCAGCAAAGATTTTTCTCCCCGAAAGCCTGGCTGGCTTCTTTCTCTGACATAACTTGTGCCCTGGGAAACTGTGCTCCAAAAACGCTCTCCTACAATTAGCAGCACAATTCCGAGCAGCTCCGAGACAATTCTGAAAGCTCATGGAAGTAGCCGGGGTTATTAACAAAAGGAAATAATCCCACAGCCTCCTGCCCACTTCCTACCAGTAATTAGTTACTTGTTGAACACAATTTATGCTGCAAGTAATTTCTACTATTAATCTGATACCCGTTCCACTTAATCCAACGTGAACTTTATTAAAAGCGCACATTTGCAGGGTGGAGGTGAAGGGTAAATTTACTTCTCCACCGATCGCACCAGAAATACATTTTAAGCGCAGATCTGCCTGTAAGGGTGAACTCCGTGAGCTTTGAACTGTAACAAAAGGGACCGGTAAGAAAATAAATACACGCTGCTGCAGCGTGCTGAACTTTTCGCTATCGATCTTCAGCCACGGAGCTGCAACAGAAACTCGAACAAAGCAGAACTCAATCAGGTGCAAGTAGTACTCGCGGGGCCACCCTGCCCGTCCCCAGCTGTGCTCACTGCGAGCGTCTCAAGGACGCGCGCCGCTACGTTTGCCCGAGCCCCGCGCAAGATGTAGAAGAACGAACCAATCTGAAGTCGCGGTACGAAAGGAAAAGAAAGGAGCGCTCGGAATCCCGAGTTTTCGCTCCGCGGTTGCGAGGCACACAACTCACAGCCGCCCCTCCGCAGCGCGCCCTGCCCTGCCCTGCCCCGCTCGGGGGCGGCTGCCGCGGGGCCGCGCCGCGCCGGGATTACCGCAAATCCCGCTCCGGGGGCAGCGGCCCGTGGGCAGCCCGCTGAGAGCGCAGCGCCCGGGCACGCCGACAGCCGTAAGGCGAGCCCGCCGCTCCGAGCCGGGAGGGGGGAAAGCTCCGAGAGATGCGAGAGTAAAGCACGCTTCTTCCCGGGCTATCGGCCGCAGCCTTTAAACGGGAGCTTTGTCGTTTACTTATTTAACTTCCGATAGCCACGCGCACCGCACGCAGCTCCGCTTCCGCGCCACCGCTTCGGGCAAAGCCCAACTTAGCGCACGCACAGCGCTCAGCAACAGGCGGAGGGCCGCTCGGCTGCCGTGCCCGTCTCACGCCCGCGGGGTCTCGCTTTTGAAAACGATGCACAAAATCAGATCGGAAGGCTAAAACCAGGGGAAAATGGCTACTTTTTAAGACGATGGGTGGGAGCGATTGACTCCGCTCCGTCTTGTAGCAACAAAACGGAGAACGAGCGTCAGGAGAGGCAATTAAACAAAGTGAAGATGTGGAAAAATTCCTCCCTGCTTTCCCAGGAAGATAATTCCCATTTCAACTTTCCCCTTCCCCGCTCACTTTAAAAGTTCCAAACTCTTTCCCGGGAGGCCGAGGGAAGACAAACAAAAACTCGACGCTTCCCCAACTCCCGCTCGAAACTTCAAGAGGAAGTAGGAATAACATGGGAAGAAAAATAAATACGTTTGCCGAGATGAGAAAGGGGATGAAACTCAGCGAATGGCAAAACCCGAACGCACTCAGGGCGGGCAGAACTCGGCCAAAACCCAGAAGTCGCCTCCCAGGAACCGAGTGACTTTTAAGAAACGTTTCAGCAGAGCTGCACGAAGCGAACGTCCGCTCGTTCGCTGCTTTCCGACGCGTCGGGCCCGGGCTTCGGGGAGCGCTCACACGGGCGGGACGGCGTCCCGCAAACTTTCCGCCCCGATTCCCCACGCGGCGGTGGGACCCTCCCCGAACTCCGCGTGCAGCAGCCACGGGCAGCGCTCTGTTCCCGTTCCCGGGGTGCGGCGGGGGCCGGGCCGGGCAGCTCCGGGAGGCGGCAGCAGTAGCGGCAGCAGCGCCGGGCGCCCACAGCCGGCCCCGGGAGAGCGGAGGGCCCGGGCCGCCGCTTCCTGGGGAAGTTGCCGGGGGAGCCCGAGTGTTTCCTCCCGACGGGGCCGGGCGGGGAAGCGGCACCGCCGCGCCCCGTTCCTCCCCTTACCTGCGCGCCCGGAGCGCTTCTGGCCCCCGGCTCCCTCCGCCCTGGCGCTCGCCCGCCGCATGGCCGCTGGGTACCTGCCCCGGCCCCGCTCCCGGCGGCCACTTGTCGCCCTGCGACTCGGCGCAGGTACGGACAGGGCACGGCCCCGCGGCGAAACTCCTCCGAAAGCCCCTCACCGGGAGGGGGAGGGACGAGGGGGGAGGGAAAAAAAAAAAAAAAAAAAAAAGAAAGAAAAGAAAAAGGGAGATTTCACACGCTGCCTCTCCAAATCCTGGCGGACACAAAGCCGCTGTTTATTCCTCGCTCACCGACTCGGAGAGGGAAAGCAGAGAAGAAAAATTAAAAAAACAACCGGAGGGAGAGCGAGCGGATCCCCGCGCTCCCGGAGCTTCAAGCTGGCGGCCCGGGGCAGCTCCCGGCGCGGGGCGATCTCCCCGGCCCGGCCCGGCAGCAACTTTTCCGCCTGCGGGAAGCGCTCGGAGCCGGAGCGCGGGGGTCGGGGTGGGGGGGAGCGAAGCGGGTGCCCGGGGAAAGCTTTCCGCCGGCGGGGCGGTGTGGGTGGCCGGGCCGGGGCATCCGCCGCGCGGGTGCGGGCTCGGGGGCCCCGCCGCAGCCCCGCTTTGTGCCGCCGCTCCGCGGGGCGCGGGTCCGTCCCCTGCGGGCTCGGGAGGGCAGCCCGCCCCACGGGGGGAGGGCGGAGGGAAAGCGGCGGGGAACGGAAAGAGTTCGGGGGTTCGTTAAGAACCACGCGAAAGAGAACGCCGAGTTGAAAAAAAAAAAAAAAAAGAATAAAATCAAAGCCGACAACTCGGGAGCAAAAAGGGAAAAGAACCCCCCCCGGCCGTAACTCCCGGAGAGCGGCGGTCCCGCTCCGCAAGGTAAGCGGCTCTGTTTTGTGCGTTTGTGTGAAAATGCGTGCGAGGGAGAGCAGAGGCACTCACCATTTCGCTGGGATAACGAGGCCAGATCGGGGTCGGATTGGAAATGCTGAGGCTTCGCCTGCTTCCTCCGCGACATGCTGGCTCAAACATCAGCTGGGGCAGAATAAAAAATTACTAAAAAAAAATCTTCTCAAAATTACGGAAATCGAGCCTCCCCCCCCCAGCCTCCCCGGTCCTCCGCGCACCGCGCATGTGTCCTGCTATAATTATGATTATCAATAATGCATTGCGATTAATCATAGAGGGGCTCTTTGAAAGGCGATTGGCACATGGCCAGCTCTATTCAAACCAGCTCGCCTTAATCAATTAAGCGCTGATTTGCTGGAGACCCTTGTCTCTCCGCCGCTCCCACCCAATGAGTCGATCCATGCGGCGGGAGAAGGGGCTGGATTTCCCCAAAGCTGTTTGGATACAGTTTAACCCTCTTAGCAACCAGCTGGGGCCGCGCCGCGCCATCCCGGTTACTATAGGAATGCGGCTCCCCGCGCCTCTCCCCGCAGCCCCGACGGGCGCCCCGCGCTCCCGCCCGCCCTCCGCTTCTTTTTTTTTGGGGGGGAGAGGGAGGAGGGTCCCAGAACCCCCCCAGCCCGGACCGGCGGGGACAGGGGAGGGGGCGGCAGCGCCCGGGGGAGCCCCGCAGCGGCTGTGCGCAGTGCCGCTGCCCTGTACCGCTGTCGTTAAAAGTTTCGGGTGCTTGGTTTTTTTTTTTTTTTTTTTTTTTTTTTTCCTTTCCCCCCCTTCACTTGACATTCCCCCCCCACCTCCCTTCTGCTTTTCCCCGCATTTGCAAATAAAGCTCCGTTCTCGTCTCCTCCCCCCCACCCCCGCTTCCCTTTCCATATATCACGGGCCCGAGGGGTGCTGAAAATAGGAAGGGTTTGGCTTTTACCTCACACATTCCCAGGACAATTAGGGACCGCTGGGAGCAGCGGGCGGACCGGCCGGCCGCCCCGCCCCCGGCCCCGCTCCGCGCCGGTTGGTCGCGCCCGAAGTCACTCCGCCGCCGGCGCCCGGGGAAGGTCGGGGCGGGCGGCGGGGCCCGCGGCGCCGGGCGGGGGGCGGGCGGCTCGGTGGCTCCGCTCCCCCCGGCCTTTCCCCGCCACTCCCGGAGCGGGGCGAGGGGGCGGCGCCGCGGGCGCCTCTGCTCCCCCTCCCGGCGGCAGCCTCCCGACTTTTGTTTCCTTGTGGGACGCGGGAGCGATGCGCGGCTGCCTGCCCGCGCCGGGCCGCGCGGAGCCTCCGCGGGCGCGCGGCGGAGCCGCCAAACCGA
Source organism: Chrysolophus pictus (assembly GCA_037305975.1). Classification (NCBI taxonomy): domain Eukaryota; kingdom Metazoa; phylum Chordata; class Aves; order Galliformes; family Phasianidae; genus Chrysolophus; species Chrysolophus pictus. Next base: position 14,173,464 of record CM074586.1, read on the forward strand.
GCCGGGTCCCGCGGCGGCTCCGCGGCCGTGCGCTGCCGGGAGGAGCCGAGCCCGTCCCGCCGCCGTAAGGCCCCCTGGGCCTCTGCCCGCGGCCGTGCGGCTCCGGGACCGGGCGCGGCGGTGCGCCCGGCGTGAGATGCGTAACGTGCCAAAGTTTGGCTCGCGGAGGAACCTCTTACAAACAAACGTCACGGGCTGGAAAAAAAAAAAAAGTACACTTGCAAAGAGGCCGCGGCCGACGCCGTGTTCCGCGTCTCTCCGTCCCCCAGCGCCCCGACCGCTCCCGCGCCGCCCTGCCCCGCTGCCTCCTCCACGCCCCGAAGGAACGGGCCCTGGGGGAGCGGCGCCCGGCAGCTCCGTCCCGCACCGCCCCGTCCCGCACCGTGCCGCCGGCGCTCCCCCTCCCACCCCTGTCGAATTATTTACTCTGCCGTGGAAACGACTCCTTTTCCCGTATTAATATTAACAAACTCTGTAAAAGCGGGAGGCTGAGCAGCCACAACTCATTTCAATTTCAAATGAGCCGGCAAACCTGGAGAGCAAGCGGGAGGAAAAGGGAGAAAGCGGCGATGTTCCCATTCGAGGAAGCGGCTCGTTCGCGTTTCCTTCTCATTATTAAACGAAAGACACCGCAAAACGTTTACCTCCAAGGGGGAAAAAGCCCACCAGCCGCAAAAGCAAACAAACAAATCCAAACGAACGGACGAAGCCCCCCCGGTACCGCCTCGGCGCTGTGGAGCGGCCGCGGCCGCCGCTGCCCGTTTGCGTGCGGGGTCAGCCCCCTCCGCCCGCAGCGCCCAGAACGGCGGAGTTTGAGAAAAAGACAAACGAAGCCATCAGCGGGGGTGATGGTGAAGGATGAAGATAATAACCCTGCTATAGGTGGTACCGCACGTGACATTATTTTTCGCTGAATATTTCAAGAGGTGTTTGGGCAGAGATGGATACGCCCGGCGCACGCTGCCCCCTCCTCACCCTCAGCCGGGGCACAACCCCGATCCGGCCGTCCACAGCCGCCCCGCACGGCGCACTGTCCGCACGCGTAACGCCCATGCGGCTCTCCCTGCGCGGCCGTGGCCGCAGCTCGGGCCGTTCCCGTCTCTCGCCACCTCCCGCGGGTCCCCATCGGCCGCTCTCCCCGAATGATTCCCCCTTACAATAGCATTACGCATTTGTCGATTAAATTTAAGACAAATTCCCCCAGTACCTTCGTTTCGTGGCAGGGAAAAGCCGGCCGGGCTGGTAATTAAAAGGCAACTACAAGGAGAAAAACACAGGTTTAAAGAAAAAGAATAAGAAATTAACCCGGAGAAATTAAGTTTCGTAACTTTTTTTTTTTTTTTTTTTCGTTTCTCTGCTCCCTCGCTAATGCATAAAGCGGCACTTGGCATTTAGAGTAGGGCCACTCGATTATTTATTGTTTGTTTTCCTCTCCTTCGCTGGGGGCCGGGAGGGGTGGGGAGAGGCGGGGGGCAGAGAGCACTGCCGGGGCCGGGGAAAGATCGGTGCTTATTGTTGGTGATAGCGATACATCAATTACGTGTCATTGTCTGCCGCAGAAGTTGTGAGAGTTCACACGCGCAATGCCCGCTCCCTCTCGCAGCCCCGTGACAGTGACGGAGCTTTTCCCTCCCCGCCATACCTTGGGGATTTTTGTTTCTTTTTTATTCTTTTCTTTCTTTCTTTCTTTCTTTTTTTTTTTTTTTTTACCTCGGATTATTCTCTTTAATGGAGGTGAGAGGTTTGCTAATGCGCTTCGATGCAAATCAGCCCGGCTGGAAGGCACCCGCGGAGGGGATCGATCTCCAGTTCATTGAGATGAGCACTGAAGGGAGATGGCAAACAGGGGATAATTTGCAGTTCATTCTGCCGAGAGACGCTTTCAATGAGATGCAACGCACCAGCCCGGCTTATTGTTATTAAGGTTTGCACTCAGCCCCGACACTCTCCGCACTCAGGGGTTAAAAGCTCCGCAGTCCGCACCCAGCGGTGACACGCGGTTACCCCGAGCCGGGCGCAGTGCCACCGCTCTCCCTTTGCCGCACACCTCCGCCCGCAGCCCGGGGTACACAGCAGCCCGGCCCCGCTCCGTGCTGCGATACCTGCTCCTCCGCAGCACCACTTGTCCCTTTCTTCCCTTCTTTGCCCTTTTTCTCCTCCTCTCCGTTCTTTCTGCTCTCTTTTTAAACTAAAAGAAAAAAAAAAAATACACTGCGTAAGAGCTTCAAATTTCGCTTCAGTTGACCCCTAAAGCAAGCCGCTTTTCAGTTACACCAGGTTACATCTATTTCAGCAGCGTGTGTAATTAGGGGCTCCCAGATGCTGCCCTCAGCCGGGAACTCCGTGCTCAGACGCAGCACGAAGTTTGAGGCCGTCCCGGGGCGCTGCCCGGGCAGCACTGCGGTACCGCGGCTCGGCGCTGCCCGGAAAGGGAACAGCGGCTCGGCCCCTGCCCACCTCTCACCTTGGTGTTATTGTTATTTGCTAATGATAACTCCTCGGGGAAAAAGAAATAGGGGAAGAGGGGGAGATCCAGCACGGAATCCTTCTCCATTATTAGTGACAACTAATAATTGATCATTGCTCACAAACACGAGCTTTTAGCCGCATAATGGAATCGTAAGCGGTAGGGGTTGAACTAAAGGGGAAAAAGGAAAGAAAAAGAAAAAGAAAAAAAAAGAAGGGAAAGAGCCTCCCCCTCTCTCTGCCCCAAATCTCACAGAATCGCAGCCGTGGGGAACTCCCCCGCCCCCGAGATAAAAGCGGACGTGACTAAAGCCATAGGCGGCCAAGGTGGGATTGTTTAATTCCGTTCTCTCTTTGCACGTTTGCTGCCTTTGTCTGACCCGATGGCCGGCGCATTTTTACACCTCGCTGTCCCTTCCGAGTTTATTGATGAAGGTGCTTCTGAAATGATTATCGAGAGATTTACGGCCATCACTACCCACCTACGGGAAAAGTAGTAAAATCAATCCCTCAATCAATCGGAGCCCTCTGTGCATATCTTTTTAATCTGCTCTTTGAGCTGTTTTATTACAACAGAAGCATTAAATATGTTTGTTTCAAATTTAACACGAATGCCTCCGAAGGACTCCGTCAATTTAGGCATAAATCACGAAGCAAACGAGCTGGGTGGAAAGTCCTTATACTCGGGCAGGGTGGCTGCAAACCGAAGGCAATACCTGGATGGCCGCATTCCTCTGCTAGCAGCACCCCGCTCCGGCTGTAGGCGACTGCTGTATTTGTCCAGCCCAGCCCGCGGGGCAGAGAAGACCTACAGAAAGATGAGTACAGCACGCTGCTAAAGACTTCCATGCCGTTTCATGTGGCTGCACAGAGAACCTAAAGAGTGCTAGTAATTAGAAATACTCTCGCATCCTGAAGCCTGTCACCGTTTTCTTTTTGATAGCAGAATGTCTTAGTCCCCATGTTAGAAATAGGCTTGGTTTGTTATAACTACGTAGCATACACTTGACAGAACTCCTTGGTTTCAATACTGTTATCGATCCCAAGGCATCAAGCTAACCTTTGTGTACCTTTTTTCAGACTAATGAAAAAATCAGTGGGGATTCCAGGTAGGCTGCTTTGGCCCGAAATTTTCCCTTCTGATTTGTTACACAGCGACCATCAAAGGGCAGACAGAACAAATCTGTTAGTTCTATAAAGGATGAAAAATGAAGAATTTGATTTGATCCCACAGAGGAACTCTTTTTCTTCAAGCCACATTCCTTTACATGCCAGTTTAATTTTTTTTTTTTTCTATCCCAGTGTGTCACAGCCACATAAATGCAGAACGTACCTTCTGGAAATCCAGAAGTTTAGAAATGAGGTATGAGGATTTCTTCAGCCTCAGATAAAAATGTTTAAAAATGTTTAAAAATCATTTTGGTCTGCAAAGATTTCTTCCAAAGGCACAATGTGACTCTCAATGCAGAAACATTTCTGGGTAGAACACTGGGGGGAAAAAAAAGAAAAAAAAAAAGACACAAATATTTCCATGTCAAAAGAAAAGTCATGACAAATCCATCTGATATCAGACAATGAGATACAGCGAGCTATCAGACTGGATTTCCTGCTAACATCTTGCTTTACAAAAAATGCATTTATGCAGCAGGAAAACTTCACAGTCACAGTTGCTCTGTACCTGGGTATATTCAAAGCAGTCCTAGTGTGAAACTTCAAATCATCACGGCCATAATTTCTTCAATCAGAGCACTGTCTGAAACAGTATAGAGTATGGAGGTGGGAGCCATTTAAAAGCACATGAACAAATAGGACTGAGGGAAGTATCTTCCAGGATATTTAAGGAAAAAAGTCCTCTCTTCAAAAAAGTTCCCTCAGGATTTACTTACCTTTGAAACAAAAATCATGCAAAAAGTTCTGCAGTTTGTCACAGTACAAATGCAAGGCCAACATTTCAGATAGCAATTGTCTAGTAGTGTACAGATGATTTTCTACAAGGTAATCATCTGATAAAGGAAGACCTGTTGTTGTTGTCACAAACAGATTTCTGCTGTCAAATTAGATTTACCGAGTGTGCATTTTTATTTACATTTTAAAGTTTCATTTTAATTTGGGGAATCTGTGTGATTACAGGATAAATATGTCTCAGACCTCAGGGGAACTGTTTCCCGCACAGTCCCAAATTTCTTGACAGATGAAACAAGCCTGACAACTCCATTCATTTTCATGGCGTTATATTTGATTCAAATACAGTGGAAGTATTTGTAAGTACATGGATTTTGTTTGCATAATATCGAGGTGCTCTGATTAATGCATAGTGTTTACAACGTGAAAATTGTCATACTCCCTGCATCAATGCAAGGAGCTGGCTTGGCAGCCGCCGGCTGCAATAAAGTAAATGCTTGTGAATAACGTGCTGCTTTCCATGCCTGAACTAAGCAGCGTCCTCACAATCCGCCTTTTGCATCCACTTTGGGCAGTCTGTTAATAGAACTGCTCTGCTATGGCAATGTGTAAAACCTCTCTGAGTGTAAATATGTTCACCCAGGCCTGCACACATTATCTAGAGCTTATGGGGAGCCCATTTCCTCAGGGAGCAATCTGATCTCCCAGCCACATTGTTGCAGTTTTCTTTTCTTGCCATTAGTGATCATTTAATGTTCAGGTGGCAACAACAGCCATTGCCTACCTCAAAAAGTAAACCCAGGACTTTCTCATTAGTGAAATTAAATCTGCAGCTGGAAGAGGGGGGGAAGAGCCAAGAACTGAGCTGCTGGGCAGCTTGTACTGAGCCATCCCAGAGAGCCACGATAAGCACTGCTCCATAAAGCCAAGATCATAGAGTTACATCTAGAGGATGGAACTCTCTCCAAAAGCTCAAGTCATAAGAATCAGAAGAGCAATCCTCAAGAAGAGATGTCAAAAAGACCCTTCTTCACAAATCCAGAAACCAGAATTGGGTTCAGAAAATTATTTCTGTCCTTCACGTACCTTACATGGTAAGCTTGGGCTGTTGGCATGGCTGTACAAACTGTCTCTTGAATCTCACTCTGAGTTACGTATTCTGTGTTACAATCATTCACTGAGCTTCCAGTACCATCTCAGAAGGGTTTTCACATTTATGTGCATGCAGTAATGCAGCCTTCTGAAGTCTAGCTGGCTACGCAGTCACGAAGCTAATCTGAGCTTGCTCCTGTTGCTGGCACCCAGAAGTTCTGTCCAAATTAAGAATTTAAAGCTTCAGTCAGTTTTAGATCATCTTAAAAGCAATTGGTACAACAGCATATATGCAAAGACAACTAGTTTGTACTGGTTCAGCAATTCAACCAACATTATGTCATACACATACTGCAACAGAGCAAAAAGGGGAGAGTCATGCCTGAGTATGAGGAGATACAGTACATCAAATACCAGTGCTTATTCTACATCCATATGTAAAGCTGCAGGAGGGATCATTTACTCATTTCTGAGTCCATGAAAAGCCACTTGTCCTCAGAAGTTTCCAAGGCAAGCACCCAATCCTAAGCACGTGACAGGTATGATCCAGCCTAGTGCAGGAAGCAGAGCACTGACAGGGCAGCACAGGCAGTGTTTCAGTCTAGAACTCGATGATCACGAAGGTCTGTTCCAACCTAGATGATTCCATGAGCATATTTCTGGCAGGGGCTGTCTGGGATGATCAGTTAAGTCATTTCCCACCACCATCTGCCACTGCCCCACACCAGGACGATGCTGTCCCCAAGCTGTCACCAGGCAATCAGTGGGTGAGCACTCCCAGTCTGCACTGCTCTAGAGCTAGCAAAAATGTTTGCATGACATACTCCGCCAGCAAGGGATGGAAATCTGCATGGGGCAACAGTGCGTGGTATGGTAAGTTCTTAAGCTGTTCCAGCTGTTTGCAAATAAAATATGCGACTAAGCCCCCAGTCTATACAAACTGATTTCTGAGAGAAGCTGTATTTGTGTGAGTGTGCCAGATCAGGCCCATTACTAACTTCAGATGAGTGTAAACAACTGCTCCATAGAAAAAAAGGTCCGGAGAAGTCACCAGTGACAATTGTTAGCATGTAAATAATATACCTCTAAATAGGATGTCTCTTGTTAACATGTTTAGTTGACAGTTGCATTGCATACCTCTGCTCTCTCATATATTTTGGGGCTAGAAGTCACTTGCCCTATCTCTGAAATTTACTTGCCCTGTCTGCTTTTGCAGTTGAATCAGCTTCCATTTTTATGCTGTATGAGAGCACAAACAAAGCTATCATATTTAAGAATAACAGTTTCAAAGGAAACAGAGCCAAATGCATTATAAACGTACTGAATTAAATGGAATTAAACAATGGATAAATACGGCTCATTCCCTCCTTCTCCTTCAGCACTGTTCTCTATGACAGTGTACATGTAATCTCGCAGTACAATAACATTTCTGCACTCACTCTGTTCAGGCTATGCCATTCACTCTTCGTTTCACTCCTAGAAATTTCTAATAGCAAATTTCAATTTCACCCAGTGCTGCTCCCTGAGGGCTGCCAGACCCGCTGCTCCTTTGCCCCATTTGTAATGGATCACTCCAAGGTAGGACAGGACCTGACTGTGTTCAGCGATGGGAGTCACACTGAGCAGAACCAATTAGGTAAGCTCAGTGCAAAGGTAGAAAAGGAGATGGACGTGATCCTAATGGGTGAGAGATAGGCAAATTGACATGCAGGGCCAGCACTGCCACCACCAGCCACGCAGAGCAGCAGATGCCTAGGGCTGCAAAATGTTTTGTAACACTTGCCTGCGCTCATGATGGTGCCTTGTGAGGGGCCTACATTTGATGTTTTGCCTGGAGCAACACAATCCTGTGGCTGGTGCTGGTTGCTGCATTCAGGAAAGCCTGCAGGAATTTGCTTGCTGGTACTCATATGACTGGGAAAGAACTCCCTGTAAAACAGCTCTGGCAATTTAGAAGTAGTTCTTAAACCACCTGTTTAATTGTGTTGTTCACAGGTAATCTTGGGTTTTCAACAAGGTTACTAAAACAAAACACGAATACTAAATAACCAGAGACAAAAGCTGTTCTGTGTAATTTGCATCCATCTTTTGTGATGGCACACAGTTATTTTTGCAATAGTTGTAAACAGGAACACACTAAAGAAAGTTCTCATGGGATTGACTCTCCTTTCAGGACTGAACCGGAGAATTTGCGTCGTGTTTCTCAGTCTGCTTTCTTACTGCCATTCTCATAAAATCAATCAAAGTGATAACTGGAATGTCTAGAAACAGCCAGAATTTAATCTGGACGAATTATACACAAGTATATCTGGCAGTGTATCTGCTTAAAGGAGCTATGTATCACTACAGAGAATGCACTGTTCTATGCTTGAAGCATTGACACATATTGCCAGGATTATACTAATTTCAGTGCTTGGAAGCATGCATGCCATAAAATCAAAAATAAACACAATTTGAAAATAATTTAAATAGTTTCACTTTATGACTAACTGTATCCTAGTGTCTTACACGGTTTTCAGTAAGTACTAGTCAGAAAACCTCACCTAAGCCAGCTTCTGTTGGTCCCCAGGCTTTGGGAACATCCAGGTGACAGCCCAAGCTCTGTAGCTCAGGCACATGACCGCACTGATCTGGCTATCGGTCAAGTATTTCTACACTTATATTTCACTTTCTGACTGGTGTATGAACCCTTTCTATGTGGGATATGTACTCTTTTCTAGAGTAGGAGAGAAAGTTCCCTTTCTTGAAGGATTTTTTTATTCCCAAATGGAAGGAGCATGCTGTAAGAGTTGAGACATTGGCTCACCTAGCAGGAAAGGACACAGGAGGGATACTGCTTTCCATAGCCCACACAGAACTCCTTCCACACTTGAGACGGACCTCTGAGTGCCAACCCAGCCTCCATGTAGGCAGATAAGTCCTTGGTGATGGAGCTGCAGGGCGAAGGACTGCGGTCAAACTGCTTGGAGGTACCTCAGCGCTTTGAGATCCTGTTTGCCTATGGATCCTGCCATTTTGGGATATTCCAGAGGTGTCATCTGTGAAGAATACAAAGGAAATTTTGTGAAGTTTCTTTCAATGCATTTTTTTTCAAGCCATGTGGATGTTACTAGACAGGGATTTAGTCTATCCCAATATAAACAGCTGCACTTTTCAATACGTAACACAGAGTAAATGTCTCAACTGCAATGTATTTCTTGGTTCCTTGAAAATGACAAGGGAAAAGTTTTACAGTGGACTTTACTATCTGTATATTTAATGATTTATTATATCTTTCCAAATCAAATCAATGTAATTTGGACTCTGTTGTGGAAAGACAGAAGGTACCTGACTGATACATGCTGGTGAACTAACTGCATTAGAATCTCTGGTTCTTTCCTTTCTCTTTTACTCACAAAATGGCAAAAAAAAATTGGATTCTTTTTTTCCTGTACAAAATTGCAGTACTGCAGGCTAAAACTTTTCCTCTTAATGTAAAAACTTTCCTTCTCAATCTAAATTCATTTTAAATTGTTATGCTTTACAAACTTCCAAATGGGATTCTAATTGTTGACAGACATTTTACATTACATGTGTCTATCACTTTGATTTAATATGCATTTTCAATGAAATTTTAAAAAGGCCTCTAAGGTGGCAATTTAACTGCAAGACATGCTGTGAATTTTAGATATAAAAAATATCTTGTCTGCAAAGCTTTTTTTGTACATATGAAAATGGCCTTCAAGGAAAAAAAAGAAAAAAAAAAAAAAAAAGAAGTCTGTATGGCTGAATTATCAGAAGCTAAATATCTCTGAGAATATTACCTACTGCTTTAGTCAATCACAGCCATCAAACGTAAACCAGCTTTTACATTTATGCAGCATTTCAGTAGCACACTTCAAAAACTATTAACCATGAAAGAAATAAAATTTATCTGGAAATCCTACGTCTGGTTTATTACATCTCATGACCTGATTTAATTTTCTTCTACAGAAAATGGGCATTGAAATGTCTCCAAGTAATAGGTACTTCTAGTCAAATTTGATAAGACACATTTGAAAGAAATTCCAAATGTATTCTGAAAGACGAGAGCAAAGCTAGCTTTCCTGTGTTCCTAAGAGTGGAAACCAGACCTGGGACAGCATAGAAGCTAGAGGGGACCTGTTCTGTATCAAGTCTATTCTTGAAAATCATCAGAATTGTAGTTAATGTATAGGCTACGTATAGACTATAGACATCAACAGCTCAGAGGGAGAAGCCCTACAACTTCTACTTCAGATTTGTAAAACAAAATATTAGCAACTTTAAAATAGTTGTGTTTTCTTCAAAACTTGAAAACAAACGTCTTGGCTTTCGCTTGTTTGATATAAATAGCTTTAGATCATCTTGTTTTAGTGGTCCTGCATGGTGTCCCAAAACTTACACTTGATGGCAAGAATAAACATCAATTAAACTTCAAAGGCTGCCAAAGACTCTAGTTATTTTGATTTAGGGAAATAATTTAAATTAATCCCTATGTTTGTGTAGAAAATATGTAATGTAATCCATTTATCTGTCCCCAGCTTGAAGTCACTTACTATTGGGAAAAAAATGTGCTTTACTAATGTTTCCTGTCTTGAAAGAAAAACAGGAAAAAAACCCACTTCATATCCTTTTAAAGAATCCTGGCATAGTGACATTGGGAAACAGATATTATAATACACAACTGTGTGCTTATATCTCTGCATAACTGCTATTAAAAGTAACACACAAAACCGAGTTCTCCAGTGGGAGCAGTAAACCCAGATTTTATATAGATACATATACATCCAGATTTTATACACACACACACACACATATATATAGATATTAGCAAAAAAGCCAATTACTTCCTTGAATGGCTTCCTGCCTTAGCACCCCAATTCAGCTGAATGCTGTTGTGGTCCAGAAAACTTGCTGTCAGCCTCGTAACACTTTTCTCTTCACGCTGAGCCCCTCTCAAAACTAAGCAGAAATTTTAATAGGATGAAGAGCTTTGATTTTTACTTCAAAATTAATCCACTTCTCAGCTGAAGGAGGTATGTGGAACACACTGACAGAGGCACTGAGGAAAAAAATGAAAGGAGTCAGAACCTCAACTATTGTAAATCACCTTAATGCCACTGAAGCCAACAGGACTACGTCAATTTAGACTAGCTGAGGTTGTAGCCTAATATTTGTGCTGAAATGTTGAGGCTATAGCAATATCCCTGAGCTGCATAAATATTTGTTGAAAGCTGCCTGTCAGTGTGCCTGGGGTGGGTTCTCGTCAGCAAGCAGTTTGGACTCTTGTCTTTTACCTTTCTCAAGGAAACCATTCTGGAGGATAGGACTTTAGCCTGAGCAAAGAGTACAGATCTGATCCTTCTTACTTTGTACAGTGATTACACTGCATACAGTGAAACAGTAAGTTTCATCTGCACTTCTGAAGCTGTACCAGTCTGACTGTCCTACACTGATTCATATAAAGTACTGCACATGAATGACCAGTAGTGTTTACAAAATGAATTAGTTTGACTCCAACTCTCTAGCCAGAAAGTAATCAAAATGAAGAGCCAGGCTATTTCTGAAATTCCAGCTTCCTCACTAGAAACTGCATGCTCCGTCTTATTAATCAGCATATTAGTGTAAAATGTACGTGTTCTGTACAGGAGGACAATTAATAACAGCAGTGACTCTGAGCAGTGTGCACATTAACCATTCCACCCCCACACTGCTCTTGTGTGGTGGGCAAATCCAGTTGCAGCGTATGGTATGAAGAAAAACTACAAAATGTCTACCAGTAAGTGATTAATCCACAAATTGTGTAGCTGTTGTTTTGTGGGTTTTTTTTTTTTCCCCCCCCAAATAATAAGTTCCTGGTGACATTGAATTTCACTTCTGTCAAAGCCTATACATCTATTCATGGACATACACTCAGGAGTCTTCCTATGCAAATATTTTTACTATGTTTATTCATAATTGGTAATTGGCCCTTCTTCATAAAATCTTGAAAGCTCTGGTTTATTTTCTCATCATCCATCTTAGTTTAAGAATTCAGCAACATCAGAACTACCTTCAGAATTATCCTATAAAACCCATCAGCTTTTGTTAGATCTAACATAAAAATGATTATGAAATAATGTTATTTAACCATTTGCTTTAGGATTATCTGAAACTCAAAAGGGTTCAGTGAACTTTCTCTCAGAAAAGCAGCCTCCTAATCTGAAAAGCACCACTTCATATAAAGCCGGAGATGCCTCAGAGCCAGATTGTTTGCTCCTGTAAATGGTTAGAGCTCCACAGAGGGAGAATATGAAATAAAGCTCTGTTGATTTTCCAGCAGAGCATCTGAACCACTTCCCCCGCCCCAGTCAGTTAGAGCAAAATTAAAAGAAAAATAAACCTGGATTTGCATGTGAGCTCTTCATTTGGTGTAGATTAGCACATCTCTACTGGATATCTGACCTAAGTAGAATTATAACGGACTTACCACAAGAAGAGCTGGGCCAGGGTATTTTAAAGGTGATTTCATATGTGTGAGTGGAAACCTGATTCCTCCCTCTTATTCAGACTGAAAACAAGAAATGTACAACAGAGCTATAGATCAGTTGGAAATTGATTTATTTTTTTCTTTTCTTCATGAAAGGAGGCTAAAGAGGCTCAGTTTTTTCAAAATTACCAACCTCTGGTGCAGTGGTGGTGCAGCCAAACACCTCCCCATCAACATCAGCGCTGCATCCAGCCTGCCAGCTTTTATTTCCAGGCTAAACATGAGGAGTAGTAAAAATGAATAACTCCATCTGAACAAAACAGTGTGGCAGGATACTTTTAACATTATCTAAATATGAGATGTTAATAAATAGTTCAGATAATAATAATTCAGATGCGGCTTTTCTTATTAGTTTAAACATAAGTCAATATTTTTGCATTTTGTTGTCTCAGGGTTTCTACAGGAGCACAGAGAATTTCATCAATGATCTTTCCACGCTCTATAGCTTTATGCCTTTGTACTATTATCCATCTGTATGCTTATCTACTGTGTATCTATCAGCTGTATGAAAATAACTATCAGTCACTTCACCCCAGAGCAAGTATCAATAGGGAGAATGACAGTGGCTAGTTTGCACACTTGAAATGGTTTATTTGTTGCAATCCTGCACAAGATGTTTATCAGTAAGCACCAGACAGCCATGCAGAAGAAGGAGCCTTAATTCTGTCTGAGACAGCCTCTTATTGCTATTGATAGTTAGCATCAGTGTCCAGTCTGAGAAATGGAAGTGCTGCAGGCAACTTCAGTCAAGACACCCTATTGATCTACTGCTTCCCTTGCCTCCCTGAAGCTAGAGAAGAAAAATAAAATGGGGAGGAAAAGCTTGCTGTACAAGGGGCAATGCAGTGCTCTGTGGCTTACCATCATTCAAAAGGGGTGTGTACATGCATGGATATTCCTGATATTCAATGCCTCAGACAACTGTAAATCACACACACTGCTGTGATAAATATAAATGTCAATGTGTTGGAAATGTCCTTTATATAAGAGGTGTCACTAGAACTACATTTTTAGCATGAAACATTTTTTGCTGCTTTTTATTTTTCATTGACTTATTGTGCTTCTGTTATATCCTGTCTAACACAATCAATCTAAAGCATAATATCTGAGAGTCCTATTCATAAATAATACATATTTGGGTCATTTTCATTTGTATTCTACAATGAAGATTTACAAGCCAGAAACAAAACAAGAAACAATGTGTGGAACGCTCTTATTCAGTAGATAAGAATATATTACTGTGATCAATTAATCTGCTTTTCTCCGCATTAGGTGGACATCTTTATGGTACATCCATAAGGGTTTATAACTTAGAAGAGACAGAACCAGCTCTGAGGCTCTAACATAAAATGCCTGTACTCAGAGAAGAGAAACTTTTCCAAAGTTTTTTTTTCCAATGGGAAATGTGTTAATTTTGGCAAACTCAATCATAGCAATACCCCATCTATCAACATACTGTGTCGCTTTGCCCTATATACTTGTCACGCTAAATGAAACAAAAAATTGACTCCATTACACCGCAGGTAAAAGTCAAAATAATAATTCCAGGGATTTTTCTAGTGCTGTTCATCCAAGCATATTTACATTCCACTTACAAACCATGTAAATTCATTTTACAGTAGGGCACACTGACACATAGAAAGGTCCCAGCTTTTTGATTTTGGTTTTTGTTTGGTATGGGGTTGTTTTTTTTTTTTTTTGGCCAAAAGCTAGCACACTAAAATGAGTTAAAAAAACAACAACAAAACAGAAAAACAAACAAACAAAAAAACCCTGTATGAATATAAATCACAAGAGCAAAGCACAACAAGAAAGATGAAAGGAAAACTCACATAAGCATGGTGGTATACCAGTATTTCATGTAAGAAGATAGTCACCTGCGTAGTTGCCAGTAGAGCTGGTATGCTGATGATGGGCCATGTCAGAGGAGCAGCAGCAACAGCCCAAAGATTTATAAAATTCTGCCTGTAAAGAAAGAAAAAAAAATGTCAGTGTTACTTTAGGAAGGAAAGTCAGAACATGTAAGAATATTCTGGGTAACAAACTGGTGAGGAAAAGCCTGAATGAATGGTGGGAGCAAGGACAAAGTAGTCCACTGGGGCAGCTCCCCTCTTTGCCCCAAGCACTGAGAGATGCAGGCTGTGCTGTCCTCAGTGCTTTGGACTGTGGGTTACTGTATTCCTTTTTCAGTCCTGGAAATTTACTACAAGTGTATCTCAGATAAAAAAGTGAAATGAGTTTTGCAACTATGACAAAAAAGCAATTTTACATTTCATAGGCCTTTTAAACCCCCTTTCAATAGAAAATAAAAATAACAGTAAGGGGGAAAAGAAAAAAAAAAAAAAAGGTTACATTTCAATTCCCCTTTTTATAGTTTGATGGTGCAGATGTTCCTGGGTCAGCGGTGAATATGTCTTCAGGTGTCAAAAGATGCAATAACCAAAGTCAAAAGTGGTCCAATCCCCAGAACTGTAACCGTGTGCCAGAATCTCCCCACCTTGGAAGCTTGCTGGCAGCAATGTGCTCCAGGTGTGTTGTGCTGAACAGACCTGGTAGTCGTGTTAATATTTTCCATGCTCATGTAAATAGATTTGATGTGTGTTCATCAAATGTGGGAAAATCCCACAGAATTCTGTACCATCTGCTGATAGGTAAAAGGCCTGCTTTGCTGACAATTTAGTGCAACATCAGAAAATAGAATAAAAGCAAGCAAGCAGTGGGGTTTGTTCTGCTATGTTTTTATAAATCTGAGGCTTAAGGTCATATCAAAAACCTAGCAAAGTTCAAAGGTTCATTCTGTTTCAACAGCACAGTCCTTTTCAGATATATGAATATTACCTGAGCCCCATGCCGCTCTTAAATCTGCACCACGTGGCTACCACCTGGCAGCCTTGTGAAACCCCGAGCACACACATGAGTAAATGACTTCAGCAGGACACGGGAGGGTGCAAGGACCACATTTGGGCAGTTGGATATATGCACTGATACTCTGGACCAGAAGCCTCAATGAAATACCAGCTGACAGCATTTCAACACTTCTGGTTGGCTGAAGTGAGAAACCCAAGCTGAAGCAAAACCTAAGAGGGTCACTGAGAAAAAACATCACCTTATTTTATTTAACACCTAGCACCAAGTTTGGGTTGTTTTTTGTTTGTTTGTTTGTTTGTTTTGTTATTTTCTTTTTGTATGTTTGTCTATTACAGCTGTTTAATGCAATTAAGATGACGGATGCCAATCAGAGTGTCCATCTTAATTGTTTTTGTCTGTTCAAATAAGACCGTTGTACAAAAGGCAGTTCTGTCTGACATCTTAGAAGCAACTATGAAGTTAAAAGAAAGGCTCTGATCATGCTTTTCAGCACTGGTTGATAGACACCAACCAGTTTTATAAGATGAATTTAAGACCTCTCCTGTCCTTATATTCCATGAGGAACAAGAGCTTACACTTCCATACAGATAACTGATAACCAGATCCAGGAAATAACACCATCAGAAAATAATATCACAGACTTTTTCAAAAGAATATTTTCATTATGTTGCATCAGGGCATGAGATCTTGTCTTGGGTGAGAGAAGAGTTAAAAAAAGCTGGCAGAGGAGGAAAACATCAGAAGAAAACAAACTGACAAAGCTAATCAAATCCAGACATATGTAATCTAAAATCTCAAAGGGGATTCAAGGTAAGCTAAAAGGACACTATAGGATCAAATGCTGCTAAAGCATCCAATACAACCCGATGAGAAGACAGAACAAAATCTCTGTAGAGACATGCACCAGATGCTCGGCAGGATAGGCCAGTGTATATCCACTGAGACAGACTCTACTACTTTACACTGGCTTAACCCTGCCCCTAATGGACTAGAGAAGGTATTTTAACCTTGCCACCAGCATTGTATTGGGTTATAAAAGTTGAGAAAAAGATTTTGCTTGTGCCTATGGTTAGTTAATTGGGAAAACAACCAACTTCTTACTCCATTTGCCAAAAGAGACAAGTTTTATATGTTTCAATCAGAAAAGTGTGACTCCTCCAGTGGTGTAGCTGAGAAATTTACTTTGAAAATCAGGAATCTTATTTTCAAGGTCAATCTGAGGTTTCCTGGGTTCAAACTAAAATATTTTGTGGGGCCAAAGAAATATTTACTGGGTTCTAGGGAGCAGAGAATGGATGTGTAGTTTGAACATATTTCAAGTCAGCCTGGGAGGTCTCTTTGTTTTCATATCTGTCTCCTCAAGCAACCTTTTTTTTTCCCCCCCTGAAAAATCGGAAGTTAAGACAATGATGACATTTTTTTTGCCTGTACATTTCAACACACTTCCTGCGTTGAATCAGAGAACCTTAATTACTGGGACTTTTTTCCAGAATGTATTTCTTTCCAGCACATCATATGAAATGATAGAGTCAAACTCTGCCCAAGGGCTGCCATTCTTTCTGTGCTAAACTAGAAGGACTTTTTGTATTAGGCAATGTTTTGTTTTATATGACCTTTGACAGTAGAAGTGTTGGAAGAATGACATTATATGTTGTAGGGATAGTGCTTTGTGGAGGTTGATAGGCAGTAGTAAATTAAGTGGCAACATATTACAAATGAGTTCCAGAACGAGTAGGCGATTGGAAGATGTGCCACTGCATGCTGGAGATTAACATCCAAACAGAGAAACTATCACCTAGCCCAGCAATTGCAGTAAAAGGTTAAAAGAAATATTCAATATTATCAATCATATTAAAAAAAGGAAAGAACTTCTTACAGCTGCCAAAGTAGCTCGGGGGAATTAATGTGTTTGTGTCAAAAAGACTGAGAACAAGTGAAATAGGACTACGCTGATTGCCAGAATCTTACTTGCCTGGAGAGATAACATTGGACATCCAGTTTAACTAGGCAGGTGCCAAGAATCCTCTTATGAATGCTATGGAGCTGTTTTCAAACACGACAACGGCCAACGACTTCCATCCTCCAGTCTCTGTGGTTTCTGAGTTGCTCATTAAAGCAGGGAAGCCTCCAGTGAGGTGTGATGACCTGAAAATAGACAGGAGCTAAAGAATCAATGTTTTAAGTAAAACAGCAATTATAAAAAGATCTACAGCTCTTTCCATGTAATCAGGTAAATTACCAGGAGTAGCATAAAGCACCTAAATTGGAGAAAGAGTGGAGAAAGGGGGAGTTGGAGGGAAAAGAAGGTCCCTTGGGTGATATCTGATAGGATGCTTACTCTGTGTAGAGGTCAAGAGGTTAAGTGAAAATGAGATGAAGGAATGATCAGATATAGTCAGATCAGAGACAGTTAAATAAGGGAACGTGCTAACCTAAGATAAATGTGAGGAAGTACGCCTGTGTGAGGGCATTGGTGTAGCTGCTCTTCAGCAGTCCAGGAATCAGACAGAAAGGATTCCTGGCTCCCAATCCACACCAGTCCCAGCAGAAGCTATTCCTAGTAAAGAAGTAGAAGGGAGTTTAAGACTCTGCTGCTCCAAAGGATACTAAAGTGCTTCTAATCACATCTACACGTTTTTCAGGTCTTTTTCTGTTGCTGATGGGGTGTAAATCAACCTTAGTGAAGAGAAAGAAAATGAGGCCTGTGCCATCTGTGGTTTGGACAATGAGAAAGATGCTGTTTAAACAAGATGAAAACAGAAACATTGAAAAGTACGTGAAAACTGCAAACTTTGTTGGCTAGCTAAGGTTTTCATGGGTCACATGGCTCTCGTTACAATGGGTTACCATAACAACAAACAGCATTTGGTTGAAAGAGGTGCATAATGTAGCAAATAAATGCTTGGGACACAGTCTGTATAAAACTTCATCAAATATTCTCGTAAATCTCTGTTCTCAGCCTACTCAACAGAAATGGCCTGTAATGACAGTCAACAGCAGAAAGCTCAGGAAACATTCACACTGAGCAAGTCTGGAAATGACCACAAGAATTCTGTTCAAAAATCTTTGGTAGCTTACAGCCTCCAAATGCTTTTAAGAATAGCCTTACATGTGTAAACTTTGAGATGAATGTTCAGTTTTTTCAGACAAATAATTTAGAGGCTAGTACCTTTTGTGTTTCCTCAGAAGCCTGATTAACATAAGCAATTGGACCTGGCAATTAACAGTTGGAGCTTTAACTTGTCTATTACATGTTAATATCTGGGGAATGCCCAAAGTGGCTTTCTGAAAATAAACAAAGAAACAAACAAATTTTGGTGTTTCCCAATAATTATAGTCTTACAACTCTCTAGGGGAGAAATCGTGTTTTTCACAAAGAGTTTGATTAGTCTCAGAATTCATTAAATCTAACTGAGTTTCCTATCTTTAAGACTAACACACATCCCACATATATTTATGTCAACCCTCAAGCTACGGTGAAAGAAGCGTGAGTCTATAAATGAGGAGTTTCAAATGAAAGAGGTAGTTGAAGCATTTTGACCCTATTCAATCAAGGTCAGTTTTCCTCTGAATTATACCTGTTTCCTTGTCTAGCATTTTAGATACCTTCCAAGAGTCTAGTGACAGAGTTTATAAGTGGCATTCAACAATAAAGAAGAAAGAAAGCTGCTCACAAAACTCCTTTCCCCATGTGATAAAAAGCAGCGCTCCAAAGGAAGAGACAAAAGAATGTGTAGGTCCCAGTTGTACGTGCCTATGGGAAAGGCATGGTGAAAAGAGGCCAGCAGCTCCAGGAAAGAGGGACAGGAGGAGAGAGCACAAATCAGCTTTATGAGCCAGCAAATGATGGATGGCTAAATGCCAATTAAATGCAATACATACAATTGAGTTTGCATTGTAGAGATTATTAAAGGTTATTTTACTCTTAATTTTTTGTGGTAGGTGTTCTTACTCCCTCCTCACAGAAACCCTTGATTTTAACTTGCTAGATACTTCGATGCACTTGTCATACCCAAAAGGTGATTTCAGCTCTTGGATGCCAAAAACCTTTCCGCTGATCAAAACACAGCTGTAAGGGCTTGCCTGATCTATTAATGGCTGCCACAACTCTGGGCTATGTCTGTCTATACCTGTGAAAATAGATATAATTAATATAACAGATATCATATGTATATGCAAATCCAGATGGTAAAAATGACTTAGAGTAAGATAAGGTTTTCATTTGCCAAATCAAATCTGTGATTCTGTGATATGTGAATCACTTAAACAGACGCAATCTGCTACTGGAGTGCTGCCTCTGCAGTGACATTAGCACACCCTTGATCTATTTTACTTTATATTAAGCTTGTTTTTTTAATGAAAGATCTTAAAACTCAATTTTAAAAACGTACTTTAATTAGCTTTTTTTCCAAGCTATCACCTCTCTATGGCCTTTAAAAAGCTCTTTCCATTATTTCCCACAAGTTGCTTGGACATATGATGACAGATCATGGGACCACATAAATTGCTATTCAGTGTACAAGGATTCTAGGTTTTAAAACAGCGAATGAGCAAATTTATATCCATTTTATATAAAATACTTTCTGTGTAAGACAAGAAGCAGAATATTTTCTCACAGATAACCTTTTTACCCATTACAGAAGTGCACCAGCTTTACTAACAAATAACAGAGAGAGGCAATATCTTCAGTCTGTTTTGTGATATTAATATATTCTGTATTACAATTTTATCTTCTTTACTTTTACATTTATTTCACCTTTAATGAGTCCAAATGCCTAGCCAAGAGCTCTTGACTTTAAGGATATACTTAACATCAGTATATTAACTGTCACATTCAAGCTAACAGGCTTAACTTAGATGCTTAAAGTTACACATCTGTTTGAGATCTTTGTCAAACAAGATCCAAACCTCTTGATTTTAAAAAATTGACAGAAATGGAAATTTTCACTTTAGTGACATCAAAAAGACGATAATGCTGCTTCATCACCATCATACAAACATTGAGATTATGGTTGTGCTCTCAACATTTTCAGTTGTGATAAGTCCTTTCACTTGTAATAAAATATACTGAACAAAAAGTAGCTTAAAAGAGATTTTGAAGTTTTGTTTTGCAATAATTGGTCCATTCTGAATCCCTTGTTTTATTTCTTTTCATACTGTGAGGGCAAAGAATTATTGTAGCTTTCATCAAGAGCTCAAGAAGAACATTTTGGAAGACCAAGATTAAGTGCATGCAGATGGGTGTAACATTAATTTTTCTTTAGGATAAAACTAACTGTAAGCAAAGTAACACAAAAAAAAGGGTGGTGGATTTTTTTTGTTTTGTTTTGTTTTATTTTTTTTCCATAATCTTGGGTAATTCCAAGGTTCCTCTTAGGAATCTAGATTGAACAATAGTTTATTTCACTGCTTATGGTATTTCTGACTTCTAGACACTTTTCTTGTGAAACTAGGAGACTGTGTTTGTTTGCTTTCTTGTTTGCATGTAAGAAGAAGGGAGAGAAAAAAAAAGTAAATTCTTTTAAGAGTGAATGCCACAGGAGATAATTCCATCTGCCTGCCTGATGTGGCATTCTCAACTACATTTCTCAGTTTCTCTTGATTAATAATGCAGCTCTTCTCAGTTATATGCACAGTTTAAGTGCCAAACAGATGCCACACAAATAACGATTACAAACAATTGCTGTGAGGGGGTGAACAAATAATGTCAGTTAGTTGATGTGATGAAGTTTACATGACAATAATCCTCAGTTTTATAAAGTTGTTCATTTTTAAGCCTCTCTGTTATCTTTTTAAGGGAACAATGTCACTTGACCACCTCACTAAAGATCTCAATTGTAATAAAGCAGATATACTTTTGGGTACTTATGAATTAATTACACTGCTTATTTCCTGAGGAAATCTGAAAAGAATCGTCAGCTACACTTTTAAAGTACACTTTAAAACTACACAATTTAAAGCTACTTCTTAAAGTACCTGTAAAAGTTTAGTGATAGGACAGGGAATAAACTTAGGGACACTGAAACAAAAAAAGGGTAGATTTAGATTACATACAAGGGAGAAATTCTTTACTCATAGGGTGGTGAGGCATTGGAACAGGCTGCCCAGGGAAGCTGTAGATGCCTCACCCCTGGAGGCATTCAAGGCCAGGTTGGATGGGACTTTGGGAAAAATGGCCTTGCAAAAAAAAAAATGTCACTGCCTATGGTACAGGGTTGAAATGGAACAGCTTTTAAGGTCACTTCCAATCCAAACCATTCTATGATTCTATGAATCAAAGTGTTGTTGTGCACATGTACTTTGTTACATATTGTCAAACCAAACTCTGGTTCAGGAACAGTTCTTTGGCCTGTTATTAACTCCAGGCTTATCAAACCACTGTCTCATCAAATGACATGCTTAAATAAAGCTCAAATAATTTTCAGGATAGAAATGCTCTACTGACCTGAGAGTTAAACTGAGGCATGCTCTTGTTCCATTACATACGACAGAGCTACTTGATGAAGGAATATGTAGGTGAAAATAGGTCTGCATGACACTAAAATATTTGGTGTCAGAATAGCACTTCTGAACTTGAATATCTACAAACTCAATTCTTAATGCTTCAACATTAAGTTGTTCTTCTCAGGACTGTCATGGATATTACTGCAATACTGAACAGTAGAAAACTGTTATGATTTGATAAAAAATTATGTGTTTAAAATCTTAATCATATTACAACAGTGACGCTGACAGTTTGAAGACCTCTTGTGCTTCTTTCTCTTTCCTTGCTAAGATCAACAGTTTAGCCAACTAACCACTGGTTTTGCATTTTGTCTGTGATTGTGTCCCCTTTGCACCACATCTTGATTGTAGAGAGAAAGAAAATTCATGAATCATACAGCAGATCATCAGAAAATCTTAGAGTTTCACAGAAGCAAAATCCACAGGTCCATAGAAATAAACATCAGCTCTCAACAAACTTGTGACAATACACGTTTACTTGCACAATAGTCTATCAGAATTGGCAGTTGCTCTTTATCCACTCTAGAATAAAATTCAGTATAAAATCTTGGTTTACCCCCCTACTTACTGCTGTGCTTTCCATTCTGCCAGCTGGGCTGTGAAAACCCCTTGCCTGCAGACAGGGAGAAGAAGCTGGAGGCAGGAATGATCCAGAAGTCTTTTTCCAGACCTCATGAGCAGTGCTTCCACTGTCAGATCTTCAGTGAGAGAGATCAGTGCTTTGTTAAATTACAGACATAAAACAGGAAAAGGACTTGGGAAGTCACAAGTCAAAAGGATGAGAACTGTTTTTGTAAAACTCTTCAGTGGGTCACCAAACACAACTACCAAGTGGTCAGAGTTCTTTATAGGATGTTAGCTGACCATTTAATATGCACATGCATTTAATATTTCTTGAATTATATTCTCAAAGCACACCCTTATCAGCTATTAGCACACTGGTTCAGAGTTGGAGATCTGGCTGTAAAAAAAGTGCTTTCAGTGTTGTAAGGTTGTTCCTCCTGCCTGATGTTTCTCTAACGGGCAGTTTGGTGCAGCTGCTAAAGCTTACAACTTTCTCATTTTCTTGCATAGTGTCTTTGCTAATTTTTAAGCAATAATTATATCACTGCTAATGTCAGTCACTATCATCAGGAAAAGAGAGGAGGAGTATAAACAGACTTAAAATGCCCAGATGAAATAACAGCAATGCAAGCGCTCTGATCAGTCTTTGGAAAAAGGCTACAGTAGTACAGAAATGAAGAGGGTGTTACAGCTCCCTGCAATTTGGTGGCTCAGTGGAGTTACACAACTATCTACGCTGTTTTGGAGTACTGAAAAATGAATCAGATTGGTAATTTGTGGTGAAATAGCGAGCATTAGGTCAGAGAACAGAATCCTCTTTGCACTTCGGAAAGTCAAAAACGTGCCCAGTTGTTACATACAGTATAAAATACTGTTTTGTATTGTTTTAAGATTTTGTTTTGTTTTGTTTTCAGACTCAAATTTCAAAATATTGGACAAGTACTGAAATCTGCTTGTAAAAATCCCCAAGTCACAAGCCAGCCAGATAAAAATCTGTTCACTGCAAAAAGGGAAGGGGGTAGGGTGGGGAAAGAAAAGCTTGTTGATAAGTTTGCTACACTATTAAAACACTTAACCACAGCCTGGAGCTCAAGCTGACATTTATCTTAAGTTCCTATTTATTATAATATATGAAAAGTATTCAGCAAAATTACATCTTGTTTTTGAAGGATATGCAGTCCAGTATTTAAGGTGTAAGGTTTGACCATTTATTTAGGAATGCAGAAATGTGAGCAGATTGAACAAGTACTTGTCCAAAGAGAAAATAAAAGCAGTTTGAAACAATGCTCTGTCCCATTTAAAGTTTCTTGAGGAAATGATCATATTCCAGCTAAGCAAAAGAAAACGGCCTCCAGAGAAATCACAAAGACAATTAGCAAGACAAATCCAGGACTGCTTTGTCTTGTCTAAATCTATATAAAGAAAAATGGTCTGCAACTCACTCCGAAAGTGATGGGAACCCATGCTTCAAACACATGTCTTGAAACAATGTCGGAAATCTTGTTCCTCTTTTGGCTGCGGTTACAGATGCTTTCTCCAGACAGCGGGCTCACTAGTTTCAATTGTCTGGAGTACTCAAAAATACATTTTCCCCGGAAGATCTGCATATATAATAAACATTAACTAAATCAAATGACTTTCATTTCAGGATAAATACTTTCAAGAAGTCAGTTAGAGACACTTATAGTAAATTGCTATTAATTGGTTTTTCCAATCTACTTAGGTTGTACTAATGAACACAATCACTTCTAACATATTTATACGTCGAATAAACCCTGCCTCTCCCTGTAAGCATGCAGAGGGTCCAAGATAAAATGTTCTGCTGCAAGAACATATGGGAACTGCTTTGGGACAAGTAAATGATCCTACTGGTTTTCTGTGTCTCTGAACTCTATTAATTCAAAAGGAACCAGGAGAACCTCTCTGCTCTCACTGCTGGATAACTGCCCTGAGTGGGGCCAATTTCGTAGCTTTTTCGCCACAGAATATGTAAGTTACATAACATAGAAACTCTCAGCTCTGCAAAGCCAATGAAACCACATTTTCCTATAACTGCTACTTCCCCCTTTTGCACTTTACTCACTTGTAAGGGCTTGCTGTAAATTCAATGATAGTATCTTTACAGATGGGAACTTTTTCTTTTGCATGTGAACATTACCCAACACCGAAACGTCTCCAGCCCTGGTGGTACATCTCAGAGCATTATTAGGACAGCAGTCATGCTCATACTGCTCAGCTCCTCTGTGGTAAGCCCAGATATGGAGCTAAAGTAAGACTTAGAATTCTGTCTGCACCATAGCCTGAAAACAATCACGCTAACTTCAGCAGTTTGAAGTCGGTTACTGGAAAAGCCCTAGATACAGCAAAGCTGGTTATTTCCTTCATTAAGTTCTAAACAGAACTGAAATATAACCTAGTTGTTTCTAGAAAATTTCTGCTCTCTTCAGCATTATTTTTCATAACAACTCTGGGTGCGCCTAAAGAAGCACAGCAGCAGGCTACAGGACCAAGGTCTATCTGAGAAACCTGCATGCATCACAGAAAGCACATGATTCCACAACTCATTAAGTCTAATTTATGGCATATGTAATTAGGTACCTTTGAATTGAACCCAGGTCTCTAGAGATAATAACACTTAGAACTTATATAGGGCTTTTCATCTTCAAAGTGCTTTACAAACATTAACTAATTAACAACATAATAAGACATGAAAGGCCAATGTACTTACCCCTAGTGCTGCATAGCCTCTGTATAATTCAGATTTTAATGATTTTAAATGCAAGATGCAATCTGGGTGTGCTGGGAGGATTTACTTGTTGTCCTCTTCCCAATCAGAAAACATGACTTCCATACCAAATATCTGAATATGCAGCGATATCTGAATATCTGCTATTTATTGCTGAGTCAGAAGAAGCAGTTCCAAAAATTGAAGGAAGATAAGGAAATGAGCACCTCAGAACAGTTTGTGAAGGTGTTTGAATTTCCTGGGCTTTGGAGATACAGTACGGGGACCTAATGCAGGAATACATTCCCTGAGAAGTCACTGCACAAGATTTCTGGTATCACCAGACTCCATATCCTTCCCAGGGTAAATCTAGAAATAGTTACACAAAGACTGTAGGGACTGGCTGTCTAGGGACTATTTGGCCTTTTTTTTTTTTTTTTTTTTAATCCTATGTCAGTGATCATTTTCATAAGCTCAGGATGTTGACCATTGCCTGTGTATGTGCTTTGTTTAAACATCATCCATCCAAGAGCTAAAAAGACAGTGCATATCATGGCAGAATTTCCTGTCTCTCTCCAGACCATGTCTGCCTCTGTCCCCGTGGGGATTCTACTGTGAACAAAAATTGAGAATTTGAGGATCAGTGGAAAAATATACCAAGCACGTGAGATAGAACTGTATATATGTCCCTCCCGAACCCTGCACATACGAATCCTCAGAAACAAACCCAAATTCTTCTGCAGTGGTGACACAGGTGGAGTGGAAAGAGAAATTAAAGAAAATGAGACATCCGAAGGACCAGCAAACAATTTGTATTTGGAAACAGCAGGCTTTTGCTTTTCCCCACAGACAAGCAGTCCAGAACAGACCCTGAAAGGTAACAGTCTCACAATAGTAATGCCTAAAAGAGAAACTACCATAAACATAGGGTCTAATTAAAAGCATTACAATTTTTAAATGCAAATGTAGAATAGAACTGTCAAAATGTTTTATCCCTAAAGTGTGAATGCTAACCTTCCCATACTTATTATATAGCACTACATTTTAATTTGCCTGGAGCACAGCTGAATAAAGCAAGCATCACAAACACAATCAAATGGATATCTGAAAGTACTGCTCTTCACAATAGCTGTGTGTCTGAGCAGGGCTTCAAATGTTGATCAATTGATTACCAAAATCAAAGAATGCATTTCCCAAATGAGCTTCTGCAAAAGCACTCAATGGCACCAGGGAAAAAAGAGAGCATAAAGCTGCACAGAACAGCAGTGTTCTCTAAAATATTTACAAATGCAACTTTTTACTGCTTTCCTGTTTATAGCTTAGATGTGCACAGATCTAGAGTGAGGAATAAAATACTTCTGATAAATCAATGCCTTGATTCAGTTTAAGTGTGGCAAATTCAGGTAAACAAAGAAAAAAGTAAAAATGACCTAAAGGCATACATTAAATCTTATGGTAAATCACAGTCTCTCTGTTCAAATGACTTTTGAACCTTTAATAAAACTACGGTAAAATATATAATACATTCTCTAATGGCAAACCACATGCGAATAATCTTATTTCATATGGGACAGTTCCCTATTTGTTCTCCTTAGAAATAAGACAGAACTATTTGTGCTTATCTGTCCGTTTGGAATTTTCTCTGCTCCCAGCGTGACCAGTAAGAGGGCTACTAGATAGTCCTAGTAAGGATGAATAAAGGTGAGGCACTTGGCTTGTTTCTGAGCTTGTTTCAAACAGTTACTATTCGCTCAGCAGAGGCCTCTGTTGAGCTAACTACAGTTCACGAGAGCACTCATGGGTATTCTCTAGCTCCTCCCAACACTGGCACAGCTGTTTTCTGGACTGACTAAATACACCAGCTGTAACTATCAGTGTCCCATCCGTCTTCCACCTCTAGTTCCTGCTGCTGTCCTATGTATTTTTATTGTTTTATTTTTGATAAACGTCAGTGAACTACTGAGAATAACGGCCCACCAAATACATATGGTTTTCATTTAGCAAATTTAACCTGAAAAAATAGAATGAAAAATAGGAAAACTAATTTTCGAGCTGAAACGAACCTGTTATTTTCAGGAATTTTCATATATTTTATCCTTCGTTCTGGATGCAAGTTGCTCTCTTGTACCACTTCCTGCAGTAGCCTAATCTGCATGCTGTTCTGTGTCATTCTCACTGTGAAAAAAGCCATGCTGGGCTGCAGATTGGGTCATATGCTCCTCTGCAGAGCAAAATCCAGAGCTGTTTACACACAAGTATGCTCTCAGCACCCTTACCTCTCATCATTCACCTCAATGAGAAGCATTTGTCTGAAGAACATGATGGGATTTTCACTCCACTGTGTTAATGCTGTCCTACTCTGGGAATTTTGAGAAAATTCTTTCAGGATCAAACCCATTTTGTTGACTAAAATGAAAAATTTGCTTAGAAAAAATATAGCAATTTAAAAGTTTCTACCTTCAAAGCATTCTGGCATTTGATTTTGTGGTTCTGACTCCATTTGGATGCAGACTTTATAGTGCTTTCCATAAGCCACTGCTTCATTAAAGAGGGAAGAAAAACCAAGCAAAACAATCCCACACTAGAATTAATTCCTGAGAGTATCACACTGCCCAGAGAATTCTTCTCTTTCTGACAGAAATACCTTTTGCAGCATGCCTCCGTGCTGAAATCCTCCTATGTGAGCAGAGAGTACTCCAGGATTTATTACATCTCGAGTGAAGAAATATTTAGCCTTATGACAAGTAAGCAGCTGACTCTCCACCTGTGCCTTTCATTTCCACTTTGGAAACACTGCATTACTGGAGGATGCTGACATGAGAAAAAAAAAAAAAAGAGAAAAGACAGAAGTGGTAACTGGTTGGTATTGACAGGGGAGCCAGAAACACAGGAGACAACAGCTTACAGGGTAGGGGTGTTTTCATTCTTATGTTTTTGCAGATAACTTCAGCTGAGCTGCACTGCTTTCAACTTCATTGAAACAAGATTTATCCCCTCCTGCATTATGGCAAGGCAATCTTACTGCAATCACACAGACAGCACAGGAAGCTTCCCACTGTTTTGTATTTCCATGCCAAGGGAGATGTCACAATGTCTGTCCCTTGCTGGTATTTGCTGGTTTTTATCCCAATGCTTACCAGGAACACCCATTCCTTCAGCAGTGACTGGGTGGGATAAGGAACTTTCTATTCTGTGCTGTCCTCCCTGAAGCACTTAACAAGAGAATGAGGGTGGTAGGGCCAGGAATATTTTTCTTCCTGTGCCATCATTCCCATACTGCATAGACACCTTCCTCTCCTTTTGATCCTGTGCTACTGTATCTTACAATCTTCTGTATCTCAGTCAGTTTCTAAGAGAATCACAGCTCACTTAGTATTTGGAGGCACCAGAATTTCTGCCCCTGGAACATTTTAGGTCTGCTAATCAAACAGTGATCCACAAGAATCTCGCAACAGGTGGTTATGGTATTGTTTATCTCACTTCAATTATGAAAAACTGAGGCACAGGGACATTGCCTGGACTTTAAACTCAGTTTTCCTGTTCAACTTTTCAGTGTTTATTCGTTTTCTGATACTTTGCTTTTTGCTATAAAGTATTTGCATAACAAGTAGAACAAAGGCATCAAACAAGTCACTGAAAACAATTAAATGAAAGTATCGGTATAGAAAATTGCATTTCTTCTCCAAGATGATCATCCTTCAGTACAATGAGGCAAGATGAGGTGCTTCCTGTGCTAGCAGATAGCTGTAACTGCATGCTTAGTGAAGTGCTAATATTGATCATACAAGATGGAACAGGTTACACAGGCAATTGGTCAGGCAAAGCAGTGATGGCAGCACATGGGATATTATGGATGGTTGATGTAGCTGAGGATATCTATCTTTCTGTCTATCTATCTATTTTTCAGGATGTCTATCATCATTGAACTTAGCTATTAAGGAACAATGGCAGCACTTAATCATCGATAGATTAATACTGCATATGTCATTACTTGGGGATTGGGTCAGATTTCCCTTGTTTGTACCTTTGCTGCTCTCTTTTTTCTTCTGCAGTTGTGAGACAGTAGCATTTTCTCACAGACTGTATGTGTTGTTTTGGGACTTGTGTCAGTGGCAACAGCATAGCTCTGTGTGTCTGCCAGAGCTTGTTCAATTGAGCTCCTTTCCAGGAAAATAAAACAGCCAACTGATCAGACCTGTTATAAAATTTCAGACCCAGCATCTTTTCATGATGTCTGGAATACTGTTTGGAAGCAGCAGCAGTGTGACCAGTCTGTGCACCTGACTCTTCTGTTACAGTCAGAAATAGGTGAAGAGCAGTGAGAGATTTTCCCAAACAATACCTGCTGGAAAAGACACGGCTTCTATTGCTGTATTTTCTCAATACTTAGTATTCAGCAAAGTGCCTGCAACAGTGCAGAGCTGTGTGTTTGCTGGTATTTTTCTTGTTCAGAGCTTTTGAGAACCCTTTTCTGAAGCATATAATGCTGCCTTGAAATTGGTCTCTAAATCACATTTTGAGAAGCAGAAACACAAGCAATTGGCTGGGTATTTTTGTGCTGTGCCATGGCTTGCTCAAGTCAGAAGAGCACCCTATCTCCTACTTGAATCTTGATTCTTGTCAGTCTGTTTGTGATCATCAAAGTCCTCATCAAC
This sequence comes from Chrysolophus pictus, assembly GCA_037305975.1. NCBI lineage: Eukaryota > Metazoa > Chordata > Aves > Galliformes > Phasianidae > Chrysolophus > Chrysolophus pictus. The sequence goes on from CM074586.1 coordinate 14,202,769, forward strand.
ACAACAGTGTCTCTCCCCTTTTATTTCTATTTTTTTTAATTACTTTTTATTTTTAACGTTACCAGTTACAAACTCTGCAATAGATTTCCTCCTTTCATTTCTACATTTTAGGCTCTTCCATGATTTTATACTCTTAGAAGAATTAAGTTATTGCTGCAGAGTTTTCCATTAAAACCAGTCTACCAAGGGCAGTGTTGGGAGTGATCACTGTGCCTCCTGTTTTTATCTGAAGTGTTCCAAAAGGAGAGCTAGATAGTTTAAACTAAGCCATAGAGTATCTGCCTTGACATTTGGAGGTAAAATTTTTCCTGTGACTGTCAGTCTCTCAGAAGAGGGGATGGCATTTGGAATAATCCAAAACTCCTGCAGAGTTACATTACTGTGGCAGCCAGACCAGAGTAAATCTAGTCTGAAGATCTATTGGTTCAATTACTGCTTGGGGTCAGGACATGCCATAAATTATTAGATATGCAAATGCAAAAGTGACTGTTGATGAAAGGAAGATGGATGGATTTCTTAAATACTCATAATCGCTGCTAAGACTGACTACAGATCAAGGTATAGTCACTTGTTTGTAAAAGGTTTCTATTTCATTCTTAGGTTTTACCTGTGTGCACATAAAGATATCATTTTATTTGTATGCTTATAAGCTTAGGAAGTCATGTGAAGGCCTGCTTTGAACTGATTCTGCAAAATTCCATAATTTTTAGAAAAAGCTTCAGAGAAAAGTTTGGAAAATGCTAATTCTCATTCTGCTCTCACCACAGTGTAAATCTGAAACACTGCGCTGTATTGCATGAAGATACAATGATAATGTTTTTGGGAGAAGAATCAATTCCTGTTCTGTGGAAGTAAGGTGGATGAAGAAAGCCATAAAACAAACTCAGGTTTGCAAATTTCTGCAGGGTGAATGAATACTGGTACATGATAAACATCACCTTACCACAACATGATCTCTGTGGTACTGCAAGAGCAAGCCAAGAGATTTTTGTGGATATAAAAATGAAAAGAAAATTTTACTTAAAAAAATAATGCAATACATTTGCTTTTGCTGCCCCTTAAATACATTATTTATGGTCTTATTTCTCAGTGCGATTAAAGCTGGAAGAATTTGACCCCTACTCCTGTCATGTGCAGAGTCTGCTACATCTATAAAAACTTGCTGAATTTCTCTTGTGGGTTATCTCTTCTGGGAGAGGAGGTTTTACTACATCTAAGACAAAATGATTATAAGTGTGAGAATAGTGTGTGCTACTCAACGCCACCTGCTGCTGCAAGGGGAAATATATTCCCAGATGCACCTTGACTGAGCAGAAACAGATGAGAAAAGAAACCACAGGAAAGAAAACCTGTTCTAGTTGATAGTAAGTTTGCTTTGCAGAAATATATCACAAAGCACAAAGGAATATATTTTCCCAATACTGACACTAACATATTCCAAGCAGTCTATGAAAGCCAACAGTGTTTCTAAAAGATACATAATATTCTTCAACTGGATGGTAGTTTCTAAAGAGTTTTCTAATTGGTTTTCTAAACATGTTTGAAAACTACTACAGGATTTCTCAAAGCTTCCATTCACTTCCTAAATATAAATCTCTTGCCAAATGGTGTTGCTATTATTACTGTGACACACACATACAGAAGTTTACGTGGTTGGGGATGACAGTTAGATAGTAAACTGAGAGTTACTTGAGAATTCCCCAAGTAGAGTTCAGAGACTTGTTCGTATACTGCATTTTCTGTAAAAGAAAACATATTAGGAAATACAGCAACCAGTAGTTAGAGATCAGCTAGAGATGAGTTAGTATATTTTAAGGCTCCTTACTGTTATCATCTATTTGCTCTTTTGTGAAAGCAATTGCTCTATGTGCTCGATATAAAATAAACAAATACAGTGCATTCTCTATACTCAGACACAACAAATCCTACAAAGGACAGGTACTTTTTGGAAACAACAGAAAATCTTAGGATTGGTGTACCTTTAGGCAATGGAAAAATCAAAAGCCCGAACCAAATGGAAACAAGAAGAATCCAAAAGACCAGAAGGAGGCATGGTCAGAGCTCTGATGGCAGATTTCCAGTCACATCTCCAAGGTGACATCCCTACCTCAGGATGGGTGTACCTGCAAATCCTTGCTGACTGCTATCTGTAGGTTATTGTACTTGCAAGATTCCTATGGAAAAATAACACATCTATAGAGCAGTTACAACCATTTGTAGAAAAACGAGCTCTCTGCTAAGCTTTCTAGACCTGCATAAAAATATGACTTATTGATCTACTGGTTAATATTTTAATTAGTCCTGAATGTTTCTTACTTGTCTGTGTGCAATGGCACAACGGGATAATTCTCTCAACTTTTGTCTCTTTATAGTAGAGAGATTTTTTTTTTAGATTACATTCAGAAATGGGAATCTTTTACAGCTTATTCTACGTATGTTTTATCACCCGTCCTGTCTCCATTCAGTTTGCTTATAGCCAATGACAAAATAATTATAATATATTGAATATATTAGCACTTATTTTCTTGCTTCTTCTTTTATTGCTTTCCTAGTAAGTTTGTAGTTAAGCCATTTTTATAGCTGTAAGGAACTGAAATGAATTCATATTTCTAGAACTTAAGCCACAAGTAACTATATTTTCAGCAGTTGAATTTTCATTAAAATTTACAAAAGATCTCTGCCTTCACTGATTTATTGTGGCATCAGGTAAAACTACACACAGTGTATAAAATACTGTGTTACTCCCCCTTGTAGTTTGATCAAACACGTTATCAGTGATTGCAAGCACATTTTATAACCCTAGCTGCTGAATCGAAAAAAAGGTGATACAAGCATCAATCTCCAGGATAAAATCAGAGCACTTTCCACCACAGTTTGACCTTAGCGATGTCTTTGGATAGTCTTACTTGTCTAAGTCCTTGCAACAATTACCAAGGGATGGTTAGAAAATGCAGCTTTAATGGTGAGGGCTGGAATTACCAGCAGCATTGAAGTCTTAAACACTAACCCCAGAGATTTCCAAGCAGAGGAAGAATTTGAGGAAACTCCGATGGTACTGTAGGAATGAAGTGGAAGAGGGCTGCAGGCACCAGCCACAGATTTTATTTGTGTTCTTTATTGTCTGCATCCCTGAACTCTGCAGTGTTATTAGCAAATACAAAAAGCTATAAATAAAAAAACAGCCGCAGATAACTGGACCTCAAGATACAGTTGACTCCAGCTATAGCTGCCAAATCCTATTTATAGCATGAGACAACACAGTTAATTACAGGTCACAAAAATGTTAATTTCTGTCATAACACAAGTCAGAGTCTAAGAATGAAAAAGCTTTTGGGCCTAAGATGGTTTCTCCTAATAGAACTTCTGGTAATTTGAAATCCTGTCTCATGTTAGTAGGCTACAGAACAGGCAAAGAAAGGAGGGATAAATGTGACTTACTGATCTATGTTGTGGTTTATAATGTAATAATATTTAAATAACTTTAAAAACAAAACAATTTTTGGAAAGGCAAAGTATTGAAGAAAAATAATTAGATGGGAAGATCATAGAGAACTATTTTGAGCAATGTCAGTAGTATCTTTTTATAACTAACACTAAGTAATTTTCTAATTAGTATAACATTTTTAAAATGTTCAGTCCTGGTGACCCAGCAAATGAATACAGAATTTATCTCATGAACAAACCTCCCCACAGTGAAAGAATCACCAATCATTAAGCCTTTTCCAAAGTACACTGGGTAATAATTAAGATAAACATTATGCAAAGGATGGAGTTAATTATATTACATATAATCAGACACTGGTCACTCTACAAATTGTAGTTTTTCTCCTAATTTTCACTTATTATCAAAGGTATTTCAAGGACTGTAAAATAACACAAGCTGAGCAGTTACAAAGATGATATGCATTTAAGTTCAAAACTATGTTTCAAGCTTTCTGAGATAAATTACATACAATTTTGGGAAATAACACACCATTCTCACACAACCTGTAATTGCTACTGCAAAAACGGTAAACTCATTTTTGGAAGGGAAACAGCATTCATTCAGCGGGTCTCATAGTGACACATGAAGCAGAAAGGTAATTTGCATGGATATCGTAATCTCAGTGTATATAGGGAGGATACTTGGATAAAGAGAACATACAACTGTGACTTTATAAGGACAAACAGTCAGACCGGTTTCAATTAATATCCAGCTCCTACTGCAGATCACAAAATCTCTTCACTATCATGGGGAGGGCTGCAGCCTTTTACAGCTTGCATTCATCATCACAACCACTATTTTTATTTGATTTTTTTTTGCTAGAGGGAACTGCTTGCGGATTTGAGACTCTTCAGCATAGGTTGTAAATGTATGTGCATATGAATATTTCTAACGTTCCAGCATATAGGTCAGTATGGAGCTTTCTAAATCCCTAACAAACATCTTTTTGTGTCCCTTCATGTCACATTTAATTGTCCATGGTGAAAGGAAACTCTAATCAGGATTCAACAGAAGTACTCTAAGACATGCATCTTTCCAACCTGGAGTATCCTGTGATCCTCTGAAAGCCAATCAGGAAAAAAGCAAGTTTTCATCCTGTTGGAAACCCCAAACAAATTAAATATTTAAAATCCTTGCTCTTGACTATTGTGTGGCATTTGTACAACAGTTGTAGAAAAGTGAGGTGCAATGAGACGCACTGAGGAAGTGCTCAGTTCACAAACATCTCGTTTGTTCCAGAATCTGGCCCTGGAGAACAGCATTTGAGGCACAATGTTAAAACAGGTTTTAAAAATTGTTTTACAATCTATCAAAAAGAACTGATTTCTGGTCTTGTTTCTGTCATTTCCCCACATATTCTTAATATCTGTTTGTTCCACTTAGTTACCCATCATCACCTGTCAGCAATAATCCTGTGGGCTAAGAAATAAATAAATTAGGCATACAGAGTCGCTGTACAGTGACTTGCACTGCTTTTCCTAAGTAAGAAGCCAACAAGTGTAACTCTAGTTTTACTAGCTGCACTCACACCGAGTTCAGCTAGGTACCTGGCTGAAAGAAGCCTAAAGCAAAGACTAAGACAAGCAGCTGAAAGCTACCTGGCATTACTGAGCCCTTCTGGCTAGCTGACATCAGTACAAGTCACAATGGATTCACAGCCCTTACTTCTTTGAAAGCTGACATCTACCCTGGGACAGCTTCCTTCTGGAAACTGTGGTCCGTTAGCATTAGTTACCATTAGGTCCTAGCTGTAAACAAGCATCTCTACGTGCCTTGTCCTTCACTGATTATTAACAGAAAAGCCTGGGCCCATTAAAGTCAAAAAGTTTTCTATTTTTTTTCCTCAAAGATGCTCCAACATCACCCAGAAGGATAAGTTCTATGCATGCATCCCAGGTCCATATGTGACCTGCAGAAAACAGACTTTGTGCAACTGAAGTCACTTTTAATTTGTTCCTGTGTGGTCCAATCTAAACAACGCTCACACAATTCAGACTGAACTATTTGTTAGAAAGTCTTTATCTATCATATAAAAAAATGCTAAAAGAAATTTTATTTTGATAGGTGAAACACATTTTCGTCTAGAACTACAGATATTTAAGAACATTTCTGTATTTCAACACAAAATGCATTAGAGTCTTTGAATGAAAGGCTTTTTAAAAATGTAAATGCGCTCCACAATAATTACAGTGACAATAGATTTTGTTTTCAGCAGCCTTACAAGTACACGGGCTTACAGCACTGCGTTTGTAGCAGGGCTGGTTACACAGCAGTTTAAAGACAAACAGGAAAGGAAGGTCTTTGACCGGAGAGGCTGACAATTTAAATAAATAATTTAAACACACAGTGGCAACAGTGTTGTTCAGTGGGTAGGAAGGGCAACAACACACACTGAGCAATGGAAGTCATCTTGCAAGAGCATTAATTTGAAGGAATCTGGGTGAGCGCACCGTTGGTTTGTATACTTTTTAATTTGAGGAGTGTCAAATTAGGGTGCAACTCCCCAGAGATGCAATAAACCAGAACTTCTGGAACAGAAGACAGTACAGAGAAGAACAGGAAGAGCATCTGATAGAAAATGTATGGAGAAGAAGGATCTGAAATAACAGCTTTTTCTCCCAGGGTTGGGTGCATTTGCAAAACATACATAGAAACATAGAAAGTGGTGTTGGGCATATGTTTGTGTGAGGGTCAGAGATGGAGCAGGACGAGTGAACTCCTATCATAATAAAGTGCCATACAATTATTGCAATAGCCTTTTAGAGAAATTATAGCTCTTGGAGAGCCATGTTGAGGTGGCTGCTGCTCATGTAGGGAATTATTGCTATGATTTCCTGCGGGTCTAGGAGGGAAATTATCTGTTGCAGTAAATTCACAAGCTTAGCATTTGTTGCCACTGTGACTAAAGGTTAATGTTTCCTTGCCTGACTGAATCAAGATCACCAGTTGCCCATTACCTATTTTTATGGCCTTACTCATGTTTGATTTCAGCAGATTTTGAGTAATCTCATCCTCTGAATGTTAAATTAAAGCCATGTATGTAAAAGGTTAAGTTTTGTTACTGCAGAACAAAGCAATTTCATGACTATTTTTTTTCCTTTTGTGGCATATCGGGTCAGTGAGGGCTCACTCAGGCAGCGCAGGCTGTAAGCACAGCCATCCTCTCAGCGAGGCCCGGCAAGGAGGGGATGCAGGGCCTTGTGGCACAGAGACAGCCCCTGGGGTACAGCTCCTTGTGGGGCAGGTGGCTGTGTGCAGCGCAAGGCTGCTCCTGAGCACTGTAAACACACAGCAAGAGACCGAAGGCTTTTAGGGAGAGGGGAGAAAGGCTTTTTGGATGACTCGCTTGTCTGAACCCACCTCCATAAGCTAGAGTCATTTGGTAAATTTTGAGCAATAGCGCCCCACAAAGCTTTGCTTTCCTCTAAATATTCCACAATTTCGAATGAAGGTATCTTTTATGCACTTGCCTGAAAACGAGAATAAAATCCTGAAATTCTTTAAACTGATATGCTATTGTGTGGCTGTGCTTGTACTCAGAGCAACTAACTGCATAATTTAGCCATAAATCCAACCCGAACAATGTCTTTCTGTTGAAAGTTCACCTTTCTCTCAAGTTGGCAGCAAGTTAACCCTAATGACTTGAACCTGTGTTTGCAAAGTTGTGCCTGAGCCCGGTCATGGAGAGTAGTTGCAAGGGACACAGCTGGAAGTGTTAACCACGGATGTTCCATTAGAGAGCACAACTCTGTGTCTTCTACACTGAACTATCAACACACAGGTGCCAAAGAGAGAAGCCCTAAACTTTTCTCATGAAAAGACTGCGAGGCCACACCAGTTCCAAGCAGGCAAAGAATGAATCAGTGAGGATGAGGAGGTGCATGCAGGAGGCAAAAAGAAGCCCGAGAGGCAGAGGCAGCAGGCGATTTCTCTTTGTTATCAAGTGAAATGACTCCACAAATATGACAATAAATCACTGCAGGAATCAATCTGAGTGGAGGCAACTGCTCCATGCTGATAATGCATCAATCAATATTTAATGTTTACACTTTAATTAATCTGCACGTAGGAAGCATTCTTTCAGTGACAAAAAAGTGATGAGAAATAAAACACCTTTTATATCAAACAGCGACGAATGGCTGCCTATCTGTGAGGCTTTGATTGGGCCCTCAATTGATCATTGCAGCCATTTCGATTGCGCTGGTGTACAATGTCGCATTTGGGTATAACACAAACACTGGGGCTGTGAAGGAAGGAGGGGGAGCTTCTGAATCTGCTTCTGGGTGATTACAACTTTATCAGAACAAAGAAAGACTGATAGCAAAGTGTGAATTCTTTGAAAACACCGGACAGAAGGCAAACAAAATAAAGGATTCTCAACATCTGCATTGATGACACCCATCTGAACAGATTTTTACCCTGCATTACAATTATTCATACCTACTAAGGCTTTGCATAGAAAAACAATTCAGATGTTGACTGGCAAAACTGCCTTCCCTTATCAGAGCTCCCAGTGGAGATGAACCATTTTGGTGTAATTCTGCACAGAAGCAGAGTGCTAGGTGTGCTACGGACACAGGGGAAGGCACCGCTCCTGCTGCACAGTATTCACCCAGGGCTCTGTTTAACCCTTGTAAACTCTAGTTTCTTCTTTTTAAAGGGCCTGATTCATTGTTCATTGATGTCAACGGAATGACTTCTATTGACTTCAGTGGGCATTGCATTAGTCCATAGATGAATGGTATTGAAAGGCATGGTGATGAAAGACGAATGAAAAGACAGTCATGTGAGACCAGTAATGTTCAATTATTTCTTTAAAAAAGGAATCTATAGCAACATATGCTCCATACGTAACCAAAAGTTTCCTATGCTTGCTTCTATAACAATGTACTGGATTTTTGTAAAATAAATACAATATTATCAATTTCAAATATACACGAAGTTTAGCTTTATAGAGCTAAGCTCAATTTAAATGATTAGAGGTATGAACAAGGATACAGAGCAGCAGGGTGGAACCCAGGAAATTCTTACTGCATTTTATATGCTATTTTTAACTTATTTTGTATGGCCTGTCTGAAAGTTAGGATCGTGTAAAGGACAATAGCAAAGATAAATCACTTTAAGCTTTTTCACTGAAGAATATTTGCTGTTTTACTAGTCAATAAATAGGAGGATTTTACCTATGAAATAATGATAAGAAGTAGCCAAAATGCCTGCTCAAATTTGCAGCTTCCCTGCTTAGGATGCTGTGATTGCTGGTTTAGCCAATGTGTGAACAACTATGGAAATAATACTAAGCTATAAGATCATGTACTAGAAGAAATTTGAAAACATGAATCCTCAGTCCAACATAGAATGGATGGTGTTCTTCTGTGGTTCACAGTTTTACAGTCCATTCCAAAAGTCTAAGGCACTCAGAAATGCACTCCTAGGGCTGGTGACAGTTCAGATACCAAGACTCTGAGCCAGCAAAGTATTCAAAGCATGAATGACATCAGAAGACTTTCATTTACTGGTCAAAAAGCTTTAAAACATAACAGCACATGAAAATTGGGGAAGCGTTCACAGAGGAAATGAAAGAAAATTATTATGATATTTAAAATGCAATAATAGAACAATTCCCCAAAACTAAAGCCTTTTTACTTCTGTTGTTTACTTATCATTCCTACTTAGTCATTTTTTTTCCCACAGAACTTTGTATTTAAAGAAAGAAAAAGGTAAGATTTCATTAACTCCATAAAAATGGAACAAATGCATTCTCCCCCAAATCCATAAATAGCTTTTCAGCAGATTTTAACATGCGCACACACATCCACACAAAGAGTTGAGTCTGCAGTTTATCTTTGCCATAAAGACTTCTTCCCCCTTCTGTGCAAATCAGATGAACCAGCTAAAAAAAAAAAGGGCAAAGTCAAAGGAGAGGAATGCCCCATTGTAATGCATGATCAACTGCAAATATTTATAGAAAAGATGCACATCAGGATCACCCTAGGACAGCTTTAACATGCAGAGTTAATGTTTATGGAGCAAAATCAACTTACTGAATGTGAAGTCCTGATTTCCCTCATATGCACCCAAAGTAAATTCACACACATACAAACATTACTTGTTTGACATAACCTTTAGAGAGCAATTCAATTCTCTCTAAATGTATTTACATATTCTTAATGCTGTCACTGATAGGCAGAAAAGTTCACAGTTGTATTTTCTGATGATTTTTTTCTCCAGTCATATACAGCTTTTTAGTACACACAAAAGAGGAACAGTAGAACAACCTAGAAAACCAAATCCCAGCTCCTGTGAGCCTCACCTGCTTTGGAGCTCCAGTGAGCTGTGTGGTTTGGTCTAGAGCAGCAATCCAATCCTAGCACGGAGGGAGGTAAGCCTCCTGCCGTGATTTTAAAGCCTCTTAGGTGAGAGGAGGACTTCATAACACTCAGACATTTCAGCTAGCTAAGCCTATGTCACCCAGTCTTTGATACAGCTGGCAGGGTTGCAGTGAGCACCCAGGTCTATCACCAGCTCAGGCTGCAAAGCCCAAGCATTAGTGCTCTCTCCCAACACCTCCTGTGGCTGCAGTTGGTAACATCAGCCTAAGAACTTACAGTCCAGCTCCATAAGGAGCACCCAGTAGGGTCTGGATGTACTGCTCCCTGCTTGGCACCAGGGCTTAGGCTACTTTTCCACCCCAGCCTTGTCACAGCTGTCTGTTGGATTTAAAAAAAAAAAAAAAAAAGTAGGAGACTGATGTGTACTAAAAAAAACCTGGAAGACTAATAATTCATTAACCTGACAAATGAAATGTAAGTCTTATCGATCAAGAGTAAAACTTCTTGGTTATAAAGGAAGCATATATTATTCTGACAGTATTTTCACAAGACAAACTGAAGCTACAGGGAAGGCAACCAATTTGATTCAAATAAGTGTCTTTCCTCAGAAACATTCATGATTACAGTCATCAGGTACAGGTTGGTGGGTAGTGCTACTACCCCAGCTTTACAGATGGAAACTGCACAACAGCAAGGAAGGGGGACTGAAACACTCTCATTATCTGTAATTGCTGCTTCTATGGAAAATGCTAAGCAAAAATCTGACTCCTGGTCACTGAATCATGCCTCTGCTAAATGCCAACATGGAAAGATGCATGTTACCACACACACACACAAAAGACAATCTCTTCTCCCTCCTTCATCGCTAGCACTGAAAAGCCGAGGGCTTATTGTGCAGCTAATGAGAATGAATACACTTGCAGCTGGCCTTCCAGCACCTGTAGAAAGTAGAAGTCGGCCAAAAACCTGTGAGACTCTCCAGTTGTAATGAATGGATGGAAACCAAGAGTGTGGCTCCAATTCAAGTCCCAGCCTAATAGCAGTACAGTGCCAGCGCCAATAGACCCACTTAAAAGCAGAGGGTTTGGAGGCAGTGTCTGGCATTTCATGATGGTAAAATATACAAGAGCAGGCATCAATTTACCTTGGTTAGTTATGCTTTAGTTATGTTGTATTTTGGCGCCCAAAGGCATGATTTATAATTCTAATAATAAAATGTATTATAAAGTATAAGCCAAGCACATGCAGGTTCTAATTCTATTTCCTCTCAGAGGAAAGAGCTAAGCTGTTAAGCTCCAGGTTCTTTCAACATTTCCTATTTGCAACAAGCACAAAAATCTGAAAGCAACGTCTGCATTACTTTTACATAGTTCATGGAGAGCAAGTTAAATGACTTACTGTGTACATATATACATATACACATATACATGAGGGCTGATCCAAAAGTAATGCCACCTATTTCATTATTTTGACCCACAACATCAGAAGAGCATGTTAGTAGTATAGCGGAAGAGGCTGAACTTTCCCACCAATATTCCATTACATTTTGTTGCTGTGTGTCAGATGGCAGCAGAGAGGCACTCTGACAGAATGGTGTCTGACATGGAAGTGTGGATGAAGCAAAGGTGTGTCACTGAATTCCTTCATGCAGTAAAAATGGCATTCATTGGCATTCATTAATGCTTGCTGAATGTGGAAACCAGTCGGTGGATGTCAGCACAGGGAGATGGCGGGTGGTGCATTTCTGCAGTAGCAACAGCAACCTGAAAGACAAGCCACGTTCAGATGCAGATTTTTATGGTTTTATACACACAGGCTCCTGTTCATTGCTGCTGAAAATACATAGCTAATGGTGGTGACTATGTTAAAACAGTGTTTTGCAGCTGAGAATTTGCTCTATCAAATAGTGATACTGCACGCTTTGTATCTGTTGTAGTTGCTATGGAAATAAGGAGGAGGCATTACTTTCAGAGTGACCCAAGTATATATTTAATCCCCAAAATATGTTTCTGGCACCTCAGCATCGCAGCTGTCACAATGCCTGGTGTTCAGGGAAGCTGAAGTTAGAGAGAAGCAAACCAATCTAGTTCAGACACCCTCTTCAATTCTGGAAAATTACCAAGCTTAAGCCTGCAGAGCAGCACTTCTGCTTGTCCCTACAGAGAGAACATCCAGGTCAGCTGAGGGGTGTCCCGAGTCCACTGGGATGGAGAAAATCCTGCTGCACTTAGGGGACACACAGCGATGTGAGAGGCACAGCGCTGCCTGGTGCTGGACAGGAGGGCAAGGACCATCACCTCTAGCAAACCCAATGCCATTCCCACCAGATTGCCAAGTCCTTCTCATGTGGAAGGAATTTAAGGTCTCTAAGTATTTATTGTATGTATTTTTAATGACAATAGCTATGCAATGGAGAATTCTTTCAACTGTTTTTGTAAATTCAATAAAGAACATCCACCCTTGGTCTTTCTTAGACCAGACAAGATGTGCCTCATGTCGCATTCGCTTTGTTTCCCAGACATCTTTTGTTTCCTGGCCTTCACATTCTTTATTAATTTTAATTGGGTAAATACTAAGCCTTCACAAAGGCACTGGAGACTGGGTGCGGTTTATGTCTTGCCAATTGCCCATCTGCTTTTCGGAAGGTCCTGCAGGCTGGTGACATGAGTAATAATGCCTGTACATGGGAAGGTCTGGGAGGTGGGGAGGATGCTAACCAGAGCAGGAGGAAGTCAGATGTAAAGAATAAAACCAGATAAGACAGGAGGTTTGGATGGCCTCAGTACCCTGTCAGTCTATTTGTTTTTGCTGTGACATATGTCCCATGTCTCATGTAACATGGGATGCTTGTGATAACAGCAGCACCTAGCTTACATGGACCTACCTTACATAGGAAATGGATACTAAGGACAAAAAAGAAAGTTAGAGGCAGTTTTGCCAGAATAACTAGAAACTTATTGTTGCACCGAATTAGACAAAGCAGCACAACTCAGGAATCTAATCAAGCATATTATGCAAGTCAGATGCAAGACCCTCAATATAAAGTCAGATTAGCTAAACAAATGTAATCAGAAGTACAAATAACTCTTTGTAATTCTGCAATATTTAAGTGTCCTATTAAAACTCTAAAGCCAGTGCAGTTATGTTAATGCCACACTTATAAACTAATATAAGTAAGAATTGCATCAATCATAAAAAGTTTTTCTATTAAATTTTCTTTTGACGTTTTTAAGAAACTTAGACAGTAAGGTCTGGGCCCATCTCTAATTTAAAATTAAAAAACAAACAAACAACAACATCAAGGTAATAAGCTAGAGCATTTGAGAGGCTCCTGCTCCGCTCTGGTTGTAAAACTGTGCCTCATTGCTGTGTTGCATTATGCCCACTCTTGTTTGCAAATAAGAACTGGGGAGAATGCTCTGACTTCCTTCCTTTGCCATTGGAGAACACGGTACTCTGTGCCATCCTGCAAGCTCTCTGGCTCTGCTGTTGAAGGCACTTAGTGGGACGCACTGAGCACAACAGAAAACTGTCAGTAACTAATTGAAAAAAATACAGTATCTAAGAGCCTGACTAGCAACTGCGTTAATAGACTTTACAATACAATACATATATACTTATATACATAAGTTATAATAAAAAAAATTCACTGCAGCCATTGTCACTCCAGTTTCACTGATTAACACTGATAATAATGACAAGGTGATATTGTTCATCTTATCCGAACTGAACATATAATGAAGAAGAGCTAATAAAAATACAGCTACCAAACATACTAATGGTCCTTAATCTTATGAAATTGTTCCTAACTCACATGAGCAGCCAGTGTCACTGATGTCAGTGGCCCAAATTCTGCCCTGGTTAATCACATACTGTTACCTCCAGTAGGAGTTGTTCTCAATTTAGGATCAAAGACCATAGTTCGCTGGGGCCACTCTTTCAAGGGAGGATTGCGCCCAGACTTTTAATAAGGGGTTTGGTGGTTTACAAAGAGGTGATTAAGATCTTCCTTTGAAAAAACTCACAAATGTAGAGTTCTTCTTTTGGATTATAACAGCACAGATAGCTATAGCTGATGGATTTCAGAGCATTAACTGCTAATCCACGAGTGAACTGAAAGGGTTTTGTTTGTTTGTTTTGCTATTACAGTATTTAAACTTGTCAACCTTCAGTTCTCAGTCAGTCATATTTAAGTTTCTTAGCAAAATCTCTATTTAAGGAACTCAATATTTTCTGCAAGTTCTTGTTCTGTTTTTATATTCTCCTCATTGTCCTGAAAGTCTTTGTGGATACATCCAAGAGTTTGAGATGTCCTGGCTATATGCAAGACCTAGGGTGTTTGTTTCTTTCTTTTGTAATTTTTGGGGAGTGGTGTTGTTTGGCCTTACCTATGGAAAAGCTTGGACTTTTTTTCTGCAAAGTCAAACCACAAAGTTTTGGAAACTAACCCACGATATAAAAGTTTCTAGTTTCCTTAAGTGACATTCAAGGATTGCTGTTTGTCAGTGACAAAAAGAAAGTACTTAGTGTAATTATTATAACACCTCAGTAAAAATCAGATTCTAGCCGTAGGTGATTGCAGCTATAAAGTTTCCAGAATAGGAACAATGAGCCCTATGAAACTAATGAAAAAAATCGCCAACTTCCTCACTCCAAAGTCTGATTTTTACAAGGACTCCATTTCTCCCTGGTTGCCAAAAACGAACAATTTATTTGAATCTAGCTTAGGTCTCCAGGAAAACAATTTTAATGTAAAATTGAATAATGTTGAACCAATGACAGGATAATTAAGTGGTTTCGAAATCCAGCAATATTTAGGTGCATTTACTGTAGCGTGATCCAGCAATGAAAATAAAGAAATCATATTCTAATGATAGCATAGCTAAAGATAATAAATATCCAGACATATCCCTTGCTGTATCACTGAACTGTAATCAAATGAATTAGAAATCTAATGACTACTTTGACACAAACAGGTATTTAATATGCTGCAAATGTACCAGATTTTCCCCCTCAAGCATTAGTAAAATCCCCAAGAAAATTAAAATCTAGGTCATAGCTAAATTCCTTTGAAACTGGGACTTAAATAAAAAAGAGTTTAGTCACTGTAAGAATTCTTTGTGCTCTTACATTTTTATAAGGTTAAAGCTAAAAATAAGATCAAAATCTTTCTGGACTTGCATTAGAAAATAAACCAGGTGTGTACAGAAAGCCATCACACCACATACACCTGCTAAACAGATGCCGACCAATAAATTAATTTAAGCTACTCATCTTCGCATCAGAGAAAAGGAAAGAACTGTTCGGGACATTAATGGGATGACATTCTCTTAACTGACAAGTTTTTCATACTTACTCTCCATTGTATAAGTGACACTACTCAAATGTTTTTTGAGAGGAAAAGGGAACCACTGTCAGGAAAGCAGAGGAGTTCGTCATCTCTCTTTAGTTTGTTGGATTGATCCAGAGAGAGGTGGAATGACTATTTATCAGTCATGAGGAGTGAATAAGGGAACAAGGTTTGGACACTGACCAGATACGAAAAATTTCCAGTAATTCCTGACATAACAACTGAAAAATTCAGAGTTTAGGTGTCAAATATTTTGCTCTCCTTAGTCAGCTATTCCTCATGGTGAGAATTAGCATTTCAACTGATCGAATGAAAAAGTACCCTGTACTGATCCAAAATGAGACTGCATGTACAGGATTTTTAAAAAATGAATAGATAAAGAATCTGAAGAACAGTCCTTGGAGGGACTGCATGACTCCTTGAAACATAAACTTCTCTAGCACTTTAAGGACAGCCATTTCTATGTTTCTACATTTCTTCCAATTGTACAAACTTAATTTGCTCTTTTTGTTGTTTTGCTGCTTTTTTTTTTTTTTTGAAGCCACACAATTGCTGGAAAAAGGAATTAGGTGTGTGGGGTTATTAAACATGGCATTCACCCACTGCTCCTACACAGAAAACGCAGCACAGAAAAAACCCACCAAAGCTGATTAATATGAAAGGCAGCTAACCTAAAAACTGAAACTTGAACTGAGCGGTGCGTGCTAATCTTTCTCAAATACACTTATGAAAGCCCATTGTCATTGCTATGCGGCGAGTGTTCATGTGAAGGATAACTCCTCAATTCTGAGCACACCAGTAATAAACAAAAGAATGTTGTCCCCACTGTTAATTTTCAGATTCTTCTGTCCATCTTCAGCTACTTGAATGGCAAACACTTCACAATCTGGGGTCATTTGTGATAAACTTTGATAAAAGCCGCCATTCATTACTGGTGATTTCCTTAATCCTCATGTTGTTTGTAAGGGAAAGAATGAAATTTTATGTTATTTGCTCTACTCAGTCTACAACCTAAATAATACATTAACCACATTAATAAAATACTTGCCAGATCAAAATCTTAATAGCCAGTTTTAGTCTTGCCATTGTTTATTGATGTGTTTGCCAGCCTATCTAGAGACAAGGGAAATCTTAATAGCTGTGGCCACTCATTAGCAAAGTACCATGGAGTCCTAATCCCATAAAGATATTAAACTATTTTTCCTTACAACAGCAACAAATGGATGGAATTCTCATTACTTATTAAGATGTGGTACATTCTTTGCATATTGAGTTTCTTCTTATACTTTGAACTCTTATCCCTCATCATTCTATTTCTGAGGCTAAGATCAAAGTAGATCAGCCTTACAGAGCTACAGATGAGTGGCCGCCTTTCAGAGAATATTAATGCCCTCTTGAAGAGCAAAGCTGGGAAGTAGGTGTAATCCCCTAAAGAGTGAGCCCTGGGAGTCTGGTAATGCTGAACAACTGTAGCATACTCGATGGATCAGCTGTTAGGGAGCACAGCCTCACCAAGATGGAGCTGCTTCTCCTAGTTTAACAACGCGGCCCAAACCTTCAAGCAATAGTGAGACCAAGGCTTTTTTGGAACCAGAGAATTGTGTAAATGTAGATTCTAGCAGACTGGCACGGAGCAATGTGTTTTATAGCAGGAAAATGTGTGACCAATTTTGTATTTTGTATTGCAAAATATTCTGGTTTTTCTGCTTCAGACTTGTGATTTGTCCAGTTCTAGTTTCTGTGCTTCTCTCCCTCACCCACTTGGGACAGGGTGCTATTGATGAGCAGGTGGACACAGGGCAGGACAGCGTCCCCTTCAACCTTCCACCTCCAGCAGCGATCCCGCCATACCAGGTTTCCTTTTTGCCTTCAGATTGCTTACAAGCCTTTTAAAGGAGTTACTTCAGACCCTTGTTAAAGCTAAGGGTAAACATGCTAAGTACTAAGACATTCAGTGGGTATCGTTATGTGAGAAGAAGAAATGTTATATTCGTTACAGAGGAAAATCTAGTAATAAAAAGTATTACCTGTATTTATAGCCCTTGTAACCTAATTTTTGTGACAAAGCAAAGAAGTAAAAACATTCCTTTCTGCCTTTCAGTGACCCCTATAAGAAACCCCCCATGGAGTCATTTAGGATAGTAATTTCACTGAAAATATATGCAGCATTACTTTTCTTGCTCTTCTTAAATGAATATTCCCTACCAAAGGTAAGTCCAAAAGTTGTTAAAGACATTTGGAAAAGCACACTCAAATTAGTCAGCAATTAGAAGAAATAATAACTTAAAAGACATTTTCTACAACATGAAAACGTGACAGAACACGGAGCTGTGTTGTTCAAATGTTAAAATTGTACATAAAATACCCCTTCAATATATGCTGCCAGTAAAAACCACGGCAAAGCAGGTCATTAAAATGTCAGACTTGGGGCAGAGTGGAAAAAATGCTGTGTTTAAAAGTAAACATGTAGACCTCCTATAATTATTTCCCCTTAAAGTCAGATGTTCGAAAAATAAAAAATAAAAAGCAAAGAATACTTTCTCCCAAGCTTTGCATCAGTAGGATGAAAAGTTTAAATCCAGTCCTAACCCTGTACCAAAGTGAACCTAGGGAGACTTCTAGGGTCTTTATGCAGTCTCTGGATGTAAGCTTCAAGAATTAAAGGTCATTTTCCTTTATCCAGTTTCTCTAAAATAGGAACAGAGTGGTATGATCAAGCCATTAATTTCTGTGTCATATCTGCTAAGGCTGAATAAGGACAACAGCATCATTAGAAAACTTGGGAGCCCCATGTTCAACAGGGACAGGCTTGGAAAGATGTGAAGGGCTTGCACTGAGCAGCAGAAAGACTTTCACACTGCTGGTGTGCTCATGTTTGTGTCCAAATGTAGGATTTTATCTCTGCTGTCGAGAGCTCAGGCTAGAAAACTGTGCTCAATTCTTTCTCCTCATATGAACTAAAAATGCCCATTGAATCTGGTAGATGGTTAGCTTAAAAGGAGACCCAGTGCTAGTTATGAGGGAGCTGGAAGCCATGCTTAGCTGAATTAATTTGTGCAGATAAATCAGAATAGTAAAAGGGAAATCCGTCTGTATCTTCAGATATGAAGTATACTGCTGTACTGAAAATAAAAAGGTTGTATTCTGCTG
The DNA here is from genome assembly GCA_037305975.1 of Chrysolophus pictus. Lineage (NCBI taxonomy): Eukaryota > Metazoa > Chordata > Aves > Galliformes > Phasianidae > Chrysolophus > Chrysolophus pictus. The sequence goes on from CM074586.1 coordinate 14,221,082, forward strand.
TCACTTTTCCTATTTCCAGAGCGCTTTGAGTGAGTAACAAAGACTGATGAGTCAGAAGGATATCAATCTCATTCCACTTTTGTTTCCCTCCTACTGGAAAAAATGCATCATGGCGCTGAAGAAAAAAATGTTCCATCCCATTAATTTTGTGTATTTTAAGCAAAGTGCCTTTGTAAGAAGTCAGTATAATATCTGCACTGTGTCTTTTACCAAGCTGAATTCCTAAACTGTGTCTGAAAAGTGGCAGTGCCCTAGTAACAATCCTGTCCAGCAGGCACAATTCCACATTAATTGGACAAGAGTATAATTGAACAATGCTGTTGATGCACACAGTGTTATTCCAGATTAACTGTTTTAACAACAAAAAAAGCAGAGGGCTTGTAAAACTAAGATAAATTTAATGATTAAAAAATAAAAAGCTTATAACTGGAATTTCTATGCTAAAATCCATCTCCAGGCAGTTTCTAAGACTCCCACTGATGTCCATGCAAGCATACAGGTATCTGATTTTGTCTTGTAACATCTCCATATCTCCATTGCCTAAAACTAACAAATTTCACCACTGAAAGAACAGGCTGTCAGCTTTACAATCAGTGATTAAAACCAACATTCCTCTGCTTTCCATCTGATAAGAACAGAGCTTAAACAGGCAGAGACAATGGGGAAACACAAAGGAGCACAGGGAGATTCAACATTTATTTAACTATTCATTTTTGTTTAAACTAGTTTCTGCAATGCAAATATTTTGAAGATAGAAAAGGAGGCTGTAATCATTGCTTAAAATGTATTATAATCAGATAACGAAAGAATATTCATCTTCATACTTTTGCTTTTTTTTTTCTTCTAGTTTTCAGCATAGGAAATCAAATGTGTCAGAAAAAAACAGAGAACTGGACTAAGTTTGAGCTCCCTCAGCAGAAAAACAAAGACTTGCATCTTTTAGGCAGCTGTGGTTCAACAACTGTTAATGTCAGATATATTATGATCAATATTTTCTCATTATAGATGGTCAGTATTTTTCAGTCATCAGCCTACAATTGCAACTCTATTATAAAAACAAGAGCAACAGCATATACATTGTTTGCCAGCTCTATGGGTTTCATTCTGTGATAACACAGAATAATACTTAAACAATAATAAAAAGATGAAACCTGATCAGGCACAAATCCTGCAAGTAAAAAGTCACCTCTTTTTTTTTTTTTTTTGGAACAAATTCTGAGCCAAAAAGGTGGCCATTTTGATTCAGTAATAGGAGCCTAAAGCAAGACTTAATGTGTCAGCAAACCATGGCTTGTGATCTATGGCTTTAATGAGGCCAGCACAACATGTACCTGGAGAGCTGCTACTTAATGAAATTGGAGGTTTGAACCCCATTTCTTTTCCTGTTATCTACAAATATCCAGGATGATTGTTTTGGCTCAGTAAGATTTACCAGTCTTATGATACCTCTGGTAGTTCCCTTAAAAATATTCAAAAGTGTTATTTGTACTTTTGTTCTTTATGCACAGTTATCTGCCAGCAATAATGACAATATTAGAGCTGGGAAACAGGTTTCATTTTGGATTCTTCAACCTAGATTAAAAAAAATAACTTTCTAAGGAAGTGCTACTCTACTTGCAGTTTATTGAGATTGTCAAAAGCTGGTTCCTCACTGACTTATGACTTCCGTTACTCTCTTCCTTGCTATAACCAGCAGCCAATTCTCCATTGCCAAACTAAGGAAATAAAGATATAGTGTGAAAACACATTCATTCATTATTTCTTTGATTTCAAGATCTTCAAAGATCCTAGAAAGTCTGAATTCCTGTGCCATATTCCAAGGAAATCCTTTAGAAAGATGCTGTTCATTTGATTGCTAAGGAAACATATGTTAAGACCTGAAATAATCTGCAACAACTTAAGATAACAAAGCACTTAAGCGACTGTGTTTCTTTCAATTTTCTTCACTTTGAATTTCCTTGTCTGTTCTATTTGTCCTCTGCTCTCTCTTACCCCTGTGCAAACACACCAGTACTCCCACCACCTTCCCCGAATTCACATTCTCCATTCTCAGTCTTGTCTTCTGGAATGTTACCTCCATTTAAGGTCCAAGAAAACCCTGGCATAAACTATTCTCACTGACTTGCTTGCCTTTAGCTCTTAGATCCCATTCTGGTCAACTTGAAAGACAGTGGGACTATTTATTTAATTGACATATATGCAAAATGGCACAGCCACTGGATCAAGGAATCCTATCTGACTTGCCAGCACTTATTTATTTTCCCAGTGTTACCCCCATACTGTAGAAGAGCAGACTTTCCTACTGCCATGTCATACAGCAGTTCATCACATTAATACAATGTTTAAGTAAAATAAATTAAAAAAAAAAAAATGCAAAAGGCAATGGAGGACACCTGCGCTCAGTAGCCTTTTAACTCAGAACAGTAACTCCAGAGCAGTTTGCCCACCCACAGGCACAAATACTCTGGTTGATTTACCCCAATTACAGAAAGGGGAAGATAAGGGATAATTCAGCTGAGCTGGTCAGCCAGCAGAAACAGGGGAGTTTCGAGCTTCAACCGATGGATGGTGATAAACCTTCCAGGCAAAAGAGCTGCTTACAGATGTAATGCCTGGCATTACAAAAGGTGTCTTGAAAACAAAAACCCTGATTGCCTTAAGCATTGCAGAAAATGTGCACGTGATCACTTTTATCATGGGACACATGACGTTCTATCTCTACCATCAGTGATATGAACTGTTCGTAGAGACATCTTTAATTGGCACAGCCGTATCAGGAAAAGTGGGCTACCCACACCTTCCCTTTCCCTTCTGTGTTGACTCAGTCATTGTCCCTCTTTGCTGAAACAACAGATGTTGCCACGCAGTCCTTTGTCCTGCAAACTGCTCAGCAATTTTAAGTGCTGTGCTGAGGTTTAGACATATAAATACCTTCCTCTTGTTTCTTGCCCTCAGAAGAAGACTTTATAAGAAATTGAACGATCTGATTTACCTTCATTTGTACTATCATTATGATACTGAAGTTCGTGAGCATTTTGAGGCAACAGTTAGAAATTTAGCAGCTTTTCTGCATGAGCTATCATCACAATCTGATCGCCTAAGCAGCCCAGTTAAAAAATAACCCAGAAGAACAAGAAAAAAAAAAAAAAAATCTTTCTGTCAGATTAGTTTGAGTCCAGTTTTCTGTGTCTGTGCAAATGCTTCTGTTGGAACAAGGCAAGAGGAGCAGCAGGGGCCGAAGCTGCTGCAGAAATGTAAGAGTAGCCACATTCCTTGATATTTGAGCAGACGGACAGCCTGACTTTAAGTAAAATGTTTTTAGCTGGATTCGAACATTTATTTTTATCATCAGTTTTTTTCACATTCAGAATAGAACTGACCCACGGAAATGGTGGTTTTTTTCCAGGGGATCTGTTCACACAATACTTTATGTTGGAAGTTCTCTCTTAGTCATGTTTTGGGTTTTTCTTTAGCAGATGTTTACAATTACTCCTTAAAATGTTTCCATTTTCTGTGATCATTGAATGTGAATGAGGTGACATTTTTAAAAATAATTGTAGCTTTTTCTGGCCAGGAACCACGTTATTAGATTCAACTAGTATTGGTCTTTTAAACTGTGGTAATGGTCTCATATCTTTGTAACAGCAGCATCCACACCAGTCTGCCTATCTCTTTTTTTTTTTTTTTTTTTGCCTAAGAGTGCTATTTGTCATTATCTGAATATATCTTGTATCTGGGAATCAGATGTGTGTGTCTTTTTATTTAACCTCAAATACATGTACTTGAGAATCGCTTGGAGGACCGCGGAACAAATGGTATTAGAGTAGCTCTTTTCTGAAAAGTGAAAGTTTCTTTGCTTTCAGTCACTTTTTTTTCATTTGTTTTTATTGACCACGATTTAGATCAAAGTTCTCACAAATAATGGCCATGTTGCCAACACCTGCAATTACACTGCAATATTTGTAATGCTTCAGACGAGCTTCAAGTCCCATCCTAGGAGTCATGCAAATTTTTGAAAGCTCATCTGTTTCTTCTTTTTCTCCTTCTGTTCTGAGAAGTATAACTCCAGTTGCAGAAGGAAATATTAAAATGCCCTACTTTAAGCATGAAGGCTCTAAAAAAAGGGTCACATCTATATTTTAAAAGATTGTTTTTTAAATAAAAGTCTCGTGACTTTTGGAGTGCTGACTCATGATTTCTGTGTGCTTGACATCAGCAATACCACAACTGAGAGAAAATCTTTGTGAAAGATTCCTTTCTAGTTCTCTTGAGACAAAGGAATCCTCCAGGAAAAAAAACAGAAACAACTGTTTCTTATTCATGATAGTTCTCAGTTAAAAACAAGCTACTTTAAAGTGAACAATATCTGCCAAACCATTCATGCCTGCTTTCTGCACCATTAAGACTGAAAAAAAAAAAAAAAAAGGTAAAAACACTTTTTTCTGTTCTTTGTTAGGATGTTGTTCAATTCTGTAAGTATGAAAATTAAACCTCTAGTACAATTTCATATTTTTCAACAAACAGCTTTTAATATGACAGATCCATCCCTCCTTCCTGTCGAGCAAGAAGTCTGGCACTAGAGACACACAATGACTTTTTCATTAATGATTGTAAGTTATTTTTAATAATACTGTGGCTTTTTTTTTTTTTTTTTAGCTTTCATAGAAGAAATGTAACATTTTTATGATTATGTTCTTTCTGCTTAATTAAAATATGCTTCCTTTAATAGGAATGAAGTACTCCAGGAGAAACAAGGAAAATTCACTGAAAAAAACAAACAAGCCAGAGTCTTTTACTATTGAATGAGAACTTTTCCCCATAAGTTAATGCACTTTTGTTGAAGCACACTTAAGGTTGATCCATGCCCTCAAGCTTCTGCTCCTTGAAAAGGATTAGAAATATTCACAATTCCTGATAATTCAGGAGATAATCAATAGCTATTCTTGACATTGCTGACAGCACTAATAGGGAGAATATAGTAATATATCACACTACAAGCAAAAATTTGATTCTGGAACTAGCTCGTTTAGTAATCAAAACTAGAATCCGTTATCAGGCAAAACTTCCAATTAATTCCAAATAGTTTTTTTTGCATTAAAACTCCAGGATAAATAGCTTGTGGGTGGGATAAAAATGATCGGTATGTGCCTGTATTAGAATAAACACTTTTGGCAGAAAGTCTTTCAGAGGCAAATCAGGTCAAAGGATGATTTACAAAACTGTCATTGTCATATGGCATTAATTTGATAGCTCATTTCAATTGACATCTGTGAGAAACAGTTGGACGTGCCGCTTTCCTTCCATTAACCAGACTTTCTAATTAATTATACAAAGCTGAAAACAAACAAAATTAGACTGAAAAGTAAAACTATACTCAAGTGAAGGCATACCTTACCCTGAAAAACTCACATTATCACTACATCCAAATCTGTATTTTGTTATGACTCACCTTTGAATAGCTGTTTTTTATTAATGTGGGAGGAATCATGAAAAAAAAAATTGGAACCACCATTCATCAAATGCTGCTCAGCATATAATATGAAACCTTCCTCTGCACACACCATGGATAACTCCTTTTCTTCCATCCAGTCACTTTACAACATAAACAAAACCACTACTACTATTTATAAATACTCCTAATATTTCTAATATTATTAATACCTCAAAAGTACTATTACTTCCTCACCAATAGTCTTTCAGAAGAGGCATTGATAAGAGACAAAATTCCAGTATCTTGCTCACAAAGTTGGATCTTCTTTATTGTAGACTACAGAGTATGTTATTTGACCTATGCTATACCAACCCTGTAACTGATCACATAACTCATGCTGTGTCTCTAAACATCAGTAAACATAAAACCCATTTAAGAATCCCAGAGCATTGCATCATAACAGTTCCTTAATAATACCATCTCGTATTTGTAGTAAATTTTTATTACCTCTTATTTACCTGGGAATTTTTTTTTTGTGTGAAATTCGATATCATATTTTCATTCTCGGTAGAAAAACATCTGAATAGAAAATATTCCCTTTTTTTTTTTTTGTCTCATCACTTTGCAAGGCATTAGTACAAAACAAGCTTCAAATATAATAAAACAAAATAAATAAATTGGTATTTTTTAAGAGGTGCATATAAATGAGATGATGTTGTGTTACTTGATCAAGATGAAGAAAATAAATTCCTTATGACACAATGTCTAGATGTGACTTGCTTATGTGAGATCTTTTGTGGCTATTCTGCTTCAATATCGAAATCCTATTATTCTTCCTAATAAAAATAGAGCCTTCAAAGCTCCTGCTTTGGTCGGATAAGGCATCACTCAATTAATGTACAACTCAGAGAACAGAGAAATTATTTCTGCTAATATATCGCTTCGTTAAAAAATATAAAATTACTCACATGTTTAGTATTGTTTCTGGAAAGGACTCTGTGCCTGAAATCAGGATAATCCTGGAAAAAAAGAAAGTAATATGAGTTCTTGGCTATATAGATTGTTGTTGTAGATACGGGGTGGTGTAGACTGAAAGGACTATTTGTTGACTGTTTCTTTCTGACACAGTATATGAATCTCATTCTGAGGTGGTCTGCTGGTTGCCTGCAGTGCAAGAGAAGAAATCGTTTCCCTTTTGATGTATAATTTGGCTTCTGGTTTTTGTTTTGCTTTCCTCAGAGCATTGAAGACTGACTATGACTGGAGCTGGTAGAGGATGTCAGACTTTATGTAATTGCTCGCAGTGTCTAGCTGGGGTGTCTTCCTCATGTTAAACCAGCCTTCAGATGTTAGGTTAATTAAGCATGTCCCCATCCCAGATCAGTAAGAAATATTAGAATATTATATTATTATTATTTTTATTTTTCTTATCTCAGGAGGCTTGAATTAGCTAGAATAGTTTGAGAATTTTGCCTCTCAAACAGTACGTGAATGAGCCTGAGAGCAAAAAGGTTATGAGCCCATTTACAAAGATGAAGTAAAAAAGATCTTTTTGTCTCTTCATAAGTACCACATGCAGAGCTATGTGTTGTTATGCCTTTAAGTAAGATCTGTGCAAAGTTCCAAAGACTCTATCATGCTCAAATATTGCATGTTATCAGAGCTGCCAAAAAAATCAAAGAAAATTTCCAGAAGTCCTTGTAATACTAAGGTGCTGATCAAATAAAAGGTCTCTGTAACAGGGCATACATATTGAATTATAATGACTTATAAGAGGAGTAGCTCCATTACTCCATGGGTGAAAACAACATTTCTCAACTTTTTCCACAGACAAACCTGTTTATTTAATGCCCAACCAAAACTCTAAATATTATGCTTGTTGTTCTGTGCCTCAGACATAGCTTTTGGAGCAACAAGGGAATGGGGAGGGAAGAGTATTGTTAAGCAGTTAAACCAGCCTATTCCTGGCTGTAGTATGTCAGAGCAAGGAGTTTCTGTATTGCCCAATGATTAACAAACTGGCCAGCAAGCATGATGACTTCTGTAGTTCCTTCATTAGAATATGAATAAGAGAAATGCATGTGGTTGTATTTGAGCACACCTTGTATTCAATTCTTTCTTGCTGTAAACAGACCTATAATGTTCTCTCTTTGGACAGATATCCCAAAGATTCTGATTTTGGACTCAAATCTGCATCTCTCTTTCACAACACGTATTACCTTTATCTGTGAAAAATCCTTTTTAAAATAAATAATTCATTGAATTAAACAATAAAAGGAACCTGAATGTGTTTTCAGTAGGAACACATTATCCATACATGCCTAAAAGAGATAGAATGTCTGTACAAATAGGTACCCTTCACAGACTATTTTTCATTATTGACAAGACATGCTGAAATATAGCCCCTCAGAAAAGAAATGGAAATATTTCAAATGCGTGCAGGTATTTGTGCTAATAGCAGAAAACACAAATGTATGGGATTCCTTGGTACATGCTACACCACAGTGCAACAGCTTAATTTTGTTAGCTGGCAACTAATGTAACTACATAGATTCTCCATCATATGACTTACATTACCATCTGGTCTGGCAAACAGATTTAAGCACAAGTTTATCTTACAACTTATACAGAGGCTTGTTTTCTGTAATACAATAAACAGCCATTTAGAGATAAAGATAGCAAACCATGTCAAACCTCTAGTTTTGATTCAATCCAAGTCATATATCACTGAAATTACTGGGACTCAAAACAAGATTATATTGACAAATCCCTGCCCATCTACTTTATTAGCATTCTTTTACTAGGGATTTAGTAACCAGCTCCTACCAACAGACCCTTGCATTGAATTCAGCTACAAGGCGCTTTGGTCTCACAGTATAAACAAACAGCTTGCGACAAGCTGGTATTTCACAGATGATTCTCTCATGTTCTCAAGAAACATTTGTGATAAAATCTCAACAGAAATATGGGCATATCAGAGCAAAGTGAGTGAATGAGCAAGGAACTGTTAACATGTTAGTCAGCACTAATGCTTCAGAAGTCCAGATATTCCTTTCATCTACCATTAGGACTATAAGAAAGATTCTATTAATTGGGTAATAAAATGTTATTACAGAGGTTAATTAAGAAACTATTTTCATGTATCTAAAAAATGGATACCGATTGAAAAGCTTGAGCAAAGCAGCATCTACGTAAGAATGATGCAAATTAGTCTCTACTTTCTTTATAGCTCTTTCCATATATTTAACAGATTAGAAAGAAAAAAAGGTCAGGATAAGCAGTAAGTACATTTGACAACTCTGAGACACTCCGAAAGCTTATCTTTTGAAAACTGATGGCAATCTCTTGTGCTAATTCAGGTTTCCTGTTTTGTTCAAATGTTAGCATATCCAAAGAAGGCCCTGTGGCCCAAACTCTATCACTGCAGAATGCTCCCCTTCAGTATCTTCCAAAGAGTTATTTTGTGCTAGCAAGTTATGCCCCTTTTTCACTATGCAGGCAGCCCAGCCCTTGAGGACAAAAGTCAACAAAAGCGGAAAAGATATGACACTACTTCTGCTCAAAGAGCTTGTGATGTGCTTTTTATTGCTACCTTTGGGGGAGAGGGAGATCTACAAAAGCTGCCACCGCGGTACTACAGCCTCCAGTGTGGTACAGTTCGCTTCTGGTCAGTTGGATTGGAACAGGTGAAAACAATGTGAAGGCATTATACCTCTATTTGCTTCTTGCTCCCTTTGAGCATTGTACTGGATTGTCAAAGCAGTACAGCTCTTGAACTCTCTGAAACTGGAATCACTACTGGCTTCTGGGTCAGAAGAAAACTCCTCACTTCTTTACTGCCACATGCAATCCCATGGGAAGGCTTCTTCTCATCCAACACACACTTCATTTTATGCTAATCTCTCCTTATATTCCAGGTCACAAACAAAAAAATATTGTAACTAGACAGAATTGAACACATCCATGTGAGTTTGTTTAGGATTTTGGTTTGTTTCTCTTCACTTTCTTAGCACAAATGTGGCAATTAACAAGGCTATTTTATGAACTTGTCTTTGTGAGACCCTATAGTCAGGATACCTGTTTGGCAATTATTTTGACAGCATGTTTCAACAGACTAAGTTAAAATCCGCTTAAAACTACTTAAGATTTTTATCTGAGAGGACTTGATTTTGTCAGGGACTTGTGCTTTCCCTTGTATGGCCATCAGTTAATATGAAATAAACTAAATATATATATTTTTTGTTTACTTCAGGTGGCCAACAGCCATATGAAGAACAGTGTCTGCAAGGCTCTGCCAGACACTACTTCATGTAACTTTCATGACTGCATTTACTTCTAATTGATTCTGCAGTACTGTGCCCCCTATGGAGTGTTTTAAATCAATGTCAACCATAAAGCGATACTAAACTGTACAAGATCCCTTTTTGGTTGCAGTTAAAGATAATTTATTTATGGGGACGTGAGTAAAACTAAGTAGATGAATGTAAACGTGGCCAAAACTCTCAGAACTCTTATTTCATAGCTTGGAGAATATCAGGCATCAAAGCGTGGATCTTACCCATTTTTGATCACGAATAGTACAACAGAGTCTATTCCCTTCGCTTACTTTTCCCCCATTTCTTTATTAGTTGGATACTGCATTGATTTGATTATTATATAACAGAGCTTCAAAAAACAGTGGAAGAGAGGCCCTTCCAAAACCTGCAGTTCAGGCTTTCACCCAATATTTCCATACTACCAAACATGCTCACTGTTAGCAAAGACATGCATGATTCTTACCACAGTATACAGGTCTTCTCAACCCACAAGTCCCAGCATACACGTTACTAGCAACTTCTGAAAGCAACTGCTTCAGAAGAGTTATTAGTCAGTAACTTCATTTCATTTCATTTTTCAATTGAGAACCTCATGGAAATTAAAAGAGGGTATAGGTTGGTATGGTAGACATGAGGAATCATAAAGGTCAATATGAAATAAAGATTATGATTCAAATATAAATACCATTAATATTTATGAGTGGTAAATAAAGGTAAAAGATTACAGTGAAACAGAAATTAAATGAATACACAGAGAGCAAATCAATTTAGCAAATCAATTTTCTCTTTTATGGATTAGATTTTACACTTTCAGATTTTTTTTTCCTTTTTTTTTTTTAATATATTCTTTCCAGTCAGAGAATTAGTTTTATAATTCACCTAAATCTGGAATTTTTCTCCTATAGAAATGTTTGGAGTTCCTCACATTAAGCACAGGACACATGATTCCACGAGCATACAACAGAATACCTCTGAGAACAAGGCAGACAATCAAGAGCTTGGAGCTAAGCTACTCCTCAAACCAGAGTTTAACATGAACCTCATGGAAGATACTGTGTTCACCTGAATTCAAGGTCAATTGCAGTGTCTTTAAAAATCTCCATCCTGTATTTAACAGTACATCTCCAAGAGCTTGGAGCTTTTACCACAATCTTCTTGGAAGGGCAAATGCCACTTATGAGGCAACCTATGAAGAAAAGTTAATGCAAGCACAGTACTTGGCTCTGCAAGGGATGATGCATAGGGGCCTGCTGTGCATACAGCCAGAAAATCACACTGTGTTTGCAAAAATAACCAGCTACGTTTTGAACCAAAGCTGGTTCTTTTCTGTCCTGACTTAAAACACAACATAACTTTATAACTTCTTTTCTTTCCCTCAACAGCAAAAGGTTTTGTAAACTACTCAAAAGAATGATACCAGGTTTGGCCCTAACCCAGCAAAGCACATGTTTAACCTTCTGCATGTCACTAGTTTCTGAAATCAATGGGACTCCTTGCAGCCTGAGAGTAAATCATGTGCTTCAGTGCTTTCCCACAATAGGACCTTTACAATTGTTTTCTTCTGTACAGATAATACTAGGAACCCTCACTGAGTCTCAATGGCTTTCACATATGATGAAGAATCTCTGCTCTAGGTAGGAGGAAACCTTGCTAAACACCTCTTTTTACATCTTTATAGCCTTGAGTCCTGTTTCTTTGTCAACCTGATACCAGAATTTAAACCATGTTAGATGCATAGACTAGTTATAAACAGAGGGAGCTAAATGCAAGTACAAAAGGGAGGCTTTCCCTAGCAAGGGGGAGAGACTATGTCATACTATGTCACAGGTACATAAATTATGTGTGTTACAAATACAGTGACTGACTTAGCTCTAATGCTAAAAAAAAAAAAAAAAAAAGTGTTTCTTTTCCTAAAGAAAGACCGGTATATTTGCAAGACTGCCTCTAAAAAGACTGTTTGGGGTACAGAACTACATAAACGAAAACTATACTAAATGGGCTTTCTGCTCTGCAAAACATAAACATACAATAAAGACAAGCCCTGGCACTGCTGCCAGCTGGGAGCAGGGTGTGGCCTGCCTGCAGGACTGGTTACTGCACTGTGACTTGGAATCTCTCAAGTGCCCATAGATTCCTGCAAATTTTACAAAATAAATATGTATGTTCTCTCTACAGGACAGTAAATTGATTGAAACTTAGAGAGGCTCAATCTAAAATGTACAAATTTGTACGGACCTTTTGAATGAGGAACAAAAATAACATGGGTGATTTTTTCTCTCATCCTGACAAATTTAAGAAAAACAAAAATCATCCCATACCTTCTAGCAGACTTGACAGAGCTTTGCAGTAAGAAAGCATAGGCAAATTTCTAAGCAGCATTGGCTGAATTTATACCCATGCTCTTGTTTTTCAGTTGCACCTGCAGTCAAATATTAGTTACTACAATGCTCTATCATGCTGTGCTTACCCCAGGTGGAAGCCCTGACTCCTCATTCCTACAATATCATAGTACAGGTGGCAAAATGTAAATCACTAACAATGATGAACTTAATTAACCTGAATCTAGGTTCAGGGCTTCCACTTCTTTAGCATGGCATAAATATCTCCTGTACCTTTACATTTGTACCTGGGAAGCAGGTTGCTCTGCTGCCAAGCTGAGGAAGGATTTGTGAACAGAACATTGCCTGATGCTGATGAAAAGGAAACCAGTGTTTGGGCTCCTTTTCCTAGCCAATGTTTGATTTGTCAGCCTCGCTCGGCATCCTCTCTCAGACACCAACATTAGACATTTGTACACATGAACTTCTCTATCCAAGTATTTTTCCTTTTTTTTTAAAAAAAAAAAGCAGAGAGAGGCTATGAGTTCATACTGAGAGGTAAAAGCTGATTCCAAGGACCCAGATGTACCTCTAAGTTCAGTGATGTATTTCAGCCTTGTGCATCTGACGTGCAGTAAAATATCAGCATCTACAGTACCAGATACTAATTAGAAAAAGAAATGTGTTAGATGTCAGGCCTCAAGAAAGCAAACTTAACATTCTGACAGCAGCTGCAGAGTGATAGCCATAATCAAGCATTGTCCCTGCTTAGATCTGTGCCAAACAACCTCACTTACTTCCAGCTAATTCTCCATCAGAGCCGATCTTTCTTTACGATTCCAAAGAAACATGTTGTCAGTTCCCACCTGCTGGCATTGCTAGAAATAAAACCACAGTTGATCGGATGCAATAGGTCAGCAGAATCGTGCATTGAGCTGTTGTTTGTGCTTCCAAGCTGTGTTACAGGGGATTCACTAACGTTTATTAACCCTTTCTCAAATCACGGGTTTTGTTATGCTTTTATATAACAGTCAGGTTTCAAGGATGAAAACACAGGAATTCGGGGATTTCAAAGGAAGCAAAATTTGGGCTTACTGCCAGGCTAAAAGTTCGATATCATTTGAAAAACAGAATATATGAGAGAAGAAAGAAAATGCAGATGTCAGCCTAGTGACACAGAGTAATCTATTTGCTCAGTGCTTGTATTTTCCTACCAATTTTGTATTTTTCAAAAAGGACAATAAAAGAATTGTGCTCACTGCTAATTAATGACAAGCTGGTAAAAGCATCTATCCATTGTTCCATTTATTTCTTCATTTCCAGCAGTTAACAGCCCCATTCTGAAATGAATCAATGTCGTTTACACAATGCTGTCACCCCTATTGTTTCTTTATCATCCTTGCATTTTCATAAATCGGAGGTGTTAATCCCTTAATGGCTTCTCTCAGAGCTCTAAAATGTATGCAAAATGGTAATCCATCCCCTAAACAATTCACATTTACACAGGCACCCTCTTAAATATGTTTACTATCAAAATGAATCCTTTGTTTGGATCTAACCCTATCTGTTTGTTTTCTAAACACTGAATCATAGCAGGTATGCAGAATCTCATTTTAATTTGTGACTATCAAGTAACCACGTCCTTTTAGAGATGTGGTTATTTGTCTTCAGAGGTGAACGATTTTTTTCCCTTTCTCATTACAGTCACATTATGTACATATGAAATTGAGTACACGTCTGTCAGGTTTTGAAAGAAAATCAAGAGCTTGATCCAAAGACTGCTAATGTAAGGGAAAGCCATACACTGACTGCCCTTTGCGGTCTGTGGTTTTGCCTAAGCTAAAAGCATGATAACCTTTCTCACAGAGACTGGAAAGGAAAACTGTGAAATTTATCCATAATATTTTAAAACTAGCAAACCAAGCTTGCTAATAAATTCAGCACCTTGGTACTCAGAAGTACAGTTACACCTGTGGTTAAATCTTTGCAAGACCAAGACAGGAAAGTTTTTGGGACAAACCATGCCTTACTGCTAGTGCAGGAATCTGCTCGGAGCCTGGAGCACTGATCTTTTGTGGTCAGACCAACAGAAATGTTTTCGTTTTCTTACCACTTTTTATAAGTTTTAAAAGTTTTAAATTCCACACAGTATAGTGTATTCATCTCTCCTAGATAATGTACTTTTTTCTTTCATTACAGTTTTTAAAGGGTTGTGATGGATTCTAGTGCTTCACATTCACTTCCCAAGCCTGATTTGAAGTTTCACTTCATTGATATCATATGGCTTTGGGCCAGAATGAATTGCATTGGAGCAACTTTCTAGGAATTATAGGTGATAAACATAAGATAATTTTGCTTTTCCAGAATCAAAATGCTTCTTCTTAAGTAAGATTTCAAACATATTCTATTCTGTTCCACAGAAGGTGCAGCTTGATGAGATATTATGCTGGCATTATAATCAGGATAAGAATGAAAAAAACCTGTGAAACTGAAATGTCTGACAAATAGGCAGACAGGCATTTCAATAACTTAGAAAATGAATAAGAGCATTGCTGGTAATAAAAGCAGCAGTATGAATAAAAAGCAAAACCAAAACAATACTTAAACATCACTTGTGTAGTTCTGTTTAATTCACTTTTGTTTCAAGTTGCAGAATGTGTATTGCTTAGAAGTGACACTGAAGTTCTCCAACAATGTATAATTGTGTGATCTATGCTGCTTAAAGGATGGATCCTTGGAGTACTGACACACAGAGAGAAGATCAAGGCTTGGCAGTGACCGTAACATGCTGCTACACAGCAGGCAAACATTGGAGCTGAGCAGCTGCACCAAGGCGGGTTGTGCTGCCTTTTCCCTTTATGCTCTTGTTTTGACTTGTGTTAATCACCCATTGTTCTAGGTGAGAGAGCCAAATGAAAGGACAGGGTGATCGCACAGAGCTCCCATGCATCTCTAGGAAACAGGTCACTTCAAATTCCACTTCTCTAGGAGGTGATAAACAAGACTAGAAGTATACCTGGAGAAGCGTATCATTTTCATTAGGCACAACAGCCAGCTGTTAATTTAACTAAGGCAAAACGAAAATACTTAACAGTCTTCCCATAGGTTCAGCATCTGCCAGCAGTAAACACCGGAGAACGCAGCAATTCTCCCTTTGCCATGAACTTACAGTGCCAGTTTTCAGGGCAGACGTTTGGCACAATGGGTCGATGAACAGAGATAAATGGGAACAAAACAATAATCTCGAACACTTCTCCACATGCTGTCTCGGGGTAATCTTCAGCACATTCATAACTTCCATACTGCCAAATCTGATGGCTGTTTCATAAGTGTGTATAACGATGTAGTCTGGCCCTGTAAAACTTTCAGCCTGTCATATATGCTGGGATCTTTCACTTACTTGGTTATACAACCAAGTGAATTGCCTATCAAATCAAAAGTAGCAAGTTTTGTGAATTTTATGAGAATGACCATTCTCGTCAGATTTCAAGCCAAATTTCCTTCAGCATTGAGGTTTGACAAGCTTTGCTTGTGAACTGAAAGCATCACGTACTGTGAGCCACAAAGCTCTTGAGGGTTTGCCAGGCATTCCTCGTTATTTGTGAACCTTCCCTAAGTTCTGTGAGATCTGGGGACAGAAGTATGTCTGTCTTCCAGGCAGGCAGTGGGGCTGGAGGACTCGCTTTGGCCCATGAGCCCCTGAGTCATGTGTGCTCCTGAGTTAAATTAGTGGTTACACTTTTCACTGAAGCTTATAGACCTGGAATGGAATGGAACAGAATAGAATAGAATAGAACAGAACATTAACAGGTACCAAGTAGTCCCTCTGCTTGGTATGGAGTGCACCCTTCCTTGATACAGATGGAAGAACAAAGGGTTGATATCATATCAGTGTCTGGGTGAATTTCTGTTGATGGGAGGATTTCTGAGTACATCACTGGGACATTCAACAGAATGTGATCAGAAAACAGAAATCAGCAGTTCTCCAAAGACAAGTCATGCAATTATTTCAAAGATAAAAGAGTTACTGATAAACAGGAAGTGTCTCTCTCCAAGTATAGGTGGAAATGACGTAGTTATTTGGGCATAAAACTGCTCTTGCATACTGCAATTTTTGAGGCTTTCAGGTTCCTATACTGACATATCGTATATTTGTGATACACTGTCCTGCGACAGATAGATGTGTTTTATGGTGTGAGGACTGGACATTTTTTGATTAAAGCAAGATCAGACAAATTATAAGTGCATTAATAAAAAAGGAGAAAAAGCACTTACAGTATTTGCAGTTTACAGAAAGCAATAATATGGCTTTGTGTGTCTCCTCTCCTCATTTGCCAGAAGGATCCTTAAATATCTCACAATACATATTTTTCAAATGTAGAACCTGAGAATTTCATCCTTGAATAAGCTTAAACGGTGAGGCCCAGCAAGGTATTCCAAGTCTGGATTTTAAAAATCTAATTCTGTTGCAAACTCAACTACTCTGATTGTTTTGATTTAATCAAAACTGGCTGTTAAATCTCTAATTCTAATGTCTTTTCAATCTTTGCTCAAAGTGACACATATGTACTGTGACTGTGCATTATGAAGTTAACAACTTGTTATTCGGCCTATCAGTTGTTGAATATTCAGCCCGCTGTTAGAATTGTTCAAAATGTAAAACTAGTTCTGCCTTTATCACTCCTGTCTCTCAATTCATTCTTAGAGATCACAGTTTTTCCAGAAATCAATTAAGAAAAATACAGAGATGTTGTATTTTTAACTTCTAAGGCTGAAGGCTTCCAGACTCTTTTTGTAGATGAAGGATGAAGAATAAAATTTACACCTTATTTTCTAGTGATAACCCATAACAGAAATATACATATTTTTAAAGACTTAACAACTTAATGTAGAATAAAAAGATGCATAAATTATTTTAAAGTAAATACAGGAGATACCAATCAATTTTTTCTTACAAGATTATATGCTTTTCTATGAAAACTGGAAGACTAAGTCCTACATATATTAATTTATATTTTGGTTGATTTTTTTTAGTAGTGATGAAAGTCATGGTATATTTAGGCCTCAGTTTAATCAGATGAAATACTTTTAGTTGGTGAACACTATTGAGCCCTTAAAAAATACTTATAAAACAAGCCAACTGAGGCTTACATTCAAAGGAATCTTCAATAAATGAACATATACAGTTCATAAAAAACACTAAAATTTTCAAGTAAAGCTATCAAATATGAAATCACAGCATTGTAATTACAGCCATCTTAACAGTTTTGCAAAAATTTATGTAAAACCTCACCAATGTTATATCCAACCATCTATATGCATATTTAGTGGTCAGCCTGAGTTGGGACTTCGTCAGCTGATTATTTCTGTAATCAAACACCTCTTTGATTAAACAAATCATCACTTGAACATTATTGAACGGAATTAAAGAGAGACTATTTATTATATTGTTCTTAGCTACCAGCACTGTTGGAAACTTTTAAAATCATTCTCATTCATATTTGTGTTTCTTTTTGTTTATCATAGAGAGCAGCTGTTACACATGGAGAAAGCCACCACTTCTATATTGTCTGTGTAACACTCTCTTTCTTTAACAAATCCTTAACCTCTTGTGGATAAATTCTCTACAGAATATAGCCATGGTTTGTTCATGATAAATTTCATATCCTACCAAGCAAACTGGAAAAATACTCTCAGCCAAGTGATGTGGACTGTCAACCTAAATCTTAGTGAATTTTGGAGAACCTCTTACAGGCTTCAGTAGGCTTTGGATTGAGCTCTAGGTGTACATTAGTTTTAGTGAATCGGTTTGCTGTTATTTTTGTGATCTCCTACCAGCTACCCATAGGCTTGTTTGCTCCATCGGTGTTAGCAGCTTCTGGCAGTGGCTGGTCTATGTCTTCAGTGAAAGGATCATGTCTACTCTTATTTAGCTTTGATTAACATCATTAACCTATCATACACTGAAGCAACTCACAGAGCAAATTGGTAAGCCAATTTCAGCAAGCAACATAAAGCAAAGAACAGCTTGGATTGTCAGATAAACATACCCAGAGGTGCAGTTAGGATGCTGAAATTATTAGGTGAATGATAGGAAGCCAAAAAATCAGTGAGCCACTTGAGCAGAGAGTATAAACATAAATATCCAAAAGCATGCCACAGTGCATGCGTATTTTATGTTGATGTGCTAATACATTATCTGCTAAGGGTTTATTTAAACCATTTTTGTATTCCCTGCAATTCATTTATCTGCATAAAGAAGAGCCACTAACAGGACAGTTCCTTATGAACAAGCAACCCTGTATGTTTTCCACTGCTGTTTATAATTCTTCATGCTCATATCTATAATTCATGAGCAAACTGGTTCGTGAATGTTTCCATAAAGGTTGAACAAAGTATGGTGCTGTTAACACTCGCACTGTCATGCACAGAATCGAAATGTGCCCACTCTCATTCTATTCATCAAAGCTCAAAGACATTTTGGCAATGATATTATCCAAATATTATTAAAACTTTGAACCCTGTCCCCATAAATTATAGCAAAATGGCTTCAGAGCCATTAGGCAAGGAGGATGTATGGGCTCCAGTTGCTTTGGAGTAATTATGTGCTTAAAAGGAAGCGTGGCTAAGCATTCTACCAGTAAAAAGAGAAAAGCTATGATCATTTGTTACTGCTCCAGTGCTGTACACAGTATTGCTCACACAGGTCAAGCCAACCTTACAGCAGGACAATTATCTGCCTAGAGAGACCAAACATCTGTTATTAAGTACGCAGAGGCACCACTGCAACATGCTAGAAATCTTGTCCACTTCATTGGTTTGGCTTACGGTAATGTACTTCAAACACTTGGCTAACTCTGCACAACATCCCCCCTTTCTTATTGTTACTGCAACAGTTCAGCTTTGAAATATGCAGTACCTTCACTCCCCCATTACTTCCTTTAATATGCGCACAGCTGTTAAAGATGCTGGTGTAACTTTAGATGAGTCGCTCTTTCTCTTCTCTTTTTTCCAACCTCCCCTCCCCGCTTTTTTTTCCTTCAAAATGTGTTTTGAGATGCTCTTGTACATTTATAAGTTACCAACTGAGAGTCACTGTGGAGACAAGGAATGGTGCAAAAACACAGGGACACGATTTTTACATTACAAAACAAAGGTTGAATGATTTCAAACATTCCCTGCACTGTCCAGATAGGGGAGGGAGGTCTTTTCACTGTATAGTTATGAAATACGTGCTTAAAGCAGACAACAGCAATAGAACAGATAGCACTCTTTTTCTTTGTTTTCTGAAATTAACTTTATAGCAGAAAGTTGATTAAAGAAAAAATACTAGGAAAGGAGAGATGACGTGATTAGTGCCTAAGGACAGGGTTAAGTGTATATATGACTGTAACTGAGACACCTTGAACAGATGCAGCCAGAAACTGTTCCAACTGGATATTGTAAATCCATGCTGGAGTTTATTGATCCAAGGCTGATTGTTTTTCTGTGGTGAAAAATGTTACTTAACATAGCCTGCACGCCCTGAAAAACAGGTGGACTGACTCTCCTCTCAGATGGATTATTCACCTGAAGGGAGCAGATTCTGCGCTGTACACAATTTGCTCCACTTTTTAATAGCTCTAATGTTAACAGACAACAGTTCTCCCCCCCAGCCCCAACAGAAATTGCAGATGTAAACGGCACATTTGCTTTCACAGGGCATTACAAGAACTCTAAAGAAGAGTAATGAAGGGGTGGCAGAGATGTCAGGGTTAGAAATTAGATCTATCTTATCTGTCTTGGATTTTTCTGAGGCATCTATCTCAGTGCAGTAATCAAACCTGTGAAGGAGATGCTAGGTGGAAGAACTACAGAAATTAAAGATTCTAAAAATACATTTTCTATAAGCTTGGATGAAAAATGCACAACTTCTGTATTTGCTTTAATACATATAGTCTGTACAATTGTAGGAGAAACGGATACAACTGAATGAGATTTACACCGTCCTAGGATTCTGTCAACACCAACTTTGCTTTAAAGAAAACCAGATTTCCCCATCTAAAAAGCAAATTAAAATAACACTCTGCACTGAAAAATGCAGGACTACTGTGCTTCATGCATAGGTAGAAATAAAAAATTAAAAAAAAAAAAAAAAAAAAAAAGATGAACAGGACCACAACAAGAAAAGCAATCTATGTTAAAGACAACTCTGTTGTGTAATCAGCAGATTTTTCCACCTAGCCAAAAAAAGGCTTCAGAGGAAAAGATATACCTCATTGCTGTGACGTGTAGCTCACTTCAGCCAACTCCATCTGCATCATGCTCTCTTTTCAATAGCAGAAGAGCAATCAGGCAGAAACTGGAGCAGGGAGGAGTGTGTCTTCTTTCTGAACCTTATATTCACTCATGCCTAGTCTTATTGGAATTACAACACCAGTTCAATATATACCTATAAAGTCAGGATTTTAGTTAACTTTTCTCAGTTTCAGATTTGTTCTGAAGTCAAGCCCATAAACTCTTCTGATATGCTCTTCCTCTCACAGCAGAAGCTGTATTTATAGTGGATATATTTGTCAAGCAATAGGCAAAGAATATAACACCTAATTCAAGAGGAGGTATTCAGGGCAAGTCTGAAATTGGGTACACCAGCTAAGAGATTTGTTTTACTGTTCTAAGATGACACTCCTGGAAAGAACTGCAATGAAATCCATACCTTCCTTCAAATCGCTGTTGATTTTGACCAGTGATAAGCAGTGTAACATGTTCTGTACAGCCAAAACAATGGTCTGAATGGAAGAAAGGAAACTGATGTTTCTGAATAAACCCTTGAAGAGGGCCGTTCCATAATGTTCCTATATCCTTTCCAGATTTCTCTGAGTAAAGAAATATATTGCACAATGTATCCAGAAGTGGGATAGTTAAACAATCATGCTTGATTTAACCAGCTCAATATTTGGGAATCATGAAAGTTATCAACTCAAAAGAAACCTGTAATATTAAAGGGTATTCTGCTTCAGTAAAAATAACTTTAACCATGAAAAGGGAAAAGAGGAAGTCACCTGCTGCTCTTCAAAGCATGTAGGACCTCTACCGTGAAGACTGTTGCCTGCACAAAGAAGTAACTGTAATTCAGTGCAGTCCCCAGGCTTCCTGGCAATAGTAGCTGCAGCATGTTACAAGCTGGAATAAAGTTTTGGATGAGAGACAAAGATGCCAGGTCATCACAGCTGAAGTAAGTTCAGAAATGACTCAGAAGTTGCATTCAGTTGGTACTTAAGAAGCAAATGCAAGAAAACAGTACAGCTGAAGCAAAATGGCACTTCTAAAGATCATAGATAGAGATGTAGATTGAATTGGGAAAATACAATAAGTGGAACTAGATTCCTTCGTGTACAAACATCATCCTAAACATAGTCAGAACTGACCCAGCTAGTCTTATCAAACCATATTATTGGCAGCAAGAACTTAGCATGGTTTTCCTTCCCAACGTATTTCTAACCAGTATATTAAAGATGTACTTTTTAAAAAATGCCAAGTATTTTTACCTAGCTAGCAACAGGCACCATCAAATATGATTTAGATATAAATTAAAACTATAGGAATCTGTAATAGAATTATGATTTAATATTATATTTAGTATCTTGAAAGTCACACAGGCAGAGTCAATTTTAAGATGAATTCTCTAATGCTTAGAAGCATTTTCTATGGAATATTTATCTGCTTTTATACTTTGATCATTGGTTTCATCACTCTGATTTCCTAAAGACAATTAATAGCCATGATCAGATACAAAATGACATTTTAAAATCCACGGAAACTGCAAAAAAATCAATGTGGGCTCTGTTTAAAACTGTAGCAGCCTCTGGTTACAAAATAGTTTTCTGGCTCAAGCAGCTACAGCTGTTAAGAAGTACTGATGATGAAACAGGTGTTTATTTTTAAAATGAGGCCACAAATTCATTGATAAGACTTTTCTAAAAGAACACATTTTTCATATAGCATATATATTTACCTTTTTATAAAATGGACATTTATACAGTGCTGATGTGTACATTAAAGTTGCACCATACTCAGGTTTATGGAATGCATGGCACCCAGTTACAGCTCAAAAAACTAGTGGTTTCTAATGCCTTTAAATATAATTGTCAACAAAGCAAGACAAAACTATTCTGTTGAATGATGCTATAAATATGTCTGCAACAAGTAGGGGTGCATCAACTTTTGTGTCAGCATAAGGGAAGAGGGAATAGACAAATTACAGGTTGAGGCTGGCAGAAGAGAATGAAACGAGAAAAGAGAAACCAGCGTTGTTCTTCAAATGCCAACACCTTGTGGAAGACTTCCCTTCTGATGAACATGTCAAGCAATTGTCTGTTGCCTCAGTTTCTTTATCAGTGAAATCAGATTGATTACACTTACATTACAGGTAATTTTGAACATAATCCTATGGGTTGACCAGAGGGCATCAATCTAGCAATGCCTCGCTTATTAAGTGGAAAATGCACAAATTAGAAAGGTAAGAGACTACTCAGCAGCATGGGTTAAGGCATCAAAATATGCTCGAGATCACTGGATAAAAAAAACCATGTAAATGCAATGGTGGATTGAAAAACAAAACAAAACAAAACAAAACAAACTCAACAGAAAGACAATTTCACAAAGAGATTCAACCCTGACTGATGGCTGCTGCACACCGTACATGTTAATTAACACAGTCTAGTAACTCTCTGCAGTCCTTATATTTGGCTATTATCAATTATCACACTTTATACAGCAGACATCATGCTAGCCACTTGCACAGCTTTTCATATAGTCTGATGTATATACACTATTGGTGTACATTTATATGAACACAGAAGCATTTATATAATATATGAAGGTAATGTACAATGGTTATTTAAGTTGATTATTTATGCAGTGGTGAAAAAATAAAACTACCAAATAGTATCTAAACTGAGATTTTGGAAGAAGTTCAGAAGAAGGAAAAAAACCAAATGGCAGTGGTTGAACTTCAGAGAGGGCAAATATTCCCCACTGAGGAAAGTCATTAGCACCTGAAGTTACGAAACCTGAATTGTAACAAGCTGATACATCTGTAAGAGTAAAGAGGATGGAAGAGTATACTTCTATAAGAGTAAAGAGTGCATGTGAAGAAAGAGACTCACAGACTATAGAGATGTGATCGATGTACATGTGATGTCTTCAGATTCCATGCCTATGCTCTGTAGTACTCCATGACAATTTTGATCCAGTTAATATCATTTGTGGAGGTGCATCAATTATCATAAATTGCAAGGTAGAAAGTTAGCAGAAAAAGAAAGGCAAATTAGTTAATCCTACAATCCTTGGAATATAAATCATTTTGTTTTGGTATGCATTTTTGTTATTTACACGGCGTTTCTGAATTTGTATCTCTGTTAACAGAGGAACTTGATGTCTTCTCTTCTTCTGAAACAACTCTTGGCATGGATAGGATTCTTGAGATAAACAGGCCTTAATATGCACTACTGAATTTTGTACCTAACTTCCATTGCTTCATGTGAACTATTAAATAGTATCCTTTCATTCTCACTCCAAAAACTCTGCCTTCTTACGTTTGATCACAAGGGCTCTCCACAGAGCAATATAAGTACATTATCCCAGGATGCATTTTATAAGCATATTCATTTTGTGGTTCACTACCAGAATAATGAATAAGTGTGTCATAGTAGAGAACATACTCACAGCACAACTGTTTTATGATGGTAAGATGTGATGGAGGCTATTACTTTCTAAGGTGCAGTTCTTACAACAACATATCATTTGGGCCTGTACATGCAGGTAGTGAAATCCTGCTTCACTGAAAAAGCCTGTCTGTTCAAATGCTATACTCATATATTATTTTTTTGAATTGTGAGTGTCACATTACATTTTTTTGTATAGTGATTGAAGATTTTTACCAACAAATAACACATTCTTTGTGGTCATCCTGGAGCATAAGAGAAGTCGTTGATAGCGTTACTGAGTGCAACTCGGATTACACAGAAATAGTGCATCCAGGAACATCCTCACCTTGAGTGCTTCAGCCAAAGCCAATGTCAACGCTACTCCACGCTCCCAAACATAGCTGGCAGCCTAGTGGAACTTGCCTTATTACATCCCTTGTTAATTTTTAACTCCATTTCCATATTTCATTTAAATACTGTTTGCCCAAGAGTTATATAGCTAACTGAAATAGATTTCAAGCACAGATTTCTTTAACTGAACAAGCCTCTAGGAAAAGAGAAACACAATAAAAGAAAGCAGGTTAAAAAGCAGAAGCGTGGGAATGAGCTTGTCAAAGAGGGTTTTTGATCTGTCTCACAAAATATTTGACTGTGTGAGGAGACAAGAACAAGTAGATGAAATTTTCTGTATAAGAAAACTCCTCCACAGTCTAGAGTCAAAACAAAGCAGTACACACATTAATGTCAACCATTCTGCACCATCTGATCAATTTTTGTAATCCTGTTTTAGGTTTCCTCTTTTAACTGTCAGCTGTAGTTTCTTAAGAATTCTGCATGCGGCTGTATTTTTAAACTCTCTCTCTATCCAAATGAAACAATTTCTTGCATTGTATTTGTCAAAAAAGCCCTTCCAATATGCTTTTCCTTCATGAATGCATAATTTATGTTAAAACTCATTTTGTCAATTTATGTTAGAACTCCTTTTATTGACAAGACATCCATCGAAATATAGGTATAACTTTGGACTACCTTTTGCCTACTTGATAACAGTCTAGCCCATGTTTTTTAATCACATCTTTATGCAGCTGCACTGCAAAACAAACGTTCAATCTGAAGAAAAGAAATATTTCCTGTAGGTACGATTACGTTTCCAAACAGATGAGAAGAACGACTCTTTCTACAAACTTATTTTGAAGCTTTCTGAAGGCAGATGTCCTGTACTGATTATAATGTACACCCAGGTCCAAACCTCAAGCTGTAAACAGAGTTCCCTCCAAATGAGTATGCAAAAACAAACAAACAAACAAAACCTCCCTCAAAACTCTAGGCATCAAGTAAATGTCAAATGCCCATGACAAATTAGCATATTCTTTTGCAAATTCTCTTTTCATAGTAGCTACTTTCTCTCACTACTGGATCGTGGAGGAGTTGGAAAATAACCTAACCAGTTAACATGCAATGAAAATTCAGTAGCCTATAGGGAAAAATGTTTCAGTCCATTTTCGAAAAGACAAACATCCAACCAAAACATTAACAGCTTCAGTCAGCAATAATCACCCCAGTTAGCAATCTAAGCAGGGATTGTACACACATGGCAGCTAAGATAAAATTTGAATATTGGTATGCTCTCTCTAAGTTTAGTTGGTAGACTGAATAAGGAAAAGTGCCCTGTCTAGACAGTCTCAGCTAAATACAGGAAAGACCCCATTCCTTGTTTATCTGCTCCTTTTATGTGTTCACCTGAAGACACAGACATACACACACACACACACGTTCATTCCAAGGTTTAAGGAAAGTGGAATATTCCTTCTAGGAACTATATTGTGGAATTGAATTTAAAATTCCAGGGAAATATTGCTGGGCCTTTCAGTAGTTCTTTTAGTGTTTGTATGAGGGTGAGTCTGCCACTAAATTATTTGCAAATAATTCCTCTTCTGGGGGGACTTGGAGCCAAATTATAATAAGCAAGAACAGACTGACCCAGATTAAAAGATATAATTAATCTGTCTGATTAGTAAACCTAAAAAGTACTACTTACACCAAGTTATTGTTTTTATGACAAAAGAGGACATCCTGGCAGAACAATAAAGCCAGTGCCATGGATAAGAACCTTGCAATTTACTCCAAACAGTATGAAATATTCAGTTTAGAGATACAGCAACTTGATATGAATAGAACTGAAATATTATCACACTAAAGGTAAATCTGACGTACAAGTACACACATATATAACAGTATATGACCGATTCTGGTTCACATTAAAGCCATTTTACATTACAGTAAGAGTGAAATGTTAATCCTATTAAAATCATGATGAAAATCCCATTGAATTGCAATAAGACCAGTCTCTTACATAGAATGTAAGGCTCTTTTCCAGTAAGCATTCAGGCCCAAACTAAGCCCACTTTACAGACCCAGTGAGACCTGACTTAGTATAAATTAAGATGAAAATCAGATCTCCCTGTGCGTACACACATCTACATATGCATACACATCTATATATTTATTTGCTTACATACTAAATTACAAACAGCTTCCTTCAGGGACCACAACTTAAAGTATTTTTTATTCAGCAAATTTAGCATTCCTGACAAGCAATGCACCAATCACTACTTCCAGAAATAGAGGAAGGACCGAACTGCAAGCATTTGCCATCCTGCAAACAGCTATTCTTGATAAACAAATAATACTGTAAAGGTATTTGTAGAGGAGATGTTTTTTTGAATCCAAAGCTTATTTTAAAAGTAAATACATAAAGAGTATTATACTCTAAAAGATTTTATTGTGATCTGTACCACTTCCATTGAAGCACCTCAAAGCTGGTTGTATATTTCCACCATTCTCACCTCTCCTTAAGGCCTGAAACTTATGCTTTTGTGTACGCTTGTTACGCTGCTCAGCATTGGTTGGATACAGCACTGTGAGCAAAGTGAACTGTGGTCATGAAGCACAGGCATCCGTGATGGACAAGCAAAGGAACCCCAGCAGGAATTCTTCACAATCTGGAAAAGTGTGTGGTTATTGTGATCTGAAAAGGTGCTACCCTAATTCAAAGTTGGCAGTTCCACCATTTGATGCTTCTGAGAAGTCAGCTAAAGCACACGTAGGCCATTATCACTGATCCTAATCACTGGATTCCCAAACTGTGTAAGAATGATTACTAGGAGCCACGCGGCATTTTCCCACACAACAGGTCTCTGAGTCCATCAAGGAAAGGTAGCATTTTTCTGGTACATACTACAAGATCTTTTGATATAAGCCATCATTGGGTTTTGAAAGACTTAGGATGGCAGGTTATTCTAGACGGCTCTCAGATTGGAAATGAAAATTTTATTCCCATGTTTTTCCCTTATAGAAAATCTGCTATTTTTTTCCTTCATTCTGGGAAACTCAGTTTCCCATCTGCTGACAAGAGCTATGATGCTATAAGTGTGAACATACCCTAAGCAGTTTCAGGATGACAGTGAAATGTGCATTTTTAAGACTAAAGGGAGAAGGAAAAGCCTGTTGTCGAGACAGGAAGCTGATGAGTCTTGTAATAGCTGAGTCTGCTATACACAGTCTCTGTGAGAACAAGCGGCAAGCAAAAAGTGCCTTGCAAGGGATAGGAAGAAGCCTGGGAAAACCTTGCTAAATATTTGGAGTAGCCAAAGAGGTATACAAAGACTTTACTTGAGCTATTATATTCATGCATTGATTCTAGAATTATTTATGAAGAACACGTATGCTGTATAGACACATTCACTCATATCTTCACGTGTACAGGTAGCTGTGCAAAGAATTAGTCCTGCTTCATGTGTCCATCTGATCATACTTCATTTGAGCATTTTACTGTTGGGTACATTTAGATTTACAAGGTGTATGTATGGATTTTATGGCAAGTGATGTCAGCTGTTACAATGAATTGCATGTGACTTAAATGCAAAGCTAACCTCAATGAGTTTAAAATAAGTAATAATAAATACACTAAATTGGACATTAGGAGCAGCAGAAGTTTTCACTGAACACAGAGAAATGACCTTGAAGTTTACAGAAAGGATGAAAATAACAGCTGTTCAAAAATGGATAAACACAAGTTCTGCAACTCCAGTTCTTGCCAGCTTTTACCCTAATAGCTTCTTCATGAGTGATAGGAAATCTTACTAGAGATTTCCTAAGAATCACAAGCCAAAAAAATAGTATTTCGGCAAGACGTTAATTCCTTTCTTCCTTTAAGCATGCCTACAGATAAAAAACAAAACAAAACAAAACAAAAAACAAATAAAAAAACCCACCTTACATTACAAAATGAATAGAAATCTTTTTTTTTTCCTTTAAATCATTAAAGTGATCTAGAGTGACTTTCATTTTGGAGAACTGCAGTGAAAATATCTCATACCAGTTCAAAGCTGAGGTCATCAATAACAACAGGAGGCAGAAAAGTTGTTCTAATGCTTTTCCTTCTCTGCATCTGTTTCGTGTTAATGCACTTGATGTAGCAGTCAGGAGAGTATCAGTGAAGACTTGTGTGAGTGTAGAAGACCTAGCACTTTGAAATAGGCACTGTGTTTGTCCATTTGAAGAGAAAATGAAATAGAAAAAAATGGCTTATCTTCTAAGAGATCATAATTTTGAGCAGTGGATTTAGAAAATATTATTTATCACCGGGAAGACAAATTCATAATATTTAGAGTCCTCACTGTGCTTACATTGCATTATATAAAAATAATTACACAAAACAATTTTCCTCTAGTTCAGATCTCTGCTGATCACTGTTTAATGTGCTGGTTATAACTTAAGAGGATCCTTCATTGCTGCTGTGATTAAATGTGCAAAATAGCACTTAGGATTCAAGGAGATACAGGTCATCAGTGGGAACTTTGCAGTTACTTAACAGTTGCTTCAGACAAAGTGCATTTTTGTATACTTTTCTACAAGTACAGCTGCTTTCCAAGACGCTTTTTAAAATCATACACTAAAATACCGATTGATAGACAAAATATATTGGTATGAGATCTCCAAGCAATCCTACAAGTCTTATTGCATAGACATGATGGAGTTAAGATTACTGTTGAGGACCAAACTCTACTTTGTTTCATACTTAGCTATTTATGCATAGATACCTAGCCCTGCACAATGTCTTGGACTGACCATGCACAGCTATTTCCTATTCATTAAGCCTATGATGTGGGAATGCTCTCATAAAAAAAGAAAGGATGACAGAAAGATGCTGGAATAAATATCACAGCAGACAGGTGTTTCTGCTTCTGTCTACTTTCTTGGTAGTATCTACACTGCGATTGAACTCTGTGATCATTCCTGATACACATTTGGAACAGCTACAGAAGATGTCTGAAAATCTGGGTAATGGTCTTGTGGTTAGCTGGGGATGATTTCTGTTCTATGTCAAACCCTCAGTCGTGGAATACAAATAGAAGATATCTTTATGGTACTTCTTGAGCTTTAGAAATCTGGCCTTTACTCTCCACAATTCCCTTCACTTTCAGGGCAGTATTCTCAAGGCAGTTGAACAAGTATAGTAGTTAACAACTACAGAAAAGAATGTTCTCATTTCTTATTTCTCTCCCATCCCAGAAACTGATACTACCTGATGGTGGCCTAAGCTCAGATACTTAATCAGACCTCTCAGTGAGATGGTTTGGTTTTCTGTCAAACTGTTAATTTCTGTAACTGATCCACAAGGCAGAAACAACACCCTTAGATTGGAACTGTACATATCAAACTAAATATATTTCTCTTTTCGGCAAGTTCACTGAACACACATTCACAAGTCATCTTCCCAGACTGCATCTAGTGATGTACAGAGATCACAAAGCCTTCTAAAACAAAAGCATTTTTTATCAAAAGTAGTTAGATGCTTTCTGTCACCTAAGGACAGTCATTTCTGGCAGCCTGAGGACTGCTTCTTCCAATTCTTTTCAGACAGCAACCCTACCTCAGTCAGATTCTCCTGAACCACAAAACAGCGTCTCTCAGCAGATCATCCCCCCAAAAGTATACTCCTCATTTTTTTCTCCTGTATTTCTGGGATTCTTCCCATCCTTGTTCAAAGAGCTGAAGATGAAGGTGTTTACCTTCAGAGCAGGTAGAGCTTTCCTAAATGGTACTCAACTGTGTACTGACAGTTTCTACATGGTTAATTCCTTCTCCTTTTATATTTTTCCCCCCAGTGAAGCCAATGTATATCTACAAAAAACATTCCACTAAACACATTCATATATAGAATTATTTGATTATTATTGCAGAGCAACTCTGATTTTCCAAAGCAATTTATCTTTGCCATCTCTATAACACGGAATAAAGCAATCGGTTTGTAAAATGCAAAAGCAAAAGAGATGCTCAAAACCTCATATTTAGCATTCCTCATTGCCTTATTCTTCACGTATTCTACTTTGTCCTCAGTGTTTCTCTAATTCTTCACTAACTTTCTGCACTCTGCCTACCACTGAAACTGAGAAACCAGGCAAGCGCTTTACGTGGCACATTTTTTGTGAAATACTCCACAGCAGGAAGAGAAAACCTCCTGTGAATTTATACTACAAAGCTTTGGAAGATGGGAGAGGAGGCTGGGAAAGTGGAATCAGAATAAGCTCAAACACAGACTGAATATCCGTACAGCAAAATTACTATAGCATATATAATTACAAGTACTTGGGAGCTCAGTGTTTTATCTCATCCCCTTTAAAAGCTGCATTGTGACACAAGAGTCAGCATCAACACTAACTGTGTCACCAGTAACAGTGACAGTTATTATTACTCTTTATTATATGTAAATTCTCCATTTGTTCCTGCAGATAGTATCTCCCTTAATCTGGTAACAGTGTGGCATAGGTGATTTCTGTTTTCGTTGGCAACAACACATTCCATGCTGGGAAAATATGACTAGTCATGCAAAAGGCTTAATCTTGAAATTCAACTATTTTTTGTTTCTTGGTGGCCTCTAATTGCAAGCTTGAGGCAGCGCACAATAATTATCAGTCTGCAAGCATGAAAAGGAGTAAATGCCAGTCAGGCTACACGCTTGCTTTGTGCACACAACGACATCTAAAGCACTCTGCCATGTCAGAGTAGGGCTGGCAGTTTGCTTCTTCAGTGTAATGGCAGCGATTCAGCTGGTAACTGGATGAAAAATTGCAGCAGGTTTCCCTGTTATGATTCTTTCATGCATCTCTGTCAATGGCAGTTTACATTCTGGGATTGAGATCATTTGTTTCCTGTTTGCTTACAGCTTCAGGCTTTTCTTGTTTGCCACCACGGATTTACAGCCCTCCCCCCGCAGCAAACCACATCTAAAGGGTTGAAGAATTATAGGCCTTAATACTTTGCAGCTCAGCACATGTAGCAGAAAGTTAAAACTACTGTAAAAGGAACGATGACTAGATACTCCTGTGAAATAAATACGTGTATGTGTGCAGATATGTGTATGCCCACAGGGCACTCCATATAGAGATGAGATGTAAGACTAAAAGCTTTATTAGTGGTCTTTTTCTCATAAACTAACAGACAAAATCTCAGAAAATAAAAATAAATACAAATAACCTGCTTTAATGGGCTCCTTTCCCTAACCCTACTTGGAAAATGATAGCAGAGTAAAATGTTCACTTCAAAAGCCTTCCAATAATCAGACATTTTTTACAGTTTGTTGAAACAAAATGTTGCTGAACTCATGCAATCATTAAACATAAACGAGAGCATAAACACAAGCATAAATGACCTGATCCAGTCCTTATTTATCATACACACCTAGTAGCATTGCTGCTGATACCCCATGACACCAGCCAGCCTATCTAGCCCGATTGCTTACATATTTTATCTACACGCTTCGCTGCCTTCAACACACATACAGTCTCAGTGCCCATCTGAAGGAGGGAATTGCTACTACATACATTAACAAATGTGTGTGTAAAAGCAGACACAGGAATGCTAAGGCCTGCTTTTAACTCCTGCTAAAATTAACTGAAGTTGTTTTCAGCCTTGAAAAATGTGACCCTAAGTACTGAGAATAAAACATGAGGGTAAAGCAGTGAGACTAGAACAAAATGGTGAGTGTGTGATTAAACGGAGACCTGAATAGAAGTTGCCCAATCTACCATCTTACTCAGCTATCCTTTTTCTTTATCTATGAAAGGAAGCACTGTTTGCCTTTATCACTCCTGTCATGGTCAGCAAAACTGGGTGAAAGATAATTTATTTGGTAAATGCCACCTGTTTTTTGTTTTTCTATTCACTAACTGCTCAGAAGCAGTTTCGCTTTTCCTTGAATGTATATTTGTATTCAGAGAATTGCTCGTGGTTTCCAGCTTATTCACAAACAGCTCATTACAAGCATTCACTCTTTAAGCACTTGGTTAATTTTGATTAGATAAATGGCTATAGGGTATGTTTCTCTCCCTGACTGGATCTCTGAGTGTTCAGTTTCTTGATTAAATACTCATGTTTACAAATTTCCAATTCTCTTTCTAAGACTGTTCTTCAATATTTATTTAATATACACTATTTCAAACATTCCTGCCGTAAGAAAATAAGCAGTGTGGCAGCAGTTCAAACAACAGTCCCTGGTGGCTGAGGTTTTGGAATGCACACTACCTGTTTGAATTCAAAAATGCAAATATGATGTTGTATTTTATTGTTTAGCTGTGTGAAAACTATTCCTTAAAGGACTTAAGACATGTTATATGAGTCTCTCTGATCACACTAGAGTATTATAAGATATAATGACATTATCAGGTTGTTGGAAACGTTTCTAGATGAAGACCACTGAATCAGATTCACTAGCCTGCCTGGGTTCTTTTGCACAGTGATGCACTTTTGCATGCACTGGAGTATTCAGTGATACAAAGCCACTGTAAAATTATCTTCATCAGCCAGTTTATTGCTGCATGTGTCACAAGAATGGCCGAAGAAGTCATTCAAAGCTGATATCAGACATCTAACATGAGGCAAAACGTCATCATAATAGCCCCTTGTTTCTGTCACATTCACTCACATTGGTTGTAAGAATGGCAGAGATGCCCTTTTGGGGAAACACTATTAAATGATCTCTGGACCAAGTCCTGAATTAGGTTGGACTTCAAATATCTGCTCTTTATGTCAGATGAAGTCAAGGGGAAGGACCTAAAGGAGGCAAAGGTCAACAAAGGGGCTAGCAAAGGTAGCCAAGGAAAACAAATGTCAAGGAAAGAAGCTAACCTCCTCGCAGCTACTGTGTTAAAGCCACTGTTTAAAATCATCACGATGAGCAGATTCTCCTGAAAAGAAAGGCAGGAAAAGGATAACCCACTTCTGCCAACTGAGTCAAGCCACAGTCTCCATGCAAAACTGACACTAAGTATTTTACTCTTTACAAATAGTCTTTATAATTGGGATTTTTAAATAATCCTTCTTAAAAGGGATTGCAGCTGTAATCAATTTGTGGAGGGCTGTTTTAATAAGAAGCTGCTCGAATAGGATTAACTATGAGACCCTAGACCTCTTTCCTCTAGTCCTTAAACTCTTATTTGAAACATTTAGATACCCCATAAATTATTTATTGGTCTTACAAGGTGTCATCAAGCTAAGAAAATGATGCTTGACAAGTTGAAAACCGTAACCATTTCCACCAATTTGTTAACAGCCTCTCCCACATGGCATGTAATGTCTCACTTCAGCCTTGACTTACAGGAACAGTAGTTATATTCACCCGTTGCACCAAAATGACACGTATAGAGCTGGCAGACCCCTCGTGCATTCTGTTTATTTCAGGAAATGTGTCACAAAGTAATTTATAGATAGTTTGAAAATAGACTGTCAGAATGGATTTCATTTTCCTTGCAAGGTTCTTAAATAACATGGCAACAGAAAAAACAAAGTTTCTCACTCCCCAGTGCCCCCCACCCAAAGCACCCCAGAACACTTTGATTTCTGAACTGTGCAGATAAATACCTACATAACCACACCATGAAAAGGAATACAAAGCAGATCTGTGGAGCTTTTGCCAAGAATAGAGGAATTGAGTTCTTCGTCTGAATTACATCTTACAAATGCTCTGTGCATCAGTCCAGGTTGGAAGTAAATCTGTTGAAGTTTTTTTTGTGTGCAAGGCTACTCTGGCCATGCTGGTTAGTCTGTGCACAAAGATCAGTTAAAAGGTAATGGGACAGGGAACATAACTTTTCTATGATGAATCTAGCTAAAGGATGACTTCAATCATGAGGCAACTTGCATTTAGCAATTATCATTTGATGTCAGTCTTGATGCATCTGATTATCTGAGAAGAATAGGAACTTGGTGCACCTGAAAATAGAGTACTGCTCAGCACTGCTCCCTGTGACAATATAAGACAAGCTTTCCTGCTTTCTTCTGTGGAGTCTTAACACACTGATTCCCATACTAACAATGCTCCACCATAAATTGCTGCAGGTTTGGGGGGGATTCTTGGCCATATGGACTTTGTCAAACAGATTTTTCTTCATTATTATTTTTTACAATGACTATGTGATTATGTATTTGATCCATGGTGCAACCAATCTTTCTACCATCAAGCAGTCTGTGTTAGTGTATCACATAAAGCAATTAAAGAACCACTTAAAGACTTCAAAGTCTGAAGCCCTAATTTATGACCTGCCGTTTGTTTACTGTATTATCCTACTAATACCAGATCAGTCAGCCTTCAACAGCAATATAATAAAACTGTCCCTGGGACCAAAGTTGATGGGGGAGTAAGCTCTAGGTTTATCAAGTGTACAGTTTCCACATAGAGAATATCTGAAACCAAATCCACATAAAAACTTAAAACTGGGGAAACCATAGATGCACCCGATGCAGGTTTTGTCTGATCTACTTCCTGATATCATTTCAAGCTCACTGAACTTCTTTGAAGTTCGGACATCTTAAGAGCCAGTGACTGCTGCAAATTTCTCTTCCGTTCAATCATGGTGCAGGTGAGACAAAGGAGATCAACAACTACCACTATTTATGGGCTATCGTGTACGTCTGAGTTTATCAGACATTTTAAAGCATTTAGGACTGGGCGTGGCCATTTAATAGAAAATTCATCTGTGTCTTTAAATGAGAAAAAGCAGCTATAAAAGTGAAAAAAATGAAGAAGTATTATTACTAGAAATCTATTATTATTTTCAAAAATGTTGAAGCTGTTTGTTTCTGTCTCCTTATAGACACCACAAGATTATGGGTTTGATCCTTTGTACAACCCATCTGCTTACTATGAAGCAGCCCACATTAGTGTATTATGTAAAGCAATTAGAGAAACTGGTTAAACAGACTGTAAAGCATGAAGTCTCTGATAGTCCTGGCTAAAATATTTAAAATATAATTAAAATACAGTTCAGCACACTGGGCCTTTTCCTCACAAAGTACACTAAAAAAAAAAAAAATAGATAACTGCCAGTAGATCAGAAACATTAAGTGAGGATTCCACTGAAAACATAAGCTTAGATTTAATGTAAGGAAGTTATAATTCTTTATCATCTGTGTTTTAAATATGATTAATTTTTAAGCCACTTGAGCACTTCTTTTTCAAGTGCTTATGCTTCAGATTTGAGAGCACAAACATGATGATCTCAGTAAGGTTTATGGTGAAAGCAAATAGAGCTTTCCAATTTTTCTTTGAAAAACTTGATCTTGAAGTACAGGAATAGCCAACAGTGAAGTTACTAAATCACAAAAGGAAAACATCTCTTAGAAAACTGCAGATTACAGGCAAGAAATGTTCAGTAAGAAATGTCCAAATATTCAAAAACATCTCTATATCCCTTTTTCATTGTTCCATGTAATTTGGAGAGCTAATATGACAGTAAAACTCTGGTCATTCATGAACAAAGCCATTTTGTGTTTTCAGTTATACACAGAGAAGTAATTGAGTTTAAAAGATGTAGAAAGCAATATAAGTTAGCAGGGGAAAATGAAGAAATTATTGCAGTGCCATTAGAAAAGCAGCCTGTTAGCCTAGGAACCCTTTTTTGTTTATAATTTCATAAACGGAGTCAGTAGCCTGAGACAAGCCTGTCACATCTTTGGCTTTGAACAAGGGTCATTGATGGATAACTGACCTCCTTTCTCACTTTTATCAACAAATGTCAAAAAAGGCAAACAACAGCAATGACATCCTGCCCAAACAGCCAAGAGTGTTTCATTTTCTTTGCACTTCTGTTTCCTCTGTGCCTTTAATCAGGGCCGGAGGATGTAATTGCTCTGTCTGGGCACAGCTTAAGGCATGCTGTGCAACTAACAATTAGTTTAGAGACTGAGATCTATAAATTTTGAGAAAAGAGTAAGAGGATTTGGTGTGCTTGAGCTATCCTTTCTAATGAAGAAAAATATCACACCGGAAGGGACCCAGAGTGTTATCAAAGCAACTTAATATCATCTGGTAGTGATTTGTAGGCCCTGATAATCTATTGTGATCATGTTGAAGGGGGAGGAAAGTCCACGTGTTCCCCTATTTATGAGATTTCCAAAATGATGGCCACCATCTGTGCAAACGCCACTAATTTCAGCCACCGTCTTCATGGCAAATGGCTCCATGAGATTGTCCGAGGGAAGGGAAGCACTGCAGGAATGTAGAGCTATTTATTGTTTATAAAAATAAACCAACTGGACTAAGACATATGCAAGGAATTTATATCAAACAGCTGCAAAAGCAAGTTGCCTCAATAGGGAGGGTGCATTGATGATGCAATCAGACCACACTGACAGATTCTCCTATTATTCTTAGAATAGATGTGGCATGCTCGAGATACTGACTTGCCCCTATCTCCATCCAAACTCACCTTACATGGATATTCTTAGAACCATTTTTGAAAACAGTTGACACACATTGACTGAAACAAATTTACTGTGTGAATTTATTAACTATGTAAATAAAAGCAAAGTTTAAGAGCAGTCTGTCCCCTTAAAAGCTTACCTCTGAAAAAACATTTCCTCCTTAATGCTTTAGCAAAACAAGCACAGTGCAGATGCTAGTATCCTGCATCGGTGAACCTTCATTTACATCAAGCTTCTAGAATTTGAAAATTCCTCATTTTATGGTCAGTAGTGTAATCCCATTAAAACCTCTTCCTAATTTCTCAAGGAAGGTGACCGAATACATCACAATAAGCAACAGCACTCACTGAGAACAAGATGTCAATGAATAACGTGATAACATCAAAATGATAAATGGTAACTCTACAAAACCACAAAGTATAATATTTTAGTATTGGGCCTGCATAACAGCACCAGACAAAGGGGAAAAGAGATTTAAGAAGAGAGACAAGCTTCTTTCCTTTGCAAAGCTGGTTTACCAGCCGTGTCTGACACTGGAGAGAATCTTACTTATTTAACTGTTAATGGGTTGGTATATCTACAGCAACCTCTGGGAAATTCTGTTTCCAGGTCTACATGCTTGAGAACAGCTATCTTCGCTTTTCATTAAAACACCATGCACTTTGAAACACCTGCCTTCAGGAAAACTCTCAAGCTGATTGACTCTAACATGAGAATTAATTCAGGCTGCTAAAGTGTGTGAACAAGGCTCCACAGAACAGTGTGTAGGTATTAGGCTTTTCCATAATACGAACTGGCAACAATTGCTCTTTTGGGAATCTGGCTCAGCTGGAATTCAAGCACTTTGTTTGACAACTGACTTTCAAGGTGCATGTCCTTTTCCTTTAAACAAACAGATGATGCTTGAAAGCCAAGGTACAACAGTGCATACATATATGCACGCACTGTTTAAAGAAAAAAAAAGAACAGAAAAAAGAACAGTTTGCAAGAAATCATTTGCTACAGTTTGCATGTTACTTATACAGGTTGATGCCAACACATTTGAACTGAAGAAGAAAAATGTTCTGTTTGCTTCATTTCATTAAAAATAATGACTGCAACAGCCACTGAAAGTTACAAATTGTTTTCTGACTTCTAGGAGACTCTAGGACTTGGGTCTCATATTTTAGAGGAAAATTGAACAGTCACAACATTTTAGTTCGTATGCACTAACAGTGAGACACACGTTAACTGGAACCCTGTTAGCAGCATTTCCTTTCTTAACCTGTAACCCCAAAAGCAAAACCCTCAAACTACTCCAAGTACAGTTTATGCAGTACAGGCACAATTGTGCATTGGTGACACTGTGTCTGAGGGTGACTTCTCTGAAGAAAACTCCCCTGGAGACCTTCCAGCTGCATCTCTCCCTTATCTCTCTCACACATATTTTTTAAGTTCTCTGTTCACACACTCATGATCCACAAAAACCACACACTTGGACACTGGTGCAGGTTATAGTTTCCCTGTAGTTATGGCTAATCTACAGAACAGCAGAAAGGCTGTTTAAATTTATTAGTAAATCTGCCAATAAACTTGCCCTTCAGAAGAAAGAGATGGTTGAGAAACAAGCTCAAAAATATCTGCAGTCTTAATAATCAGTTAAATGCAATCCTCGTGTTGCTCAAGGAGTAATTACCTGACATTTTTCTCTGACAATACAGCATAGACATTCTTGTATTTCCTTCTAGGCTCTGACTGATCATTTCTGTTCCTGTACTGCAAATAATCCTCTTTGCTGTGCTGAAACATACAGAAGTAGCCTCACAAAAAGCTGTAGCAGTGCAGCAAGTGCAGGGTTTGCTACCCAGGAGCTAGTGAACCACCAAACTTGACTTAACCGCTGAATAAAATAGATTCTAGTTCTGCATCTGCAATACACTTCATTCCTGATCAATTTTCAAACTGGTTTTAATTTGAAAACATGCAAAGTCCTGAATGCTCTTTCAGTAAAACTGACTTTAGAACGTGCTAAATCTACCTCATCAAGTAAAATAGTTTAAGAAATTAAGCTAGGAGCATCTATTGATATGTAGATTTATGTCTACTACAGAACACCTAAATGTTCAGAACACATTTAGTACCGGTACTCAAGAGAACTTCAAAAAGTTAATCATCTAAAGATCAGCGTGCATAAGTAAAGTACGTGGCATCTACAGGTAGATGTTCTATGCATCAACCAAAGGTCAGACAGCGTCTGCAGAAAAAGCTCTGACACCCCTAAGTTTCCACTGAGAGCAGAAATAAATAAAACAATCAGTGTGAGCACACCTTAGCTCAGGTTCACAAAGAAAACCTGCCACAATTGATTTCATTTCAAGTTACACCACTCCCATTAGTTATGAAATCATACTAGAAAATAGGTCAGTGAAATGATCCAGGTTCAAAAGCTGTTGTGAAGTCCTGGTAGGGGGAGATGCAAAACTGGCAACAACCTCTTAAAGCAGCTGTGCTACATGAGAAACAGTGGAATTGTATCTAATGTTATACTTTTCCTGACAACTTTTTACTGTGTTTTGAGGTATTTTACATCAATAAGTTTGCAAACAGGTCACAGAACCAGGGGAAAAAATGCAGAGCTTGAGCCTCATCAGTGAGAAACCTTTCCAGCGAGAAACCTTATGCTGGCTTTTGTTTGCAATTATATACGCAAAATGAGCCCCAGTATTCAAACACAGAAACAAGATTAGGTTGTGTGCTGCTCAAGCATGTCAAAAAAGTACAATCATGCTAGAAAGTTTGAAATGATGTGTATTTTCACTTCCATTACCTCAAGCACTAAATGGTGACAAACTGAATTTCTCTAGCTGATTCCTTTTTAGGGATCACTGTAACAGAGATCTTTATAACTCCTGTGTACTTCCTACTCCTACTTACTCCTGCATCACCACTCTTTCAACGCAGTGCAAAATACCACATTTGTCACTCTACTGGAATGTAAAGGTATATGCTTCATGTGATATGTTGTTTCAAGATTGCTGTGTGATTCATACTATGATGGGGGAGAAAAGACTTGAGAGAGTGTGCCATTTACTGAATTTCTCAAGTTATTTATCAGTCTTTCAACAGATCACCATATTTTTTCGATTAAAACATATAGAGCTATCATTTGGGAGCTAGCAGAAGTACTTTTCTGTTCACAAAATTCAGTACTGGTAACACTGAAATATATATTAGTTTTTATTTCATACAGTGAGCACAAAGGGTTTCAGACTGCAAGATGTACAATTACGTTATTAAAAAAAGAATAGCAAAATTCAGTTTTTGCACAGCTTGTATATTATTTGCATGACTGATGAGGAACTTTTATACAACTTCCTTCTAATTAACAAGTATGTATGTCCATGACAACTGAGAAAAGACTTAGTAAGTCTTAAAAATATATTTTTCTCTGAACTATTCCTCCCAGTATTTTGAACAGGAAAAGACTGAATTAGCAAACACAGATACAGAAAGTAGATCTTACCTTTTACTTCTTTTCATGAATGCATCCTTCCAGTAGTAATTTGTCCCTTAAAACAACAGTAAAATATCTGTTAGTTTTATAACAATAATACATTTTTTACCCTAGAGGTCCCTTTTTTCTCATTATCAATTTTTTTTTTAAGAGGGTGAACATTACAATTCCACTCTTATTAGTTGAATAGGAAGTGGCTGACTGCAGTGTAAGCATTTTACCTGAAAGGGCAGATGCAGAAGTATCCAGATTCACAACTGCTGTAAGGTATTTTGAAGGAGCTGTGATTATTTGCACTAACTAAATAATTTATCATCGCATTGAACAGAAACAGTTTGCAGATAGCTATATCTCTGTTATATATTCATTGTTTAAATAAAAGGGAATCCTACGTCCCCAAACTCTGTTGTATCATAAACTGATCTTCCTCAAAGAGTGTACTCCTTAAGTATTGGCAATGTTATATAGTGCACAAACAGTGATGGCTATCATCTACTTTATAGTAGAAACGCTCACAAGAAAGGAACTTATTTTAATACATAAGAACACTTAATTTAGCATTTTTTTCTTATGCTCTACAGTTAATTTTAATCATATGATTTAATACTAGCTAATAAAAACTATCTGTAGCAAAAAATGACCTGGAGTAGGCAAGATAAAATTTACAACTGACTTGTATCAAAGCCAGCCTAATCCACTGGAAACTTGAGGAATAAACAAGAAGTCTCAGTCTAAACATTAGGGAGACTGAAATTTTAATTTTGTGATAAAAACTCATTCCACCTGTAAAAATTCCGGAATGGATAACAAAAATAATCTTATGCACTTGTCATTATTAGTTTTTGCTTTGATCCTCTAGACAGTCCTCCAATATTCTCCCAGTTAACATAGCTGAAGCCTTCCAAAACAATAAATATGAATAAAACTTTGGCCACAAAAAAGAAAATTAAACAAAAAAATCATTTTAAGACTCCAATCTTATGTGATATCATTGAGAATAAGATACTTTTTATTATATAGAATCACAGAATTACTTAGGTTGGAAAAGACCTTTAAGATCATTAAGCCCAACCATCAACCTAGCAGTGCCAAGTCTACCTCTAACCCATGTCCCTAAGCACCACACCTACACATCTTTATAATACCTCCAGGGATGGGACTTAACTGCTTCCTTGGGGAGCACATTCCAACGCTTCACAATCCTTTCAGTGAATATTCTTTTCCTAATGTCCAATCTAAATCTCCTCTGGCATAGGTTGAGGAGATTTCCTCTTGTTCTATCACAGGTTTTTTGGATAAGAGAGTGACCTCCACTGCACCGCAGCTTCCTCCGAGGAAGGATAGTGTCTGTCCTGAGCTTCCTTTTCTCTGGGCTAAATATCCCCACTTCCCTCAGCTGCCCCTCATAAGATTTATTCTCCATACTAGCATTGTTACCCTTCTTTGGCCATGCTCCAATTCCTTAATGCCTTTCTTGTAGTGAAAAGCCTAAAACTGAACACAGCACTCAAAGTGCAGCCTCACAGGAGAACAATTTGTTCCTATTCCTGCTGGACACGCTATTTCTGATACAGGCCACGACGCTGTTTGGCCTTCTTGGCCACTTTAGCACATTTCTGGCTGATATTCACACAGAATCAGAATCACAGAATTGCCAGGGTTGGAAGGGACCTCAAGGATCATGAATCTCCAACTCCCTGCCACATGCAGGGTCATCAACCTTCCCACCTAATGCTAGACCAGGCTGCCCAGGGCCCCATCCAATCTGGCCTTGAACACCTCCAGGGATGGGGCATCCACAACCTCTCTGGGCAGCCTGTTCCAGCACCTCATCACTCTCTCTGTAAAGAACTTCCCCCTGACGTCCAACCTAAATCTCCCTTCCCTCAACTTAAAACCATTCCCCCTTGTCCTGCTGTCACTCACCCTTTTAAAGAGTTGATTCTCCTCCTGTTTGTAGGCTCCCTTTAGGTATTGAAATGCTGCAATGAGCTCACCCCGCAGCCTTCTTTTCAGTCAGCTATAAACCAATACCTCCTGGTACTATTCCATCAGAGTTTTCCAGCTCCTCTTTTCTCAGCCTGTGGTGCTTCACAGAACACTTGTGATGCTGCTCAGGAACCAGCACTCATCCTGCCCAGCCCCACAGCTGTGCCCACACAGGTCCCTCTGCAGACCAACAGTCCTGCCTGACTGGGTGCCATGTGCAAACTTACTGCAGGGCACTCCAGCATCTCTTCCAGACTGCTTATAAAGATATTCAAGAGAACTGGCTGCAGTACTGAGCATTGCGGGACACAGCTGGCTAGCTGGATTTACCACAGCTCCTCCGGCTTGACCACCCAAGCCACAAGCAGCCAGTTTCTTCAAAAGAATGATGTGGGAAACAGTACAAAAAGTGTTACTAAAGTCTAGCTAGGGAGCATCCACAGCCTTTTTCTCATCCACTGAGCAGATCACCTCATCATAGATCAGGTTATTCAGGCAGGACCCGCTTCTAATAAGCCCACGCTGACGGGATGTGGAGACCTGGCTGTCCCGCACGTGCCACAGGACGGCACTCAAGATGGCTGCTACTGCGGATCTCCCTGGCACTCTCCCTTTTGTTGTTAATGTACTCCCAGAAACATTTCTTACTGTCTTTAACGCAATAGTCAGATTAAGCTCCAGCTGGACTTTAGTCCTTCTAATTTTCTCACAACACCTCTGCAGTGGCCTGTCCCTTCTCACAAGGGTCAGAAAGTCTCTTTTTCTTCCTGAATTCCAGCCAAGTCTTCTGCTCAGCCAGGCCTGCCTTTTTCCCCACCAGCCCATCTTTAAGCCTGCTCTTGTACTTCAAGATGTCACAGGACCGTCCTGCCTTCTGACACTCCTCCGCCTTGCAGGACTGCCCCCCAAGGGACTCCATCATCCAGTCTCCTGAATAGGCCAAACTCTGCCTTAAGAAGACCAAAATGGCGGTTTTGATAATCCCTCTTCTTTCTGATATAACTATCAGAGTAAAAAAAAAAAAAAAAAAAAAAAAAGAGTTGATTGTGCCACAACCAGAGGCAGAAAGGAGAATAATACAGGATTTAATTTTGCTTGAATTACTGTCTGCATTAAAAGCAGAGAGAGGAATTAGCATGACTTCCTTGGAGTCCAGAATGCTACTAACATTTATTCCAGGCATGCTGAAGTGCAGTTGGAAATTGAAGCTTTCTTTAATTTTACTTCTAATAACACTATTTTTTTTCCCCCCACACTCATTGTGGAAAGAATTTGCCTCACAAAATTGCCTTTTTCCTCACATTGCTTGTCTAGTTGCTTTGTCTTTCTCAGGTTTTGTGTAATAGCAAGATTCATAAGGTACTGACTTCACAATCAAGACCTGAAAAAACACTGTGATGTTAGAAGGCAGAATATGAGCTGATTTTTTAGATTGCAGTGAAATAAAAAACAGTAGTTTAGCCTAATAGAGTGTCTTTTTGTTCATATTTTCCTATTCTTAAAAAATAAAATTGTTTTTCAGGTTTCAGAAGTGAAGGAATAGAAATCAAAGTAAGAAATGTTCTCAATA
This sequence comes from Chrysolophus pictus, assembly GCA_037305975.1. Classification (NCBI taxonomy): domain Eukaryota; kingdom Metazoa; phylum Chordata; class Aves; order Galliformes; family Phasianidae; genus Chrysolophus; species Chrysolophus pictus. The sequence continues at coordinate 14,264,648 of CM074586.1, forward strand.
TTCTTGGAACAAGCAATTCTTCATATTACTACTTTTTATGGGAGTAACTGTCAATCATCAATCTTCAAAAATGTCATAAACACCCACACATGCTATTTCAAAGATACCTAATGTGGGATATATAATACCATATTTCAAACTGGATTCAAAGCTTTTCATCTATCTAATAGTTAAGAACCAGGAAAAACACAAACATCAAATGAAATGAAATGTATTTGTTGATGCTAACTGCAAATATTCATTTTATAAAATTTAATAGTCTATTACACATCCATTCTAAAATATATTTTTATGTCTGAATGATGGTAGAGATCCCAGAAATGCCTTCATCCATACAGATCTACTGATTCCAGCAGGTGACCTCCTAAGCAGGACTAATCTTAAAATTCATGTTATGCGTGGCTTACTGATTTCTTCATTTCTGAAAGAAACAAATAATCTTTCACAGTTATCATTCCATGCTGCTCTGATCTTGGACTTTATAATCCACATATTTGACAAACTCATATTTATGGAAGGTATTCCTTTTCCAAAACAGCACAAATGTTCGTAGGGGTCACATCACAGCTTCTACTCCTTTAGCAATGCTACTAAGCACAATATATCAGAAACAGAGCAATGATGCACATCACACAGATTCTAACCATTAGTTAGTAAATCATTATGAAAAGCAATCAGCAACAGTATATTTGGAGATGCACAGAAAAGTTCTTCCTTGCCTTAACTGGACCAAGAAAGAAACCCTGCAGAAAGGATCTACTGGGCAATTAAGGGACAGTTGTAAGCATTTTCATACAATCCTATGTGGAGTGGCTGTTCAGAAAACGCTGCAAATAAAAACACAATGAAGTTAGGAGAAATTATTAGGAGAACAGATAACACTAAAGTGACATGCTCTCTGATCAGTGATGTTGGTATAGGAAAAGTTTAAAATCCCTGGACTAATGTTTCAAAATATTTTTATGAAATCAGCTGTCAAAGGTTTTAATATCAAGTATCATAAATAATCTCAAGGGATCAGAATCCCCTCATGCTTTCCCCCATTCCTGCGTACCTCTAAACACGGTCTTTTCCTGTCCTTCAGTTTCTTTTTAATCAAAAGAAAAAAAAGTGCATTGGTGCTATTGCTGCTTTGGAAGCAAACTATCTAGACATGAAATGAAGAAAACGGGCATTTTGCTGTATGGTTTCCATTTCAGAAAGAAAATACTAGAAAGCAACAAATGACAAAATAACTATTCAGGCTTCTGTCTGCCACCTCCCACTGCTTTACCTTCTTGATTAACCTCACCCATACCTGGCTGAAGCAGTAGCCATTGTCACAACCACGCAGTATTTTGTCTAATTCAGAATGTTTATAGTACTGCACTGTTGGTTGGCAACCATATGTGTGATAAACATCTGTGCAGAGTTCAACAGGCCAAGGATATGACGACAGAGCTCTAAAAGAAGTGGTTAGGGCTTCCACAAAGAGTCTGGGAATCCCTCAGTGTACTCAGCAGGCCAAGGACCTCACAGAGCGTAGCCATGTCCAAGTCCGTAGGCACACATTAAATAGACGCTTAATTTTTACAGATTCAAACAATAATTAAGCTAACACTCTCTTTTTTTTCATCTCTCTTATTTGTGGGATGTTTAACATTACATGAGGAGCCTAAGATCATAGCACAGACATGGAAAAAATGCCCTTGCCTCCCTGTTGGCTTGGGCAGGTAGCAGGGCCACACCAGCTCCACACGTGTCTCCACGTGGCTCCTCTGGAGCTGTGGGGCCCCTAGAATGCACTGGATATATTTTTTCCTCTCCGACATCAGCTTTCAATGAATGCATTATTTATTCATTAGTACTACATTCAAAGTGCTGTTCCCCTTGTTACTTTGTGAAATAAATGAAAGAACAGCAATATCATTCTAAATCCCAATTTACAGCTCTTAGAAACCCCAGATGACTGAAACATAAAATTCTTCTTACCCTCTCCCCCCATGCATTTCTGCCTTGCATCTGATTGAGAAAATAACTTCCTATTGCAGGGAGCTAAAGTCAGATCCAGCAGCCTTAACTTGACCACGGTGATCTATTACAACCATCAGCAGTCACCAAGCAGGAGGAAGATCACTCCTCCACTTAATATCTTCAGAGGATATGTGCACCTACAAGTAAATTTCTCCTCTACCAAAAGGCTGAATTTGGAAAGTAAGGGAGATTGAATTGTCAGAATGTATGCCTCAGAGACAAACACAGCTCACAGACTTGGGGAATTTTTCATTTCCTTGTTTGGTCTCTTATAATATAGAAAACAAAATATTTTTCTATAAAATGCAGACCCGATAGCTTCCTAAATCTTGATTTATTTTGGGTAACTCTCTAAAATGTCACTGCTTCTCACATGCAGCTAAGTTTCTCATGACTGTAACAAATAGTTCAGTGTTTTCAGCACTCATTAACCTCTTCTGACTCAACTGCAGACTTTCTCTCTGTTTCTAAGCTGTTGTACTGAAACACAGTAAAATGCAGGCAATTAAAATAGTAGGTAGCTTTCAAATCTGATAACATTAGAACAAACTCAGGTGCTATTCTTATTATAGGAGAATTACAGGTTTTATTATCAAAAAAATTGACTCAAACTGGATTTGAGGTCCTAATCCCTGCCACTCTTGATACATCATACTTGTAAGGGCAATCCAAAGCCAAATACTTTTATATTAGAACAAATGGATTTCAAACAGTTTGTAGTTAAAAAAAAAAAAAAAAAAAAATCCCATGATTTTAAGCTCCCCCCTGCTGATTTTCAGCATCCTTTTTCCTGAACACTGGCAGCACAGCAGAGTGGCTGTCAGAACCAGCCCTTCAATTAGATGCTGCAGGGGAAACTTCACTTTGGGCTGCCCTACTGTTAGCACTGGAGAGCTTTTGCAAGCTATTCCACCATACTTTAGCACATTTCAAGGACCTTGCTTCATCAGGGTGGCAGGTGGATAATTTTCAAAGTTGATGTTAAGCACCCACTTCTCACTTCTGTGAAGCTTTAGATCCCAAGAAGCTGTATTTGCCATTGAAGAGCAATTGTTAAAGGCAATATTATCTATCACCCCTCTCACCTTTCAATTCCCTATGAACAGCTTTTGACTATTAAGATAGTCAGGTTACTTCAGTACCAGGAAACATGAATGTGCCTCTCCAGAATATTCAGATTTGCAAAGAAATAGCAGATGCTTGATCTGCACAGATGTGTACATGTGTGAATGTATGGGAAATAATACGCTCATGTGTAAGAGGGTGACAGTCTACTAGGATGGGGCCCCTGCTGCTCACTTAATTGTTTAAAAGACACCGAGCTACCTTCAAACAGGCAATAAAATATTAGCTGCTTAGGAGGTGCACACATGTCAACTTTAACTCTAGAGGAAAATCTAGTATAAATCTACTGCTTGAGTAGGATTCTCGAAGAGGCTAAAGTAGGCAGAGTTAAATTAAACTAAGGTCATAATGTAACCATTGCGAAGACAAATTTAGGCAGCAAAACCCCAAACTGCTTTAGGACACAAGAAGTGGTAGTTTATCTTGAGATTTTACATGAACTATCTGGCAATGACATTGTTTCAATTATGAAACAATTCACATTTCAGCTGACACATGATGAAGCTTGCTACTTGCCTAGTACATAATTTAAGGTAAAAGAAAAGAGGTCATGTTTTATCATCATCTATCATATCTTCATCTATTGCTCTGCAATCTATTTGCATACTTAAAGAGAAATGGTCTTCTTAATTTCTTTCCCTTTTCCTAATTGTCTGAGGCCTATTAAGAAGTGTTCTATATCCTGTAAGCAGACAATTTATACAGTGTGCACCCTTAGGCTATAGCCAAGCTAAAAAAACCCTTTACAATAAATAATTAGCATGGGAAGACACCATTCATAATTAATTTTTATTTATTTTTTAAGTATTAGCGTTGGCAGATGGTCCCAGACAGTGAAGCATGGTCTGTTGCCTGCACCTTTCCTCCAAACAGAAAAGGGCAGCCTTAGAAGTGAAATATTTTCAAGACTGGAATAAACATACTTCTCAACTTTTCATGAATTTGTCCAAGTTAAAGATTAGATTCAAAGACACCAGAAGTTAAAGGAAAATAAATCCCATTAGCTTCTGATCTGGACCTAACTTAAAATCACAAAAAAATATTGGCTGAAAGAACTCCTTTTTTCGTCGTCTTCCATAATGGGAATCCTTGAGGCATCTTAAAGCAGACATATTATGCAGGTGGATTTGAAAATCATTAGCTTTTCTAATACAGTAAATAAACGAGAATTCTACTTATAGCCGCATTTTATCACAAGTTTTCCCACTTCCACAGAAAGACAGCCAACAACAACTTCATTCTCCATTTACTCATGTATTTACTTACTGTTTACACGTTACTTTTCAGTACTTTATCTGCTACAATTTCTGATGTGATTGAGTTGCTGGCATCCCTGCAAACTCCTCCAGACTGAGATCAAGCCAAGCAGGCTGTCATTTCTGTGGCCTGTGCCAGCATTTTCTTGATGGTGACAGAATAATCCTAAATACTACATAACAAATTCCTAAGTTGAGAGTAAATAGAGCTTTTCATGTCATGACTCAGAATAATCTGATCCTCCTTTCTGCTCTAAGAAAATAGGCGGCTGCATTTTCACATATGATCTCTAAAATGTGACCTATTCCAGTCTCAGAAGACTACACTGTGCTTTGAATGCTGGTACTGGTATGACCAAAGTCATAGATTGCCCATTCAAGACCATCCATTCAGATATAAGCACACAAAAACGTTAAGTCTTCAGATGAAGAGGAAAGGCAAAGTCTTATTAAAGACTCAACTCTAGCCACAGCTTTTACCTGTGGTTTATAGTCATTCCTACACTTAACAGGATGACACGTTTACCACAGCCTCCCAGAGCCAACATTTAAGGCAGCTCGATTTTCCCAAGGCAGATATGACATTGCATACATAACTTCTATGTAACAATGCATGGTTGCCACAGATTGCCACACAAAGTTGGAGGCCATAGTAAATTTTAACTGGCTTTTGCCTCCATCCAAGCGTACAAGGTTTATGAAGTTCTTCCTGTTGACTACAGGTGGTTTTCTCCCATTGGCTTGTACTGTAGTATAAAAGGCATTTCTCCAAAAGAAAGGGGAATGTTCAGTCTCCAAACTGCTTCCTATCCACTGGAGATAACATCTGATTTTAAGTGCAGAGTTAGAAGTTGCCACTTCCAAGTAACAAACGCGTAGGGAAAAGGAGCTTCCCAGTGTGATAAATTTTACTTATATCTGTGTAACAGTCAGTGCAATAGAACGGTGTTACAGGAGATACAATGACAAGGAAACTGTTACGATCGATAGAAAGGTGTTACAAAGAAAAAAGGAAAGTGCTCACCCATCCCTGAAGAGCTAGTCTCACAAAGGAAATTCCACAAGGGAGGAATCTCCTACCAGAAATCCTTTCCCAGTGGCAGTCAGCCCTTAAATGAGGTCTAAGAGAGGTGCAGCCAGGCTTCACCCCTTCCTGTCACACAGCTGAACTGCCTTCACCTGTGCCCCCAGGGCTGACAGGGTCCTTTCCCCAGGTGCTCAATCAGGTGGTTCAGGCTGTGATTCAACAGTTACCATACACATCTGTTTCAATAGGGTATTGGGGATCTCTAGAGATCCTTAGCATTGTTTTGGTATTCTTTTCCCATTGTGCCAAAGCACCCTTGCCTGAGCAGATGTTTTGAAACACCAGTGGAAAAGCTGATTTCACTCGAATTTCAACCTATCTTAAACCATCAGTTTAATCACCATACAACACGGATTCCTATATCAAGCCAAAGAATTTCATCTAACTTGGAAAAAATAAAGCTTTTGAGTTTTCAAGCTTTGTCCTTCATCACATATGTCTGAACTCTATAAGTCCTCTACCAACAGCGACCACTGAAAGACTGCTTTTCTGGTCACTCACTCTGTATTCAGTGGCTGCCTCTTCTTGTCTTTTTTCCTTTCTTTTCAGCCATGGAATAGCAGCTTTCTCTCTTCCCTCACAGATAGACACTTAAAATTCACACTACAATTATACTAGACCATAACAATATACAGGTAAGGCATATGTTAGGAGCGAGCTACTTGACAGAGCCTCTTTATCTGTTTGGAAGACTTAATAAACTGCAGAAGCTGAGGTCATCAAAACCTCTCAATCATGTTGCAGGCTGGTGCCAACAGCTGTAACAGAAACTGATGTTGTAAAACATGCTAAACATGCCAAGCCCAAGTTTCAGACAAGGCAGTCTGTTACAAGATTATTTTGTACTTGAACATTACACAGCAGTGTGCTCAGAGTTATTTATGCTGTTCTTAATGCTAATAACCAGAAACTCTATTTCATTTTTTCAAGGATGAATGTAAAGTCTGTTTTTCCACGATCGCTATTTCTCTCAGTTCCAGTTAGATAGAATGCAGGTACTGAAATTGGATTTTACAATTTGGGTTTTTGTAGGAAAAAAAAAATCTTACTTGAAAAATACTGATTATTATAGGACTGCGGGGGAGAGAGAAAATAAATTTACAACCTTCCTCAGACTCTTACTGAATTCTTTGTACCTCTTGTCCAGAGTTCGTCTAGAATTCCATAAAAGAAAAGCATGAATGGTTTCCAAGAAAAATAGAGAATAAAAGTGATTGATCAGACAAAAGGCAGGATTTCAGATCCTGACAAACAGATAGAACACATGTAGATCGCTTTATAGGTAAACAATTTTGTAGTATATTCAAGGAAAGAAAGTAAACAGAAAAGAGAGAGAGGCAACTCTACATGGTTTTCCTGGGACACCACTGCGGCAGAGCCGAAGGGTCAGATTCCAACATCTAATACACAGCACGTATTGCCACACAAGACTAAAAAAATCTGCTGACACTCGTAAAGTGCCACATGTTTGGATTTCCAACAAGATCTCACAACGAGCTGTGTTACTGAAAGTCATTATTTCCTTTGGGAGAAAAATGTCTCTAGTGATGTTAAAACTCAGGGCAGGATGTACTACAGTGTCAGGAGTGCTCACCAGGGAGCATTCCTGCCTCAGGACCAGAAGGCTGTACACAAATTCTGCACCTGGATAGGAGGGTGAGGGGAAGCAGGGATGAAGTTTATTCAAAAACTGTACAGAATGAGTGGCTGTGAACAATGACATACTGATAAATCCTGAGAGACAAGGTAGACAGGACCACGCAATTCTCCTGTTGTGTACACATCTCAGAACTCTCCTGTGCAGAAAGTAAATCTGTGAGATGCTTATGCAACTCAGAAGCATGCCTTTTCAAAGGTGTACACTAAACTACAACAAGTTCTAGAGGTTTTTCTGCCAGAGGCCCATGCATCAGCTAGTGTGCATTTCTCTAAAATCAGGCTAAAGAACCTCATCTAACATTTTTCTGCATGTGTGGCATGTACCAGTTTATTTTTTCTGGAGTATGGAAGAAGAAAGTGAGCAGAAGCACTGAATCAGCTTGCTGATTGTTCATCGTGTTTTCAAATTGATCCACTAGATGCCAGAAGTTCCTAGATGTCTTATACTTTATGTCACAGAAAAATATTTCTTCCTATATGCAGAAAAATCAATAGAAATACTGTCTCAAAGATGGCTCAAAGGCTGGTGAGAACAGCCAGGGGCAGGTGCTTCACAATATGCTACTTGCACTAGTCTCCCTAATTCAATTTTTATGAAGCAGCTGGAAATGGTCAGTAGCAGATAGTTCATAAAGATCCATGAAAAACACACTTAAAAAGCCCTGAGCATCAATACATTTGTATTTCTCAAGGATACAGGTATATCAGAACTGAAATTGAGAGCTTTTTCTGCCTTTTCAAGTAACATCCATTCACGAGCCACCACTTACCAAGAAAGGAATATGTTGCATCAGTCCCATACATCTTACTAAAATAGAGTCTAAAATTTTACATGTGTGAACACTGTAGCCATTTTGCAAATGTCTTAATTCCTGTGACCATCCTACACCCCTTGTGCTCTTAAATCTGATTTCCTGTTTGTACTGCAGAAAGAGCTCAGTGCCTTGCTTTGTTTATCCTTTTAATGGGACATAATTTAACAGGACTACCTCAGTACATAAAGATCTCATATTACACATTTCAGCTTGAATAAAAGAACAGTTTTTCATGAAAGTGTATCTAAAGGCCTTACCCAAAGCATAAGGAAAGCAACCCAAACTATTCCGAATTTACTGGACTTTGGAAGCTTCATAAAAGCCTGCTTTTAGCTTCACCTGAACCATGTATTTAAACTTCAGTTAGGCACGTGTACAGTGCTATCACCAATAGGGCTGAAAACAGGAGGTTTAGGACTCATAACAGTAATGAATGGGATAGTATTTTTCCTCTTGGCCTTAGGTACCACGATAATTGAGACATAGTTGTATTCTATGCTTTTTTTCAACAAATAGAAATGATAAGAAATAAAGGGAAAGGGCACAGTCCAGTATGTTATGAAGTAACCTTATGAAGCTCTTGAAGAACATTTTTGGAAAAATAAATATGCTCCTTTTGTTTTCATAAAAGTGTCATGATAACGAGCTTTGCATTGGGGGAGTTTAAGACACAATGGGAGGATCGACATTATGAAATCATCAGTTACATGTGTATATCCCCCTTTTTAATAAAGTACTCCTAATTTTGCTCTGTGCAGTTTGGGCTCTATTTCTTCAGTTATGCAGTTGTAAATGAGAACAACAAAATTCTGACAAAAGATAAATAAGAATCTTATAACTGTTCCCTTATGTCCATAGAGACTGATGACACGAAAGCTTTATACATTTGTTTGAATAGACACTAATATAATTTCTTTAAACCAAATTTGCTTTTTCTTTGTCTTTTTCAGTGGTGACGTGGAAAGAACAGAAATGATAGATTTAAAAAATATACATGTGCATGCACACAAATGCATACAACACATGCAAATATATACAGCATGGGTATTACTGTTTCTCAGTGTATCAGATTTGCAATCCTATATCTCAGACTTCCAGCTCCTTATGGCAGGAATTACTTTATGGCTCTGTCATTTAAGTCAGTGAAATTAGTAATGAATCTTGGGATAAACAGATGCATAACAGCAGTAAGGATGTAAAATCAGTGATGAAAAAGTGAAGCCATTAGCATACGTATTTGTAATTTACTTAATAAAAGCAAAAATCTAGGAGTCAATCCACTGCTTGGTATAAAATGGCACAGCTAAGTGACATGAATGGCCTATGGAGAGGGAAAATACTGATTATTTTTTGTTTGTCAGAAAACTAGTTAAAAAACCTACAAATAGAAAAAAAAAACCAATACAACAAATGCGTTATTAAAACAAAACAAAACAAAAAACTCAAAAATGACACTCAACTTGAGAAAAACATATAAAAGGGTGAGAAAATAAATTAGATATCCAAGGATTATTACCCAAAGATACTCCAAATACACCTTATGATGAATTCAATTCCCTTCAGCAAAAAACATTTAAATATTCCTTACAGAAGAGAAGACTAAAGATGTTTCACCCCAAAGTAACTCATGCCCAGCTGCTAACACAATTCCTTCAGATATGCAGTCTTTGGTTAAAGTTCAGTTTGCCTGATTCAGTGCATGGGCAGAAATGCAGTCTTCCTAACTCACTCGAAGTCCTGTGAGATGAGAATGATCCCTTTTCTGTACGATGATACACAAGGTGATCATGCATGGTGGGTTATCCCCAACTGGAGAAGAACTGGTGCACAGACAATCCTGTAGAAGGGTGACAGTGCTTCCTTGAGAGTAGGCAGACCGGGATATGCCTGAGCCACAGCATCTCACAGCATTTATTTGGTAAAGGAGGACAAAACCCTCAAGTAGCTCTGTGAACTTAGGCTTTTATTTCCTTGGCTTCCATTACAATGCACAAACCCCAAACATTTAAAAACGTCAAAACAGTTCATTTTGACATTTTCAAAATGAAGCTTTTCAACATTGTGTTGAAACGTTTTTGTCAGTTTTGTTTCGACTCAGAGAATTTGTCAAATAGTTTCAGCCACTCTGAAACTTCTTTGTTCAGAAATAAATGTTGCACTGACTTTTTCCTTTTTTGCTTAGCTTTAATTTTCAAGTAGCTTAGCCACTACGCTACTTATGCCTGGTAAAATCTTTTGTTCTCTTTCATTTCAAATGGCAGTTTCAAGTGAAAGGCTTATTGCAATATGCAGTGCTAAAGACTGTTTAGTCAACACAAGCCCTATGAGTGTTTAGGAGATCCTATGGTGTTTAGAAGAAAACAAGATGTGTAACATTTTGCTAATTGAATAAGACAGGTTTTATTACTAAGCAGTGTCCTTCCATTTTCCACTAAAGTCAAGATATTTCCATATATATATAATGCTTCAATTGACAAGCTATAAACAGCCAAATTATTGCAATGCAATTAATAATTGCTAGCGTATTTACATGGAAATAATTCAGCAATTAATATTTTACAGGAAAGTGTAATGACAAGGTTTGGTCTCACAAGGCAATCTTCTGAACAACTTACTTGCTAGAGTTCAGAAGCAACAGACTTCAAAACACAGCTATACATTGCTATAAGGTTATAATCCACAATTTGGAAAAAATTATCTCTATACCTGTAGATGTGTTTTTCACTTAGCCTTGTTAAACCATAGACTGTAGCTTTGAGTCAACAGTAGAAAAACATGCTGAAATGAAATGCTCGTATCATTCAGATTAGCCGAAATGATCCATACAATTTGCAAATAAATGCCATGCTCTTATAGTCAACGTGGTTTGTCTAGAGAATAGAGAAGAAATGCCAGGGTCATACCTTTCTATAGCAGGAAAAGTGTTTTAAAATGTGTTTACAAGCTTTTCTGAAACGTTTTGAGAGTGCATACATACAAAAGAACCTGGCAGAGACTGTATAAATGATGGCATAAGAGCAGTCAGGCTAGATAACTGGTAGCTAGCTGGAAAGACAACTTAAAGCCCAGACTAAAGGTTCCCCTGACCCTTTTCAGCACGCTCAAACACGAGCACATGATTCTCGACACATAGCTACCTCTTCCTTTCAATAGATGAGTGCTGACTAAGTAGCAGTAGTATTTTGAAATATAAACTGAGATGGAACTTGTGGCTGCTTAAAGACATGCTCAGTGTTAAACACAGAAAATAAAAAACAAAACAAAAAAATTATTGAAACCACTGCAAATTTATAATCAGTTTTATTATGTCACTATTATTAACCCTTTGCACTGGGGTTACTTTGCTGATTCTGCAATTATCATTATCAGTATCACTGCCATTGAAATGACAGAAAAAAAAAAGAAAGCAGAAGATTTTGTTCTGAATAGAAGAAAAGAAGTCTTCATTACAACCATGCTCTAAAGCCTAATGAAGTCAAGGGGCAATTCCACAGACTTCAAGGTCCTAGGTATTTCAGTTCCTAAATTAAACTATCAGCAGCAATTTTCCTATGATCCACTCAAGCCTCAGTGCTTCACAGAGGTGTATATGTATGTACATTAAAAATATATAAAATACATCTAATCACGTTCATCATGTTAACAGTTATTTTATCAACTTTTTATCAACAGTTGCATTTTATCAACCTTTTTTTTTTTATCCTCAGTGAAATCTTGCAGTCTAACAAACAAGGAAATTTTGCAAATATGAGCTGTACCTGGAAGTCACTGCAGAACACTTGAGATCATAAAACACAAAGGCTCAGTCCCAGCTTGCAGGGTTTGAAGCTTGGAGACATCGTCACAGACTGCAATGGGGAGGAAGACTTTTGTGTGACTGAATCATAAAGATATTTTGTGTTTCTCAAAACTATGTGATTACTCAGGAATTTCAGTGCTGAGCACATTCTCAGCTGTGTTTGGGATCAGCATCCTATGTTGCCACTGATACTTTCTCCAGAAATATACACTACTATAGTCCTCTATAATCAACAATCAGAAGAGGCTTCTGCAATAAAATTAAATTCACTAACTGAAATTCACAAGCATAACTGTTAGAGATTCTTGTAAAACATCTATCTTCAGAGAATACAGTAGGAAAGTTCAAAGATGATAAAGAAAGGAAATAAGCTGTGTTTCAACATTTCTGAAAAATTTTGCTGCTTTTAAGCTTTTCTTATCATCATTCATTAATTTATTTCTTCACTCAGACCCTCAAGAGAGTAAAGTAAGACCTTTTGCCCCAAATCCCAAGACAGTCACTGTCCAGAAGATCATTTTTAGTTTTGTGTTTGTTGCTCAGAGCTACAAGAACATGCCTAGCCTGAGATCCAAGCATGGGGCAGTTCCTTGCATTGGCTGGTAACTGTTAGCAATATGAGCAAAAGACATTGCACGGCTGGTGCCAAAGCTTTGAACAAAATTACTTCCTTTAACACACCGCCACCTTAATTATGTGCTGGGGAACATAAAGCAGGTCAGACAATTTGTACTGGGACATCATAATTCCATCAGTATAATGCTGACATTGCCAAAGATTTATGAATGGAATGTCGTAATTATTTTTTTAGCAAACATATCAAGTTTCACTAATGGGGGGGCTGGAAGTACTAATTAGTACTTTTTTTTTTTCTTTGCATTGTATCATATAAGATGTGGGGAAAAGAGGGCGGAGGAGGGGAAGGATCTGTGACAAAAACAAGCACACACACAATTTATGTATGGCCTGTAATTCAAGCAGATGTTCCATAAGGGCTGCAGGGATTAAAGCCTTTCTGCACGTAATTCCATTTGCTAACTGCCTTCTGTTTGCTCAGACCTTCCAGGCCGTGATGGACTTTTGCTAAGCTAGATTTATTTAAAAGCAGAAATGAACAGAAGAAAAAGAATTTTAACAATTTCTGCTAAGTACCACGGTTTGGCAGCTTGACTGTGGTTCTTTAGCCTTTAACCAGCTGGGGGATTCCATTGGAAGTTCTGGTGGAATTCCTACAACTGTGTCTAACAAGCTACGACTCTGGCAGAGTGCCTGTTAGAAATCCAGTCAAAACAGTCCTTGGCCATAGTAGGCACCTACATGCTGTAACAGAAAAAAAAAAAAAAAAAGAAAGAAGGTGTCTATACTAGGTCTGAATAATTTATATTAATCATGTCTTCCCATGGTGTCCTTGCTCAAAGATATGTCAAGATGAACAAGGAGCTCAAAAAGAAGAAAGAAAGAAGGAAATGCAGGTAAGTGAGGTAGTTAGACTAGGCTGGGGGCAGAACATTCCAAACTTACTATTTTCTGACCCTCGTCTGATGGGCAGACACACTGCATTCAAAATGAAAGGAAATGCTACATAAACAGAGAGTTCTAAAGATTTCACCAAAAAGTGTGTTCAAATGTCTAAAGAAAAACCTTTCCTCTGACACAGTGATGTCATTTCACTCTGACATCATCACAAAAACTCAGTGTTTTCACCATGTAACATCCAAAGGTATCTGCAGGCAAAATGTTTTCCTGTGCTCTCTTGTAGTCAGATACTGGAATTTATATGAAGGAAATTGAAATAATTATTGTAGCGAGGATGAACTAATCAAGACTTCAGGTCTGTATTGATTCTTTCTCAAAAACCAGAAAAATACACCAAAATAATCTTTTATCATCACCACTACTCTCCCACATTTCCTTCTTCTGAGAAAGGAACAACAAAACACCCATGAGCAAACCCTTGCATGCTGTTTTGGCTCTGCAGACTGAATGCTTGGGATGATAGCACACAGCCCTTGTATGGTCTCCTAAGTAATGCTCCAGCTCTACGCAGAGGGAGGCAGCAAATTGGCAACTCCATCTGCAAATCACTCTCATTTTACATACGTAATTTCAAGGATGCTTTTATCCACGTATACGGATAAGGGATGCATACAATCTGGTTTAGGAAAAAATCATTTTTTATGGTTTCTCTGTTTCATAAAACATCCAGAATTCATTGCACAAACACCGTGGATATTTAGCAGCATGCACCTGAGAGCATCTCAGAACTTCTTAAAATATCTTTGTAATGAAAGAACTAAAAGTAAACAGGTCAGGGCATGATCCTATAAATGTGACAGCTAATGTACAATTAAAGGATAGACTTCTGATCTCAGAATAAAGATTAACATTAAATCTTTATCCAGAGATGGGCTTTCAATTATCCTTATATTAGAGCACTTCCAAAGAAATCCTGATAGGATCCAGATAGCTTGGGATCACTTGTTTTCTTTGAAAAGGCTTTTAATATATTGTTAATCACAGACACTCCCATCCTCCAGTACTTCAGATATGTGACAGAAATGAATTTTCTTTCTTACATGACTCAGCCAGCTCCAGCATCTGCTCTTACGTTACTTTTCATATTTCACTACTGATTTGAAGCTTTGTGTAACAGCTTATGGGCACATTTCCTAACTATAGTCTTCCTGCTGATGCTTTCACCTTCACTGACTATAAAATGAAAAACAGCACAGGATAATTGTTTGCTTCAATAGTACCAATATGAGTACCTCACAGAAAGGATAGCTTTTGCTCTACATTTTCTCTTTTCTCGTTTTTTAACCTTTTTTTTTTTTTTTTTGTCCCAACGATCTAGAACAGATAAGGCCTATTTTTCATTACTGAGGAACTCAAATTGTAGTTACTGGCAGAAACATCTCTGTAAAGCAGGCCTTTGCCATCTCAAGCTGAGGTATCAGAAAGGTTTGCTCTACAGGAGAGGCTTTTGCAAAGTTTTGGAATGAACAGCTGTAAGTTCAGTAGCTTGAGCACAGGAACGAAAAGGGCATTACAGTTGACAAGCTTCTACATTTTGCCTATGAAAAATGAAAGAAAACTCACAATGCTTTTTATGTCTCTACAACAAACAAACCCCAAACATACTTTCTCTTGCTTATACTGCAAATAAGATAATAATTCAGTACATTTTGTCATGTCTCAAACACCAGGTCCTCAAAAGCTGTTTTTACTCAATAAAAGTAGCACAATCAGGAATCACAGTGGAACCTCTGGGAATATGATATTCACAGACCACCAAGGGGGATCTCTGCCAGTGACACAGTGCTTAGCTGTGCATGCTGTCACAGGAAAACCCTTGAAAGGAATTTGCTTTATGGTCACAAAGGAGAAAAACGATCCACAGAGTGACTTAAATAGGAAGCAATGTAGTCTGAATTTTTTGATATTCATATTTTTATTTTGTTTCTAATTTTTGTATATTTTTGCATCAGCTACTGGAAAGATTTTTGTGTTGCAGAAGTTAAAATCAAAAGGAGATTAACATGAAAACATTAGCCCACACAACATCTTTTTTTTGGTAATATAAGGTAGAAATTGCTCCTTTATTCACTTGCAATCTGAAATCTGTGCTGAATCCATTGTGTCTAGACAAAGCATTAGAACCTCATGTGAGGTTCTGCAGTATTTTCCAAATTTTTACAAAATCATTTTAAAATATTTGGTTTAAATATACATCTTCATTGAAAAAAAAAAGGATCTGAGGAAGCATTTCTTCCTTTTTTATAACACAGACATGCTAACACCTTCCTCATACTACTTTTAAAAACTTCAGTGATGAAGAATGCATCACTTGACATTGAAAAAAAAAAAAACAAAAACAAACTGATATCTTTGCTTACAATACAGAGCGCATATGGAGAAATGCCAACATTACTGGTAATAATGTGAAATTCAAAAGTGGCAGGGGAAGGAAAAGTGCAGTATGCAGTAACAGAACCAAATGAAGCTTTGCTTCTGTACAGCTTTAAAGACTATTACTTGCCTGGATCAAGGACTTGTGCCATCAGTGGTCTTGACAAGAAACACATGGATGCATTTTACACTGGTGTGAGGATGCGATTCTGGTATTATTAGATCAGTCGACAGCATTCCCCCCAGGCAACGGGCATATTGTGAGCATAATGATATTAATTCTACTTCATTACAATTCTTGTAATGAAAAGATAGAAGTCAGAAAATATTCCAATGCGCTTTAGTTCTGCTGTAAGCCATTTGGAGGCATATTCCTAAGTCACTCTGTTACAATGTGGGAGTTACTTAAGAAAAAAAACAACACACAATTTTATTTTCTCATTGCAAGGACTTAGTTATGCACCTCAGTGCCATACCTCTCACCACATCCATTGCCTGGTACCACAGTAGTTCATGAATACTGGATTGCAAATGAATGGAAGGTGAGTAGGAAGAATCCACTCAAACATACACAGTGTGCTTAGGGGTTGGTTTGGCAACAAAATTAGTGTTCATTCCAGCAATCACACAATTAAAATATGGATATTTCACCCAGCTATAGGTGTTAGGCAAAGAGATTTTGAGGTGTCTTCAAACTACCTTTTTCATCTACCGTTTTTACTTAAACTGTAACTTAATCATTCTTGCATTCAAAAAAATCTATAATGCTTGCTGTGTACAGAGTTTGCAAAAATTTCTAATGAGAGCAAACTCTTAAAACCCCTCTTCTTTTTTTAGATAAACATATTTGATCTTTCCAGTCATTATCATTTTAACTTGCAAAGTGACATTATGCCAAAAAGAAGGAATTCATAAATTAGTTCCAATTTAGAAAGTTTTCTTGTCATTGTATAAATGACAGATCTTTAAAAAGACGACTTAAAATGAAATGCAATAAAAAAAATCCACTTTTGTGTCAGGTTTTTCTTTTCTGTTCTTTTTTTTTTAAAGACTGAAAGGATAAAACAATGTGCTATCAAAAAAAGAAATGAGTAGTACAAAAATTACAAATGTGCATGGACAGGAGAATCATTTAAATTCTCAGATTGTTTTAGGAAAGCCAAATTTAATTGGGACAGTAGCTAGGTGAAATGTAAGCAGAAAGCTCTTTGTAAAGTTAAAATTACTTGTCAGCAGAAACTAATAAAGCAGGATTCACATCCAGATTCTTATTGCAAAACCTGTTAGGGGCTAGAGCTATTGACAATTTGGAAGAGTATTTGTCCTGTTCATATCAACAAGAAATTTGCTAATCATTTAATTGAGCCAAAGCTTCATACATCTTGTTTCTTATCCTATTAAGGACAGTAAAATTTGGATGCACAGTTGAATTTGGCTTTGAAATACCTTTAACATTTGCAAGTGCTTAACTTGAATTCCTTTACAGAAATGCACTCTGCTCATGAGAAATGACATAAGGAGAAGTATGAAAAAAGACCATTATTACAAATGATGTCAAGGTGAAAAATTGAGTGGAAACTAATGCAAGACTTCCATCAGTGAAGGAGAAAAAAATATTGTAATGTGTGAAGATTTTTCAAACTACGAAAGAACTCTTAATTTTGAAATAAATGAGAGACCACTCCAGGTGATGACTACAGACAGCTGATGAGGTTTCTAAGACTGAAAAGATCTTTCATTGGATACTTTGCTTTAGTAAAACCTCTGTTCAAAGCCCTGCTTATTAGGAGTCCCACATGGCTGTTCTGGGCTCATGGATGGTAAACACATTAAAATACTGACCAGTGTATTGAAACTGAGCAGTTTAACCACAGCTATTAACCCATAGGAAATAATTTCCTGTCATCTTCTTGTTTCCTGCTAAACACCAAGGGTTAAAAACAACCCTTTAAACCCAGGATCTACCTGGTATGATAACTTCCTTTTCACATTTAGTAAGCACGTTTGGTTCTGTAATACTGAGATGTTAACATCCTGCTTTTGTATTTCTAGGTGTCTTTTCAGAAAGTATTGAACTGCCAAACCAACAAGTGAAGATAAGTTAATCTGGGCTGTTCAGTACCTCACATCTCCATTTTGACTTTCTTAGGAGCTCTCACA
The DNA here is from genome assembly GCA_037305975.1 of Chrysolophus pictus. Taxonomy (NCBI): domain Eukaryota; kingdom Metazoa; phylum Chordata; class Aves; order Galliformes; family Phasianidae; genus Chrysolophus; species Chrysolophus pictus. The sequence continues at coordinate 14,282,471 of CM074586.1, forward strand.
CAAGAAATTTTCAGCTTCATACTTTAGGCAAAAGAATTTCCAAAGGAAGCTACTCTTTCTTACTTGTGATTTCACAGTACTGCCCTATGACTTCTGCATCATCACACAATATGAACTGCAAACAAATTCATGTTTGAAGAATTTTTAATCTTTCGTATGTCTGCAGAAACTTCAGTTGAGAAACAAGTCTTCTGGCAGATTAATGATAGCAATGTGCAGGGTTAAAATAAATACATCTGTCACAAGCCAGTAAATAGCACAACAAAAATAAAATAAAAATAAAATACTTTGGCATTCTCTGTTATGTAAGCTGGCACACAATTTCTGAAAACTGGTTTCTGTAAGTGGTGCCATCAGCTAAGAGATTACTATTTGATGTGCAGATCTACTGCCACAATGATACTGATTTAACAATCCATCATTTCTATCCATAAAAAACAGTGCTTCTAGGACACAGTGTCCAAGCTTTCAGTTTGAGTGTCTCTTTTATAGTACGATAACTTTGTTTCTCAATATTTATTTTTGTAAGAGAAGACTGAGCATACTAAAAACATTCTATGATACCTTTACATCTCTTATACTAAATAAAGATTGATTTAAGAAGTTAGGATGAATTCCTCTCTTTAAATAAGGCAATTCCCTTGACTATGCTGAAGCCCACATTTCATCTTCAATGTTGGATATTCTGGAGAACTGAATAGGAATACAAAGACATCACTGGTTTAGCCTTCAGGAAAAATCTATTTAATTTTTTGAGTATTAACAGCTGCAAAAGTATAAGGAATTTAGAGCCATTCATAGATTATAGCTTCATTCTTCAAAAGTAATACATTTAGCAAATACCTACATTTCTAAGCAACAAATCTTATGTCAGAGGGAAGTGCAGTATATACTATCTGGGTATAGCCAGTACAATTTCAAGATAGTGAAACTGCAACTGGTAGAAACTTCAACACGATTACTACGATCTGTTACTGCCACACGCAAACTTCCGTTTCTCACTTTCTCCTTGTGTAGATCTCTTTTTATTACTTTAACGACTACATTTAAGGAAGAAAGTGAAATGATTTTCAGGATAATGTTTTAGTGTCTGTTTCACAATGGTTTTTATTGAGCTGTAAAGCACTTGCATGGATAGAGAGAAGAAGGTGCATTTTCGAAATAAAACTATTAAGCAACATTATCTTGCCATGGATCATTCCCACTGGGATAGAAGAACCATTTGAAAAGCATAACTGAATTCAATTAAAATATGATACATTTTGATCTCCATCTTACCCACATTTTCAGCATTGCATATTGCTCAAGTAACAATAATAAAGGCATGACTATGTTCAAACGTCTTTGTCTGATCATACGCTGTACAGTGCCTTTATGTTTCTTCCCAACTACTTGTAGTAGGAAATAACTTCAATGTACCAGACTCCATCTAGAGAGGAGGATAGACATGTAAGTTCCCAAATTTAATTATTCACATATGGTCCATCACTAGAAATCAGTGTGACATGTAAGCCCCCGAAAATATGCCTTTCCATATTATGGCATGAATGGACTGCAGGTAAATGACTACTTATATTTGAGACAAAATTACACCAATGTGTATCCAAAGTAGAATTCACAGAAATTACTTCATCATAGGTATTCTGGGGCCTGAATAAGAAATATTCTATTTACCTTCTTGCTTGTAAATAGACATTCACAGAGACCATAGAGATATGCCCATTAGTTATTATGATATGACTGTTCACTGATTCTCCCTAAAGAAGGTAGAAAACGCCTCCTTTACTTAAGTGAGTATTAAATTAGTTGTATTTTTCTGAATGGTAGGCCTCATATCCATTTTGTAAGTCACTAGATCCTTTGAGTGATCTGCACACAGGAGATTAACAATGCCTTTTGAAGTATATTGGTTCTCCTATCACACTTGTGAACACTGCCTAATATAGAAAAGTAATATTACTACCCAAGTACACAGTAGGGAAACATCATTTCTGCTTTACAGATGGCCAGGTGAGATATGAAGAAATTAGGTGACTTTTCCAATGTCAAACAAGAAGCCTGTTTCAGAATGGAGAAAATCTAGGCCTTCTGAGTTCTTGGCTGATTTCCTGAACAATCAAACTATTCCTTTCTTCTGGCATGAATAAACCTCTGGTTGCAAACTGGGATGCCGAAAGCATCAGTTTATTGGATGAAAAAAAAAGCAAAGGAACCATCTGACACAGTATAAAATAACCTGCACAGTCCCTTCTCCAACACTATATCCCAAAATCTCATATGAAGTTAAATAGCACAGGGATTAAAAAAATAAAAGGAGAAGAAGAAAAATTAAGTATCTTAGACAAAGAGAAAAAAGATGTTTCAACTGAGGCATGAAAATAAATGTAGATAATAATTACCACTTATGCAATGCTTTTCATCTTCAAAATGCTGTATAAATATTACTTTAAAAATCCTCACAACATCTCCTGAGATGGGTAAATATTAAGCATAATGTAATAAGCTATATCCTCATATGATTCAAGCCAATTTTTGTACTGGAAAACCAAGAAAAATAGGTTGAATGACTAAAGAAGTTGGTTTAAAGCACCTGAGCTGTCTGCTACCTGAAGAGAAAAAAACACACTGCCATCTAAGAGGACTATAATTCTCACAGATGTACCAGAGCCAGCTGTAATTAATCTAGCATGGACTCAGCACAACATGGCGACTAAGGTTCAGTGCAGGCTGCAGAGGCTGTCCCAGACTCCAGACAAGTATCCTAGGACCGTCAGCAGAGGCTGCATTCAGTACTATGTGGTTACTACCAAGATATGAGTTAAATAATTAAATCTGATCTGAGTACCACATACAAAGGGCTGTCATTCATCTAGAAGGCAGGATGGGCAGATCCAAAGCTGGGACTGGAACTGCAGAGCTGGCTCCGAAGTTTTCTCTCACAGCTCTGAGGCAGCCATGGAAGAACACACAACAAGGCTGCTTCACACATGACGGAGCTGCAGTGGAGATGGAGCTTTTACACCTGCAGAGCCTGCCAAAATAATGTAAAAGGGCAAAAGGGAAGGTGCTAAGTCTAATCAAAGACAATGTTTTGAGCTGAATAAAACACTTAACTGCATGGAAAATTCCATTAGGTTGATTAGATGCTTGCCTTAGGGCCCTCTTAAAACAACTGTTAAAAAAAAAAAAAAGATAGCTATTGCAATGCGGCTTAAAAATATTGGAAAAGCAGGAAATGGAGCTTATTAGAGCTCAAATTAGATCCAAGATTTATGTGAAGAACATTTGGCTTCTTTAAAAGGCCTTCTTAATCCCTAGATGGTTTTTATTGTTTTTATTATTATTATTTATTTATACAGTGCCAAAGGTATACATGGCACTTTACAGACAAATAAAAAAAAAACGCGGGTCCTCCCCCAGAGAATTTACAATACCTAATTCAGCAAAGAGTTAAGTACACACGGAACTTCATTTGCAGTACTAACCTCCCCGAAACTAAGGAGATTCAAAAAAAATCACCTTATTCACCTTGGCCATCTTTTCCAGATCAAACCTTCTGGTCTCACTCAGACACTCAGTCTTAAGTCTCACATGGAAACCTAGTTCTGGTAACGTCTATTGAGCAAATCTTCCAGCAGTGTTTTCTTCTGAGTTATATATGACAAGGATAAGCCTAGGCAACAGTGAAGTGAAGGCAACATGGTTTTGCACTGCTAGGTTGGCTTCAGTTAAGTCTTTTACTAGTATTTGTAATATTTTCTCAACAATTAGGCAGTGGCTGAGAAACAGCTATGAGATACAGTTCATGGTAGGACAGGGAACTGCATTCAGAGCGTGCTCCTTCCTACTGCTCACTGCTGTCAGCCAGCTATTTCTTCAGGCCTGTTCTCTATCTGCACTCTTAGACTACCAATAGATTGGACATTATTACAGTGCATGCATTTTTATACCCGAAGTATTACTGTAAGAAGTATTGTTACTTATCCTCCAAACTAAGAACTTTTGCTTCACTTTCAAAAACTCAAACTGTTACAGGTTTTAAGTTTGGAAGAGTCTCCTTGGTGTTCTGATGCCCCTATTTCCATGAACACAAAACCGGAGCTACCTCAAGCTACTTCTGTTTTGGAGGGCAATAACGACTACTCCAAATGTGCAACCCTATTTGCTTGCACATAAACTTTTAATAATGTTCATTAAACTTTATTAGAATTGTACGTGCAGCCAGATCAGGGTTGCAAATTAAAAACTCAATCCTGCGAACACTTCATAAGCTTTACTCAATGAGAGCAAAGAAAAATGTTTTTTTAAACTCATATCCTTAAACTGAATCTGTATCCTAAACATAATTCCTTTTTTTCCAGAACAAAGATTAAAAAGTAAGGAAAAATCATGTAAAAACCAAACCAAAACAAGTAACTCTGACTTTTTAAACATTGCATCTTTTAAAAAATCATTCTTATATAGAAAAAAAAACCAGATGCACCGGACAAGGAAAAGTCAGTGAAGAAATGAAGTGTGACTGCATGTAATGATGTCCAAATGTCCTGGTGAAGCGAGCCCCTGAAGCCTGCTGAAGTTTTTCAGGAAACTGGCAAAAGGATCAAGCTTACAGAGGCTGACACACAAGCCCAATGACACGAGTAGGAATTTCCTCACTGACAAGCTCTGCATCAGAAGCAGAATGATCGACAGTAAGTGTAAAAGTCATTGCAGGCAAAGAAGAAACCACGAACATTTTTAAAGAAAACAAACATCAATATCATAAAGCCAAGGTCAAACTCCATCACCAAGACAACTACTTGTGAAATAGTTATACCTATTTTGGGGCTAACCGCAGTATTTATGGTTACTTGTTAGTCTTGAAACAAAAGATAAATTAACCCATTTATTTTTTTTACATATGTATTTGTTAAACTGAGTAATTTTCTTAGAAAAAGAGAAATGTTTCCTAAAGCCATTAGCAATAAAACTACTTTTTGTTGTTGTTTATATCTGAGATGAGTCGGTGTATCATTATTCATGCACAATCTGATTCCAAATGATTCCTTATTTACAATTTGTTTTGTGTATTTTCTTATGTAAGCAAGAATTAATATATGCGGGCATGGAAAAAATATGCTATAGAACATATAGCATGCCATGCATCTTCTTCAGCTCCCCAGTGACATTCAAAATAGCCTGAGGAAAACATAAATAAATACACACATATACAAGGACAAATGCACTAACTGGAAAGTGATATAAGCTTCAGACTCACATATAGCTGCATTCAGCATATGGAATATAAGCAATGGTGATCATATCCTGACTCTGGATTTTTCAATTAAGATCAAAAATTACTTAATGTTTGTCTAGTTCGGCCAATAAGCAAAGTCAGAATACAGATACAGTCACAGTTTGCTCTCCTACCACAAAACCCCTAGATGACAAACCTCCAGATCTTCCATTTTGATTTCTGGGTGTTGGAAGACCCCATCACCATTAGCACTCTTCTCTAAATGCTAGCACCCTCCGGTGTGCACGCTCAGGAACGTACACTCATCCTTGCTGATCAGGGAGCTTCCAGCCACAAGGGAGGAGCCCCCTGAACAGGAATGCAGATTAGAGGGGAAGTGAGAGAGATTTTGTAATAAAAACAGAACTGCGTGATTTCAAATGCTGGTATTGAGGGAGTGATAGAAGTACGTAAAGATCTAGCAGTTCTGATAGCCAGAATAGTTCAGATAAGGAATTACTGTGTACATTTGGAGATTTGCCTTCAGATCCACCTCTTCAAATCTTGTTATGCTTCTTAGCCTCTCTTCAGTTTCTTCCACCTGCTATTTCTCTTACACATTTTCAGTCAGTTCTACATTTGTGAAAGGCCCCATACTGCCTTATCTCAATGCAACCTGCTTGATTCTTTTGCCTTCTGATTTTGTAATACTTTTTTTTTACCGTGGTGAGTCAGAGAGCCTTAAGCTTTTCATATTGCGTAGGCAGGCATCTCCCCTGAATCTCTTATTGCTTCTTGTGAAGGAAAAAGGAAAAAAAATACCTTTTTTTTTTTTTTTTTTTTAAGATGCAAAAATATATCCATTACGGTAGGTGAATTTGGAGCATGATAAATCTCAAAAGGTTACATTGATGTAACCAATTTAGGTTAATTCCTGATCTTTTTATTGCAATAGAGTTGCAATTGTGTTAGTTTGGATTGTAAGGACACGAAATAACAGAAGTAGTCTCCAGAATGCTAAGCAATGATCTCTCCTTGAGTAGTTAATCCAGGCAGACATACTTTGCATCAACTTTCTCTACAGTTCATTTGCTTTTTATTTAATTTTACTATCTTTTAGAAATTATTGTAATATTTCACAACAATATTATATTGTATTTTTCCAACTTTAGTAACAGATATTTTAGTATAAGAATAAAATAATTGTGTCAGTTAAAAACGTTTCAATATATTTTCTGCTTTAAAAAAATGTTTTAGATTGTTTCATAGCTGCTTATGATAATCAATGCATCCAGAATAAAGTAAATGAACACAGAACCTATTCAGTTTCAAAAGTTCCCGGTGAACTTTTAGGTTTACACATAGAAAAATTCTCTCCACACATCTCTTGGGACTTGACCTATTTAATGAGAGAACTTAGGAAAAACTTTGGGAGGGAGGTACAAAACTTTGCAGTCATCATTGACTTCTGCTTACATGCAACAATATATTCTTGTGTCATTTTAAGATATTAAGTAGGATGTAATTCTGCAAAAGTAGTTCTCAAATTCAGATATAGGAAAGATGAAATAGATAAAATATCTCAGAATGAATTATCTATGGTAGTAACTGGGTTGTAAAGTTTGACCTTTTGAAACAATTAATGTGATGACTATTGGCAACTAGACTGTAGGAGATCTATGATATTTCAGGGCCTGCTACAATCTTCTTCTGAAGGCTCTTCAAAGACATAAAAGCCCTCTAACCTGTCTTGCAACTTAAATTAAAGTTTATTCCTACTAATCTCTTCATAGCAACAGATTCTAAAGGCAGCTGTGACTTAACAAAATCCAGCCAACACTCATCTTTGTGAAAGACATCTGAATACCTTCACAATTTCTCTTTCAGTCTGAAGTTTAACAACAAACTAAATATTTATTTGTGGATTTGCTTATAAATAAAAAAACCAAACTTCTCATCTAACTATCTGATTTTAATCATGACACATTTGTGGGTAATGTTTTCTAAAAACAGCCATCAACAAGGAAGTACTGCAGATCTGCAAAGGGATATGGCGCCCAAATTCTAATGATTTACTGGGGAGCAGCTCAGTAATGATGCAGATCAAAATTTTGATTTTTATTGATAGATTAATCTTCAGAAGTATAGTTGCTTTTGAAATCTATATCTTTGATATGCTGGGTACTTCATCAAGAACATTTTAAAATCCAGATGATGATGCGATATGTTGACCAAACTTTTTCATCAAATTTGGCCCTGGAGGTGAATCTGAGAGATACATATGCACCTCTAAAGGCAAAATCAATAAGATCACACATAAATGTAGCTAGAACACTTCCAGAAAGCTCACTAATAGTTTTTGCAACCCGTCTTTCATATTCAGATTTATCAATAACCATCATTCTGTATTACCAGGCTTTTTTGTAACTCTGTATCACCATTGGTTTCAAAGCTATATCTATTTTCCCTGCTAATTCACATCCTGATGCTCCAGAACAGGGAGCTGGATTCTCTGTTTTGCAGTATAATGAAAACGGTATGATGATCATATTTTAATATGCTTTCAAATGGAAAACCACGTTTACTTTCAACTCTGGAGTTGAGATGTTTCCAGAATAGTGAAACTGCAATCTTCTTTTCTCATAAGTAATGTCAATATTTTATTCTGTTTTTAGGATCATAGGATTATTAAAGTTGGAAAGATTCTCAGGAGGAATTCTAGTCAGTTGGATTCTCAGTTGGATTCTAGTCCAACTCTCTGCTCCATGCAGGGTCAGTTACAGTCTGTGAAGGCTGGACAGGGCTTTATCCAATTGGATAAACAGAATTAACTCCAAGGATGGAGACTGCTCAACCTTTCTGTGCCCTTGGTTCACTGGTCATGGGGGGAATATTTTCCCTTCTCTGAACCTCCCTTGTTTAACTTGTCCCTGCTGCCTCTCATCCTTACACCAGGCTCAGGCTCCATCTCCTCACCGATATCCTCGCAGGTGCTGGGGCCACTATTAAGGACTGCCCCCCCTCAAAAGCCTTTCCTTCTCTGGGCTTGGTGAGCTCCACTGCCTGAGCCTCTCCCAGCAGTGAAGCGCTCCAGCACTGCTCACTGTGGTGGTTCTGCACCAATGTTGTCTTCTGATTCAAAGTACGTTTTTTACCATATTTTGGTATGGCCATGATGTTTCTATCTTGTCTTATGTTTGTTGCCGGCACACCATGCTCCTGAGCTTACTCATTCTTACCTTTGATGTTTATAGCGTGTCCCCATTTTTTAGGCACTTAATGACTTATTTGTTCGTAACTCCCTAGAGGAAAAAAAAGTTGGCATAGTAACATTTTTGTACTACAAAGTAATGGAAACAATGGAGAGATGGTACTTATTAAAATATGATCACTGACTAGAGTCCTATATACAGGACACAGTTACAAAAGAAATTAATTCGTGTTCTTGTTCTCTCAGAAACAAAGCTGTATATTCACTTTTGTTTTCATTCAAAATCACAAGAATGTTCAGCTGGAAACTGCACCTAATTTCAATCACAGGACTCTTCTATGCTCCTGACTGCTCTTTTCCAGTGATTTAACTTAACTGCAGCACAGAGAGGCTGGGTGAGAGCAGTGAGAGATGACATCACATCTGTCTGAATTAACAGGGTGATAAATAAGTACAGTAAGCCCAGATGAATGGGTCAACAAATAAGTAGAACTATTTTTCCCATAGCAGCTTAACATAAATCACAAGAACTCCAGTCTCTGGAAAAGTCTCCTTTAAAGGAAGACTAATTAATTTCACATTCTTGTTTTTTTGAACATGTTAATGCTTTTTATAGGTGCTTAACCTGAACAGAGTTTTCACTTTTTAAGCTTTAATGTGTCATGTGTCTTTAATAACTGCTAGGGGTTGTTCCTTTCACCTTAGTTTTCTCATATTCACACCACATGTACTTGTACATATTTACACTTATTACAAATGCTATGTCTACTTTGTTAATCTATAAATTACTAACAAATGTCTACATTAAATATGGTCTACCATTTTTAAATTTCTCTAATAAATACTGTTCTATCATATGCAGGAAATGCTTTAGTTTCGCTAAAAAAAAGTCAGTTAATTAATGGTGGCATATCTCTGTGACTATTTCTGTAGTCTCAGGTCAACCATGATGGGAAAGGCTGATAGCTGTAAGACATTATCTACACAAAGAACTTGAAAATGTGTCAATATTTGTTTGCTATAAGAGCTGAAATTGGAGCTAGTAAACTCTAGTGATATATATGCTCCGAGGGTCAGAAGGTATAAATCTCATACTGCAAAACTATGAGGTTTTCTCCTGAACTTTTATTGTCCTGGTGTTTAGAAGATAAGTTAGTAGATATTTAAGCAGACTGCTTTCAAATTGAATATATAATTACTTAGGATCATTATGACATTAATGTGATGAGAAAATATTCATAATACAAATGCAGGACTAAGAGATACGAAGGAAGAGCTATGACAGACAAAATGGAACTCAGGTCTATTTCTAATATACAAAAAAGCCTACCATCTTCCTATCCATATAATGACTAAGCTTTATCAGCCATACAACAATTGCTGCCCTTCCTTGTCTATTTTTCACATTGTCAAAAATGGAAGCTGCCTTTCATACATGTAAAAAATCACCATAATTAAAGGAAACATTTCATTTCCATGAAGTTGAATGGAAAATTAGATAGATTATATATATATATATAAATAAATATAAATATGAGAATAAAATATATATATAAGAATAAAAAAAAGGAAGGACGGAAGGAAGGATGGAAGAAAAGAAGGAAGGAAGGATGAAAGGAAGGAAGGAGTTTAAAACCTAGATGTTTAGACAGCCCTGCAAGCCCCCTTGTGACCTTACTCTGATATTTAACAAAACATTAATCTTCTTGCCAGCAATTATAAAGAATACAGTGATGTAGCTGGGACTCAGTGAGTGAGTAATAGTAATTCCATTGTTCTCTTTTATTTATGCCTTGGCTGTACCAGGCAGATGAGGTAAGTTGGGGCTTTTTATATGTTATTATTCTGAACTGGCAATACATAAAGGCTGATTACACAAATATCTGTCTGTTTCTGAAGCACTGTTTCACACCTCCTTCCAGCTCATGATCAAAGCGTTTCAACATTTTATTATGAAATCATGAATCCCCCCTTAGTTTGCATATGAATTATAGTCTTTTTTTTTAAACGCTGGTATACAACAGTGACAGTGCCTTTTGAACCAAGGAACAAAACAAGGTGTTACACATTATTTCTTGAAGGCAACGACTTGCTGAATAATTCTGTTTATTGGAGCACAGTTCAACCTCCCTGTTAAATACAAAAGCTTTGAGACCAAAGGATTTTTTTTTTCTGTGAACAGGCCACTGATTCTGTTTCACTTGTAAGGAGAAAAAGAAAGCCCTATTAACAAGTTGAGAAAATGATGCCACGTAGGCGTAGTTGTAACAAACCTAAAAGAGCTCTGCCCTGCTTTTCTGAAATTCAGTAATATCAAATCATGAAAATAGTTCAATTATCCGGTAAAAACTTTGCATTCCAGAAAGTTCTAAATGAGTTTCACATTTGGGCCATAAAGCAAACTAAGAGATCAGTCAAGAAAGTGGCAAAGCATAAACCCAGAAGGCTATAAGCAGGTATCCTGCTCCTATCTCTTAGGAAACTGTTTGTGTATCTTTAAGATTCACACTTACTAAATTCTAAGGACTAATTTCAAGGATCCACTTGGTAATGAAACTCGCATTCCTCAATCCTACTGCTTCAAACAGGGAGGGGTTAAGTCACCCACATCAAATTTTGACCCTCTAAGAAACCTGTACTTGAAAGTCTTAGAACTGTGGAATTGAGATTTCTGCTGACTTTTACAAGAATAACACCCAGCTGTTCCAGTAGGACATGTACAGCTAATCAAATGCCAACAGTTGTTCTTTTACACTGTTTTGGTCACATACCTTATTGTCCTTCTCAGACAGTAGCCTGAGAAGAGGCCTATCCATATAAAAGATATCTATAATTTAAGGATTTTTCAAGTTTGCTTTACAGAATAGAAAGAACATTTTATTAGGCGTTACTATCAGTGATTCACAACTACTCATTTTGTTAAGTCATGCCAATAGAGCCACTTGAGTCAAAACAAGATTAGGTCCATAATTCTTGACCTCTTTTATTTGTAATGCCATCTTCTCCCTCAGTTCACTTCTCTGTATTGGCAGAGACAGATTCAGCTCATCTCTATAAATCTGATAATGTCTCCAAATCAAAATTTAAGGTGGGAGGGTAAAGTGAAATTGCTTCCATGTTTCATTACTGGCCTAAAGAGCGAAGGACTTAAGCACTGATTGCAGCACTTTGTATGACTATACAATGACAGAGCATATAGACAATGTACCAGCCTAGGTAAGCACTCCTGGTTTGTTAAAAGACCTTTTTCAGAATATCACTAGATGGCTAAAGTAACTAAAGTTAATGAAGCATTTGTTTTCTGAGCAGCTAAAGGCTCTGCTTGTTACAGTGAATTGTATTTTCCTCCTGTAGTAAACTGATGAGGTTATCCAATAGCAGATGGAGCAACACAGCAGCTAATGTAACCTGGCTATATTAGTGGAACTGCATCTAGCTTATGTGCTGGGGTTGTTAAAACTCACACTTCTTTTGCCATATAACAAACATATATAAAACATATATAAACATATATACAAAACATATATATATATATACAAACATATATATATATATTATACTGCCAGCGAGTTCTGAACAACTGAAAAATTTTGCAACACTGGCTACCACTTCAGACTTTTCTCAGATAATTTTGAGTATGTATCTTTTACCTTATGATCACTTCTTCAGTGCAGCCTGAAACCAAGGCCCACTAAGATAATTGCATTTTCTATTATTTAGCACTGTGTTGTGTGAGATTAACAATTATGTTGTTATCAACATAAATATGTTATTATTGAAATGAATTAATTAATATATAAAAACACCTAATGTTGCTCTAACTTCTAAAGTTAATAGAAGGATCAGACCAAAAAAAGGAGACATTCCCTGACTTAATGCCAAACTTCAGAAAACAACCCGATTGGTCTTATCCACAGGCGAGCTGCAGCTCTTTGTACCTTGCAAAAATCAATGCTCTCCATGCATTAGACACAAACTTACAAAGACAAGAATTCAAACTTGAGACTTAAGCCCTCTTCATAATTTGCTGCATTGTTGCAGCACATATGAGATACATAAGACCACCAGCAGCTTTGAAGCTAGTGTTCCATTCCTGTAAAATAGGGTCAAGTTAAGGATTTTACTGTACTCATAACCCCTCTATTCTGTAGCCTGTATTAGCTTTAAAGAAGATATCTAATGTTATCAGAATGAGCTTTTAAGATGATGTTCAATAAACAAAACAATACTTGAGAAAACTAGTCTAGTCCTCTCTCATACTAAGATACGTTAAAAGTATTTTGATATACAAACACATCCATATTTAATTCAGGTACCCATAACATGAATTTACATCATTTCTTCAAGCTACAAATTCACATAGTACTGGAAACCATAAGAGATAGGAAAAGGCACCTGTAGCCAATTCTGTAAGAAAGAGCTTTTTAAAAAAGAAAATGTACTTTTGCAGGACAGGTACTTATATGACCAACCCCGTAAATTTCTACTTCAAAATCTAATTTTATGGAACAAAATTAATCAAAGCTAATATGACTTTATTGATAGTTATTGCATTAGCTATACTTAATTGGATCACAATGACAACTTCTAGAACCACTTCAGTATCATTCACACAAAAATCATCAGCAAACAGCATTCAAATAATACAGATTTCATGTAGAAGAGGGCCATAATTAGATATATATTTATTAGTGCAAACTTTAATGGAAAGACTTAGAAAATCTTCACGTCTTTTTCACTTAACAGGACTGAAGTATAGAGAACATTTCAATCTTTATGTAAAATATATAATACTATTTTCAGTATTATTAATTCAGAATTATAATATAGGTTGCATAAACATTTGGAGAATGTCCTGAGGCACTCAAAATGAAAAAGCTACATAAGGGCAAAATGGCATTGTACTGTGCTGATACAATTAATGTATTAAAACATGTATCCTGCAGCTGGCCCATATAGCCTTGTATTTATGCAGCAAAATATCTGGTGCTCCTGCAGGTTAACTTGAGACAGAAGTGTTCACAGTCTTAGAGTTCTGTGTCAAAATAACCTCCAAAAGCTGAAGCATGTGGAGTAATTAAGCTACATATTGCTGACTTGAAGACATCTTTAAGAACAAAAGAAAGCATCACAAACTCAGCACAACTGGGAGAAATCCTGTAAACTAAATTATTTTGATTTCAGATTTGTGAATCAGAATAGAAAAGGTGCTGTAATGAGCTCTTATTAACCGAAAGCAAAGTAGCAAGTGGTTACAATCTAAGAAAAAGACTGAAAAACAGAAGGAGAAACAAGGTGTCCTTGTGAGAGTAAAAGAGCTTCCAGCTTCCAAGGGTAGGCCCTTGTTTTTTTGTGAGAGCTCTGGCTGCAGTAAAGTTTGCTGAACTTCTAAAGAAACAGCTAAACTACTGCTGCCAGAAGCCTGATGAGGAATTAGGAAAGAGCTGGGCATCTTCTGAATTAGGAAAGAGGCTGGGGAAAAATGAAGGAGGAGCATATAAATACTGGGCTATTAACATACATATCTTTAAATTTTTTCAGAAACTTTGCTCTTTTGTACCCTTTTCTCTCTCCAGCTGCACAGGTTACTAAACTGCTCAAGTGGATGAGGAAATTCCATTTTTTGGCTCTGGCTTGGCATTCTACACTTCAGACTTCTGTCGTATGGCGTACTGTAATTTGCCTTATGCTTGTTGCTGCCATATGGAATGTGGTGTAGCCTACCACTATTTCCACTTGTCACTGCATTTAATGCACCTTTCCAAAATCTGTGCTTAGTGTTGCAAACATAATTCTAAGGTCAGCTTCAAATCAAATCCTGTAATAGTCTCCCTGATAATCTTGCTGCATCTCCTTTGCTGCATCTCCTATTTGTAAATATCAGGTCACGCAGAACCGAGTAGCTGTGATTTTCTCCCAATTTTCTTATTACTTTGATGTTTGTTAACTTTTTTTAAAAAAATTCATTCATGTATTTCACACTGATGCTCAGATTACAGAGGCATTTTGCAGGTAGACCTGAAAATACTGACCTGACTAAAATCAGAGAAGCATTAAATAATGGTTGTAACTTTCATAACTTTAATACAATTCCTACAGTAAGGCCTGAATCTAACAGGTCAGAAGTTCTCTTGGCAACCAGCTTCAGAGGCACGTGGAAGATAAAATGCATACACACACTCAACAAAATTTTTCACCAGAAATTTGAGTTCAAGACACCACAGGGTCCTTGGCTATCACTTGCTAAGCCAACAGTCAAGGCATCCTTTCCCCAGCACCCTTAGGTTTGAACAGACACAGCTGATTGCATCTATGCAGTCATGGGGTTCATCTGTTTTGTCCAGCATATGAGAGAGCCATTTTAGCCTACTTTTCTATCTCATGAATAATTGTGGAAGGAAAAATTACTTTTTCTTTGATTGAAACCAGTCTATGTTGCCCTAACCAGCCTTGTGATTGTCTCACACAGCTTAACAAATTAACAAGCAAGTTACAGACAGATAACTTAGCACTTAAAAGAAAGTCCTACATCACTGGTAGTAGAAGACCCTGTGCTAAATGCAGAGTAGCCTAGACTATTTATGAAGCTTTAGGCTAGGCCAAGGTCTACCAGCATGCTAAGGGATTCAATTCAGTGAGATTTTGGTATTTACTTCCTAATTTCTGCACATCAGAAATATTTGCATAAATGAAAGGAGATGAAAATTGGGTTTTCCCATGTCTCTTTGTGTCACCTCAGGTGCAGAAACAACTCAATAAGCATACAGAAAAAGGTAACAGACTGGCATAAGCAGGTAAATATCAAGTATACAACTCCTAAATCAGCCACATGTTGCATGGATGAGCAGAACAATTTTAAAATAGCTTTCAAAGTTAGACTCTGAGCACATACAGAAAATGGCCATGGGATTAAGTCATGGAGGATTTTTGAAGATATCTTTCGTCCTTGTAGCATCTGTTCTCATTATGAACTCATTTTCTTATCTATAATTGCATCCGTTTCTTAAATCTGAATATTTGACAAATATTTCAACTAGCCGAAGTCTGAAAGTAATACTTTCAATATGGTTAATTCATTAAGAAATTTAAAAGAAAACAAAACATTTGCGCTACCTTAATGTTTCTGCTTCCAAAGCCGTTTTATATTAATCTGTAAATTACACTAAGATTTATCTATAAAATCTCAGCACATTTAACAAATTGGATTAAGATCCTATTTATGTCTTTATCTTTATATCTTTATATCATGTTCTTCCCAGTCATGAGACTGATGTAAGACCATCACTTCAAGCAGATATTACTCTCTCAGACATTTCCTTGCTCTTTATTGCCAAGGCCTATTGTTAACTCTTCATAAAAAGTCTTTCTAGGGACTGATATTTTGCATGGGTTCCCTAAAACGTCTCTCTTTATTCATGCTGAGATCATATCTACTGATTCTGTAGCGATTCTCCTCCAGGTTCTGTACTGCAGTCTCTTCCTTTTTGAAGTTTCTATTTTCATAGATGACCATTACTTTCTTATATTTAATTCCTCTTAAGTGCTGTAATTTCCCAAATGTTTTTAATTCCATAAGCTGTTTCCTGTGATCTTCTCCAGACTACTTCTCAGCATGGTTTTCAGTTTTCTCCGGGGCTGTATTTTTTTTATCCACCTCTTCCTCCTCTCTCTTCCCTCAGCTTACAACAGCACTGGCCTCCTTCAGCCATAGCTCATTTGTCTGCTTAGCATCTGTTTGTCATTCATACCCCTTGATGTTATAACACTCATCTTTTTCATATTCTCATCTATAGCCCACTGTGAATACTTTCACAATACTGTAGAGCTATAGAGTTACCATAGAGCATTTAGTTCCATTTCTTCTAATAGGATATTTTCCTTCTTATCTTCAATAGTCTCCTTCATTCTCAGAAGTTTTAATATTGTCATCACTATTTTAAATTTAGTGTTTCCTGCAGCTGATCCTTAATTAGAAAGCTGCAATGGGACAATGTATTTGCAAAAAGCCCACTTCTCTGGCCAACAAATAGAAGAATCCACCCCCAAATGCAGGGTTTGTCAGATGCCAAAGTGCAAGCCCTCCATTACTTTTATTACAGATAAGAAAGCCCACTAAAAATGTCCTGCTTTGTCCAAATACTCAGAACTCATGAGTGTCAAAAACAAACTGGTATAATTTCATGGTGGGTGGGAGAAAGCATCAACATAGCAGAATAACTTTGGGTAGAAAAATTGCTCAAACTGATATGTAGTGGGTACTCTTGTCAGTTCTACCTCCTCTGTTTCTCTATGATCCAACAACGGCTATACAATTCAGACTTTGGTTAGCATTCTGTCCTGAGGCTAAATGTATTTAAACTGTTGCCCTGAAATTATTATAATCACTATTTATTTTTGACAAAGCTTGAAGGCGAGAATCATATATCAAGGCCCAGTTGTGACAGGTAAAAATTCACTTTTTTTGGTCACACTTATAAGGAAACTTACAAACTATGTATGTGAGAGATAAAGGGGAAATTCCTTACAAAGAGAGTGGTGAGGTGCTGGAACAGCTGCCCAGAGAGGTTGTGGATGCCCCATCCCTAGAGGTGTTCAAGGCCAGATTGGATGGGGCCCTGTGCAGCCCGGTCTAGTATTAAATGTGGAGGTTGGTGGCCCTGCATGTGGCAGAGAGGTTGGAGATTCATGATCCTTGAGGTCCCTTCCAACCCTGGCCACTCTGTGATTCTGTGATTCTGTGATAAAGCGAACACAAAACAGATGAGGAAAACCCAAGGTAACTAGACGATAATGGCTACTGCAATAAGCAATCCTACTGCACCTCAACTGCTTGGCAGTGATTAAACTAATTCAATAACCACTACTATGCTAAGAAAAGGAATTGATAGCAAAATGGTAATTTATTGTCTTCTCTCATCTGTAATTTACTCAGCACCAAAGTATTTATTAGAAACATATTTAATGTGTGCTCAGTTTTGGACATGCCACATGTTCTTCTACTTATGATGTCATACTTTGTGTTTGGATTTTGTTTTTTTTCTTTTTTACCACTATATAAAAAGACCAAAGCTGAAACTGGAAGAAGTCACTAGATATCAGTGCTGAATGTGAGATCAATTTCATAGGAAGAAATTCATGTCTCTAATGAGAAGTTTACTTTAATGAAATGAAGGAGATCAAAGCTGATAGAAAGCAAAGCTATGTAATAAAATAGTGATTTAAGAAGCCTGGGACATTCATTTTATTTTCATTGTAAGATGGCTTACTTGTCTTACTGTTTGGTATTGTTTATTCTGGTGTCTGTACATGGATTTGATTATATTAATTAGATTATTGGCCAAATTCTAAACTGTTGTAAATCAGAATTGCTCTCCTGAACTGCAGTGACTGACAGGGACTTATACCAGCCAATGATCTAGCCCTCAATGTCTTACAAATACAGGATAAAGATTTTGCAAAACTTCTAAAAAGTCTGCTTGCTTGTGAAAATGTTCCAATTAATTGCAGTTTTGCAAATGGATAGGATTTCTTGCTGTAAATACTTTAACTAGAATTATAAAATGAATTGAAATTTAATTAAAGATGAAAAAAGCACAGTGGAAATTTTTAAAAGGACAAAACCAGCAAGAAACACTCCCAGATTTGAATGACATTTTAACAGTAATCTGAACCAACATCTGAAATGTGTTATTTAATTTTAAACATATACTAAAAATTATTTTCTTTCAGCTTAGAGCAAGCGTAGACCCGATAGTTGTTCCAGAGCTTGTAGTTATTTTTCCCTGAACATTTAGATGTAAACAAACAAGGATGTTAATTAAAAATGTTACTTCAGGCATGAATCTTGTCAAAGAAGTTAAACAGGGTTGGACTCAACCAGCAGAAGGTAGGGCAGTCTCTGGAGAGACCGTTCACGCTGTAAACGTATTTACACAAACAATGATTTTCTGTCAGAGAGTTTTAAATAAATACCTTAGTAAATTATTGAAAAATATTACATAAAAAGACAATCAAATGTGTGTTCATCTCTTTTGATAGGTGTATATACGCATAAAACAAACATGACATTTTTCCAAAAAGTATTTATGATTCTAAGAAGCTAGCCATGTTTAACTGGGGATTGTTGCATCCTGATATTCCGTAACTTCTTATTTTTCAGAGCATTCCCAATGGCACTCTTTACGGTATCACCCCTAGAAGTTCTGTTTCACTCGTGTTTATGAAATGTTCAGTACAAAAAGGAAAAGGTAAACTTGATTTCTACAAAGAAGAACTCAAAAGCCTTTCTCAGCTTCTGAATCTGGCTGCACACACTTCTAGCGCTGCTACAGAATGTGTCCTAGACATCTGAGCAGAGAAGATGCTATGAAAGCCTGGACAGGCTACAGGCCAGGACCTCAAGGCACAACAAATGAGCCCCTGCTCTCTAGTTTAGACGTAGATTGTGAGAGCTGTTAGACTTCAAGCTAGAAAGCATTTATGTATGTTAATGGTCGAAACCTAGAAGAATTGATGCTTCTTGAATGCAAGGAAACTCCACTGGAGAAGGAAAACTGCATTCTGCCAGACCACCATATACACCAATTCAGATGAACACGCATTCTTCTGCAGTGCACTTTGATTTATGGAGTTATTTTTAAGACTATATATCCTTGTTTTTTTTTTTTTTTTCTTTTTTTTTTTTTTTTTTTTTCTTTTCTTTTTCTAAGAACAGATGCATAACATATTCTTTTGGGAACTGATCCATTTTACAGATTTCCTGGTCACTCTCATTATCTGCCCTTGTGTTACTGGGAAACTGATTCAAGCATGAAAGCTCAGTTTGTGCAGGAAAGAAAATCAATTTAATTTATCATAGATGACTGATGCACTAACACATGTATACTATGTTACACACAACTGCTGATACTTATCAGTATCATTTAAGAGGCAACCAAATAATCTTCTGGTGGACCAAGTTTCTAATGGGTATATTTACATAGCATCCACGCTGAACTTAGAACATCCTGTGTTCTGTATAATGTTTCAAATAGGACTTCTAAAATGGTGCATTTCTTTCCCATTGAGCTAAGATTTTATGTTTCTGGCAAAGGTTTTGGAAGATAATATACACTTTAGCCAAAAAAAAAAAAAATTCAGAAAATAACCTCACTTCTACTTTGATGTACAAATCTAACAACAGACTTCTTTAGGAAGGGATACAAAACCTTTTAGATTTACACATTATATTCTTCTTTTTATAATGTCAGAGATGCTTATCTTAGTGAAAGGCTCTCCGTGGATTATATTTTTCTTCTTTCTAGGCTACTCTCAAGATGAATGAACTGTATCTTTTCAGGAAGTTTTTTTTGTATTTTATTTTAAATGTGAAATCTTGTTGAGTTCTAGGGTTAAGTGCACGGTTTCAAAGCTGATATGCCTCGAACATATGGCTCTCTTATTTCTAGCTATATTTAACATTCT
This sequence comes from Chrysolophus pictus, assembly GCA_037305975.1. NCBI lineage: Eukaryota > Metazoa > Chordata > Aves > Galliformes > Phasianidae > Chrysolophus > Chrysolophus pictus. The sequence continues at coordinate 14,302,360 of CM074586.1, forward strand.
TTTATCTTGAAACATTTTGCTCAATTTCTCAGAACTGCCATTTGTTTAAGAAAACCTTTTTGAGAATCAAGTCTCCAGCAGGACTATCTCTTTTCCATATTTATATACAGGACACAATCCTGGCAATAACTTGACTCCAGCAAGTTGGAGAAATTCCACCTGGACTGTGTGTCCCACAATCAAACTGGCTCTGTATTCTAGAAGATGGCTCACTATCAGATGGCAATTGAGAGTATGCTGAATTTCTATTTGCATCAAGGGAAATCAGTTATGAAAAAGTTTTACCTCACAGAGGTGGGCCTACATTAATTCACCCTAATCTTTACTTTGTTCTCAGTGTTTTACAGTGCAATTTTCTTTTAAAGCACACATGTACAGAATGGGAGTCCTACTGAACAGTATACTTCATTGTAGGCTATGTACATTTCATTAACACTTGTTTAAAGAATTTGTTAAAAAAATTACCACTCCCAGACATCTGCCTATTAGACATTTTCATTGAGGGATCAGGACACAGAAGACACAAAATCTAAATAAACTCAGCAAAGCATTTCATTATTTTATAGTTACTCAGTGGAGAAATGCTGAAACACGCTTTTGAGAACCACACTACTTCCTGCATCATCAAGAAGGAACTGATCCTGATAAAACACAGCACATTTTGAGAGCTACAATACCAAAAACATGTACAAACTAGACTTTAGGTATGGCTAATGCCATTTCCATCAGCAAAAGCGCTAAGAGAAAGGAAGACAGAAGGGGGAAAAGGAAAAGGAAAAGGAAAGAAGGAGGAAAAATAGGAAGAGGAGAGGAACTTAAGGTTTCAGAGAACAAACAGACACAGCACAGTCTAATGAGATACACGGATGTGGCTGCATTTCCCCCAGTGCAGATGCCAGGTAAACGTTCTAGTCTTCTGACAACTCTGCATCAAATTTCCTCACATTTCTGATTTGTAATTTCTAGCATGATGTAAAATGACAGGACAAATACAGTAAATATTGCAAACAGAAACACGGTAGAATTATTTGCAGGAAAAAAGATACAAAGCTTGCTTCCACAAAGGAAATAATAATTCTAACATATTCTAGCATAGTGACCGCCCTCTGATTAAAACCAGTCAGTGCTTTAACATGGACAAAAAATCTATTTGCAGGAAAAAATAGATATTTTTAAGGAAACTATGAACATTATATGAACTTTTCTGTTTTAAGAAATGATATTTGCTGATGTAAGACATTTTTTTCTCAAATGATTCTAAATATTGCTCCACAAAACACAGACCTATCATGAGAAAAGGATGGCTAAGACAAATGTATGTGTTTAAGTGACTTACACAGGCAAGACACTTCCTGGAATGTTCCACTGAATTTAACAGAAATACTCAACAAGAGATGTACTGCTGAGCGTGAGTAATTGTGAGATATTGTTTACCATATATTTGTCATCATCATCTAAGATCAGTGATCTTAGAGCAATGTATTCTATTACAGGCCCCTTGCAGAAGACAGAAACTGTGTAGAGCAGAACAAAACCTTGCAATGGCTAACAATAAACAAGTAAGATTGACTTTGTAAAATCATTAGGTCTATTACATTCAAACTTAAAACTGAATAACAGTGTTGTTTTTTTTTTTTTTTTAAATTACAAATAAAAGCCTCATGAAGGCTACAGTGGCATCAGAATAATGGTAATAGACTATTGTGGTGACAGTTCAGAGGGATATAATTTATCTGTGAGATGCAAGTCTGTGCTGCTAATGCTTGTGTTAAATAGTAAACCCATACTTTGGAGATCTCTGATATAGAAAGAATTTGGGAACTTACATTAAGAACAGTTGACTAGTCTTAGACATGCATATTTATTAATTATACCTCTTATGTAATGCATTTGCTATCAGAATTAGTTAGAGGAACGATTATATTGAGAAAGGAGTATTGATTAAAAGAAAACAAAAATAGGAAATTGAGTTTTGAAATCAGACCAAAACCTGAAATAAAAGAATGAACAGTACTACTAACTTGGAGTATTCCTTAATAAGAGACAGGAGCACATACAGTAGCACAAGCTCTTTTAATTGCATATGGGGACGTTGCCTGGATTATGCATAGGCACATGACAGGCCACTACCAAGTCCTCTGTGGGGAGTAAAGGACAAAAAGGGGTTTTGCTTGGCTACTTGCCACCTTTCTGAGCATCAAGAAACAAATGACTAGTGGCAAAGCAACAGTCCCCTATCCCAAGGATGTGTGCTGCAGGGAATCCCTGGCTGGCCACAGCCCCAGGTCTGGCTGCCCAGAGTGCCTGCAGCCCTTCCTGGGCCCTGAGAAACACAGCTCACTCTGCTGCCCTGGGTTGGCTTCCATGTAATAGCTACCAAATAGCAAAGAGGCCCTGCTGTAAGACTCCAGGTCATGAAATATTCTCCTGATCATGGATTAAATTTGTTTCCTGCTTCAGAATGGTACAAGATGTCATTGCCTCTGGCAAGAGCAGTACAGGCAGCCAATTGCATCATGAGTAGGCAGAGTAACCAATATTAGTAGACTAAATACAGGGCCAAAAACACCACTGGGGCCCAAGTGAGGGTTGTTTTAAAGAAGATTTCTACTTCCTTAAGAGTCTGTAGGGCTTAGAGCTCCTAGGAGAAATGTGTTGCATAGCTCTCATAAACACTCAACCAGCATATTCTGAACATTTGACCAGCAATACTCCCCCAGATGTCAGTAAAGACTCATCATAAAACTAGGAGTTCTTATCAGTCCTGGGACGAGGGGAAACAATCTTACCTAATCAGAATCTCCATTTTAACAACACATGGAGGAACAAGCTACAAAGAGATGTTTTTCAGTACACATTTTCCAATAATTTTTAACGTATTTTTAAAGTCAAGAGAAGTTAAAAAATTTGGTGTCGCTTGCCTTCATGATATGGGCTTGCACTGGAGCCTGCTCTATTTACCACTGCAAATCTAAATCTTATTCTGACTGAAATGGAGAATCTTATCTCTGCCTTGGTACTATATGAGAATATCCTTCATTATTATTTTTTGTTTTTATACGTTTTTCAAGTGATTTCAACACAGCTGTATTTGTGTTCCTCACTGCACTGATCAACTGGTTTTAGATCTTTTAACATTCACAGGAGATTTTTCAACAGGTTCGAATTTAACAATATAATCTTGACAGATGAAAAATAGAACAATTACTACACAACTTCTTGTTACATAATAAATAACACAATAAGACCATTATAAAATTCTTAAATACTTTCAGTGTATTTTTATAGCTATCTAGCATTTTTTCTGCATTTTTATCATCACTGTTTTCAAAGAGAAAACAGCTGAATTGAGCTACCTATAATTTCTTCTGCAGTTGCATATAAAATATTTACAAATAGTTGATTCACTTTTTTTTTTTTCTCCAAAGAAGAGCCCCTGCAAATACAATGCATGCTTGTGTAAGAGAAATATTAACTAGTTAGCACAACAAACACCGTTTGATATTTGTGATCCTAATTAGATCATCACTATCTTGGCTCCAGACAGGAAAAGCCATTACCTGAAATATTTCCATAGCTGTAAGAGAAAGGTAATAGAAAAGCTGTGGGTTGGATTTGCCTGCTGTAACTAATAACATGTACAGCAAAATAAGTTAACATTAGCTCCCTTAAGTGACCTTGATCCCAGCTCCCTATTTTATGCCTTTGTTTCAAAGTGTCAAGAACAATTTCAAAATCATTAATAAAATAAAAGTAAGATGTAAGAATGAAAACAGACATCCCAGGAGCTAAGTCTTTTAAATGGAAAGAAGGCTGAGGAATCAAAGAAAAGGGCCCATACTTGCACAAACACTGTTACCTATGTGTGGTTAAACTGCTTATCAAAAAGGAATAGCTCACAACTTCAGGGTTCTATTTCTTTGAAAATGAAATCAGTTCCAGGTTCTATGCATAAATATTAATGTAACATATCCTACATACATGCATTTTATTGTTTTTGTAATAATATGTCCTGACTCCAAAAACAATTCCCAAGAGACTTTAAGTATGTATCATTTCATAAGGCTGTTTTTGGAGCGCCACTTTAAAGTTTTCTTTTGTCAGTGTCTCTGATTTTTTCTTTTATGATGCCCAACCCCTGAGGCAACCTTAATAAAGCCAATGAAATTATACAGGTGGAAAGGACAAAAATATGTGGCCTCTGGATTTCAAATAGGGGCAATATTGGTCACACCATTAAGCCTGACACAAGAACCTTTTAATTTAAATGTAATCTCCAAAAGACCAAATTACCAGCAACATGTTCTCATTAATTCCTGTAAGGGATGCTCAAGCTTTGACCCCTTATTGTTCTCCTTATCGAGAAGTGGCTGAGTCATAGTATTAATAAGCCATCACTCATTTAAGTGGTCATTCACTGCTGGGTGGGGAAAAGATAGGCTCATCCTTTTGAAGTGGGACTGGGCAAGCAAGGCTGCTGTAATAGGCTGTGATTATTTTCACTATGAATGCTCCCCTGGCTTTCAAAAATTAAAAGGAGCACTCATTTTCCTGCTCGAGTATTTCTCACACTGGCAAAAAATGAACACTTTGAAATGTAAATGATTTAATCTTTGCAAACCCCTGCTTCAGAGGGAGGTACAGCTTCATTTACAAAATGAAGACATTTTAGGAAATGATTATCATTGTAAAATTGAGGCCAGCAGGGAGTCTGAGTTCAAACTCTTAGAATATCAGCAGTGTAACAAGTTTGATCTTCCTTACTGCATTGCTTGCATTTGCTTCTCTGGGTTCCAGCAGAGAGCCATTGTCAGTAAGAACTTGTTCCCACTCGTTTCCCTTGGTTAAATAAAACAGTTATGCTTGTGATTTAGAGTTAGTCAGTCCAAGAAAATTCAGGGCAAGTTTAAAAATAAAAAAGGAAGTTCAAACTTACTTTGATTAATGTACACTCTATGTGCATATTCAACTCAGAACATTAAAAGGTTGCCAGCTCGGACGGCTTTTTTTTTTTTTTTTTAAATGAATGAATGAATAGTTCAGGCAATTGCATTGGGCAGTGCAGCTATACTGTCCTGGTGATGCCCAGGAAGGAGACCACCCATAACGATGAGAGAATATTTCATTTAAAATTTGAACATTAAGCAGTAAGTCCTTAATCTCTCTTCTGCAACTTCCAAACTGAATGACAATTATTGCTGATGGCAGTATAGGGTATTATGGTGTTAGGCTCATTATGAACAGGTATAGGTGGTAAATCTGTGTCACAAAGACAGCTGCCATATAACCATAGCTACTGCCACGAATGACAGTCTGACCAGTACGGTCAGCTCCCCTGCACTGGTAGGCATTTCTGCTGAAAATAATAGAAATCTATCAGAAACCAGGATCAGGCTGCATGAAACATGTCTGAGAAGTGAGGATTTGGCAATGTGTTACTTGGAATCTAGAAATACAAGTTAATTACCTTTTACTCAGCATTATATACCAATTTCAGTGGAGCTACTTGTCTTGCTGCCATACATGAAGAACCATCTGTGCTGCCCACCCAGATACACTGGAAAGTATGACTTAAAATTAAACAGCCAGTACACCAGTTTTCTTATAGACAGCCTTGCTACACTCTTGCCATTGTGCTAAAAAATCCTTCAGTAGCACGGATGAAACTCTACAGTTGCCCCATGCAAGAATTACATCCACGCCCCTACTGCAAGAGACATAATTATCTGTGTTATGTATCTGTTTGAAGTTTGCACGAAGTATGAATTAGATTTGAAAGTAGGGTAATCAAATTTGCTTGTCCAATTCAAACTTTTGGATGTTTATCTTTAATATGGACAGCAAAGTACTGGCAGTAGCTTTGCAAGTTCCACAAAAAGAGAAGGAAAATATCAAAAATGCAAAAAAAAAAAAAGTGCTAAAATATTTCAAAAAGGATAAAAGAGAAAGCGTAAACAACATCCAACATATAGTTGGGCTCATTGCTTACAGTTTTTTTCTGCATGTAAGCAGGTGTTTTGTTTGTGTGCACCGAAGTGTGAGGCAGCTGCTCCCTGTGAGCTCTGAAGGGCTCCATTATGAGCATCGCTCGGCTCCCTCTGCACTGCCAGCACGTGTGGCAGGATGGGAAAGCTCTGCACCCCGATCATTGGACAGGACTTCTTTTGTGGTGAAACTGTACGTACCTGACCAGCCCTGCACATGCAAAATGTGGGAGCGGAACCAGAAAGAAATGGGAGGAAAAGTCACACAGAGTAAACTGGGGTTTTAATGCAATGAAGTGTATCTCACTGACTGCATTAAAAAGTTCCTACCTGGAGAGTTTATGCAAGTTCTCAATGACGCTCAATGACAGAGAGGTTATGGATGCCCCGTCCCTGGAGGTGTTCAAGGCCAGATTGGATGGGGCCCTGGGCAGCCTGGTCTAGCATTAAATGAGGAGGTTGGTGGCCCTGCATATGGCAGGGGGGTTGGAGATTCATGATCCTTGAGGTCCCTTCCAACCCTGGCCATTCTGTGATTCTGTGACACTGACCTGAAAGACAATCGTACAGTAGAAAACTTTTACTGTTAATGTCACTCCTTAAACTATTCAAGGTATTTGAGAAATTTAAGATCTGATGCTAACAGCAGAAGGCAGCCTGTGAGAAGATCTAGAGCTGGATGAACATAAAGTAGGAATACATATATTTTGTTGAACTGCTACCGTAATGGATAACAAAGCTACTCCAGACTGACAACTCTCTGGGGCAAAGACTGCACGTTCACTCCTACAAAACACTGTTGCATGGTAAATGAGATGTCCCTGAGCCTTTCCCCACCTCACACTCGGCAGCACAGGCCAGAGCACAGGACAAAAAGGACTCAATGCAGTGAAGCTTCACTGAGCCAGAGGGGAAATCCATGAAATTCACAGAGACTCTGAGATTTGAAGTTTAAAGTGAACTGTGGCTTTAACTTTCTTAGACTATATTCTTGTAATTATTACTAACTCTGTCTAAGCAGTGCTTAATATTGTAGTGCATGATTTTTATTTTCAGTTTAAAAAGCAAGTCTAATGCATCTCTGTTAAGTTTCTTAGAGTGAAGCTTGGATCAACAGTAGGAGTGGGAGCACTGTACACACTATTAAGCACTACAATAGGTAACAAAAATGCTGTTTGGAATATGCTTCCTTAGCTCCACATTTTGGGCAGATAATGCAGTATTTTGCACGACAGTTTTGGGCAAATTGAAATCAGTTCTATATGACAATCAAAAGTCATGAAGGGAGCCTAGCTACTCGCCTAGACCTCTTCAGGAATGATGTGCTTTGAACTACTTAACAAATGCCGTGCTTTGTCATTAACTCATTATCTTCGAAGTTCCCACAAACCGCTTCCAAGTAATTTTCTTAATATTCTCTTCAGCGACAGATATTTTACACATTAAATCTATTTTTCATGTTAGCCTAATGAACAAGAAGGCTGATGTAATCCACTGGGGGAACATATATTCTAGTTTTCATTCATGCTTTAGAGTATTGTCACAGTTCAGCACAAAGGAATAATCTGATTGTTTCTCATAAAGCAAGAACAAATCATGATTGAAGGATTTCTTCTATTTAAAGCTATGCTTTGCAAAGCCTATTGAACTTGTTAGAAGAGTCATCTCTGATGCGTACACTAACTACACAAAGCTGCTGCACAGTTGCCATTCAAGAGCTAATTTAGTACCAAATGGTCAATACTGCTGAGTTGCAGATTACAAATATCACGAGATATTAATTTATTTATATTTAAATCAGCCTAAAAGATTAAGCGAACTTTCAGTGGCTCCATTTACAATTAAAATGCATGCAAGTCTGGATTCCTGTTTTAGGATTCAGTACAGCTGGGATTTGAAAGAGGCACTGCCAGAACGATGCGAGGCTTTTGCTTTTGACAAAATAACGCAAAATTTGTACAAGCAGGTGAAAGAACGGGAGGGTTTATCGCCTTGCAGGTTAGCTGGGAAATGCAATACGCATTCTGACGATGAGAAAAATGGAAGGAGAGGCCAAAAGTGGGTGCTGGGAGCTGCAGGCTGCGGAGGGCCGGTGGCGGAGGATGGCTGCGAGGAGACTGCGCTCCCTCCGCTATCTCCTGGCGGTCGGGCTGGAAAACGGGCAGGGGCGGTTCTCATGGGTTTGACCTCTGGGCAGAGATAACTCTTTCATACCCCCTGTTCCACTTTTCCACTTTGTATCCAAGTCCTCTGCTATAAAATGTAAAACCAGCACATAGAACATACTGCTTTGGAGGTCTGCCACTTGCATTCAGGCAACCATTTGTACTTTTGCAGGCGTAATCAATCTCCTGTTGCTATCAGCAGGGGAGTGGAGCTTTGCTGCTTTATGGCTTAAAAGTAGTTTTGTGCAAATTTTGCTTCCCTCCCCCCTCCCTTTAGCTTCACTACTCACAGGATTTCCAGGGACATGGGCTAGGGCTGAGAAAAGAAGCTTGTTTGATTTAAGCACAGAGGGGTTTTTTGTGTGTGTGTTTATATTTTCTCTGCATCTATTAAGGGGTGAGGGGGAGAGACTTCATTTATATGTTAATATTAGCTGGCACCCTGACTAAACTGACAGAACTATTTCATGGGAAGCTGACAAATTTTGTCAGCTAGGCTATCTTTCCACATCTCAATAGTGGCAATAATCTTGATTAGCAAAACAATTGGGGGCCAAAGAAGTCCTGCTGTTCCAAAGACCCTCTTCTCAGGTTACAGTTTGCTAATGTGATGAATCCAGAGAGTCCTTCAAGCTTGAAAAAATTCCCCAAAGCAGTTGAATTTAGGCAAATGAAGGGAACCATTTTGGAAGCTGGATAAAAGGGGTTAATTTGATCGACCATGTCTCCATAGTCTTATAACAATCATTTACTTAACAAGCATATAGAGAGTCATTCCATGGAAACTGGTGGAGTTAATAGAGGAAGTTTGCATAGAGTATCTGTTTATCCCAGATGTGTGGGAATTTTAGCCAAAAAACAACAACGCATAATTGCTGCCTGTGGTATTGATTCTTACACAGAAACAACAGCAAAGCTAAAGGGCTCTAAGCATGTTATGAGGGCCTTGTCTATGAAGCGGTGTGAGCTCCCATTTTCATCAGCCTGTTGCATCGCTAATTAAATTATTAGAAATTAACTGTTTCAAGGAAGTGAAATAACTTAAAAAGCTTTTTGCAGTCATAATTTCAGTGTAATTTATGTCACCTACAGCAGTTTGTAAAGAAAAGTTGTTTTTTTAGTATTTTTGATTCATCTTCACACAGTTTATTGCTATGTTACGTGAAAAATCACACACTGAACTTTATGCAGCTCAAGCCTGGTCTTTTTTTTCTAGTGGAATTGTTCTGCATTAGCATTGAATGAGCAGAAGAAAATGTTTTCTAGGGTTGTACGTGGCTGGGAAATTACTTGGTGCAGGTCAGCATTGGGTGCAAAACACCAATACAATACAGCTATCTGGGTGCAGTGCCCTATTCCATATCTGTTTGCACGTGTAATTAATCTAGCATCTAAAATAGTTGTTATTTGTGAGACAGATTCTGTTTAACTGATTATTAATGCAATTTGCAGACTTGCATTGAACAGAACTTGACAATAAAAAGTTGTAATCAAAACATTCTCTCTCCTCACACAGTTCCCCCTACTTTTCAGGCAATGTTCTTATTATATTGCAGAAATACCAATTACCACTTATTTCAAGTTCTTAACACTAAGGAATTTGACCCAGTGCACACACTGGTGCCTATTAATGTAAATTTCCATTTTGCCAGGCACCAACTACAGCTCTGGCTTCAACAGGTTTCATACTAACCCTTCTCTCTACATTGTGCCAGTATGAAAGCACTGTCACTTACATATTTGTATCTCTGAGGTGCTATGCATATAATTTAATAAGGTGTCAGTTTTCATCATGAGGATTTTGATTCATTCATCATACTACCTTTACACTCTATTTTCTTCATAATTTAAAATCCATGATGAAAGTTTCTAACTTAATTAGCAGTAAAATGAACAAAGAAATTATTTTTTCAATCTGAATCAAATTTGCAATAGGATGAGCATGGGCACATGATTTTTAATTAAATAATTTTAATTTTAATTTAATTATATAATTTTAATTTTTAATTAAAATACTTGCACAATTAAGTATAAATTCATGAGTAAAAAGATTTATCCAAAGAGATTTGGTCAATATTTGGCATAGTCATTCAGTTCAGTAGCACTTGGGAAAAACAGCATAAAAATCTCCACTTACAAAGAATCTCCATTTCCACTAGCATAGATTAAAGTTCCCTCATATATAACTTGGGAGATGGGTTTCTGAACCAAAGCATAAGAAGCTCCTGTTCCCTTGAAATCAATGGAGTGCCTTCAGAGATAGAATAATTCAGATTAGTCAGAAAAGCTCTCTTTGATGGCAGTTGAAATTTTGCCTGAGTAAAAAAGTTTCCCATTAACATGGCACACTTGCAATCAAATGAAGCAGATTTAGAAGAGTTTTCTCTCCCTCCCCCCCCCACCTTCTCAATATTTTTTGAAACACAGCCTGTTTTCCAGCATTCCATGTTTCCAGATGTTCATAACTGGATTCATTTTTTAAAAAAAAACCTGAGCTGCTCTGTTTCATGCCATCTGTTACACGATACGGTAGCAGGAAAGAAAAGGTTAATACGTCATACAGATAACGTCAAACTGTTACACGCTCACTAAGAAGCATGTATTTTTGATCATATAGATGTCCACACAAATATCTGTCCTGTTACTCTCTCATTCAATACTGCTGTGAGCAATGGCCCAGGGGAGGCACAGGGGCTCTGCAGCCTGTGAGTCAGGAGGCTGATAAGAGACTGATTCTCATGCTCAGTCATCTCTGATAAGCAGCAATTTTTTTTACTTTCATTTGCTCTCCCTTTCAGAACAGAAGACAAGATACCTTCTGGAATGACACTTGATTCTTCTTTTTAAATCTGTATGGCACCAACTTTCAAACAACAACTAGGCTTTAAATCTTTTAAGAAATTCAAGTGGGCCAAAACTCTGATTCTAGCTATGTACAACTTTGGCTCTGGCACTGACTCTGAGTAAGGCTGAAAAGGGCCTTTCCCCCTGCTCCACTGCAGGGTAATGCACTCCAGCCCATATGGTCACACCGAGATGCACTCTTGTAGTGATCCTGAAGGAAGCAAAGGCAGAGATAGGCTGGAGGGGCACAGCGCCTTGGAGGTCATTTCCTTACCAGATCCCTGTGACATAGGATATTTCCTTGACAATTTTTGTCAAGGATTGTACTATGAGTTCAGTTACTGCCTATAGTTCATTTCTGATCATAATTGTTAATCGACAGTACATAATCTCTGCTTGCTGCATTACAATTGAGAGAAACAGACACAATGCCATTTAAGGTTAAGGTTTTGTTTACACAAGACATTCAAAACTTCTATTTGTAAAAATACAGAGCTAGCATAGCTACCAATACGGCTCATGCTAATTTTATCCTCTTCTGATATGTTTCCAATGAAACTGTAAATGAAGAAGAAACTCTGGTGGAGAAAACACTGATATAAATGCTTTCCACAGTTTTAAAGAAGAGATAATAGCTTTGGTCTGCTTCCAAATACCATCAGCAGGATGAACACAGAGGACAACACTTAGTTACAGATTAATAATCCAAAGTACAAACAGTTCTCAACAAATTAGAAAAACATAAACCCACAATATTAAGCAAACCAAAGGCCAAAGATCACTCTAAATTCTCAGAGCAACGTTATTTCTTAAGAAGTGACTCAAACCATGCATACGTCATTAAACTCCATGATGTCAATAGCAAGGCAAATTAGCCGGAATCATACGTGCCACAAAGAGATGTAAAAGCAAAGTTAAATACTTGCATTTTAAATGAACAGCAATGAAATTAGAACCAGAAAATGGAGGAAAATTCAGAAATCTTGGCTAAATTTGGATAGTCTTTAAACTGGAGAGGATAGTGCCAAACTACACACAAAAGAATCAACAAAATTTCTCAGAAAAGTAAACCAGCAAGAAAACTGTAATTCTCATGCTGCCATAATATGGCTAACTTCGTCAGAATTAACTTGTATTCTATAATCCTTTGCTTGTAAGACTTTACCTGAGATAAGTAACTTAACTTCTATAGAAATAAAGAAAGAAAACAACAACAAAAAAAGAATTTCTTCCAAAAGGAAAACAGGAACAACTTTCCCGCAAAGAGACAGATTTGAGCTACCATACACACTGCCAATCTGCTGACACAGTCTGAATTTGCCTATGTTTTCCAATTGTTCATCCAGCAGCTCATATACCATTCCTGCTGAAGAATTAGCCTGAATAAATGAACGCAGCACAGGCTAGAACACTATGCAAACTTCATTCCCACTCTTCAGTGAAGAATTAAAGATGAATTTGTGCTTCTGTATGCAAGGTGAGTTTTGCATTAATTCTTGGGCATGAGTTCTGTTATATCACTATTCTAGGGCATAACTCATCTTCTGTCATCCATTTCTAACACAGAACAGTCACTCATCTAACAGCTTGTAAAAAACCTGTTTTGTAAAGAAGATTGTTAGACATTGCATAAGGAAAGCCCAGGTTAAGTTAACTATTATCTATCCACACCAGACAGTCTTCAGTCTGTGCATGACCTTTAAAAATTAGACCATATGGTAACGTAGATCTCAGGTCACTGGAATACAAAAGCCTTCCTGTTATATAAAAAAAAGATTATTTTTTAAAGTGATGCCTCCTGCAAATTTACCCAACTCAAGATGGACCTTTCCAAAATAATTATTATTTCATGACCAGAAAATATAAATGAAAATCCTGTGACAATTGATATACATGTATCATAGAATCATATCATTTTGTTCTCTGGAATTATACACGGCAACTTTCATTACTATTGTGATTTACCTAATATCTTTCCTCAGATCTGTTACCCAAATATTTTTTATTTAAGTGTCAAATGGCTGTACATCCCAGTGAAATCTCTGAACTTGTACAGTTTTGCTTCTTTAACAAGAACAACTCGGTCATATTTCTAGCTGTTTTTCCTTATGAATACATTTACTTTTGCTATATAAATAAATGGAAATTAGAAAAAAGAAAAATTTACATGGTTACACATTGCGTTCAGCTGCACGAATCTACACTGACAAATAAAGCATCACTGAGAATGAAAGAGGAGAATTTGTCATATACTGAATTTACACAATTTCTACCTGAAGATTTGCTGAACAGACTGAGGTCGTGTCACACTTGTGCCATAAGTGAAACTTTACATGTCCTGTTAGCTCCAGTTCTCCACCCTAGTGCTGAGTTTGCACTGAATTAGATTTTCAATACTTTGTAACTCACAAGGAAGTTTTCTTGTCATTTCTACATAAACCATTTCCTCAAATTCTCAGTGAGTTTTGTTTGGTTTCCAAGGTTAATTATTCATTAATCATAAACAAAACATGATTAAATTCAGGACAAATGAGCACATCTTGTAAAAATGAAAGCTTGCATGAACTTTTTATTTCATATTAACTTGATTATATTTTTATGTGAATTCAGAGAAGTTGGCTATCCCAGCTTATTTAGTAGTGCTTGAAGTGACTGGTTAATCACTGTTCTGTGTTTTATTTTCCCTTCAAGTTAATATTTCCTCAGAACAAAATTGTATCATGTGAGTATTCTTCATGCAGTTCCATAGCTTTATGCAAGTTAATGGTTAAACTGCTTCACAAATAGCATTAAAATTGACAGGAGTCCAGAGAAACCCTGTTGATTAAGTTGGGTCTGAATTACTCAGATCATTTTATCATAGGAATAATGAAGAAAATTCACACGGAGATGCACATGATAGAGCACAGGAGGTCAAAATTAACATGTTTGTGGTCCAGAAATGGCAGGGTGATCTGCTGGTGATCTGTTTGCAATTCAGAGCAGGTTCTGTAAAGGAGTCCTCCTTTCTTTTCTGTTTACTTTCTTTTAATAAATTGACCAATCCATTGAAATAATGACATCTATGTTGCAGTTATCCCTGAGAGGGGAGACAGGGTCATACTTTTCACAGTTATCATTATTTTCATTAATAATAGTTTTAGGGGGAAGCGTGAAGTAATAATTTGTATTCCCAAGGTAGACATCTGTGCCCATCGTCTTCATACATATTTTATAATCACTTCAATAAGCCCGATGTTGCTGCATACGGAGGATTTTCCTCCCACCAGAGCAAATGTATGGTCTAGCAGACCATACAGCGTACTACTGCTGCAGAATTCTGGGAAACACCCAGAAAAGTATACAAGCATCATCAAAACACCTGTGTCTCTGTGTGCACATTCCCTTTCTGGAATCACTGCCAAACATGGTTACTAGTAAAATAGTTCACTGATTCTTTTTTTTTCTCCAAAGAGTATGTATGTCATATGAATAATATGATAGTCAGCCTTCACCTACTATCAATAGGACATCCAAGCAAGAAAAACTGGTTTGCTAATGATTCTGACAGAAACACTGAATCTGTAAGACCCACAGAGGCTGCATGAGATGCTGCTGATGAGATGATTTAGCTCAGGCTAAAAGAAGCATTTGGTCTTAGGAAGCACATGAGACAGCTAGACCACAAAGTCCTGCATCAGGAAACTATATTCCAGGTTTAAAGTGAAATGGAAAAAGATGTGAGAAATAGTGGAAAAAAAGAAGAAGATAGCTCCTAAAAATTAGTATAACTGGCTGTACAGTACGCCAAGTTTCATACAGATGGTTAAACTGCAGGGCTACATTCAGTACCCATAATGTCTTAATGGCTAAGGTAACTCCTAGGTTCAAAAATTCAGTCTTGTAAACTACAATGTATGCTTAGAGTATGTATACGCTTAGAGTAAATATCAGTGCTGACCATACAGGACTATGGAAAATCCAAACCATGAAAGAGATCCACAGCTACATTTTGGTCAAAGATAAACACAAAACAGGTAGGACAACTATAGAAGAAACTTACTTTTCAAGAATCTTGAAGTATCCCTCTAAAGAAATGCATGAATGAAAGAAAGAAAGCAAAAAAAGACCTGAAAATATAGTGTTGCTTTGTGTTATGAGATTCACGTTCATGTTTTCCACAATTTATCTGAAGAACTGATGTGAGTCCTGGAGGGCTGCTATAGTATCTTTTCCCACATCTTATCCCCTGAACCTCCATCCGTTAATAATTAGCTACGTAATGCACATGTCATGTGATATAGTCATCAAAAAGTGATGTACCTGCACATAACACATACAAAACAATATGAGAAGATACTTTTAAAAAGAAGAGAGAACCTTAAACATTAATAAGTAGCAAATCTGTGAAATCAAAGCATTTTCCTCCTTTTTTTATAATAGCCTTTCATTCTTTTTATGATTTGTCTTTGAAAGCTCTTAAGCTCTTTCTGTGGATGACAGTTGATATTGTTCTTCCATCCTGCTGCAGACAGCATAAGGGAGGGAGGGAAAAAAAACCCCTATTGTACAGCTTTTCGTCTCTGAAACATGATTTTTATAATTAATATATACAACTGAGAAGAGAAAGGTACGTTATAATGAAGTGCAATTAAGAGGTGTTTGTTCCTGTCCCACACATAAGATGACTATAATTTCCTTGGCTGTTTAGAAGTCAACCATTATCATTACATTTCACACATCTTTTCTATTATTTTTTTTTTTTTGCACTTCTGATTTTGTTTATTTTCAATTAAAACTCCAAATAAACATGCACACAGAAAATTTGATATTCAGGTAACATCATCTTTTAATTATACCATGCAATGATCATTAAACCTAGTGCTTATGCAAACCTATTTAGATGTAATTTCATAGGCATGAATGAATCTGTCCGTTTTTGCACTAGATTTAAATTCATCTAAGGGAGAATACAGTGTGCATCTACCCTATGTTGCCTTTAACTACTTACATATTTCAGAAGCAATTTCAATGCCTAATTTTGGAATTGCTGTTTCTTTTAAATTTACCTAAATTCATATCACAGCATAATTTTTCTATTTTAAAATTTGCATTAATATTTCTTGTGTTATTATAGTGAAAACCACCTCTAATATCGTATTTGCCAAAGAAGTAATCCTTGCCTTTATAACAATACAAAGTGAAAATATAAAAAGGGATGAACTGTGGAGAAAGAGACAAATTCTGGTTGTGATGCTGATGCTGTCATTAGCCTTAAATGAATCGCCACCGCGATGGTTGTTTAACACAGATATTCAGGTTGCAGTTCAAACTAGCTAAAGTCTGTGTAGATCAAATTCAGGTGATCAAAATCTTTGGATCCAGAAAACAAACCATTGATGAATGAAGAATTTCAGGATTAGATCTGAATCTGCATTTCAAGCTGAATGTTCATTAACACCGTGAGAGCTTTAACCAAATATTCTCATTCCAGTTTAAATTTGGAAAACCTTCCTAAACCAAAACCTATCAGGTTCTACAAAGAGCCAGTTGCCGGCAAAGAGATGCAGACAGACAAACTGAAAATTATGCCCTAATTAAAGCCCATTGAAATGTATGGAAAGATTACCATTGAGCACAGTGTGCTTCTGCATGGAGGCAATTCAGCTCAGTAGGAAGTAGACATCACCTAATCTCCAAATAAGATGAACAGCTTCTTTTTCAGGTATTTCTGTTATTGAATTTACCACGAAATGTCTTGATTTGTTTTTTCATTTCTGCTCATCATTATTACTTCTGAGAAAAGTTTGATAGACATAAATTTCATTCTCTATGTGTACTTGTGCCAATTAAGCTAAATAACTCAACTGTTCATTCGAAGAAAACCAAAGATTTTTAACTGGAGTAAATATTTTCTTCCTATTGTTTTTGAATGTTTTTCTTTCTGCAGAACACTTCCTGAGAAAAACTGTTCATTTTCAGTTATAACAATTTCAAGCTATGCAAAACATCATTGCAGCTGTAACTGCTATTTCTATTTTAGAACTACATGGATGTAGCTGTAAAAAGATCTGAAAAGATAAGTTTAATTAAATTTTCCATATTAGAAAAATGCATATTGTCTTTTCACTCTTTTAAGGTTCCGACTTATCTTCCTGCTTGTGCTCCCTCCCTCTCTTTATATACCCTTCCAAGAAGTAATTTGCTTTACTTGATTGAAAAGTTGATAGAAATTATAAGACTAGCTTCTATATCTTAAATTCATTAGAAAACATTATCCAGATGATTATTCCTCTATTCTCTGTATTAAGTGCTGTAACTTCTATTTAGTATTTTTTCTGACTTTTAATGCTGCTCTGTTTAGGTATTAATTTAACTGGATGGAAAAGACTTTCTACTAGGCTGAAATATTCATAGAGATTGTACAATAGAATCAGGTTAATGTTATCTGCTGTTGATATACTGTTATGCATTGTTTCACCTTTTTCTTCTGTTTTATATTAGAATAAGTCATAAAAACTTGTATCGTAAAAAGCAAACAATTCAACCAGCTCTTTTCCAGCAGTTAAAAAATCTCCAGTTTGCCAAAGCATGGATTTTACCCCAGCTGCTCTTGGTAAGAGGGATTAGAGTGACCATACGGATTTCTCACTTGTGTGATGAAAGACAGATTTGGTGGTATTTGTCCTTTTTTCATTGATTAGAAGCAAGAAGCCAGCCAGAGCCACATCTTTCAACAGCTATGGAAGATTAAAATCTATAATTTAAATATGAGCACACAGCATTGGTTGAAGAAAATCTAGTCTTAGTGATTTTACTCTTTAGGCTGCACAAAAGTAGTACAAAGAAAAAACCTTCCTATCTTAGTCTCTTTTCTAGACTTCCCAAAAGTCTTATTAACCCTTCTTTTCTTCATCTGTATTTCCCACTTTATTCTACTATCTATAAAGCATCCAGAAGTCTTTGAAGGGAAAAACTTAAACTGCATGGAATAAATGGCAGCTGCCTAGTGAATCTTCAAGCAACCAGTAAGTAAAACTCCAATTACTAGCTTTACTGAGTTCAAAAGGATCATTTCTGTGAATAAATGTTCTAGTGTTCTAGCATGGAAAAAAACCTAATCTACATGGAGCAGTGAAAGGATCTTTGCTCCTCCCCCTTCTCCCTTTTTGGAAAATGTCTGAGCATTTACATGATGGTTACTGGATTATTTTCCCATTTCTCACCTAGTCAGACTGATTTTTATGCTGACACGGAGCAGATCCCTATCATGTTATTAATCAGTCTTATAACATCTCACCATTTCTTCTATAATGTCAGAAATTACTGACTGAAAACTCAGCGTCCCATAACTATAAGTTGTGTAAATCACGTACCTTCAACAAAAATGCTTGTTCTACCATTATAAATTGGATTGTTCTCAACAAGGGATTTCATATTTTCACGTATTTTCACTCTCCCTCCCTCCAACGTATTCTTTAAATTCAGGCACAGCACACAGTTCAAGTTGACTTTTGCTCAGAAAGGCTCTAAATACTCCCTGTAGCACAGCAGGAGGCTCCCTTAAAGCAGTTGAGATTGGTGGGTGGATAGAGAAGGCATGAGACCACAATTATACCCCACTTCAATGACATGTCTGGAGCTGTAGTGACTCCAGACAAAGACACTGAAGCGTATGGAAGCTGATATTTCTTCAAGACAGACCTAAAAATATCTGTTGGAGCTGCAGGTTGGAAGCTATTACCAAGAGCACTCCACAGTTTTCCTGCTGGGAGCCAAAGATGCCACTGACTCATTTACAACAGGCTGTCTGGCTGGTTGTTACAGAGAGCGAGGCAAAAAGCTTCGCTTCTCTATGTAGTGTAAGCCTCTAAGCCTCTATTTATACTGGTAACTACAAAAGGGTTTCATTTAAGTTTTTCTCAAACCAAGCTCCCTCACGCTCTTGTTGCTGTACTCTGTCCCCTCCATATTCTGATAGTGTTTCTGAGGCACAACAGGAAAATCTGTGAACATTGAGAATAGATCTGAGGCTGTGGAAGAAGGCATGGAAGCAGGCAGCATCTGTGCAGCAGAACCTGACCCATTCAACTCATCCATCACGCACACCCCACAGAGCTAATATCAGCTACCTGGTAAGAGAAGAAGGTATTCACGTGCTACTCACCACGAAAAGAATTGTGTACAACTTGCGAGTCATTCGGATTGAAATACCGTTCAGATCAGTTCTACAAATCAAGAGAAATAGAAGAGTGTAACTTAAGTTGTAACTTAAGTACTTTTACCATCTGATTATTTGCACTGTAAGCTTTTCATTAGCAGCATATCACTCATTATTCATTCCCATTTGCCCTGAAAATGAGGCATTCGTATTTTCAAAAGCTTTATCAATGAGATTCTTTTAATGTTTTCTCCCAAAATTTACAGCAAAGAATCCGTTTGAAACATTTCACTTTTTTAATTCGGTGCTCTGTAAGCACACAAATACTGCATCCACCCAAGCAAATGATAAAGTTTTCCATTTCAGTGAAAGTGTAACATTTGAATATATTTTGAACGATGACATTCTCACAACAGTTTTAGCACTACACACTGATAAGAACATTTCTGTAAATGGTTTTGTCTATAGGTATACTCTCCAATGTTACTTTTCAGAAGAAATACCACTTTTTTTGCATGATAGCTGAGGTACTGGGAATATGGAAGTATGTGATAATTGGCCTTACTGAAAGATATTCTGATGGACCTCAGGGAGGCTAGTGTTTCTTGATGGCAAAGGAAACACTACTGAAAACTTATAACCCTCCAGAATTTGACCTTAAAGATGGGAGCAGAGTAACTGCTGAACTGGATTTCCACAGTGAAATCCCATTTTCCAAAGGCTCTTTAGGATGGAGATAGATGAAGCTTAATTCTTTGCAAATCCTTTTATTAGCAGCAAGACAAACATTAAGAAATACTCAGAATAAGACAGATACAGACACCAGAAAAATACAACTATAGATGTTGATGTCAGCTTTGACAGCTACGCTGCTGACTGGCATGTGCATGTTGACAGCTGAAGATGAGGGGCTAAAGTAGGAGGAGAAAAATATTCCAATTCAATTTAATTGATGCAAATGACTAAGACATAAGTAAAGTATAACATGAGCTATGAAACAGGAACACCAGATGCATGCAAAGTACTATGCGAATTCTTACAATAAACATATACTTGTAAGTGATCAAAGTTACTCTCTCTACCTGGAAATGTTTTTCATTAAAAATTTAAAAAAACGTAGTGAAAAACAGTGCATTTACAGTGACTGAAATGAAGGAAGGATGTGAAATTAGTAGAGATACTTCATCCAGTCCTCACAAGGTTCATATAGTGAAACAGAAATAGCTGCTTACACACTGCAGCAATCCATTTTCTAGATTTATCTCTCTGCTCCCATTATTCCCTATGTCTAAACAAATAGCCTGTTTTGCAAACAGGAAAGCAGGAGAGAGATTCTTTTTTCCCCAGTGCAAATTAGTTTCTTTTCTTGTGTTTTGCCCTGTGCTGCTTGGTACCCTGCAGGCTAAGATCTTGCGGAACTTTGGCAAAAAATATGACAGTTTCTGGAAGATTTTTCAAGAAAGTACTGCCAAACTTGTTCAGCACTTACCGCGTTTGTCACAGTAAATGACTTTATCATTTCAGAATGTAATTACGAGGAAGCCTATTCAAAACACCTTATTTATACAGAGTAGACACCAAAATAAACAAATATCAAGCTTCCCAAAACTTTAGTTTTCTTTCACCTTCTATTCCAGTTTCAATTTCAAACAAACAAATTTGGGATTCTTTTATCTGCAGATGTGCTTTAAAGAGAAAAAATAAAATGCAATTCAAGAAACAAAGTTCAGGACAAATCATTCTTTTTGGACAACCTAGGTTAAGAAAAGCTTCTTCTCAAGAAAATCAAACAAAAGGAAACTCCAAAAAACTTTCTTTGGCACAAATTTCGATGTTTTCTTTGGGGCATTTTAATTGCTTGTTAAAAATATGGGCTTCTGCATCTTGTAAATAAAGTGTGAGATACATGAAGAAGGGGGGGGGCAAACTCACAAAGTCCGAGGACCCCGAGAGAACCTGCAAAAGTGCAGATGAAAACTGAAAGCCTGCATTTAGATGAGGCCACCAGGACGCCTAAAGCCACAGTGTCTCCTTGCCATTTCCTCCAGATCCTGAGAAACGTTGCTCCTATCTGTATTGCAGCACTAGCTACTGAACAAAAGGGCACTGTTACCTCTTGCTCTCGTGTATTACATCACATCCAGGAATCTCATCACAATTTCGGAATATAGCAAAGGAATATACTCAACATTTTTGTGTTTCTTTACATTTTTTTCCACTTGAATGCGTTCATTTTGTATTTGCAAGGAGAAACTAAAAAACAAGAAAAGTCAACCAGATGTTCCATCATATAGAGGATCCTCACTGAACACCTCAAACTGTGTATTTTAAACATTCATCATAAAGAATAAAACTATATGTGAAATAAACTATAGGAATTTTCTGTCATTTACAGAGTCACCTTCCAACCTACTACTTACAGAAGGATCTCAAAAGCAGATGATCTATTACAGAGCCTTAGGTAAGCCATCTGCATGTGCAACATTTAACAGAAAGCACCTGAGAATGGGTACTTTCCTTTACAGGACAGGCTGTGCCTCTGTTCTCTCTTCATGATTCTGAGCTGCCCCAACAGCATGCGCTCAGAAACACACGGATGGAAGCAGAGCTGCTGATGCCAACTGCTCTTGGCTGCATTCTCCTTGGGTCTCCGCAGCAGGAGCAGGGAATAGGCTGGCTGTGTGCTCCCCAGTATTTCTTTTTCCACAGTGTCCTTCCATGACACACCTAGACCATATACTAGTGAAGGCAGGAGGGCTTAGTGGTTACGAGTAGAGTCTGACCTCTTTGACAGCTGACCTAAACCATAGCCCACTCCTGAGAACTTCACTATAAACTGACAACCAGATTTACTAGTCTCTACTGAACAAGAGTTCCTACATGTATATGTGTTCTAGCTGATGCCCAAGCGTAAAGATGCTGTTGCAAAAACAGCAGTGCAGTCTGCTCTGCAATTTGTTGAGAGCCAGAGAACTTAGAGCTGAAAGCTGTTAATACGATGACCTGGACCCCACTTAAGTATTAACCTAATAGCCCAAAGTTTGAGAATGTGGAAAACAAAGTTGAATATTATTTTTTCTTTTTTGAACAGTGGACACACACAGAGAAATAATTCAGGTAAACATATTCCATTAGAGGGAAGCCTGTTTTGTGAGTGCTCCTATTCTGATGGTTCACTATTCACGAATGAAACACTATTTTAGTTCTCAAATCTGTGCACAATTTACCATGAAATGTTGATTCATAATTCTTCTCAAGCTTTTAATGCAGGAATTACAAGTATATTTTAAGATCAAGATACAGGCCACTTCATAAACACTGTCTTTGATGCAAAAGATCAGACAATTCTTACTGGCTTTTATTAGCGGAGAAGGAAAGCGAGGCTTGGCGTCAGCAGACAAACTATTGTATGTAAAATATCTGTGACTTAAGTTTACTCTGACTTGGCTCCTTTTTAAATTCCCAGAGCTCTATGAAATCCAGTGTTGGGGCTGATAAAAACACTGAAAAATAAAAAGGCATCCAAAAAAGCATTTTATAAATGCAACATATTTTATAAAAAGCAATTTCAAATCTGCTCCAGGTAGACACATAAAATCTTATGAATAAGTTCAAAGCACGGTTAGAAAACTTTTATGCACTCCCTTAAAATAAAAAAAGAATGCATATGCATGTTTTGGAGAATCTTTGATATAGGTATGTGTGTGCATACAACAGAGTTTGAATTAAATCATTTCTTTTGTATGAATATGTAAACGTCAGTTTTTGCTAATAAATAACTTTTATTTTTTCTCTGACAAACAGATGCTCCAGCAGCAGCATACACAGACTTATTAAGAACATTCTACTTGATTCACAGTACAGTTTGTTTTCTGGGGAGCTTCATATGGACCAAGCCAGCACAGAACACTGACCCAGTGACAAATTTGGTGGAACACCCCCTACAAACTGCTTGTGTGAGGTGGGAGCCACAGCGAGACCTGATTCATTAGACCTCCCAGAAAGCAACTGTGCTGGAGACCTTCGTATATTAAACGTAAAGGTGAGGCTTTCGTAGTCAAATCTCAAGGAAGCAGCTGTGTAAATGTTGAGGCATCTCTGTTTTCCTCAGTTCAACCTCAGCAGCGAAAATTGTATACCTCTATGTGGTACATGAAGGTAACAGATTTCTGAGTGGTTGGTAACATCAAGGTGCTTTTTTTTTTTTTCTAAACATCATTTATACTCTTTAAAATAGTATTTATGACCTTCAAATAGGTTATTATAGATTGATCTTAAAAGTACATCCTACTCACCAGCTATCAAAAATGGAACAAAAATGAATCATAAGTCTTTTAAATTCCTTTCTTAATGGGAATGGAAAGAGCGAGGCTGTTAGCATACTAACTCTTCCACTGAGAGACAATCAGAATTTGTGTATTCCTACTGATTCTTATTTTTATAAAAAATCATTGAAAATTATTTAAATTCTTATGCTATTGGCTTAACATTATTAGAAACAGAAGAGTATTTTCAGCTTCCTTTTAAGGTATAGTGCTAAAGCTTTCCAAGCTATATCATCAATTTACAAACTTGGAGCAATATTGGACTACCACAATTTAGCTGTGGGGCAGAGGAAGCATTATTCAAGGCAAGGACTGCTATCCTAAACACGAAGTTCACATGCCATGCATGGCATAACTGTTAATAAGACATCTACTCCAAGTTTATGTAAACAAGTATATTTCTCATAGCCACTACTACATTACTAGCTTTATCCCTTTCCTACACAAAGCCTGGAACAGGTTGAAGAAACAAGAGCAACACAAAATAGCACAACTGCCTCCTATAAAAGTCCATCTATCCCTTAAAGCCACCCTAATAGAAAATGAAAATATTTTCCTAAAAAAAAAAAAAAAAAGCATGTTAAGCTCAGAGTTTATATTTTTCAAGTTATATGTTATGAATTTCACGGAAAAAAAATCCAAACACCCACACAACAAAATATTAAGAGGTTCTATGGAAGGAAAAGTAGTAACGTTTTTGGTTGGGTCTGAAATGCTAAGCTCTTAAAATTAGATTTCATTAGTCCAGAAAATGAAGCAAAAATGAGGAATAATTCCCATTCTTCAGCTATCTAATTTTCTGTTACTAGCAACCACATACTACACTTAAAACACGCTTCTGAAATGCACAAAGAAATACTCTGAGTGAAATAATCCCTGACAGTAACATACGGAGCATTCAAAGAGATAGATGAGCAGATAAAGTGAGGTACAACAGCAAAATGTAATTTAATCAATCACAATTGCAACATGGCACCCTCTGAAACAACACTGGTACATGGGAACCTCCCATAAACAAGGCAAACAGGAAGAAAGGGAATCATTCATCAGTGCTTCTGACCTCCAGAGAGAAGTAAAAATATCAGAGGCTGGGAAGTAGCTGTTTAACATCCCTTTATTTACCCACTTCATTTAGTAAATGTATTAAATTAAACTGCAGATGTTCTGCTGTCAGCACGGCAAGCTAGCTGCCGTGTCCTAGTGGGCTGTTTCCTGATGGAAACATTTTATGTACTGTAAATAAACAAACAGTATTTTGTTAATTAGTAAATGAATTATTTTTCAAAAATGCTCCATTAGCCTCTTTATAACCAAGCTACTGTAGTTCCTATTTTTAATAGAGACCTCGCAATAACAGAGGGAAAATGTTCAAGCTCATTCAAATTGCAGCCCTTGAACGACTAATTATCACTATTGGAACTGTGTTTTAAGTTATTATACATCTCCTGCAGTACTTCTGGAATCAAAATCACAGAAACTGTACTGAAAAGAAAGCCAGACTGAAAGGAAAAAAATACCCATCCTTAAGAGGGGTGCCAGAAACATCAAGTTTATGTTTCGTAAAAAAAAACCAACATCACCACATCAGCTACAAAAAATCCCACCTTTAATCATTAACAATGACAGAGATGTTGTGAATATCAAATGGGTATTAAATATAGGAATAAAAATTAATAACTAATGGAATTCAAGATGTAGATTCTCATCAATTGTGCCTGTATTCTCATAAGAAATCACAGTGTAAGGCGGGGGTAAAAAAAAAAAATCCATTCATAATTGAAAGAAATTAAAACATACAGAAAATCAAAACCAAAGTCCACCTCATACCTGACAGTTACATTTCATTGCATTATTGCACTCATTTGTTCCAACTTGGTAGTTCAGTAAAGTTTTAATAGACAGATGGCTAATTTTATAATTTCAACCCAATTTCTTACTGGAACAGCTCCAAGGATCCAGTGTTAGTGTAATGTCATGGGTAAAGGTCAACGCAATAAGACGAGAACATATGCTAATGTCAGCATTTCACATAGTCTTCTTTAACCGAATATACAGTGCTAAGCTGAGGGATTTGCACTGGCTCAACACTAACACCATATGGGTGGCCTGTTGAAAAGTAATGATGGCCTAAGCATAGAATCTTAATCAGGTACTGATGGCCAATGAATCAAATAGCACCACACAAGTAATCACTAGGTGATTAAAAAAATTACAGAAGATGTATTGCTGAAATTACTCTGCTAACTAGAGAAGTGATTTTGTCTTAGCTAAAGCCTGTCACATCATAACCCCTTAATCTTAACCCCAATCTTTTTTTTTCTCCTCACTCAAATCCCTCTTTTTTTTATTGTTATAAACATGTGTGTAACAAAAATGACAAAAATGTCCTTCCAATTTGATAACTCGCCATTATTTATTACTAAGAATTTCTGGAAGGTGTACATGAAGGGTTATATTGATAGCAACAACCAGAAAAGCTCTTTGCAGATTTAATAAACAAATCTCACTTCAACTGTTTCTTTAAATTCAAAGTATTACTTGGTTTTCTTAGGTGAGCAAGGCTTGACTCTGTAGTATTCAAATAATAACTGCATTAGACAGGACTACAGATCAGGTTAAAATTATCCCTGGTTGCATTGCAGCCTCTACCACTTTACAGAGGTCTGCACTATATACAGGTAGTAGGACTTCTATGTACTCTTTATTTCCTTTAGAAACAGATTCATGCCTGCTTAGGAGACCCTTGAAAATGACTGGCACTTATCAGAGGCAAGGCTATAGGACGGATGGTTGAATAGAACCCAGTCCCCCGAATAAAACCAAACCAAACATCAAACTATTAATTGCAGCCAGTTTCTCAACATACTGTGGAAGTACCTAAGGCTTTACACCGTCCGAGCTGTAGCCCAGAGTCAAAAGTGAATTTTACAACCCATCTTCAGTTCCATCACATAGCTTAGCAGGAGCAGTGTCATTTCATAGCTAAAGCAACCTAAGTAAATCACATCTCAGAAGTGGCAGCCTCACCCTCTCCCATCTGGTTAGCTAGATATTTTCTGTGTTTCCTTCTCCACCTGCTGTTAGAATATTGATCTTTTTTTTTTACTGTAGATGGAGAAATATAGAATAGCTTTACATTGGATTGGCCAGAAGACACATCCATCTCTGAATGAAATGGGGAATACAAGGGAAGATGTGTGCAGAGCTGCCTCCTTCAACGGTACCATGCTCGCAGACCAGCGTAGATGGTTCTGTGGTAAAAGACACTGAAGCTGATTTCATTAAATCTGCTGAGATTACATGATTTCATAGTTTTAAGCCAGTATGTGTTTGGCATGTTCACTGTTGCACTGCAGGCATTTTGTATGCGGGCATGGGATGATTGAGAGAGGGAAAAGAGAAGGAAAAGGCTGGGTAGGGAAGGGCAAGACAAGGGAGGGAAGAGGGGAAGGGAAAAAAAAGAAGAACAAAGGAAATAGGAAAACAAAAGGAAAAAGAATAAAGAAAAAAAAAAAGAAGAAAAAGGAAAGAAAAAAGTAAAGGAAAAAGAAAAAGAGGAACTGGAACCAGAATGCTTTTTCTCCAAAAGCTACATATACATTTAAAACAAATTTTTCAAGTAACTGATTTTGATACCCTTAACTTTATGACTGGGAATGCAATGTTTCATAATATGAATGCAACAGACTTCTGTAAATTAAAGTTTTGCATTAAAATCATATATTTCTATTTATATAAATAGGTTTACACTAAGAAATACTTAGCAATGCAGTCAGTCACCCCTACAAAAGGGGACAAGAGTTCAGAAATGTTTCAAATCCTCTTTTAGGAAACCTTGATCAACTCTAAACGAAAGCTGTCTCTGTGAAGAACTCTGCTCCCTAAATTTCACTTCCTGAAATGACTACCAGCCCTTTCAGGCATGCCCACAGGAATTTATTCAAAATGAAATAAGTACATGGAACAAAGCCTAGGATTCTGTTTATGGAAACCAGACTTCAATTATGCCAGGAAAATAACCTAAAAACTCAAACTTTGTAAATAAATGCTTGTATTGTACTACTCTGAAGAGCTTATTTAAATATACATAAAGCATGGTATTTCATTTTTACCCAACAGGTAATGAAAGCAGAATCTCTTACAAAAATACCTTTTTGATTTATATTTACTATTAATCTAGCAAAATGAGAGCCTTCCATTCTCAAGAGTAAAACTTCTACATAAAGTGCAGACTCAACAAAAATAAAACCCGTTTGAAAGAGATAAAAGTGATTTACAGCAGAAAAACCTCAAGGTAACTCAAAGATTATTCTAAAGTAGTCAAGGAATTAAATCTTTACAAGCATTTTAATATTCAAAACCAAATAGTCGTAGTCTTTCTTTTTGCCGGTAATCTGAAATGTTCTCACTAAATTTAAATATTGTGAAAAAACATTCAGACTAAAAACAAAACACAGCTTAAAGAAATGTCAGACATGTACAAAATTACTGTGAAAGAGGAAAAAGAAGAAAGAAAACCCCCCAGAAATTAGGCCAGTTTTTAGGCTACAAGCCAACTGTTTGCTCTACTTTGCTTTATTTATTAGTTCTTAAGGTATTTAAAACTTGAGCATTAAAACTGGAGAATGATTTGCAAATGAATGCAGTTGCAGTTGTGAAAATATAACTCACAGCTGAATGTGGGTTATTCAGACAAATGGCTGCTTTGTTAGAGGAGGGGAAGTGAAGTTCTGTGTTAATTTATTACAAACTGCAGCATTTCAACCCTGATGTCCAGGCAACAATGTTTTTTATTTCGAGTAATTTATAAGTACTTCCCATAGCACTTAACAGTGATGTCTTTGGCTGTTTCACCATGGTACCAGAGTGTATATGTATTTACTGTGGGAATTTGTTTTTAATAAAACTGTTGTAAGGCATTTTTATTCCTTCTCTTTGTTACATTAAAAACATTCACTGCATAAGTAATGTATTTGATTCCTACTTGAAAGGCAGCAGATTATGGCCAGCGCTGTATTTGGTTGTGTAAAATAATGATAGCCTAAGTGATTCTGCAACCAAAGCAAGTTATTTCACTTGCCATATTAACTTTTTAAATTATTTTTTCTTTAAATACTGGTGACAGCACATGGCTTCTGTATGGGCCATGTGCTGGTGTAACCGTGTCAGTCCCCAGACCAGGTTTGGTTGAAAACATCAGCAGGAAAAGAAATGCAGTGTCTGACAAATCAAAGGTAACTATGCTATCACCTTGCACGAGTTTTAATTGTAAGGATTCTGGGGGCAAGACACGGTTATCTTTTTATTAAATGCTTTCAAAGAGTCACACAGACTTATACAACTTTACTTGGGCATGATTTGTTTTAAGACTGCCAGCTTGAAAAGCAGAACTCAAATGAAAAGCTAAAGGCAGTAAACATGGAACACTATGTAGATGATTGTGTGGATGTATGCATACATACACACACTGTGTGTATATATGTATAACACATACACTTATAACCCAACACAACGCCTTCCAGTGCAAACACTTCCCTAATCCTGTGATGCTGCTCCTTTTGGAAACTTTTTCCTACAAAAGGTGCATCAATGATAATAATAAAGTCATAAACAAACATTTATGACCATCTGTTCTGATGGCAAGTCTGACATGTAAATATCTAAATTTGTTTCAGAAGTCGATTTTGCTCTAATGTATATATATATTGTTAGATATGTATATATATAACCAATCTAGATCTAACTTCAGCTGAGATGAAGATCCAACCAATGAATCTTGCTACACTTTTGTAAGGCCTTAAAAAAACCTAAGCAGCAGAAATGTCTTCATTCATGGAGGTTATGCATCACTCAGAACAGCTTTGGAGTATGTTTGTTCTCATACATTTATACAATTTGTTTCACAGGTTATGTAAAATTGTTTCAGCTCCTACAGCAGAAGCAACATTCTCACCATACTTCAGCATTGAATGTCCTAATCTAAGGCGTTTGCAGAATTACAACAAGTTACAGGCCAAATACACTCTCTGACACTGGATAATATAAATTTATTTGTACAATTTGATTTCTTATAGTAGTAGATTAAGTTGCTCTAGAAGGAAGAATATTTGTATATAATACTGTAATAAGGATTTTTAACTGACTAAAAAGAGGTGACAGATATTGAAATACATTTAAGAAGTTGCAGGTAGCTCAATTTGTTATCTCAGATGAAATTAAAGAAATCAACTTTCTGTTCCTCTGCTCTAAGTAGAGACTAACATGAACTCTCAGAGAGATACTTGGCAATTGTAGCTGTTTTTTAAGGATCTTTTTTTTTTTTTTTTTTTTTTTTTTTAAGTTCAAAATAAAAAGATCACTGAAGTGAAAGACTCAATACCTCTGTTAGCAGAGTCATGCCTGGAATTTTCTTGCCCAGATTCTAACATTCAGCCTTTTGTCAGCTACTTTATTTACTTCGTACCCATCTTAAGCCAGTTTGACATTATTTATGGGAAACATTCTTGGACACTTGCATAAGAATTGTGCAGAAAAGTTCTCATCTCAGAGAAAAAAAAAGCCTGTTTAATCTGTTTGCTTCATCTATTTGCTTAAACTTCTTCTAAGCCAAGAGAGAAAAATCCAAAAAGTATTCCATAAAAATTACTTTCAAGATATAATTTAGAGAAACATAAAGCTTTATTTCAGGCTCCAAGTGCACATTTCGCAGATTTTCAGAGTCATTTTCATTAAGCTATGTAATTATCTGGAAACTTTGCTCTCACCAGGGAAAACTTGAGCTTTTCTCCCTTTAGTTAATTGGAGTGATTTTGAATAAAAATGATAAAGAGGTGCTTATTTTTTTTTCCCCCTCTGACCTTATTCAACACTTTATTTTACCTGAAAATCCTCACACAAAATGAAATGCTATTTTTCTTCACCTTCTTCTTAGTTATTCTAATGTGTCATGAAGGACAAGGTCCTGACCATACACAGTTGTACCAAAGCGGCAAGGCTGGCTCTCTTGTGCCCACTGCCTGCCCCCACAAGCAGCCCAGGCAAGCAGTGTGGGGAAGAACACTGGAGAGCTAGAAGTATTTGCCAAGGATACAACTGAAACACCGCAAAGTGTGCATGGAGCTTCATAGGAGAAACACAAAGTCCACGGGAAGAAATCCAAAGCATAAGGCAGCACATGCACACACTCACAGGGCTGGTTACCAATGGAATGCCTCTTGCAGTAGGTGACCTAGCAAAACTGGCTGTTGTATACAGATAGAGGCTCTTCATCTTGGCATGTAGACAAAATCTTGTGGGGCTGTCAGTAAAGAGAGATCTAAATGCAGTGGAGAGGCTGACTAACAGACAAGTCTGCCCAGACTGAAGGGAAACAGTATAAAGAAAATCATTTTGCAGAAAGAAAGAATGGAAAGCAAGAACTTTCTCTCAACATAGAATTTTCACCCTCTGCTATTCTAAATACGATCTTATAGCAGAAAAAGGAAGTTTAATCTATTTACAATCAATAATCACGTATGCTGGGTTTTTAACTTAGATAACCTAAGTCAAATGCCTGACAGACATAACACCTGGCAAAAGATGTGACCACCAGCACACTCCCACAGCTGTTCCACTGTAAAATGGACCAGAAACCAGAGGGACTGTAAAGTGTGGTTTGTAGGTAATTAATTTTTTACTTACAGAATAGGAGGAAAAACAAGCAAGTAAAACATCAGCTTGTGATTGTTCCTGTTCAGTGGATGTTCCAAATCCACTAGCTGAAACTAAAGAGGAGGGATGTCCCTTACAATACATAGCTTCCTACAAAGTTTTTTGAACACTGGAGTAGATCAAAATGAAGAGCCCCAACAAAATATGCTAAAATCACATAATTTGCAGGAACACCTGATTGTTCCATGCAGATCCACTGAAATCCTTCAAAACAGAAAACCATCCTAGTGCAACATAGACATTAGCAGAAACCCAAGAAGAAGTATTTGGGTGACAGCAGTGGTCATAAAGGAAGCACACTACCTTAACAGCAGACTTGGTAGGGAACAAAGCATCTGTATCATGAATATTTAAAACCTTGAATTATGCTGCATTTTAATGAGAAACAAAACTAATATGTTCTTTCATTTACCACAAAAAAACTTGTGACAGTGTATGACACATGGCCTACTCAACAGCTTGGTAGTCAGAAGTATTCATCCAAGTTTTAGAAATTTTGGAAGCTGAAACTTTGGAAACTCGCACGTCATGATGGTGTGCCTACACATCTTTGCAGACTGTTTATAGAATACATGGAGAATGTTTTCAGAAAAACTTGAGCCATCTGAGATGTTACAGGCCATATATGTACCTCTTTTAAATATATGTCTCTCTTTTAAATAAACTTCTCTGCAAACAAGAAACTCCCCATGGTGAATTCTTCCTGGCAGTGTCCAAGTAGTGAAATTCAATATTTTAGTAGTACTGATACTAAGTAAGTTTAAAAGTCAGATGCTAATGGGAATGAATGCTGTTTAAATAACTGTCCATCCACTGCCATAACTGCCTTCAGCCCCTTCGTGGAACCACTTTCAGTGTCTCCACAAAACCCAAGGAAATAGTGCAGTGTCTGTTAACACATTCTTGCAGTTGGCACCTCTTAAACCTGTGCATGCTTTGTGCGCTTTTCAGGAGTGAGTAAAGGAGACAAAAGTACTAAAGAGAAAAAAATCCAATTTCAGTCTACGCTTTTTAGCAGATCAGCTCACACGAAGTTGCACATTATACTACATTTGTTATCTGCAGACAGCCTAGACATGCACACAAAAATTATCAAAAATATTCTGAAGCATGTAAAGTCACAGAAAGTGAGGCTCATGCCAGCATTCAAACAGTCTCTGCATACTTCAGATGTCTTGCTTACGTGCTAGATTATACTACCAGTGTGTTTTTCCCTTCTTGCTGCTCAATGTGGCTCTTACTGCCACTAAAAAATCACTGGGAATGATCTAGGAACTATGAAATAGGCTGTAATATAAAAAAATCTTAATCTGCTTGTTGGGATCTGCACTGTTCAGGTATATGACGTTCAGATTTCCAGACTTGTCTTTACTTTTTAGACTTAGTCAGTAAATTCTCTCTACAGAGTTCCAAAAGTGTGTGCTTTGAGAGGAACACAAAGCACACAACTCCGCACTGCTCTTTGCAGAGCTGACAAGGCTCCAAGATGTTTTGTCATCCACAGTTTAGTGAAGAAGCAAATCTGTAAAGCTTCTTAGAAGGTCAGGTTGCCTGAGGTATTAATAGTATGTTTTACAGTCAGAAACTTGAGGCATTCCGTATGCAAGTGTTGTACGAGGTACTGAGCAATTAACCGCATCCACTATAACTCCTCTGATCTAAGCTGTAATCTCAGAATGGAGAAAAATGAGATTTACTTCCCAGAAAAGACGAGATAGACTGAAATGGAATCATTTGCCTTTGGGATTACAGATAATACTGGGGACGCAAACTTAAATACTGCCAAGAACACATCCATTTTATCCACCTTCATCCTGCAAGCTTTTCCAATACAAGCATCTTGTGGATACAATTAGAAACTGTCGTCCAGAGACAAATATTTAAAAAAACAAACAAACAACCAAGATCTTTAATTTGTTGAAGATGAAGGAAATCACAGCAGCTAATACTATCGCTGCAGAAACACAGTCCTTCACTATGCCTGAGAAAAAACACATTTGAAAGTGCAGTCTATGAAACTGAGGCTTCAGAAAACTCAAATTTGCAAGGCAGTGCTTCTCATCCCTCCTGCCTTTGCTAGCCACACTAGAAGCTAAGGAGTTCAGGACTAGAATCATTAGAAGTTGGATTTGTAACTCCCCTTGCAGAAACAGGATATTAGAAGTATGGCATTTTTAAGGAATTTGGATTTCTCCATTTTGAATGTGCATTTAAATCACTGAGATTAAAGGAGCCCCCTAAGAGACCCTGTGAACAAAACTGCAGGAACCCTATTTGAAGACAAATAGAGCTCATTCTTGTTCTAATAGGCATGCTCACAATAACAGGGCATAGCATTAAAATTGTTACAGATAAATGACACTACGCATACTTTGAATGAATCAGTGTGAAGAATGGAATTTCTAAATCCCGGGTTTTTAAGAGGTCTAAACCCAGGCAAAAGCTGTTCAGGTGAGTATATGCCTACAGAGCCACGATGTTCTCAAATCACAAGCACAAATATGTGCACTTTGGTCTATATTCACTGTAATGATGACAGTCCAACAGCACTAAATTGAGTGGGAAGAATGACAGTGAGGAGATGCAAAGTCTCCTTTTTCAAACCATCCCATGGCTTCCCCTTGACATACAGGCTGATGCTATTTAAAGTGTGGAAATACAAGAATTGAGAATTTTCAACAGTATCTCCAAGGCTGATTTTAAACTCTTTATTCTTCCTTATTTTACAGTCAGACTGAAATTCACTAAGCCAAAAGAATTATGTCTCCTCAGCATCTGTACTCCTCACACTGAGAAGGACGACACTGAACTTTTGCTCTTTTTTCCCACCTATGTTTCTGTATACTAATGCTGACTAAGTATTGCTGGTTTCCACTAATTACTTTCTTCCCAGTTACTCTGAAAATACTGTAACAGTAGGTTGACGCTTCAGAGCCTCGATAAACACAACCCCACTGAGGAACTAAGGGAAATGACAAAAACAGAGCAACTCCTTGCCTCCACTTCCCAGCAGCCATTTGGTATCATCTCTAGCTCCATCCTCCAAGCAGCATCTCGCAGGCACCAAGCAAACCCATCAGCTGGGGCAGCACCACGCTGACTTGCTCTGCCCCTGCACTTCCACCTGTTGGGTGCCCAGCTCCGTGTGCGCTGGGTGCAAAGACACATGCAGTGCATGTGCTCCTCAGAACCCATTACGTGTGCTGGAAACTTTCTGCTCCGTTAAATGTTGTACATCAGTTGCTTTAAAACCATTTAAAAGCCAGCAAATGTACATACACAGATTTCTGTGGTCAGGACATCTGCACTTTCTCAACTGTTTCTAAGCAGAAAAAAAATGCCTATTAGTATAAAATTTGAAGAAAAATTGCCCACAGGAGGAATGGGCATTAGCCATGCTTCACTTCCCTCCTTTTTGTTGACATATGAAGCACTTTTTTTCTCTTCCTTTCTTTCCAATTCACAGTGGGTCTAAAGAGGTGAATCAGTGCACAGAGCAAAAGAGAGAAAGAGAGGGGGAAAAAAGAAAAAACCCACAACCCTCTTTTTCCAGGCTGGGTATGAAATATGAAGGCCCAACAATTGTCTGAGCTCACTGCATTGGAATAACATTGGTTAAATTATGGATAGTTTTGAATAGTGTCACTTTTTTTTTTCTCTGCAGATGGTTGTTCACACAAGGAGTCTGGCCTGCATAATTGTATCACTAATAAGCAGTAAGGCAATTAGTTGTGTAAGTGTGCTATAATCATTCTAACAGAAGAGATGACGAAGAGACAAAAAAAGGAGGGGGGACAAAAAATGTCTTTTCTCAATTCATCAACTGACAGCCATAATTAGATATATATAATTGAAAATTCCACAGTAGGGGGGCCAGCTTATACAAATGAATTTTCTTTGCTTCTCTTATGCATTTTTTCCTTTTGCCTGAACATTCCCCCCAAGAAAAAGGCAGAAAATTTGTCATTCCAGGGGAGCACATACTGTATGAACTGCAGGCTGCTCATTCAGAGCAATGATGTCAGAATAACATCTTTTCCCCCCCACTAAGAAATAGACGGCTTTGAACTGAGCCTTTATTAGCTGTTTTCAGCCAGTAGCAAATTAAAAAAAACAACAACAAAAAAATCCCAGCACAATCTTGGATGATCTATATCAGTTTGCAGAACGTGAAATGTAAAACTCTGAGAGGAGAGGTCACTTTTTTTTTTTTCCCTTGACATGAAGACGGCTTGTTTTTGGTGCTGGGGGAAGAGTTCTGAGTTATAATAGAGCATTACATCATCAAGTATTATGGGAAGAAGGGGATTTCTTTTGTGCGAAGCCTGATTATCAAAGGCTATAATTAAATTTGGGCTAAAAATGCCCAAGTGCTTATGAGTTTGTGGAAACTATGCACAGAACAGCTTTCCACTGAATTAATCAGCTTGCAAGTTTTCATTATTCTGGAGCTTCTCTTTTTAAACTGTAAGCTCACAATCACAGTCTTTTTTTTTTTTTTTTTTTTTTTTTTAAATCAACAAACTCCTAAACTTTAATTGGACAAACCTTAACTGATTTTTTTCCCCCTAAAGAAAGAGAATGTTAAGGCTGGAGCTTGTTAATTAAGTTATTTAAATGCCCTCAGCTGTGCAATAAATTTTCAAAGCTGCATATTTATTTTTTTTTAGCATTTGTTGTTTTTTAGTTTAGAAAAATTTGGAAAAATCCCACAACATTAACAGAAGATTTAAAAAGAAAATTCTCATACATAACAATGATTCTGGCTGATAAAAAAAATGAAAGATCACAAAATTGCAGCTGATTAGAATTTAACTGCACGGTCTGGATTGTTTTCAAGGACTGCCATTAATTAGTTTATTCTAAAATATTTTATCACTTTTTAAAAAACGCACTTTACGAAGGCTTTGTGTCAGATTTGCATAAGGTAAAGTATCTCACGTAGCTGTTCTGCAACAAAACCGTCCTAACTTCACTGAGAAGTTTGTTGAAATACTCCACAGAAGTTTCCACAAATTCTAAGAGCATGTTTTTGGTAGGTTAAGTCAACAGAGTTCTATTATCTCAAAAAATATCAGAGGCCAGATCTCAAACTTGAAGGCCTCATGATAACAGTATGAAGACGACATTAAAAAAATGCACATTAAGATCTGGTCACCAGTACATATATACATATATATATATATTCATAGTTAATTAGCCATATTTGTCTCACTTATTTTATTGGATGTAACATCAAAAAACAAATCATCCTCTGTGTAAAAAGGAAAGTGATAAAATCTGTATCTTGCTAGGAAAATTTACTGTAGGTAACTGTTAATACTATTATGATCAATATCACTAACAAACTTTTGGTATTTTTAAACAGCTCAGAAACCTTTCAACCAAAGAAATGACACGATATCATGAGAGACATGAAAAAATAGTATTTGTTTTCTGTCAGGTAGCAAACCAGTAACCGCCTGCCATGCAGACCTTCATGTAGTCTCTAAAGGAAAGAGCTGAACTGGAGAAGCTGGTTGATATGACAATGGCCACGAAAAGACATCACAGCAACTGACCACTCTCTGGTTAGGGCTGGCTAAGTTCTTCCACACTCCAGTCTGTACTCATTTCACAGTCATTGTATTTCCTCTAGACTCAGGTGTAACAATTGGCATCGCCCCAATAAAGAAACTGGTGTGTAAATGGATCCATTTTAAACACAATCCCAGGAAATCTAGTGATGACAGCCCACCCTCTGGATGAGCGCTTTTTCATTCAAAGAAAGAGCAACATATTTTTATTCTACTCAAAAATCTGCCTATGACTGTCTGCCTTGAAAGCACACACAGGTGTGCACTGATCTCATCACACGTCCTCCCAGCATAAAGATCTTGGTAGATCAAGACATACAGAGTGAGTTTTTGCCTTCCCCTAATTCTCAAGAATAAATCCTCCAGTACGTCACAAAGCAAAAATTCACATTACCACGTAACACTTGGCTTGAAACTACAAATTTAATATCCCAGTAAGTACTGATTAATATTAGGAACATTTCTGAATAATGTAAACTACACCAAATGTTATGGCTGATCCCAATGCACTTCCGTGGACCCCACTGCCTGCGTGAATAGGCCTGCCATTGTCAGGCTATGCATGCTCCTTGAGTCCCAGTATCACTCACATTCCAGGAAAGCACATGGAATCCTCAGTTCAGTTCTTATTTGTTCATTATTTTAAGCTGTTCCTTATAAGAAGATATCATTTTTCAGTAGCAACAATACAATCAGACATGCACAAAGGAATAAGACTTATTTTGGAAATGCCTTTTTGAAAAACGAAAAAAGCTCCTGCATTTTTCCTTTTGTTGCAGCAGCTGTCTCAGGTGTTCTCTCTCTTGCACATAATATAACTGATCAGATATTCTGAAAATATATACTTAAGAAGTTAAATGAATAGGCATTCTACTGTATTATTTCTCTTAAAGAATTAAAGGTTTTATTTTATCTTAAAAGATTCTTGGCTGCATTTCCATGGTACACAATGACACATTTGGTTCTTTGTACTTCTAACTAAATAATGACATAGTTCCTCTAAGCCATGAAAAATGTTGCATTTGACCAAATAAGAAAGGATGAACTTCTGGGAAATTCTATTCACTGGATCTTGAATTAGACCCAGAACACCGGGATGTCCGTTCCTATAGCCTGCCAAACCTGGCTATAACTGCAGTGCCACTGCATTGTTTCCTCCTTATTCATTGGCTACAGTGGTATCAACACAAACTGTACTCAACTGCTGAAAGCTTGATTCTCAAACATATGGATATGTTGAAAATTAAATTGCAGGGTTTATTTGAATTTATAGACAGCTCGGTGAATGTATTTTTGAGATACAGTCTCCGTCAAGGAGATAGATGTCACCTGCCATGAGGAACATGATTGTATAACGTTAAAATGCTACGTTCTCTTTGTAGGTAATTCTATTCAATCGCTTCTTGCAAAGATTTGGGTAATGAACACTTGAACATCTGTGGTTTTTGTTTCTTTTTTTTCAGTTTCTCATTTCTCAGAATCTTGCTTTGGATTTATATTTTGTTATTGAATATGAAACTGCCTAGTTTCCTTTTCCAAGCTGCCTTTTGCATTATATTACTGGGATGTTTCTACCCTGTTGTGAAGTTTCCTACTCTTCTTAAAAAAAAAAAAAAAAAAAAAAAAAAAAAAAAAAAAAAAAAAGCACTGCAGGATAGTGTAAACAGGATCCATATGAGATTATTGAGAAGTGTGAGACAATTTAATCTCTAGAGTCAGACAATGCTGAGGGAACAGTCCAACAGCCTTTCAGTAAAAGTGCTCCATTATCTTGCTTGTTTAGATTCAAAGATTTCTTTTTTTTTTTTTTTTTTTTCCCTTTTAATCAGCTGTACAGTAGTAATTGGCATCCCACTACACAATTTATATCTAAATCATCTTCCTCAGATCAAACTTATTACCTGGAAAAAGCAGCTGGTCTTAAACACTAGATTATATCATGAACAAATATAAGTAAAAAGCTTGCAGTATGTAATTTAGCGCAAGCAACTCTTCTCTTCCCTGGAAAATTTTCTGTTGCTTTTACTGTCTGGTTATTTAATTTTTTTTAAATACTGACAAATTTTATTCAATTTGCACATAGTCTGTAATCTTCAACTAAGTGATATTTACTAGTTCGGATTTTATTTACTCCAATTAACAACTCACACAGGAAGGCTTGCCTAAGTTCTTCTAATCTCTGCCACATATTAAGAAGGTATGAAACTGGAAATACAACCAGTGCAATCTTTCTCAGACTCCAATCAAAAGTAAATATACCAGAGATTAAATTCAACCAAAAAAAACCAAAACAACCAAGATGTAAGATATCCTTCTCTTCTCCAGAAGGCTTTCTAGTTATATTAGAAAGTTTTGATCAAAATAATTAAAAAGTATTTTCAATTTGGAATCTAAGACTACTTCAGCTGGTGTAGAGCTCAAAATAGAAAGAAGGAATTGTTTGCAATGTATTGACAGGAGAGATCATTTCTTCAGGATTCTTTTATTAGTGGAAAGGTCTAATAGAAGTAGTAAAGGTCCTCAGACAAAAACTTGAACCAAGTCAGTAAGATTTGAACCTTGTAATAGCAGAGAAAGAAATGAAGGCGTAGATGTATTTTTGAGATGCAACTAAAAAGAAATTTGTGTTTTAAAACCATGTAGAAACTCACTTTAGAAATGCCAAGTATTCAGTTTTGAATACTAAATAGTTCCACACTATCAAGCTTAATTTGCAACCTTAATTTGACTCTCCTATTATAAACATGAATTTTGTGGGCACGTACTGTTTTTCTCACAAGCAATTAAACTGAGGTAGCACAAGCAAGAGTCACTGCTCTTGCCCAAATTCTGAATGCCCAATTTGGCAACATTACGTTCCTCTGACATGGGTGTTCAGGTTGAAACTACTAAAAGTAGACAAATGATTTACAGGCTCTGAAATTACTGTCAATCTCTTAACAACAATCCCAGCTTTTGGATGCTGACAGAACTGCAAACTAATGGCAAAATGCTGAAGTGATCAAGTCTCTTACAGAGTTGGTATAACAAATATGCAAATTAACCTCTTTCTTACTTCTGCCGTCACCCACTCCATTCCTCAAACCTTTTCCAGAAATGAAGAAAACTCAAAACAGTAGAAGGAGGAGAGTAGCCAATCTTAGAAGTGAAAACGCGACTTAACCAAAATACGGAGAACGTGTATAATAGACATTGTAAAAACAGAAAATGCGTAAAGAAAATCCTGACTGAAACACTTCACACACACAAATCTTTCCAAGATAATGGAAAGGTGATTTTAGCTCCCAAACAAAGCAGAGTCATATCCCAAATGTAGCACATTTGGTATGCTAACCCGGTAGCAGTGAGAAGCTGTAGTGAAGCCGTAGGTCAGGCACTGCCATCTCCAGAATAGCAAGAAATGGATGAGAAATGTGATACAGGTCAGCTCATCAGGGAACCTTCCATCCTGTTGGTTAATTTTTACTAGCAAACCTCCTGAAAAGCACTGTGCTGTATCAAAAGCCTTGATGTTTTTAAAACAAAGAATTTATGGGCACTGCAAGTGTAACCTGCCTTCCTTTGTTCACTGAAATACATCATCATTTTGTGCATTGTGGTAGCAAAAGTAATTTAGAGGATTCTGACAGAAATAATATATATATCATTAAATCTGTCCATTAATATACTCATGGTATTATAAACATAGCGGTTTGTGGATGACAGAAACTAAAACCAACTCATTTGTTTGTGTCAGTATTAAAATGTAATACATTTTCTTTCAGATTCAAGCCAAGTGAACAGAGCTTTCTGCACAGAAAGTTATCATACACACACACACAAAAAGGCACAAATATCTCAGAGATTAAAATGTAACCTTTGAACATCATTCCCAATTTGCTTCAGCTCTTAGATATATTGAAATCAATGGTCTGAGCCCATAGTTCAGGTTGCTCTCAAACAAACAATGCTCATTCACAAAAATAATTTTCCTATTTGCAAGAGAGTTATAAACTGTGACAACAATGCTTCTAGGAGGCCAGCCTGAAATAATCAGAGATGAGAACTATTAACTTCTATTTGTTAAAAAGAATCTAGAGTGGTAAGGCAGAAATGAATACTGAGCTACACAGAATCCATATTAACAATTCTCCAATCTGCCTACTTGGACATGTTAATACTGTACAAAGCGCACATTAGTATTATCTATCCATACATTGGGTGCAATTGTCTATTAACATACATAAGAAGAATAAGGACGAACATGCTGGGTTTAAAAAAAAAAAGAATTTTAGTTACTGAACACAGTTTTGCCAACTGGATGCGAAGAAAACTGATTGAGGAACA
Source organism: Chrysolophus pictus (assembly GCA_037305975.1). Taxonomy (NCBI): domain Eukaryota; kingdom Metazoa; phylum Chordata; class Aves; order Galliformes; family Phasianidae; genus Chrysolophus; species Chrysolophus pictus. The sequence goes on from CM074586.1 coordinate 14,343,430, forward strand.
TCTTGACATTTTTGCACCCCTGTAGAATTGCAGAAGTCTTCTGAAGAAGACTAGCATCAGACAGATGACAGGTTATAAGTAGGATACCATGCACAGAGCTACTCTGGTCTCTTGAGATGTTATATTCGAAAGCTATTTCTACTCTGCAGATATTTCAGACCATCTTTACATATAATATCTGTAATATACAGCAAGCATACCAACAAAAACCTGTCAGGAAAGGAATCAAACATATATATATAATTTTATTACTAATAATGTACCTTGAAAAAGACATCCACTGCATCCTTATAGAAATCCGTGGTAAAGTTTGTGCACTTTTAAAGACTTTTGGACTAGAAAAAAAAAAAAAGAAAGAAAGAAATTACAAATGCTGTAAGCCCAGCAGTGTGTTCTCCCTAAGAATTCTACAGAAAGCAACAATGTACCATGACTGGAAACATAATTTAATTTCACCATAGCTATACATTTATTGCCTTTAATATGGGAGCAGCCTTCCCCATTTTTCTATCTCCTTTAGTTTATGTCTTAAGGAACATGATAGTCATAAATATCCCATGGGAAATTCCTAGCGTCTAAAAAATTGACCAGTTACCTTCTTTGTATACGTATTTGTGAACATTTGTCATCTAACAGCAGAAGAGGGTACAGATCAAGAAGAAAAAGGACTAGTATGTCTAGAAAAGTAAAATAGTAACTTAGTGCCTGAGATCTCTTATTTATTTAATGAAAGATCAATAATCAAGCTTGCATGTTTGATTGCCACAGTTCTACATACAGCAAAGCATAGCTGCAGTGGAACTAATTGCTCTCTATTAAAGCAAACAACAACAAAAGCAAAATTTGACTGGTTGATTTTGTATCATTAAGAAAAAGACTCGCAACAGAATCATACTCTAATATAGCAAAAATACAACATAGTCTTTTGAAAGATTGTGATGATGACTCCGATTACATGAACTGTCACTCCTAAAAATGAAATCTCTTTATAGGGCCTTAGTTCTCAGCAGTTATTTCTCTCTTTACAAAGCTATATAACACAAAGTGATGTAAAAGCTCAGAAACAAATAAATTGAGCCAATCTCTAAAAGAATTTAAGAAATTCAGGGTCAAATTATCCAAATCATTCAGTTCTCAAAATGTCTTCAAGTATTTTTTTTTTTAGTAACTATTGAGAAAAAGGAAAACATAGCTATTTTTCAGATCAACACCCAGTGCTGTCTGAGGTTTAGAACTGTTTTCTACTAGCCATATTTTCCAAAAAACAACAAAGTTCACGAGCAATTGAAAATCATTTGAAATTTCATTTTTTTTTCAAAGCATTTCAAAGCATTTTATACTTGAAAAAGAGTATATGAAAGAACTCAAAATGAGGCAAGATCACTGACTTGACCCATTGCCATTTCAACTTATTGAGGTTCACCTACCAATAAACCAAACAGTATCTATCAGTAAGTGCAGAGCTAAGATGTCACTTTGCTCCTCATCCAATGCACCTCAAAGCCAGCATTTTTAATATCAGTCCTTGTTGTTGTACTTGATATCATGAGTATAACTTCAGTTAACAGCTTGTTTTCACTGGCCACATAATACTTTCCAGTATCAAATACTGGACATCATGACTTTATCTAATTTTTAATGAGGCCATAATTTAGGCATCAGAAATACTACAGCAAGAGCTGAAGTATCCACTGTAGCAAACCTTTCAAAGCAGATGTACAATTATTTTCTAATTAAATTCCATGGAAGTAGTATCAACAGAAAGGAGATGAATAAATATTGACTAACACGGGTGTTACACCTTTACCAAAATTACTGGCAAAGCTTAATGATAAACTAGCCAAACAATTCAGTGTGACAGGATTTGTGCTAAGATCTCCCACAGAGATCTGGCAGAACAGCTGACAAGCAACACGAAGACAGCTGTTGTGTTTTCTTGCTTCCGCATGAGCTCCAGCACAGAAATTTGCATGGCTGAAGAGATGAAGTCCAACAGTAAGGAACTCCCCAGAAAATTCAGCAATTATTGTTCAGAAGACACTTTTCTCCCTAAAAAAACACACTTTACTGTTAAAATGCTTTGTTTGTTTTAGCATACAAAGTGAAGCACCAGCGCTCCCTGCAAAGGATGCTAAAAGATGTTAAGTGTTCATTTATGCTGATAAAGTAACTAATCTAGAACTAGTAGTGAGGCACCATGTGTAATTCACTAGTGGTAACTGGACTTGAAAATCACTTGTCAGTAGCACCAGTTTGGGAGAACAGTTACCAAAAGGAACAGAGCCACATCCCAACATCACCTGGCACAGCTAGCTGAAAACTGCCCAGCAGTGTCTTCCCCTGAAATGGTGTTACCAGCAGAGATCTGACTAGAGGATGACACTGATCACAAAGTGTAGTCCAAGTATTACAAATGCTGCTTTGAAGAGCTCCACCGAAGCAGAATTGTTTCCTGGTTCCCGTTTTTATTGTATGTGCATGAATGCATGTACCAAACAGCAAGGATGCTTCTGGGATTGCAAGAGCCAGGTCATGTTCTCTCTTTGCCTGATTCAAAGCAGAGATTTTCAACTCTGATCACTCTACCTTAGGCAGAGAAAAGACATGAATCTTTTACAGAAGACTTACAGAAGATACCTTTTACATTCTCAGGATATTCCTAAATATTCAAAAAGTATAAGACTCTTTCTACATTAACCCTGTGCTTCATGAATACTTTGGCAAAACGTACATAATTTATCAGAAGGATATATTTCTACTACTTGGAAATTCTAGCAAAATCGTTTTTGCTAGGTGTAATCATGAGTCTTAATCAAATTAACTTTCTGATACGGTTAGGGAAATAAACATGTTTAAGTGTTATCATGATCATCTATAGTGAGTATGGAAGCACACCTTTAGACATTTATCTCCCTAATTAATTCTCCTTTAGTAAGGAGATGAATAATACCTGCGCACTGCTCAGTTACATTTGTAACTCAAAGCTTGCTTTATGTTAGTAAATCAGGGAAAAACACCATGAAACTGAATTGAAAATATTTTTGGAACAAGTGAACTTTGCAACTAAATTGCTGTTTTTTGAATTCATCACCCTTTGGTAGTACTAAATTATTATATTCTAATATGTTGAACTGCAGACAAAAGTTCCTTACCTGCTTGGTACTGAAAATCTACCTGAAATACTCTGCTATTTTATGTTGTAACTGACATACAGAAATTTAAAACTAACAATTAAAAAATCATCAGGGTTAGCTGGATTCTCTACATTTTGTGCAGGAGTCCATGAAAGACCTACTTGAATAATAAGAGCCCTCTAAAAACCATGTGAAAATGCCCCAAACAAATTTACAACACTCACAATTAATGTCTTGAAACCAATATGCTCAATAAATATAGATTAGATTTAGCTGCTGAGTGTTAACAAGATTACTATTCACAATGACCATCCTGCAAAGACCTGCTTTTCAAAGAAAAATAGTTTTTGTTTTTTTTTCTCCAGAAAAAAAGACTCTTCCCACAATAAAACAAGAACTCCTGGCAAGCTTAAAGTGTATATAACCCAATTTCTATTTTCCCCCTCATACTTCCCCTGCCTCTAGCTCTAGGAATCAGCTATCAGAAGCAGCAATTCAGCAAAGGTTTAAATCAGGTAAAGTGGAAAAGGCGGAGCAGATCTGTGCTGAGGGCCCGCCTGCTCTGCTCAGAAGGAAGTTATCTCACTTCACATATCCTCTAAGTGGCTTATAACAAGAGAGTTTTAAAAGACATTATTACACAACACTCATATCTAGAATTATTGTACTGTATGGTTTATTACCGCAGGCCCCCCAGTGAACTCAGCTTGCCAAAATCAGAGTGGTCTATCTGGAAACTGTATTCCGTTTCTATTAGCCTATAAACAAAGCATCACTGTTACTTAGGAATAAATGTAAAGTGTGCATTTTCTCTTTTTGAACTCAGATTTGGTTTCAAAATGTGTTCTTTACTATGCTTATATAAATATGGGTATACACATATGCATACGCACATGCAATTCATAATATTTATAGTCACACCAAGGAAAAGTTGACCCTTAAACTGACTTCTGCAGTTATTTTGCCATTTTATTAAAAGAATGTGACTGAAATTCTATTCTCAGTACAACGTAGCATGCTCCAGCACAGTCTTGATATGAGGCATCTTGATCTTTTTACTGAGCCTAATTTAGAAAGCAAAAAATCTTTTCTGGTCTTTTTGTTCCCTCCTCCCCCACTCAGAGAAGGAGACTTTTTCCCGCCTTGTGATCAATTTCATGCCATTTTCTTTAAACAGAGATATCAAATTGTTAAACATTTTAACCACAGTATGTCCCAGTAATTCAATCTTTTGCATTTGCTTGGGTGTCCCAAAGTGTTTTGAGTTCAAACAGCACAAGGAAACAGCAGTGCTGGTCAGTCCCCTCTTAAATCTTCTTATGGATTTCATTTGCTGTGTGGCCTGAGAGAGGTCAAAAGGTTTTGGCACAGAAGTAGAATTTGAGAAATAATCACCTTATAGACCCACTAAATCAATCATAATTAATGCACTTGCCTAGTTCTGTCAGAGAATTGCTGCTAGAGGGCAAAATAAAGAGGCCCCCTCTAATACAATTTGAAAAGAGATCAGATCTGTCATTTCATCTAATAATTGAGCCAAATGAGAAAAGAGAAGGGTCAGAGTTCATTCAGTGACCTTATGTAAACCCAATAATACATAATTCATTTTCATTTTATGGAATTTATAAGATGCTGTAAACTGTCAGAATACAGACTCATCTGCTTTAGCTTCACCAAAATCTTCCTGCTCATCATGCAACACACTGAGCTGCCAAAACTTTTAAGTGGTATATTCTGGCAGAATAATCCAAAAGCCTTCATCAGGGACTGGTATTTAATTCATTCTTCCAAGCGTGTGAAGTTAATAACTGAATAAATCACTCGCTGCTCTTTCTGAATGATATAAAACCTGTAATTTATTTACTGAGTGTTACAAATACAGTTAAAGCATGTTTTCATGCAAAAGGGTTTCTTTTCTTTTTTATTATTGTTATAAAAGGTTTATTTATTTATTTATGAACATGGGATAGAAATACATATGCCCTCAGAATGGAATATTTCATTTCATCCCAAGACTCAGTCGACCATATTCAGGACTCATTTCAGTTATTACCTACAAACTGAAAGTGACCTGAGGACATATTTAGTAAACAGTTCTCATTGCATTGTTGTTATTTTCACTCAGTGCTGAATATTACTTGAAAACATCAAAAGCATTACCTTTCCAGCACGACTTTCCTTTTTCAGTTTCTCTGCTGAGCTACATTCCTTAATCAATCAATCATGCTGCCACTACCAAGTCAGAGCTCTATCTGAGTAATAAAGGTGAATTGATGGTTTATGAGTTATTCCTCACTGCTTTGTCTCCTTTAACGTCAACACCACCAACACATATCAGAGCATCCGAACATTCCTGACAGAATTTCCCAAGGCGAGGACAGACTTTTGGGGAGAATTTTTTTTTTTTTTTAATTTAACTAATCAACATTTAATTGGGGGGAAAAAAGCAACAGGGAAGATTTGACTAATTCTGCAGTTAGCAACCAGAATCCTGATGCAGAAACTTTTTTTTTTTTTTTTTTTAATAACACTTCTGATCTTATATTTATTCAGATATGAGGTTTTTTTTATACTGCTTTTTAGATGACTTGTAAAATACCCCAGAACTACAGATGGGAATCAGTACTAGGTGAGCCAAGGTATAGTTACCAAAGACTATATTCTCCTGCAAATTATGCTAAACAGAAGCATTATGGGATTACAGTATTCCTGGTGGCTCACCGGATGGACACAATTGAGTTTCAAACATCCCACACCGACCTGATCTGTACAGCTATGACTAAACAGCTCCGTGAAGTGCAACAGACAATTCTCCTTGACACAATGCATTCCTATACTAATTATTTCCTAGACCAAGTAGGAAGTTAGGTTAGAAAGCACAAACAGAACACATGCCATCTTCAGCACAAATCATACACTGCTCTGTCAGGTTCCAACGTATTCGACCAGTGTAATTTAGAAATGTCTTAAATATGACAAAGGCTGTTTCAGTGTCTGGTCGGTCAACGTAAGGGAAGCACAGACTGGTTTCACATCTTCCCTCTTCTCAGCTGTGCCCAGCTGAAGACTGAGCTTATTGTGGCTCTTTAATGCAACTCCACAGAGATTGCTATAACCATTAAGAAAGAAAAATGAAGTTCCATACTCAAACTAAACATGCTATATGACATCATGTTTCTAGTTAGATGGGCAATACATGAAACAGCTACTGAAGAGCAGTACGGGTAGCCATTTCTGAAGGGCTTTACAAGGAAATGTATTCTCTAATACCTATGGAGAAGTACATAAAGGTACAGAAATACGAAGTTATTTTGCACCGAACACCAAAACTGAAACCAAATCTTGTGTTGGTTGTTACCTTGTACCTTATCAGTAATCTTCCTCTTGAAATTTTGACTTCATACAACAAACCTTAGAAGATACATTACTTGCAACTGAAGTTAAAAGTCAATTTTTATACATAAGAACTGTAAGAAATATGTATGTCACTCTCAAGTTACCCTTTATCTATTTACCCTTTTTTAGTTTGAAATGACAACATCCTTGTATTTGTCATATTGTTTAAATCTGACCTCTGATCCTCAGGGTCATTGCACTCCCTGAGGTCATCTGTCCATCTGATTAACACATTCCATAATTTCAGAGGTGGCCAGTTTAGTGGTCTATCCCATTAATCATGGCAGAGGCACCAGGAGCAGCACGAAAAAAACACTAAGGTTATCAAATCCCCACAAGAGATTAGGAAGTTAGATAAGCGCAAGAAGTTTAACAAACAAAAAGTACATGGACAAACTAAAAGGCATTCAAGGCCTGAAACCCGACACAAGCAAAGCAGCATGAGAAAAACAAACATATCAGCAACTTTTCCTCATGCTCGTTTCTCTCATACTAGATTTCATAAAGCTCTGATATTTCCTCCTACAGATAACACCCCTGTCTAGGTCAGAGAACAACAAGAAATAATCACTGCTGCCAATGCTGCACAAGCTTGTGGAACACTGCAGATCTGAGCTGTGCACAACACAGACAAGAGGAGCCAACAGCACAGGATTCACCTGCAAAGGGCCCCAAACCATCACAAACACACTGCAGCCACCAAGGGGATGCACACGACTGAGGGCACAGATTACGAGTTCGTTGATAAGGAGAAAAATGCATTTCTCATGTCAGGCTTTTTTTTTTTTTTTTTTTTTTGTAGTGCCTACTGTAGAGTAAAATAAGCATCTTGGCAAAAACAAATTGGAAACAGCTTTACAGAATAGGACATAATGCTGAGAATAAATAACACTGATTCTTGTCACTTCGTTATTTAGAAAAGTTGCTGCAACATTTTCAGCTTTTCATCTGCCTTTCCCTCATGCATTTTTCAGATAGCAAGAAGAGGGACCTGAGTAGTCTGTGCTCTCAGTTGCTAACAATGGGATTTTCCTTGATATCTTGAACAAACACAGGACTGAGTTTGAAAAGAGGTGTTGGCAACTGTCTCACATAGTTGGTCTTCCTTTGCATCTATCAATCAAACATCTAAATGAAGTTCTCATCGTAGTGACATTTCCTATCAAGGCCAATTTCAATCTTTGAATTTGTTTGCGGATTTTTTTTTATTTTTATTTTTTAAATTAAGCACTCAGTTTATTGAAATGTATTCATTTTCCACAAGGAATTCTATTTCCAATTCAAATATTTAAGCTTCTCATTAAATGAATTTTCAAAAAATGTTTTAAAATCAAGCATACTCTGATGTTCTCTTTCAGAGAGCAGTAAGCAGCTCTTTCATTTTATATATTTACCATTACTTTTCTATTATAGATTTTAGTAGTAATCACGTATGTATATTATAGAACACTTCTATTGGCTCATTATATCTGAATACACCATTTGATGTGCACTGAAATATATTATGCTGCACTATATAATATTGTCCATTCATAACTATAACTATTGCTAATATTAGGTTACAGTATAGCAATAAATAAATTACAGTTTGCTTGCTTTATTTTTGAAAATGTGTTGAGGTACCTTATCAACATTTTAACATTAAAAGCTCAATTTTGTCTGTTCTAGAGCAATAATTTCTCCTATTCATGTACTTTATGCACTATAACTTTGGCTTGCTCTGAAATTTAAAACTCCATATAGTAACATTTTTTTTTTTTTCAAAGTCTAAAGAAACATTGATCCAAATAAAATATTTAGGTTTTTTTTTCCTTCATATTTATGGATATAAAATGAATATACTTTTCGAAGTAATTAATTTGTGGAACCAGCTTTTACCAACAGGAAGTTACAGTGCTGAGATTTCACCAGCTTTGTTTACTACTATGAAGGAAATAAGTATGGGGAAGCATATTTTCCAAACATTACTTTATTATCATGGGAAAACTATTTCTTTCTTAATCTCACAAAATGTTTTGCATTTTACAAAACTCTTACTCTTAAAAGGCATTGTAGTTTCTTTTGAAAAGTGTTTTGAAAGTGATGTTTTATAGAAATGAAACTCAAAGTTTTATGTATCTCTACTAGTTTAATAAATGCTTTCACAATTAATGGAATGTAAAAATAACCACGAATAAGTAATTTCTACAAAGTTGCTCTCTCAACTAACATCCAGGACAAAAGAACAAATCTCCAGCTCAGAATATTCCATCCAATCCAGTCACACACGGTTATCATTCTCTAGGAATAAAAAGCAGAAAAGATGTGCAGGAAACAAATTGCTGGCTCACAGCTGTATGAGAATCAGTGTGACTGATTCTGGCACCAGCTTCTTCAAGCTGGAGGCACTGCAGCAAAGTTAGCAGCTTCAGCAGTTGTCTGACAGCTCTACCACAGCCTTTTGCCCGAGCTGTAAATCTGCCCTAAATGAACACACGCTGGGCAGGACAGCAGCATCTCAGAGGAATGACACTGCAACCAAAAGGTAGCTAACAGGTTTGAAATGAAAAGAAAAAAAAGACCCAACTCCCAAAGCCAGAAGTGTAATTACACATCTTTTTGTTGCCATTTAGCAAATGCTCAAGACTCACCTGCAGAGACTTTACCCATCTCTTAGTCCATTCAGACATTATCAGAAAGACTTAAACATGTGTCCTCAATTTTGCACATATACTCATTTGTACTAAAAAATGATTGGTATGTGACAGCATCTCAGATCATCTTGAAGCCCAATAGTAAAAATGCTAATATTTTCATCACTTCACATTGCTGTGAATGCCAGGGCATTCACCAGAGCTTGTCTGAAACACATTCCCCCATCTGTGGCTAAACATTTAATTGAAGTTTACAAAGAGGTTTAAGATCTGACTCACATGACAGACAAGAGAGACAGAAATCACTGTAGATATAAGCAAGAGCAAATAATTCTATTTCTCTTATAAGATTAGGAGGAGACTTAAGCTGCTTGAAAGCATGCTTGCAAACTTTATCTGACATGGGAGGAGGGGGCAGCTACCAGTTTGTTTCTTTAGATAATCCCAGTGTTCTCCAGCCTGGAACCCTCTTTGCTCCCCCACAGCAAACCAAGTGCTTTACAGCTGCTTTCCCAAGGACATTTGTTTTTCCCTACTTGTAGCCGACTGCAAGATGTAAAATTGAAACCAACCTAATCTCAATCTCTCTGTTCATTTTATGGCAGCCTGGAATACTAACACATAAAATCACAGAATGGCAGGAGTAAGCAAGATCTGTACCTGAAGTGCAAAGCAAAGCCCATCATGAAGAGCCTTCAATCTCCTGTCTGAGCAGGTAAGAAAAAGACTCTGTCCATCCTCACATGAACATCTGTGTGCACAGAAAATCTTTTAGTGACCAGAGATTTCTGGGATCAAACAAATGATCAGCGCAGACCTGAGAGTCAGGATTTCAAGCAGCTCCCTTTATTCCTAATAATGCCTTCTGTGCTGCTCGCTAATAACTCACTTGCTAGTTGGAGCCATAGTAAAAAGGCTCAAGCCACTTCTCAGTCAAATGCACAGATCTCCTGTGGCTGTTGTCTACATGAGATACGTAATCATTATACTATCTATAAGCACTGTGGTCATATTTCAAAGTACAAAATCCGTTAGACCAATGAATTTATAGTTCTCTATGTGTTTCATAGATGTACACTGTTAAGGCTATTATAAATAAAACACATGCATACATTCAAAACTACCATGATTTGTTTACTTGCCCAGCTAAATCTGCGCATCTATTTCCTTGGCTTTGGATGGAGGATGTTGGTGGGATGGCTAGGACACACTTGTTTGGAAAAGCAAAGCAACTCATGATGAATTACTCACAAAGCAATTACGGAATTATGACCATGCTCCCGTACTCTGCTTCAAGTTACTGATTCAGTCACTGGAGATACTAAATGCCATCTCCAGCATGAGACGCAGCCAAGCATGGGCACATGGAGTGCTGCAACAGAATGGGCCTGAGCTGTTTTCAGGGAAGGCAGGATGAGGATGAGAACAAAAGGCACCTTAGCACTGAGTGCAGAAAGAAGAAACCACACATCCCTGGAGGAAATTTCAATTGGACAGACATTTACATTCAGCAATCAAAATTGCAAAGTTTCAAATATGAATGGCAAAAGTTCGATATTAGGTGACAGAAGTGAATAAACAATTTGAACACATGCATATCTTTTAATACAGTGAGATTTAGGCAACCTTTTTATCACCACTAATACCCATTTTCTCTTGATTTTTCAGGAACAAGAGAGAAAATCAATTCTCTGCCTCTCAAAATTTGGCTTAAACAAAGTCTTCTTGCTCTTTACTCTTAAGACTATGATAAACCTGGACTGGACTTCTGTAGTTTAGCACGAAAGTGGGATATCTGAGGGTCCCAATTGTCAGATTACTTTGTTGTGGACAATGAGAAGGCATACAGGGACACAGGAAGAAGGCTGTGATATTTCCCAAAATTTGCTTCCTGATATTCTACTCAAGACCGTCAAAGAAGCTACAAGGACAGGGATTCTGAGTACAAGAGACAATGAGGGATTTCGAAGTTTGGTGTGGAGGCTATAAAACATTTTCTTTGTATTTTGATTGAACTTTGCATCATCTGTAAAATACTCTGTTCTACTATTTGTTAGCATTTTATTCAAGTCTCTTTTTGCTAGTACTAAAACATCGTTGAGCGATTCTCTGCAAACCTAGAACATGACAGACTATTGGCTGTTATCTGCTTAGATTATAGCAAGACATTATTTTGCCTGTTCTATTTAATCTGGGTTTCAAATCCTTTTAAAAATATATTGTCTTAAAGATCCCCCCCAACCCAAGGGCTAAATAAAATAAATGAATTAACAGTAAGTAAAAAAATATGCAGTCACAAGCTGATTTGTCCTGACTTTTTTCTTAATAGGAGGGGCAAAGCCAACTGAGAATACCTTTTTTCACAGAAAGGCTGGCTTCACAGTCTGCAAAGTATATTGATTCAGATGGTTTTCAGTTGCTTTTTCTTCTCCTCTCTTTTTAACATTTCTTTCTGCCATTGTCCTCTAAGCTTGAATTCAATGGTACCCTTACTCTCTACTTATAAACACGACTGTGTTCTCTCTGAGTACTTCGCACTTTCTAAAGACATTTTTATATCTTTACAGCAGCGAGTCAATGAAGTGATATATTCATTATGCTGATGGAATGACTTAGAGAATGGGTGCCTAAATCTGGATCTAGTTGATAAAACTCGGGATCTCCAATTCCCATCTCCCAGCTGCCTGCCTGGGAAAGATGATGCAGAACTACAGACGTGCCTATATGGCAACTGCTCCTTAAGGAGAGGACATGGTTTTAAAATTCATATTGCAGAAACCTCAGTCCAGTCTGTGTGGATGTGCTTCTGTTTGACAATCTTGTTCACTCCTGAAATCCACTTGCTCTCTTCCAAGAATTAAACACATTTATTTTCCCGATTTCTATTTATGTTTAAAGCCAAGTTTGTGGAGCAAAGTTTGTGAAAGAAGCAGGAACTGAGCTGAAGTTTAAAATACCTACATCCTAGACTGTACTGACACTCCTATTAGCTCTCATCTATATGTATATATATAGATCTACAGGTAAGTAAATAAAAGAACATACCCACAAAATTCCATCATTTCTATTAAACAATTCTTTAGAAAAATATAGTTGACAAACTTATATTTCTTCTTAATACAGAAGGTATTCTGCCTAAGAAACAAGAACTACCAATTCTTGCTCAAATCAGGGCTTAGGCAATTTAAACAAAGACTTGCATCAAAAGTTTTTAAAATTTCACATTTTTGCCATTCAAATCACCGGCAATTGATCCTTCCCATGCTGTAGTGATGCTCACATTTAACAAAGCAAATGGAGAATTATGATTGTTATCTAAAGCAGGGGCACAATTAAAGAAAATGAGATTTGTTTATAGAACAACACTGGCTTGTTTTTTTCTTGGTTACTAGTCATGAGTTTAATTTTTAATGGAAAAGCATTGCTAGCACAATTAACACTCAATTTACATGTGCATCCATAGACCCAATTAATTAAATTTTATTGATGCCTAGTTGCTCTTTAAAATGCTTTCCAAATGCCTTCAAATTGATTTTAAGTGGTTGACAGTGAAAGCCTGTATGCTTCTGGTAGCAAACCTACAGATTTTCATACATTTATTTATATATTTTATATACATTTTTATACATGTAGCTTACATACTGTAAGTACTCACTGCTTTACACAATACTTTTTCTCAGAACATTCACTGTTCTGTATCAGAATTTAAAACAAATTTATGGAAGAAGCTCTTAAAAACCTCGCAATGAAATATAAAGTACTCAAATTGGAGGTTTTTTAACATAAAGTAATAAGTAACTTGTATAAGTAAATTGATTTCCATGGGCAGAACATCTCAGTGATGTTTGAAAAGCGCTCGAGCAGAACATAAAACAGCAGCATTCAGTGCGATTAGTGGTAGGTAGGTTACCTCAGATAAAATAGCACCAAAGAATCTTAGCAACTTAGCAAGTTATTGAATCTGTGGCAGAAAATTGGCATTACTTGTGCTTTACACTTTGGGAACTAAAACACAGCAATTGAGGAACCGATCTCAGATCTTTCGAGGACAGCAGGAATTTGCTGCAGATTTTCGTATTAGGTGATTTTCCAAAAGTGACAGAATAAATCTGAGTGGTCAGAAATTTAACTTACGCTGTTTAAACCTAAGCACAGTATCCTTGCCAAAACACCTTCCCTTGTATACTTTATAAAATAAAGTGAATCAATATTGCTGATGTTAGCTAATTTTCATATTTTGGGATTCTTCCTACTGCTGTGCTTTTTGTAGTTCTCCAGGTGTAGGTAAGTTTCTGTTTTGTTTTCTAGTTGGGATTCAGGGTCTTTCTGCTACACCTCATTATGACCACAGCCAACAGCTGTAAACCCTTCTTTTCGAGCTCAGTTGGAAGCTGGTTTTCATGGCATCCTTTATCCCCTGAATAAGCACCTGCTTAGCCTGATTCTTGCCTTGATGTTTCTTATCTAGATCATACCTTACACGAAATGTTATCTGAGCTGCAATAATGATAATGTGTATCATCTCATAGATACCTTTTTGAGCAAATCCATTTCATTCACACAAGCTTCCTTAATTATCAATTAGTCTGAATGTCTAGCTTTCAGTTAGACTCCATAATTAGCCCTCATTTAGAGTTAGTAGTTTAAAAAACAAGATTATATAAGAACTTGTACATGTATATCATATATAAATATATTACCAGGATGTATTTCAATTTTATATATTTACATCTACAATTTAAAGTAATCTTATTCTAAATTGGGTTGAGTGCGAGATTACACCTGAAACAAATACTACCCAGAGGATTAGAGACTAATTTTTCATTCATTTAACATTGTGATTTAAGCAATATTAGCCATCATATCATTTCATGCTAACAGCAAGACAATTAAGATGATATCTTAATTACTAAAAAACTGTCAAGAGCCATTAATAATTTCATGCTGAATTCTATAAAAGTAATGATTGTCCTATTGCATATGCTGTAATTTCCTTTCCTGATAAATAGTTTCTTAACTCATTAAGCACTTATTTTCACACTGCCAGGCATTTCATAAGTGGCCACATTAAAAGAAACAGAGAACGTGAAATCTTAAAAGAAGATAAAGAATTGTAAAGAAAAAAAATTACAAATCATGATTTTAAACTTGGAGACTGAAATAATGTTATCGAACTATTAATCTATGCAATATTTTTCTTCAAAAAAATACATTAACATTTATTATGTATTTGTTAAGCCTGTTGAAAGGTATATACAATTTTAACCCCAACTTGTCAGGACAAGGTGAATATAAAACCTAGAAAATATGTGACAAAGTACAATTGTTCTTATCAAAATGATGATTTAACTGGTTTGGCGTTAGTTCCATACACTATTCTTATGAGAAAGGCTGAAGTAACTAACTCCCCAAAAATGCACCTAACTCATTTTGCAACACAGTAAGTGAATACCTGGTAGAACAAGAAACTCAATATCAGCCACTTTGAAGTAGACAACCTTATTTCTTTAAAATGAGATATTCTTCCAGGTTTCATTTCCTGATAATTTCTTTGGGAAACCTTTCATATTCTTTTCTTCCCAAGGAAAAATGAAGAGTGGAAACTACTTGTCTGCTCAGGCCAAACAAAATTGTCATCCAGAAAAAACTGCTCAGCATGCACTGGAGTCTAGACAGATGAAAACAACCTTGGAAATATCTACAACCATCCAGGATAATCACATATTTTTGAAGGTCTGCCTTTAAACAATTACTCTGCTTGATTCGGAACAGGGACCCAAATATGTTTATCCTTCAAATCCAGGGTAGAGCAGAGGAAGTACACGTGTACATACATGAGACTCTGACAGGTCTCATTTCATTTTGAAGAAATTAGCAAAATATTTGAAATTTTTTTACTTTCATGAAACAGACAGAAAATCCTGTTACATTTTAAGCTTCAATTTGAATATTAAAATGAAGAACCAAACCTACATCCACATTTTTTCTTATGAGAATAGAAATTATTTAATGAATCTCTACAAGCAGAAAAGCCTGGGGTTTATTAGCAGCTTTTTTGTTGTTGATATTTTTTAAAGCAATAAAAGTAAAAAAAAAAAAAAAAAAAAAAAAAGGAAATACGGTCACATATTTGGAAATGTTTACAGAGAAGAGGTGAAATTCCTTTTTTTTAAATCTAAACTGAACACAAAGAAAGGCACTGATAAGATAATGAGAAAGAAATCCACTTACAGTTTTATAAAGATTCTCTGTGTCTATTCAAAGAGCTGTAAAATTAAACTCTGATGTTGTCTTCATCTGCTATCATTTTTTCTTAGGCTCAGTCTAAAATTAGGTAAGGTCACCAGGTTAAAAATTGCTACGATTCTGAGCAGAGCCCTGCTGGAATTTTCACCCTAATGATCGGTTTTGTGGGCTGGTGATCAGGTGGGAGAGTCTATACTGGAACCACTTTTAGAGTGAAAGAGGTAAAAGTAATTAAAAAAAAAAAAAAAAAAGCTAGGAAAAAAACACAATCCAAAACCACAAAACCAGAAACTTGTATGCTCACAGTCAACGCTTTGGAGAAAGATACTGCACATATGTGAATTGTACAGGAATGTCACACCTAGGATCCAGTTCTGGCTACTTTGGGAAGCTGGATTTACAGAGCCCTCTTACAGAAGAGATTACATTAAAGACTAGGAAACAGAACACATACCAGAGATGCTATCTTTAGCATCTTTAGAAACCCAGACACAATGCTGTAAGTATGTCCAAGCGTGACATAAAGCCCAAAGACCTGCTTGGAATTCAGATAGTGTAAACTGAGAATCTAAAATCTGGGTCATCAGATTATCATCAAGGCAGAATCTAACTGGCTTTTAGGGTTTAGGAAAGATTTTCCCTTTTTCCATATGGAGATTATGTCACTGTCATGATGCAAGAGGGTTTGTGCATTTCATTCACCTACTTCTGAAGCCTATGGTCAGACAGAAGATAAAGGATCAGAAATATACTGAGTTTAATTTAGCACACTGGATAAGCACTCTAAAATTTCTACAGGCTCATCAACAAACACCCTCGATACACGCTATATCGTATTACCTTTAATCTGCATCATCCTTTTACACTGACATTCCAAGTAAGTAACAATGTCAGCAGAAAGAAGGGCAGATTCAAAGGTTTTATTCAGGCTGGTGCTGCTCAGCAGTTGCAAACCACATCAATTGGCCTCTGTCTTGAGCAGAGCTTCCAGTACTCAGTGCATCTCCATTTCCCAGCTACGTTCAGGGCTTGCGGTGCCCATCTCATCTCCTCCTGACTCTGTTGAGCGAGTCTGGATGAAGTAGTTATCTGTATTCTGACATCTGGAAAGGTGACAAAGTGCTTTCAAGCCTCACAGGCCACTACATCATAGTTCCTTATACAAATGGAGAACACAGTTAAAGCTTGTCAAACACCAACTGGGTGCTCAGTCCTGTGAAAATCTCAGTCCAAGAGGGACTGATAGGCTGGGTTTTAGCAGACACGATCTTCTTGGCTCTCATCAACAGTTTTGATGGCATGGGCAGTGCTCAGGATCCTGTGCAATTGCCTTGCTATTGGCAGCCACTGTCACATCCCTAATTCTGTTTAAATGTGGTTTTCTGCCACTTAACCCCAGTTCCCAAATCATAAGTGGCCATAAAATGGTTTTGTGAGGCAACTCAACATTTAACACTGCAATGTAAATAACATGCTATGTGGCATGTTTTATGTGAACTTAAACTTTTTTCTCTGTTTTACTTTTTACAAGTTTTCCTTTAAATGGAAATTGTAGGGCATCTCAGCTCCAGATCAACAGAGCAGTACTGATATTCTCACAGGGTGGTGCAAGTTCAAGTTATCACTTATGGCACTGAGAGAACATCAGTAACCATTATTCTAGGGAAGTTCTTACTCTTCCCCTTGTATCCAGATTTAAATAACATCATCTACCTTAAAATGGGATTTAAAACTCATCTATACATCTTTCACCTTAAATTATTGACAGATCTATACTCCATATTGTGATTATATCTCTAAATATTTTAGCAGTTTCACAGTTCATGTTGATTGACAATAAGAAAATTTGAGGATGCTCCCTCATTTCATTAAGTAAGGATTGAATTAAGGTATCATCATAAACTTTTTGTGCAAGGTCATCTTCCTCAAATATTCACAATGAATATACTTAAAACCAAGATGTTAAGAAGGTCCTTGTCTGATTTTATACCTTATATTTCATTTTAAAATAGTCTGTATCTTATATATTTGATCCTTTTCACCTCTGAGGTACTTGTGCAAACAATAGCGTTTTATCTAATAACGAGATGTAACAGAAAAACCATACATTATAGCAGTTCAGCCTTTACAGTGAAAATCTGGGGTTAGGTTTTTAGACTGCTTTATTATCCATCTGTTGCACTCAGTTATCTTTAACTTAGTATTTGTCAAGATCCATTAAGTCCAGCTGACATATTAACAACTACAGTTAATACAGTTAAATATCCATCTGAAGCCCTTTCGTACCTGGCATTACTGAGTGGGCAGCAGAGACAGGCATGTGCACTTCCACACAGCTGTATGCTTTACTAACAATGAGCAACATGTTCACTGGAAATGACATATTTACAAGATGGAAACTTGGATTATGAAGCACCAGAGTAATTTTCAGCATTATGTGGAGACATGAAGATAAATAACATAAATCCACTTATGACTAAAAGTAAGTTCAGCAGTGTTTTTTTAACCATGGTATTCAAGAATACAAGCAAGGTGAAATACAGAGAAATAATACCTTTTATTAGAAGAGCTAATATAGATGGGAAGAGACAACAGGTACTTCTGAGCACAGAAGTTCTAAAGAAAAGCTTTCCTGCTGGAAAAACACGGCTCTCTTCCCTGGCCTAAAATACCCCCCAGTCTAATAAAAAAAATACTTCTGCTATAGCAAGTAAATAGTTAATTGTTTATAAAAGTTCAAATCATAGAGGAATGAATAAAGTAGTAATTTCAAAAGATTTTTATACAGCTAATAAGCCAGTTCACAAACAAGAAAAGGCAGTTTATAGCACGAAAACAAACAACCATAATGATACTTGTTTATTTCAGATGACTTACTGACAAATGACAAGATCAGGAATAATAACTTGAAAACATGGTGTAATTAACACTTTGCTGAATAGGATTCCATTCTGTTTAAAGAGAAGTACTTCAAATCAATCACGTACCTCCAGTTTTCTTATCTAGGAGTATTAAAGCGTATCAACTAAATCCTGAGTATCTGAATGGCTATGATGATGATGGAAACAAAACTGAAACAAAATGTGAGCCCTCCAGAGACTACATTAACCTAGAAGGGATTTCCAAAAGTAATACTTCCTATTTTATTATGCTGGCCCACGATGTCAGAGGTGGACATCGGTGGTATAGCAGTAGAGGTTGAAACCATCCCACCAATATTCCATTACATTTTGTTGCTGCGTGACAGAAGGCAGCAGAAGGGCAGTCTGACCAAACGGCATCTGACATGGAAATACAGATGAAGCAAAGCTGTGTCATTGAATTTGTCTGTATGGAAAAAAACAGCACCCACTGACATTCACTGACGCTTGCTGAACATTTATGGAGATGAAACAGTGGATGTGAGCACAGTGAGGCTGTGGGTGTGTATTTCAGCACTGGTGAAAGCAGTGTCAAAGGCAAGCCACTTTCCAGACTGCCAAGCAGATTGTTACGGGGATGGCATGCAAGCTCTTGATCACCACTGGTAAAAATACATAGCTAATGGTGATGACTACGCTAAAAAATAGTATTTTGTAGCTGAGAATGTGGTCTGCCAAGTAGTGTTATTGTGCCCTTCAAATGTGTTATAGTTTCCACAGAAATAAATAGGAGGCAATACTTTCAGAGTTACCTACATACAAAAGCCTTCCATCATATCAACCACAGCTAGCTAGAAGTTCATCTGAAACCTCATAGCCTCTCTAACAGCTTGTTTCTGTAGCAGCTATGAAATGTTCTGCCTGGTACATTACAGCTAATGTGCAGAGAGGTGGGGACTGCCTGCAAGAGCAGACTCAAAGCTGACTGAGGCATCCAGGAAGCAGCTGTCCTTGGGACAGGCATTAGGTTAGGTAGAGCTATGTAAGAGATTTGTGTTATGGTGGTCTTCAGTACAGTATGCTGATCACAAGAAGGCTACGTACCTATACAAAAATCAATTTTTCATTTCATTGAAAAGTCGGATAGATGTTTGTATTATTTACTTTGAATGGCCTGTTACCTAAGAAAGCCTTCTAAGAAAATGATCTGTAACACTATAAAAGCTTAAGTGAATTATTTCATTTATCTAGCATGATAAAATTTTCATGCTACATGCTGAATAGACTTTTGATAATTGTAATTGAAAAACTTGACTTTGGAGTTTTCAGATTTACATGCTACCCACTTAGAAGATTTCAGATCCTAATGCAAATACACCAGATAAGAGAAATACACAGTCTACAAATCTGCCACCTTGCAGAACAATGCATTCCAGCCTAAATTTATTTAAAAAAAACAGACATTTTCTTATGTCATAAGAAGACTAGCCAATCTTACAAGCGGAAATAATGAGAAATGAGAGATCTTGTAACACAAAGTTCTTTAGAAGTTCCCCAAAAGTATCATTACAAAAGCAGTAACCCAGGGTCACCCTGTGGTAGAGCACTCCATTTCTTTCTTAAAAGCTTTTGTCTACCTTTTTATTTATTTTTTAAAGTGGAAACTTCAGAGGCAGTTGTTAAACTAAAAACATCCCTCTAGGCTTGGGATGAAACTAAAAATAAAAATCTTCCTCACTGTAGAGCAGTATTACACTCCTCCCCTTGCAGACTTAATTCATAAAAATGTCAGCTATTAAGTTAACATTATTTAAAGGGCTTTAGGTTGTAGTTATTGAATGCAACCTAAGCTATATCCATAAAGGTCTGACATTGATCCTTGGTTGTATAAAACATGATACAGAGAGGCACTAAATAAATAATCTGTATACAGTTTCCAAAGCATCTCTATTTATCACAGCGTTAATGATAAGGATCTGATTTAACGTGAACCTTAGTGAGGGTCAAATCCTAGCACAAGCTGTAATATGATCTACAAGAGTGCTGATAACCTGAAACAATATGAAGAAACCCTGTCAGATAAATAAAACAAACCAGTTGTCCATTAAACTGCTCAAAAAGAGGCCAAAGAAACCAAATGTGGATGGAGCCGTTTCCCTTTTGTAAAGAAGCACAGAAAAGCTGCACCTGAAGAACAAGTCTGTCTTGGACTAAGCAAATAGTATTGCACAGAATAGCAAAGAGCGATCTTAAAATAAAAGTGTACAGAAACTCATGAGAAATAGTTTACATGTGATCTTGTATCTCTCAGAGGCCTCAAGAAAATCATATACCTCCAAATACTCAAAGACAAAAGTTTTTAAGGTATTACTGAGCGGCTAATGCTAACTTCTGATCATAAATGAAAATTGTGTTTTTAGGTTTAAATATATGAATTGATAACACAAATGAAGCTGTTGACTAACTGAACAAAATTTCACTTGTCTTTTTAAAAAAAGAGAAAAAAAGCCCTCAAAGTTCTGGGGAAAAATAAGGAAAAAATAACTTGATTAGAGATCAACCATGCATATGTGAAAAACCACAGAACAAAGGGTGTCTGGTTGCCCTCTACTCAAACTCCACCCAGTTACAAAACTTGCCTAGCACTCTCATAGTATCAAGCTTTGGTTTCTCATGTCATTTGCATTAGGGCTATCAGCCAAAGTAACAAAGCTCAAGACTTCAGAAATTCAAGAAATTCCCATTCCACCTCCAATTCTACTGTCCTAAAAACTTTTTTGAGCATGTGAAACTAAACATTTCATCTTTTTGTTGTTTGTAATTTACGCTACATAGAAAAGGAACATCCCACAGCTTTAGTCACTGTCTGAACAAATACTCTTTTGGCTTGAAGACCACAAGAATGCAATATCAGAAAGGAAAACTAAAGCACTGGTAATTTATCCAGCTCTCTCAGTCATCTTAAAATATAGAAGGGTTCCCAAAGGATGGTCAGTAGTTTTCTCTGACATTAGAATGTCTTTTTATTAAAACGTATAATGGATAAAAGATTTCATAAAAATGATAATTTTAATAAAAGCACAGTTTTTTATTGAGTAAAATTGATATCTCTGGAATTAAAAGTATTTTGTTCTAGCTTACCCAATTTATGTATTTAAATTACAAATTTCATCGTTTACTGAACGGTTCCAATTCATACCGACTTCTAACCTATTTTCCAGACAGCTCCCAACTATGGAACTGGTGGGATCAGGGTATTCCCAAGTCTTTTCCACGTATTTTGATTTATTGCCATATTTTCCAATCCATTCTGCATCACCATTTACAATTATTTGAGATCATGTATACAGCAAAATACAGACTTCAGGCTCAGAGTAGAAAATTCCCTGGAATAGCAGTTCCTCAATCAGTTTATTTGATAGCCAAATCATAGAAGCATAGACTGGCTTAGGTTGGAGGGGACTGTAAGGACCAATTATCTGCAACTCCCCTGCTACAGCAGGGTTGCCAACCGCTAGATCAGACTGCACAGGATCTCATCCAACCTGACCTTGAATGCCTCCAGGGACGGGCATCTGCAGCTTCTCTGGGCAACCTATTCCAAAACACGATATTCTAATTTTTAGCAACAAGTTTTCTTTGAAATAGAAGTTAATTTTGGCTCTGCCACTGCTTTATTCAAGTGCTAAATAATTTATTCAACTGAAAAGAGATTATAAACAGGGGTTTGTATTATTGGAGTGAACAATTCTGTATTTACACTGTAAAAATGTGTGAAATTTTACATTCAGATTCTGTCCAGATTTTAGATCTGAGAAAGTCTGATTTTTCAAATGCAATTCACAAACAGGGAGGAAAAAAAAACAAACAACAGAAGAAAAACTTCTGAAAACTTTCAGTTGTATCGTTGTATCATTCCTATACCATGTTCTCTGCCTCCTGGAGTTCCAACATGGTTGTGAGAATCAAGTCTGGTACGTGGTGGAGGCTAAGGCAAATTGAAGCTTCTCCTCCCAGGTTGCTCTTAATTAGATTTCTCTTCTGCCATTTTTCTCAAATAAATCCTGTTAACAAGATGATTATATACCTATTTCAGGAAATCAAACTCCATTGACACTTCCTGCACAGGACCTGGACATCACAAAGATACAAGACAGTCTGTGAGCACCTGCTTCCCTATCAGACTTCAGTAAGACAAATCGCTGTAGAATGGTGGATGGCTTTACAGAATTCTATGCAGTCCATGCTATTTCTGTGTAGGAAGAATTAGTTTATAGGAATATCAATTTAAGACAAATGTAATGAAAATCTAGTTTTCATTTTAAAAACCTAAGAACATATTAGAAATACAGCACCATTAAGGGGGCTACAGTAAAAACAAATATTTGCACATTATTCATGACCTTGTTTCTTTGCTTTTTATAAAATCCTGCAGCTCTGCGCAACTGTGTATTTAGGCAGAACATCTTGAAATATGGGAAGCCAAAATTTCACATATTACTGGCCAATTCTACGGTCACTCCTAAACAACTAAATTTATTGCTTAGACCATTCCTAAACAACAAAATCTGGTGTAATCACGGGTACAGTATGTTCTTACTGTTCAGCGTGAGGGATACCTTCACTAAGTTCACAGATATATCTACAGCTGCTTGTCCAAAAAATTTTTAAAGAAATGAACATTTGAAAATGAAAAAAACAATAGAAAGTAGTTTATAATTAGAGGAGTAATTAAACTCCACACCCTGAGAAGAGTACAGCTCTGCATGATGTGCTGAGAGCTGCAAGTCCCATGAGAAGGGGTGCCCACAGAACAGGCCCAGGAGGGGCAGGCAGGGCCAGGGCAGGAAGGAGGTCTTCTCTCTCTGCCTCCCATTCAAAGTCTGCTCTCCTTGGTGAGCACTTCTATGGGCATCCTGAATGCCTTAGGAGGGCAACACCAACACCTCAACCATTTTTTAAAGCTAGTGTAGGTAAAGTTAGGCTCCTTTTTCTCCCTTCCATTGTGCATCCATCCACTTAATACTCCATAATACTTCACTGTGCCTGCTTGGTTGCAAATACAGCCCTGGTTCTCACTACCAACTTCCACAACCCATCGTACATGTATCTAGCTATTAAATTTTGGCCACAAATGTATTTTAAGAGTAAGCTAGACTTCAAGCACACCAACCCCATTACCTACTGACAGAGGTGCCCTGAATAGCCTGATACTCTCTTAAAACTTTTTTCTTATTATTTGATCATCTCTACAAACAGGCAGACCATAAAAAACACCCAGAGGATATAGTAAACTCAACCTGAAATATTGTCACCAATGATATATTATTTGAGACCAAGCAAAACATTCTAAGATACTTCTAAGGAAATCCAGGGACATGTCAAACTACATTGACACTGATGTGAAGAAGAAAGTCATTATCTTTCCTCGCATTTTTTCCCCTCCTCCCTGGGAGAACACATGCTCAAATCTCCCACTTCCTGAGAACGCCCCAATTATCTGGTTGTGGTAAATAGCTCCTGTTCTTGCAGATTTGTGTGCCTGCTCAAGAAAAAGGTTATTTTGATGAAGTAGAAGAGCGTCCCATATTTCTATCCCCAGATTCCCTTACCTCCAGCTCAAGAGAACCCCTTGGAGATAGAAGATGCAGATTTAAATCCTCCTAAACAAAAGTGATCCAAATTTTCAAACTTTGAATAGAATACTTCTACACACAGGCTGATTAGAAATAAGAACTGTCAGATAGATTTTGGGACCACTGAATCTACTTTTTTTTTTTTTGCTGACTGTAACACTCAAATCAGTTTCAGCAGTTCTGCCAATGAGCTTCATCCCCAAAAAGGCTACATACTATTTTTGTTTTACTGTTGCAGTACATGTGGTAAAAAGGAATTTCAACCGTTAATCACCTAAAATAAATGTTGAATAATTTTATCAAAGAGAACAGAGACTTGTTTTCCACACAGCCACAAATCTGATCTGCTGACAGTTACAAAAAAGCTACTTTGTGTTTTCTGCACCGATAAGAAATCCCATGTGCTCATTCTGTGTCCCACTACAAAAGTAAGTCAGCCAGGGATTAACTTCCATATGTTCTTTTAATTGATTTAACAAATATAGATAAGATAAAGATACTTATGTGGTATTGTAAAGAACACAGACTAAGACCTTGTCACCTTCTGCACCTTCCCTGAACAGATCTTTGGGGGCATCTCTTGCAAAAGTAGCAGATATGCAGGAATTTAGGAAGAATTGGTACACAAGGGGGGGGAGGGGAGAGTTTCATTTTAAATTCTTATAGGAAATGAGCATCACAATCATATTACTTAGAAAATAATTCCATAGTCACCTTCTTTACAGCATACTAGCAGTATGCATCCAAGCTTAGTTGTTAAGATCTCACTTCTGTGCACATGCATTCTGCATCTTAGTCCCTCGTGCAACACAGTCTAAAGCTGAAATCAGCTTTCTAGAAATTCCTGAGAAGCAGAAGCCCTTATAAAGAATATTTTTGTGCCCCTTTGCTGACATGCTCACTGCCAGCCTGACTACTTTTCAGCTGTAATCTCTAAATGCATGCAGGCGGTTGCTTCTTTTTGGTCACAGCACATTACATGCTGAGATAGTGATGATCTGTGGGAATTCAGGAACCCGTTCAGAATTCTACATTTTATATGGGAGAAAATGTCAGCTGTAGTCAGCTCCCTGCTCTTTTATGGCTGACTTTTACTACTCACTCCTGCCTCTGACTGCCTACCTCCTGAACAAATGTTCAAAAATTCTATTCAAATTGCTGAAGCCAGTTTAATCTCACAGAGAATAATACAGATTCAAAGGAGGAGAAGTGTTGTTTATTAGCAATTACCATGAAAGTCCTTCCTGTAATTAACCTCTGCTTCATGGACACTACTATTTGCACTTCAGCTATCTCATAAACAGGGGCTACATTTCCATTATTGTTAGGGAAGATGAGTCACTGCAGAAGAATGCTTATCTCAAGTCAGTTTTAACTAGCTTTTGTCTGCATGAGATATTAGTCACTGGTACCTACAAGCTTACAGGAAAGTCTGCAATCTGGGCTTCTTTTTTAAAAGCCCCTTTCCTCTTCCCCTTGATACACTTGCAATGCAACAGTAGCAGCATCAGGGCTGAGAAATATATGAAAGTTCTCTTTTCAGATAAACATACTCGGCCTGTATGATCACTGAATCATAACCAACAAGAATTCCAGATTCTGCCCAGCTAACTGGAGGTCTAAGAACTGAATAACCCAACATTTGCTCTGTAGGCTGTAAAAAGACAATGGCGAAGGATGTTTTAACTTTTTCTAAGCAGTCAAAGAGTTGAGCTACAAATCAGAGCAGTGATGTGTACCTTTCACCTGACAAAAAGAAACTATTTGCAAAACACAATCAAATATGAAAATACTACAACAATGCACATGTCTACATTTTTGCCTTGTACTTTGCTTTCTAATTATAACTGAACAGCCTGGACATCAGGAGATGTTAATAAAAACACTTATCACACAAGGAACGGAAACATCTCTCTTAATTCTTTGAAACAAAAAAGGATAAAAATCCAGTAACCCTTCAGGTCACTATGTAGTTAAGTGCAGAAAGAATTTCCACATCCCACCACTGACTTGAGCAGGAGTCAATCCACATGGAGCTACTGCAGGTATTCCATCACAAGACTGGGGCCTTCTGAAGGGTATTCAAGAACATCTTTCAATGTTTTGCAGAACAGGAATGAGTCCAGAGGAAAGTTAAAGCTTTACTAGTAATACAGTATTAAACAACATAGTTGTGATTCTTGCAATTTGTCTGTATCCTGAAGTAAAATCTGAATCAAAGGACAAATCATTTGCCTTCCTTGCCTGTTTGGCTATCAGGCTATGAAGGAGAACTCCCAGAAAAATAAAAATATGAATTAAGACTAACTGGGACATGAATTTCTCCTCACACTCACTGCTCTGAGAAGTTTCATTTCATGTTCCCAAGTGCTAATTTCAGACAGTTAAAGTACACAGAATTTAGCATGAGCTGCAAGGTCACAGATGGGAATATTCCCTTACTTCAGATGTGAGTTTATTGGGCATTTGTCATTTTACTGTTATTTTTCTCTTGTGGAAGAGAGGTGTTTTTTTTTTTTTTTTTTCATTGCTAGGTAACAGCAATACAGGAAAGTAGACCTGGATTATTTCACACAAAAGTATCTGCCTTTTACATCTACACCAACATGAAGGTAAGTTTTAGAAAAATCTTTTCTTTCCTTTTTTTTTTTTCTTTTTTTCTTTTTTAAAGCATTCTTAGTGCTGCTGATACAGATGACATTTGATCAAAATGAGCCTGAATACCATTCTCTTGATGAGATTTTTTTCAATGTATACACTGAACCAACTGCAGACATAAATTGCACAGAGGTCTGTTTTTAGCTTTCCCAGTGGGAGTGGCAACTGAATCCTGGACCTTTGCCACACTGGTTGTGCAATTCAGATCACAGTACTTATAGAGACGGGATGGTCAGTGCACCAGCATACTAATGCATCCGATTACTAGACTGGCCATTGTTAGCATTTTATAAATTAAAGCAAACCCACGATTTAGTGTTGGAAAATACCAGTCCATGTGATTTTATGATTAAAGCATAACTTCACCATTTACTTCTAAATGATAGTTTGGTTAACTCACAGTTCAAGTTTTTAGCTGCTCTAACAGTGATGTTGACTTTGAAGTTCTCAAACAAGGTATTAGAAAAAAGACAAACATTTTCTAGGCTTTTTTTTTTCCTCCCCCGCAGCCCATGAGTATGCAAGTCGATGGTTTTCAGTTGTGCATAAAGTTAGTCTAATCCTTTGCAACAATCAGTTTCTGGTTAAGACAAAAAAGAAATTAGCTATGCAGTAATATAAAAACAAACCTAAATAAATCACCATTCCACTTAGGTAAATCCTGTGAAACATCAAAAGTGGTTTTTTAATCAGCCTTCCTTTTTCAGCAGTCACACACTGCCATATTAATCTTAAACAAGTTCATTTTGTTCTTAGTTGAAACAATAACATGAAATAAAACACAAACAATTGGGTTGTAACACATTACTTTTCAGCGTCACGCTAAAAATCGAGAAACAATTTGTCTTCAACGTTTATTTGAAGTTTAAAGGGATTCATATTTGTAAGGGTTTTAACTGCATTTTTTTTTAAAAGGAGTGAAGACACCAAGTGATAAAGCAGAAAAGCTTCTATGAGGAGCTCAACATTTTCACTGCGGAGGGAAATATTTTTGAGAAGATATTTCATTACTTTTAGAACAAAAATTCTCTTTGCACGGACATTAGGAAGAAGGATAACTTCCAGTTTAAGGTAATGACAAGGATTACACTGAATAAGCTCTGTTAGCTTTCCCTACTGTCTAGCTTTTAAAGCGTACTTAATTATAACGAAAAGGCACTTTGCTCTGTCAACAAGTTGTGAAGTCACTTGCTCAACCTTTTTCCTCTCATTCCCTCTGCTATTCCTCTTCCCTGGTCCTGTTTAATTTTTTGCATTTCCTGATTTTTATCTTGGGAAAACAAAAGGCAGCTGCACTAAGTTACATGAAACAGTGAAGTGACTCTGCTAGTTAGTGATTTGCAGGTTCTAAACAGCGAGTTGTGTGAAATGAAAAAGGGGAGTGTCATGTTGCAAAAACTCTTTTCTCTCCCCTTTCTACAGCTGTATTTCTAATCAGCAGAAGATACATCTTGCTTGGAGTCAACCCCCTTTCTCTCTGCACATTCTTAACCTTCTATCTTATGCATGGATCACTGGTTAGCTTAGAAATGCACAGACACAAAAGGGGGAGCTGACATGTGAGGTTTGATGGCAATAATGGCTGTTTATAAGCCTAATCCATCACATTTAGTGGACACCTCCATTTTTGTCCCTCTGAAAAGGTATAAATAATAAAATGGTATAGCTTCAGCTCAGAGGTGCCTTGGTAAATATTTTAACTATTTACAAGATCACACCAACAACAAAAGAAGCATCTGTACCATCCACGCAGAGGCCTGTGAATCATTAGAATAGTATCCAGATGGTTCTTACAATTCATCCACAATAAAATGTCCTCATGACAGAGCTTTTGTGACATCACTGATATTTTTATGACACTGTTTGGTAACAAAAAAACATGCAGTTTTTTCCCTGAGAATACCTTAACAAATATTATTTCTTTCTCAAAAAACAAGAAAGTTAACTACGAGGATCCACATACAAGGTAGATCCAGTTGAAGTCATTCCCTACAAATAATAAACTATCCAGCTTATTAATGTTTCTCTTTAAGACATTATCTGGAATACATCAAGGCCAGCCCTGTGTCAAATTCCTTGACAAGCTCAGGCTGTTTGGCTACTTGGGCAGTAGCATTTGATAGCTTTTCTTTGATTTTACTTTGCTTGTATTAATATCACATCAAAACAGCAGCATATCACACATAGTAACAAAACAGAGGAAAGAAAATTCAGTGCTCACAAAATGAATCCAAGATCTGACAGCAGGTCTGGGGAGAAAACAACGCTGATTTTCTTTCTTCATGAAGTAAAATACTTTGAAATGGCAATATATAATGCAAGCAACACAAAAACCCTTGTTACTATCTAACATGAAACTTGGGACACCATTTTTTGGGGGTGCCAAATTAAAAAACAACAAAATAACCCTGGGCATTTTATAAAAGTGTTGAACAGCCACTCGCTAAATATCCAATACCCTCATAATGTTTCATATTGAGCTGTTACTCTCACTGAGCTGAAATCAAATCTGTAACAATTTTTAATAAGGTCAGTCTCTAGTTTTTGGTTGCTGTTAATCTTACTCATGCATTTTATAAACCAGGTTAGGCTTTAAATGTTCTTGCCTGAATAATTTACTTAATTTCTTAATATTCCTTAAAGCAGAAGTAGACTTGAGCTTCCAGTCGCCAAATTAAAAATCTTTCTTAAATATTCAAATGGTTTCAACTGTTAATTTACAAAGTCCAGACACCACTGCTGAATCCCAGTTCTAATTCATCAAAACTTTGATAAAACAATTAGAATGCACTAGCTTAAAACATGCACAACTGAAAACTAAAGTAACATGATCAGTGACTCTAAAGAATATGTTTATACCCATTTGTTATTTCCCTGCACATACTCTCATACCATTTATGAGAAAGATGGGAAAACGTGAAGCAATGCTAACAGAGATTAACAATAACTACCTTTTTTTCCTTTCTTTTTTTTTTTTTTTCAAAATAGAAATATTCTAAAATAGAATTTGAGCCCCTTCTCCTTCCTAAAGCTTATCAAAATGGTTATAGAAGCAAAGCAGTTTAGGAGCATTCCTGAATATCAATGCTACCCCAATTGCAAAATTTGGTCAATAAAATTAACAGCCGTCTTTTGAATGGAATATCACACCTCTAAATGAGTTCAAGCTGGTGCTGTTATTGTCCAGTGGAATGTGAGATTTACATTTCACAGCTCCTCACCAAAGTAATGAATGAATCTGATCCTGTAAACAAACAATTCCAGTTTCATGTTATTTCAATGGCCCTCCAACAATGTGTGCCTCCACAAAGAAAAATATTTATCATGTTTGTGCTCTGCTCCAATTCTAAGCAGGATCGTAATAAAACAACACCATAAAAACCATTTTCACAGCTGAGTTTGCAATTTAATAAACAGATGCAAACAACAGTCTTTGGAGATCAACAGTTAAAAAAGAAACTAAGTAGAAGACTCCCCACATCACAATGGGAACAATTGTAATGGCCCCTAGCAATATGTAGTAGTCACAAGGTATGTGTCCTTGGGATTTTTCACAGGCATCAACCTTTGAAGTATGCTGTCGTGACATCAATGCAAATCAGTCAGATGATTTCAAGGAAAGGCCAAAAGTGATTTGTTTTGTTTGCATAGTCCTAAATATTAAATAATTATTCCCCCAGCACCAAACACTTTTCGGACGTACAATACTTGTTCTGGTCTTACCTAGTACCATTCACTAACCCATTCTTTCCTTATCTGCCTCCCTGTTGTTAAAAAAAAAAAAAAGTCATGAATATGTTTTGTCTCTCTTTCCAGAGAGGATTTTCAAACTTCCAAACCCACTTTGACATCTTAAAAAAGGGAGCACGAAACTCCTGTGGGTTTCCTGTGAAGTTTTCAGTACAGTTCTCAAAGTTTTCCACTGAAGCCAATGGAAACTTTCCCCTCAACATAGCTCAGAAGTGTTTTGTTGAGTTCTTTGAATTGAACATCAATATAGTCTTTTAAATTATCTTGAGAATCCCCTTATATATGATTAAGCTTTGGTGGAAGTCCCATGATAGCTAAATAAAGCACTGAGAAAAGCTTCAGACATATCTTCATCTGTAAAAGTTCAAAATGTTTGATGGGATTCCAGCTCTTTGGATAAGGTGTCCCAACAATCCCAAGCATGGAATCAGCTTGATCTCCAGCATATTTCAATCACAATAAGCTTTACTCAAAGAATAGAAAAGCAGAAAACACAACACATGAAGCATTTTCAAACTGCCCAGGTCGAAAGCTTTGTCTACAAATTTTTGATTGGGATAAAGGAGGTGACTTTTGAGGATCAAACTGTGAATCCCTTTCCCAGAGTTGACTTCCCCACTGATCTAGATGGAACTGTTCTGATAATTTAGCCAATGATAAAATAAAACTGAGACCTCAGTCTTCAGATTCTGCATATATAAATGTAAAGAATCTTTCTCTACGTTTAAGAGACGTTCTTAAAGAAATTTTAAAAACTCAGGTTGGCTGGAGTATAGTAAAATTTCGCACACACTCATGAAAGATGTGCTACTCCATGAGTGCAAGAGATGAGGTTATACAAAGCTATTACAGAAAACAAGCTAGATGATACACTTCTGAAGTGCCAGTTACAACATTTTTATCTAAACACTCAAAATTCATAAAGTGCAGCATTTAACAGTGATTCAAAAATGTGCCTTTGTAAGAAAAAAAATTAATGCCTTTGTAATTAAGAATCAGCTCAGAAAACAGTGCTAACTTATGGTGATCACTAATTCAATCAGACAGTATTTTAAACAATGAAAGTATTCTCTGTTGCCCCCAAAACAAAGTTATTCTGTATTTTCAGTCATATGTTAAGTATAAAAGAATAATGGGCTGTAAACTCAAAACTGCAATGCTTGTAAGCATCCCTTCAGTAGTCAGGTAGCCGGCTGAGCACGCTACACTCTGCATTCTTAACAGTACTGTCAGTATACAGGGAAAAATCCAGGTAGTAAATTGCTTCTCAAGTGATTGTTCAGGCTCTGATCCAAAGTTCACTTATATAAACAGGAGCATTTCCATTTATTTTAACAGGCTTTGGCTCACACTCCAAGAAGTGCACCTTTCACTTACATTCCAGGTTACCACAAGTCCACTTAATCATTAAACATCTGAGAACTAAATGGACATTCCTATAGAATAAAAGTTCCAGTTACTGATCAGAAAATACTTATGTGGGTTGTTTTTCCTATGTGAAATTAATGTTCCTAACAGGTGAGGTATCAATAGCTTGAAATTCTATGTTTTGATGTTGGAGGCTTGTCTTTGGCTCTGTTGGAGCTGATGGCTGAAATTCTGCTTGTGACAATGACAGGATGAAGAGTATTCAACCTTACCATAACCTTAGATTTTCAGGCTTTTCAGTCTACTGTGCACTGTGCAAGCCTATTGTCAAAGTGGAAGATGTTCTGAGATAAATTCAACCAATCAGCTGACGCACATTATATGTCAATGATGTGAATCTGATAAAAGCTGAGTCTCCATTGACAGATATGGAGATTTACATATCCAGAAGCTTCCACTTCACCCACATCAGACCAGTTAATATACAGACCAGATGGAAGCCACTGCACAAATGTTTGAAGTTTGATACAATTTTACAACTTCTGCTTAACAGTCATATACTTCAGTATTTTCAACAGTTGTTTGTAATATTTCAAACTTGACAAAATTGTTGCTTTTGAGGCAACATTACCTATATTCAACATTTTATTTGGCCTTCACAAGCACTTACAGACTTTTCAAATACTAAACCTTAAATGGGAGGCATGATGTAACAGAAATATCATCAACTATCCTTTCACTTCCTAAGTTTCGGGGTCACAAAAGGTATACAGAATTAACATGTAGAAGAAAATGAAGCAAACTTTAGAATATTATCTGATAATGGCTCAGCAAGACTTACCAGTGCGTGCAATCAGTTTTGATGTCAAATGGAAGCCATTTTTGCTTTCTCTTTATTCACGTTATGGCATTTGTCTTACGTTTGCTTTTGTCAACTTGTCAATAAGGGTTTGTCAGAAACAAAAACCCAGTACCACATTAAAATAATTGGTTCTGAATATTTAAGAATTTCTAGGTATTGTCCTAGCCAAAGCCTTTTCCTGTGAAAGAGTGCTATTGGAGACTGAATCATAGACTTGAGGAGTATCAGCACATCCCTTCCAAGATCAAAAGACTTGTGTGCGAACTGTAAAATGGGCAGATGTGTTCAAGAACATCAGCAATTCCCCAAACCTTTCCAAAACCAGAATGAACAGATGAGCAATCTATATCTTTTAAAATACGCACAAAACCTAATTCTCACTCTAGTTGGTGTTTAACATCTCATGCTTTTAATGACAAAGGAACTGACCACAGGAGAACTTCATTCTTGCAGTACAAACACAGCGTTCTAACTTTGGAAATGGAAGAGCTGATTCAAAGGAAGTTCACTGGATTGTAATCAGTATAGAATCATAAGGTTGGAAATGACCTATAAGATCATTTAGTCCAACCGTTTTCACATTACCATTGCTACCACAAGCACTAAAACAGATCTCGCAGCTCCTCATCCAGATTCCTCTTGAACGCTGCCAGGGACAGCTATCATTCCAGTGCCTGACCACCCTCTGAGAGAAAAAGTTTCTCCTAATGTCCAACCTAAACCTCCTCTGATACAACTTGCTGCCATTTCCCCGGGTCCTGCTCATTGTCTGGTAGAAGAGGCCAAACCCCTCTTCACCACAACCTCCCCTGAGGAAGTTGTAGAGTGCAATGAGGTCTCCCCTGAGCCTCCTCTTCTCCAGACTAAACAATCCCAGCTCCCTCAGCTGCTCCTTGTAGGACTTGTGCTCCAGACCCCTCACCAGTTTCGTTGCTCTTCTCTGGACATGCTCCAGGGCCTCAACGTCTTTCCTGAGTTGTACAACACTGAGGGTATAATTTGACCCCTTAACTCTAATAAGAGAGAGAAATCTACTATCAAAAAGCCCTTAAAATAAAATAAACTTTAGAATTGAGAACTATTCATAGCAACAGAACATGACAAAGGTACTTTAGGATTTTTCCACCATCTTCATTGGGCACTTAACATAGGGCTAAAAACAAAAGGGAAAAAACAAACTTCTTAAGACTCATGGCCTTTCTCTAACACTGGATTCATCAAGTGACCAATAGACATATCTCATACTTCTATGTAAGTTTCAGTTTCCTCACTAGTTTTCTGAGATTAATAAAAATTTCTTCCTACAAATAGCCCCAAACTCCTGTCATCTTTGTGTACTGCTATTAGTTACGTACAATAAATCAATATTTTTAATTTGCTTACTACCAACATGGTTCAAATAACACAAAATCCACATGTGTTTCATAAGTTTAATTTACTGATTTTAGTCAAAAACATCTTTTAAATTAAATGTTGCTATCCATTTTATTGCTCAGTTTGTACTTTGCATACTGCTGTGAGCCTGCCAAATTCATCTAATCAACACAACAATCTAGCTGCAATCAAAGACAGTGGGAGTATTTATAAATCTAATCTACTGCAGCAAATACGAAAGAATACAGAGAAAAGCAGTACCTAGTAATAACAACCTAGAGAGAATCAGAGTATCTGCTGTTTTTGAAACATTTTTCTATTTCTTTTATAATTTTGTTTGCACTTTTCTTATGGGCAAACAGCCACATTATCTTTAAAAGCATATTGCATATAAGATTTAAACTAAATTAGCAAAGTCAAGAAAATTAGGAACTGCATACTTCCAATATACTGTTCCAACCGAGCTAACTATTATACAGGAGAAGCAGGCCATGTACTTTCTGCCCATGGCAAGGGAAGACCACATGTTGGGGCTTATTTCCTGCCCAGATGTACTGTGCATCTCATCTCCTCTGGCCACAGCTGACAGCAGAACAGTACTTCTAAAGGTACCTGATTTATTGCAGAGAAGCAGATCAGTTCTTGGGCAAGAGACTGGGCAGCAGCCTGCTCCTTGCACAGCTACAGACAGTGCTCTGGCATAGGGCAGGTGGGGCCAGAATGGTAAATGCCCAAGCATTCTCAAAGCCTTTCACAAACAAGCAGGGAATGACTATAGACACAACTACTCATCTCTCCTGAGCTTGGGAGCACCCCAGGTACAGCTATGTTTGATCCTGACAAAGATGGAAGCGAGGGGAAAGATGCATCTACTAGAAATGAGTAAAAGGTGCTGATGCACAGGATGCACATTTATACTAAAAATGATGTGGACTGCCACTTCCCTTAGTCCAGGCTAAGTTTGTCATATGACCAAGTATTTAAACTTAAGAAGGTCTCCAAACCCAAGTCTAATTTGGCAAGCCATTATCATCACATGAGAGAAAATGAGCACATAAGCTCAGTGAACAATCAAGAAGCTTGGTTTTGATTATGGTCTTGATTACGATATCACAGGATTACATGAGCATGGCCACGTAGCCTGTATGGCAGATGGAGAAATTTACTTTAATTCTTGAGGATAATATAAACCTTCTTTCTACAAGCAATGCACCCACTCTGCAACTTCCTTCTCCAGTGTACCTAGCCCGCTGCATTTTCTCTCCATTTTCCTGACAAGACACTGACTGTTTCTGATCTCAGTATAATCTGTACTAAGCAGAGACAACTCCAGTGACTACTTCAGCATAAGTGCAATTAGAAACCATCCAGAAGAGCAATAAAAGTAAGGTATCAGATCCAGGGTAGTTAAAATAATTTCATTTTGTATGGTGCTGCTTTCAGGAAAGGTTTACATTTTTAATATGTTGCAATTTTAATATGTTGGGCCAATTTCAGTCAGTGTAGATTAAACAGCCTTTGAGGGATGATAAAAGGGATAATTCTGGCTCTCTGCACAAAGCAACTGACTTTCTCGATTTCTGCCCTATCCATAACAGTTGAAAGATGTTGCACTTTGGTGCTTTTCTAAGAAATTATTGGACTGTCACTACAATACAGAGAGACATCTTCTGACCTCTTTTGGCATCAATTCATTTCAATATTGTGGGATAGCCTGCTAATTTATATGGAAGAGTGCAGATTTCTCAAGCTTTATTTACTTTGAAGAGGACCTGGCAAGGATTTTTCCAAGGCAACTAAAGTCTTAGAGGAAAAGGCTATTTGTTAATTTCTTTATTTCAAACAGGTTGAATGCTTTGGTTTGAAAAACATTCGTGTTCTTCGGGTTTGTGGAAAGAATTAACCAATTCTTTCTACAAATCAGTTGTCAAGTATTACTACACTGCAGTAAAAGAACTGTCCTGATTTATACAACCAGCATATCTGACACAAAAAGTTATTTATGATTAACCAATATTTGAATGAACTGTTATTTTTCGGGCTTTTTTGTCATTAAGGTTTGTGTCAGGAATACAAGGCTTGCAGTACTTGAACTTTGTAACAAATTCACTAAACGATGCAACTTGTCAATGTGAAAGGAAAAAGTGCTGTTGTTTGAAAAACAGAATGTTAGAAAAGGGGAAGATATTTAATTCAGAAATTAAACTTTTAGGAAAAAAATCCATCTGAATCTGCATTCAGGGCAAGGATCTGATAAATATTGAGTAAATAAGTTCAAGTTCATAGCAGCTGAAGAACAGTTCAACTTCAACCGTATCATTGTCAGGAAAAACAAATACAAACTTGCCCCAGAGCAAAACAACATTAGAGAAATCAGGAAGAGGATAGATAGACAGACAGTAAGTTATGGACATAAAACTCTTTGTACCAAAACCAATTAACCCTAACCTAAGGCAAGCCTTTTTCTTCTAGCCCTTCATTTAAAGGTTTTACAATTTATAGCCTGTGTTTCTCAGGGGAGGTCCAGCTCTGCTCTGATTTCACATTTCACAGCAACACATGTGTAATCCTGCTGCAGCACAAAGCACACAATCTAGTTGATATCAGGAAATCCTCTTTTCACATGTTGGAAATACACCGGAGCTGAGCTGTAACCAGGATTTACTTCTACTGCAACAGGTCAGGCAAGCATGTTTGCAGAACTGGCAGCTTGGAGTGATATTCATCACAAATCCTGCTTGTCTGATATGCTCAGGATGGAGATGTGTCGAGAGGCACAATGAGACACACACAGAACCATCTCATGACATTAACAACTGAAAGAAAACTATGTTTTAAAAATGATTTTAAAAGTTACGCTTAGACTTTTGGTAGGTATGTCATTACTATCCTATTGAAAGTCCACAGTTGGTAAGAAGCAAATCACCAACTTCTGAAAAAAAAGTAAAACCACAGCTTGCATAAAGTTGCATGCTTAATATCTTGACAATTTTTCCCTCAAATAAGAAATGAAATACATGTGCACTAGATCTGACTACTGGAGTTGCTTCTACAGAAAATCTATAACAATCTGCCATGTATCTTTAGATGCAGGCTGATAGGAAAATAAATCCATTCTACATAATTGATTGCAAACACACAAAATCAATAGCCAATAACAAAAAGCTCAAGAACAGCTCCAGCCAACTAACTTTACTATTTTATCTTGTATCCAAAAGCTACATCGTAAGCAGATAGCCGTACCAATTTTTAAGGCTAGGTATTCTTCTCTTTCATCAAAATCATAGAAACACCTGTGCTATATAACTTCTGCTTTCCCATTGTGAAAATTAGTTCTAAAATTATCTTATTTCTAGGGAAGAAATACTGGTCCCATGACAGACTGAAGTAAAATGAACAGGGATACTGGCTCAAAGCCACCTAAAGATTTTATTTTATTATATAATGCCTATAAAGTGCAGCTGTGCTTCTTACATGTCGATATGTGTTTACCTCTGAAAACACTACATATCTTAAAAGTGACCAAAAAAATTCAAAAAGAAACATTTTTCTAGCGATCATCTAATTATCTATAGTATCTGAAACCCAGCTCATTTAAGGCAGTAAAATGAAAACCTAGTTCATAAGCTGTTCCACACTATGAATGAACAGTCCATTGGTAAGCCCTAAGCTTAAAACAGAGACAAAACTACTAAAGATGTGGTTAGATAGAGTGACGAACATATACACAGAATACCCTTCTCAGAAGGTTACTCAGGGTTGTGTTTTCTGATTAGGTAAAATTAGACTACATCCATTGAGAACTTATGTCCTGATAACCAAAACATAAGCAAGCATAGTCACTTCAGTCAAGAACGTGTCTACTTGCAGAATGGATGACCTTTTATCCAAAGGAGGAAAGGTTACCCAGAAATAGATGGTGTTTTCTCAAAGTAATATTTTTTTCTTCAACTAATCAACAATACAATTGCATAAGAAGGCTTAAACAACACAACTACATACAAAGAAGCAACACAAACCAGTAGCATACTCTGAGATGCTATTATTTCCTTTAGAAAAAGTTGTGATACACTCAACCTGAAACAAACACAAGGAATGGAAATCTGCCCTACCAGCCAAAGATCACACTGTATTAAAGAAATTATGAGAACATTCAATACAGTCTGGTAAGGGTAAAGAAACCTTATTTTTGCCCTGTCCTCACTACGAACACAACCAGAATTAGTCTGTAATATGTTATGTAATATGTTATATGTATATGTTATAGTTACACAGAGAGTTACTTGGAACTTTATTTAAACACGGGGACAGGTTGAATTTGATCTCCCTTTTTCTGATTTGTCCCTTCTGTATCTGCGGTGCTTCCAGCCAAAATCCACAGATTGATTTTCACTCCATTCATTTCTGCAGTACTCATCCCCATCCTGCATCCTCTCACCTATCCGTTACTTATCTGTCTGGGGAAGTGGCAGTGCACGCTGCATTCATCCACTGTCCACACACTCACAAGTAGGGCAGTTAACATATGATGAATGACCAACATTTTTATGCTATCAGAAATGGCAACACGTTCATCTTGCCCACCGTTGTCTACATGGGGCTGTTAATCCACCAACCTGCCCATTTTCAACAAACTAGTAGGCCTGTAATCTTCATCCCTGACAAATGTAGGAGCAAAATACAGGCAGACTGAACTGACTAAACATCATCAGTTATCAAATATAAATGTCACCAGTAAAATCATACAAGATTGCTTACTCATAAAAAAAAAGGTATTTTTCTAAACATTCATTTTCCCCATATGACATAATAACCGCATAACCCAAATCCATAACAACATTACTCAATGCAAACGTTTTTCTGTTTAAGTAAACATGAAAATTTATTCCCTAGCTGACAAACAACAGCAACCTGCAGAGCCAATAGTTTATCTTTTTCTGCTATTGTAGTATTAGAAGCAAATATGCGTTATCAAAACACAGAGAAATTACATCCAAACTGAAGATCTTACTGCTATATATTATATATATTATATATATATTTTATAAATAAACACAAACTTTTATGACATAAAATTTCTAGCAAGAAACAACGGGGCTCTTCAGAGAATGTTGGCTCTTGGAGCTGCTTGGGGCAGTAAAAGAGGAGCAGAAAGCAGCAACTGTTAATCTGGAGAACTTCAATGTGATCAAACCAAATACATGTCCCGTCCCGGAGACAGAGATTTCATGATTATACCTTCTGTTTTAAGCTAAGGTTTTCTAACTGCTTAAGCAAGAAGATGCTTTTTCACCTTCAATTTCTAGTGGCAAATGGGCTACTCGAAATTCTCTTATTACATTTTGAATTTTGGAATCAGTGTTGTTTGTTTTTGTAGAAATGTCTGAAAAGAAATCTCACTTTAGGGTCACGTTCAGTGGATCATTCTGTGTGACTCACAAATATTGCTCCTCAGCACTTCACTCCAAAGTGCACCAGGTTAATTATTAGATCACAGCTGCTTTCAGAGATGCTTGTGAACAGTAAATGTTGATCTAGAAAGCTTCTCAAGATGCCAAAGATCTTGATCTACTGAGGGATGTTTACATGCTGATCCTTACCTGAAATCTCTTATGAACAGCACAAACAAGTTGCTCCATTTCTGGGTAACAGTTGATGTATGTAAACTGATACTGGTGACCAAAAACCAGGCTCACGGCATTTTTCTTCTCTTTTGCCCTGCAGAGCATTTCAGTGATAAGTCTGACACATTTTCAGTCATCTGTTTCATAATACAGGCAATTTAAAATATGGGACTACTTCAATCAGGTAATTGCTCATTTAAAGAATACATAACAGTACTAAATTTTTGTACTGGACAGTAGACAGTATTAAAAATATATTGAATACTTATGTGGGTACTGTTGGTCACCTAGAGCCCATGTAGAAAGACATCTCAATTTTTATGGTGATATCACCATCATACACTAAGTAAAAAAGGAACTATCAGTGTCTTGCTTTTCATGCTTAAATTACTTTATTAGCCCAATCTCTTCCCTGTTCATATGAAATCATGCCTGACCACATTAACTTCATGCATTTTTTTCCACAGCATACTCTGGGTTCAAATAACTCTGTGTGCATTATTTCTGCAGAAAACAGTAGCAAAGGATCCATACGATTTCACCCAATCTATCCTGCTATCTAAATAAGTATCAATTATGATCTAATACCCCTAGTAATGTCATTATCTGGAAGCATTTTAATATTCATGCCTCAGTAAGCCTACCTCATAAGTTTTGTTTCTAAATGAATTAAAATCTCACTTTGGAGACAAAGTATCTGGAAGTATTTCCATTTATTGATCTTCTTTTCAGTCTGTTGAGTGCTTTACCTGAAGAAAATACTTTTTCGGAAACAAATGCAGTAACATCTACTGGATATGAACTCTGAAAAATAAGTTTTCTTTTTCTCCAGCCTCTCAGAGGAAATAGAGAAACTAGGCAAGACAGGTGCCAATAGAGGCAAACGTACTGATCTACTTGTAATAGACTTCAGACCATTAATGCGCTGGGTAAGGACTGCGTGTAACAGTCAGCTTGCCTAACTACAAACATCGCAGGAATGGGATAAACTTCCTGCAAACATGTGGCTTACAGTCTCGAGCTGGAATTAGATACAATAACGTCACATTCGGGGATGCAGGGACTTCCCAAACTGTTAAGACATCAGAGGTAACAGAAAATTAATCTCTGCCAAAACCTCATCCTGTGTGAGCTCAGAAGGGTTTACTCAAGTTGCTTATTTATGATCCGAGATAAAGAGAAAAAACCTTTTTGACAAAGTCTACAGAGTTGGGTACTCCACCAGCTTCTTTGGGTCATTTGGGAGAATGACACTTAACCATTTGTCTTCTATAGCTGCTTGTTAAACAGTTGGTTTCAAGCAGCTGAACTGTGCTGAAATATGGTGTAGATCAGCTTTGCTGTTTTGTACTTCTGGTTTAGAAGTTGTGTTTACATACTTCATCCATTAATTGGAATCTATGCTTTAGCTACAACTATAAATAACAAGAACAGAAAAAAATATGAAGAAATCTAGTTGTAAAAGAGCACTGAGGGAGTGCCAAAGTAAAGTAAGTTGGCAGAAAATGATTTAGCAGATCTCATAAAAACCTTGTGCTACTATGTTGTAAGTTAACTAAGACAGATATTTAAAGCACGTTTAATCAACATACAAATTTTCAGCATATACCAACAAAAAGTTTATAGTATGAAAGTACCGACAACTGGAAGTTATCTGTAGAATTTTATAAATAAGTACTTGCAGATGGAAATGTAAATTACTTTTCTGAAAAAGCAGCCAGTGCACTGAAAGTGGCTTTTAATAAAACATGAGTGCAGTTGTTTTTTGCCAGTACGGTTCAGAAAAAGTGTCATTATTCTTGTTCTAGCTAATATGTATAGCTGAACAACCATACTTTTCTATTGTACATTCTAGTTACTTTGATTTCTTATATTTTTGTTTAAAAAAATATATTTTCAATCTTTTGAAGTTGAGCCATTGTTTCTTCCAGCTACACATAACAGTATAAAGATAGTACAGAATTAGTCTCGTATTATTGCAGAGAAGATTAAAACAAATTTTTAATTCTTAAAATATCCAAAAACATTGCTTATACGTACACTGGGCTTTGCAAAAGCATTAGTTGTCAAATAATACTTAGTCAAACTCATTTTGGGGAATAAGAGTCAGTGGATCCTAACAGGATCATGGGCACTCCTTTTCAGATAAAAAGCCATTCCAGACAAACCCTCAGCAGATGCAGTGTTTTCATCCTATCTCTAAAACAGGAAACGTGAACAAGGTACAAGAAAAAAATACAAGAGACATAATTCTTTACAGTACAATTCCTTTTGACTTCTACATCTCAGGAAAAAAGCAACCATTCACGTGCTTAAGGTCAGTAAATAACATAAAGCTATTGGAAATACTTGAGCACTTAAAGTAGATGCATTTTTAGAAGCAAGATTACAAAGGTCAAAGGTCACTTATTCTCTCTCATGATTAGCATTGTAACATCAACCCTCAGAGGAAACAGTTCCTCAGCCTGTATGAAATCAATTTAAAGTAATAAATGTGACACTGCATTTGAGAAAAACTAAAGACAGCTGCTGGATAAGATGTGTCTAATATTTGGCTGTTTGAGCTCAGAAGTAGTTTAGGATGGCATATGAAAAGCTATCTAGGCTACAAAGATTACTTATGTGGAATAAGATGTATAAACTCATCAGATTAAGTGTTTTACAATTATTTTTAAGAATACAAAAAAAAAAAATCTTTGTGAGGAGCAGAGGATATGCTTCTATCTAACATTTCAGGAAACAGCCTAACAAAGTTACTGCTCAGCAGCTACTTGTTTTCACTGTAGCAATAGCAACCCAGAAGGGGCATACCTCAGATTGGAGCCAAGTCTCAATTTGAAAAGCATCCAGAACAGTCAAAGTCAGTCACAGTAATTACAGCCTACTCTCAGGTGCATCTCCTGCATCCTCCAATCTCTGATTTCTCCACCTTCACACTCCGTCCTTCACCCCTCTCATCCTCTCTTTCATCATCTTTTTTTTTTCCTCCCCAGAGAAATATTTCCAAATAAATATTTATGACATTCTCTACCTTCACACTGTTCTCAGATATATTACTAGGGTTCATCTGTCCCGACCAGAATAATGTAAAACAGCCCAAACCTGCTACTGACTTTTTAATCAGATTACAAATCAGCTTTCACTTTTCAGCTTTTGTTCATTTCAATAGATTATTTTTTCAGAACTGTATTTTAAAAAAACAAACAAAAAAATTGTTACTTTGTGCTGTCCTAGATTTCACATTCTTTCAAGTTCATTCTAGCTGCCCAACCAAAATCTGAATGTATCACTGTGCACAGAACTGTGTCCAGCAATGCATCCACAGATGCCCAGGACATACACAAAACTAGCTAAACGAAAAAAAAAAAACCTCTTGGGCCTAAACTGGCATACCCTAAAATGCTGTCTAGTTTAGTGAACAGTTATTACCAGTTAAACAACAAGCACATGATATCCCACTGAAGAATTTCCATTAGCTTAGTTCAAAACAAAGTACTGGAAAATCTGGACTGCTTGGAAAGTTGTGTGTCCTATTTTATTACGCTGGCCCACAACATCAGAGGTGGGGGTTGGTGGGATGGAAGTAAAGGCTGAACTTTCCCACCAATATTTCATTGATGTTCAGTGTGACAGACAGCATCAGAGGGGCAGTCTGACCAAATGGTGTATGACATGCAAGTGCACAGGATACAAACGTGTGTCACTGAATTCTTCCCTGCAGAAAATATAGCACTCAATGACATTCA
The DNA here is from genome assembly GCA_037305975.1 of Chrysolophus pictus. NCBI lineage: Eukaryota > Metazoa > Chordata > Aves > Galliformes > Phasianidae > Chrysolophus > Chrysolophus pictus. The sequence continues at coordinate 14,386,718 of CM074586.1, forward strand.
TTGACCCTTGGTGAATATTGGAATGGAGAAGTGAATGGGGACCAACCAGTGGATGTGAGCACAGCGAGGTGGTAGGTGATGCAATTCAGCAATGGCAACAGTGACAGTGGTTCACCTCTGCTGATGCAAACTTTTATGAGCATAGCATACAGGCTCTTGTTCACTGATGCTGAAAATACATAACTAGTGGTGGTGACTATGTCGAAAAGTGCTGTTTTGTAGCTAAGAAACTGAATTATCAAATAGCATTACTGTTTGTTGAATCTGTTGTAGCTTCCATGGAAATCAGTAGGAAGCATTATATTCAGAACAACATACATATAGAAGAAATCCCCAAATCCTTCTGTAGAAAAGGTCTCTTTGTGAGATATTTCAAACACAAAAGCAAATGTGTTTAGAATTCCTCTTTGTTTACAGCCTGCACCATCTCCTATGAAACTTGAGTTGCACTGATACACAGGAATTCTGTTAACCAGCTATGTGAAAGGTACAGTCAACTCAAGATAGTCATTAATCAGACCTCCAGAACTATAAGAACTGTGTTACCTTGGTATATTATTTTGCTTTTATTATTTGAGTACTTGGATTATATTTTAGGTCACAACTCCTTTGCTCTAATTGCATAGAGAAGACTCCTGTGTGTTTCTCTTTAAATGAAAATTCTCAGGATCCCATGATTACTTATCTTACTAAACTAGAATTTAGGAGGAACATCAGCTAACACAGGGCACAGTAATATTGCTTTCAGTCAAATTGCATTTATGCAAATAAAGGTCAGATTTAGTACACTGGATTTACCCAGCTCTCAGTCTGGATAGTGACTCACACATAGGACCTTTTCTAACGAGTTAACGTAGCTTCAAAATGTCATTTACAAAGAAGACAAAAGAAATCACACACACAAAAATGCAAAACCAAAACAGCCCTGGACAGAGACCATAACTGATGTCATCGTAACTTCTGATGCATCAGTGAATTTCCTTTTGCTGTTTGAAATCCTTTGCTAACTCTCTGCATGTAAAACTGTTCACATTTTAGATTGTTCTCAATGTCTCTTTTTCTAAGCTTTTGAAGTAAAGGCAGGAAATAGGACTCACAGATGACACCATTGCGGTTCCTGGTCTAAAGACAAGCAATATAGAAACCTATGCAGTAAAGAAAGTTGCCTATAATCATACATTTTATACCAAGACATCCGTAAGCAGCTGCAAATACATTTTCACCTACCCACACAAACCGCCAGTGAGGTATGTTTTAAGACATACAGCAGATTTAGTCACAAATTCTACAGAATTAAGAAATTCTTCCCCCTGTATGGAGAACAGAACCATGGCAGACCTTACTATTAGGACAAAAGAAACAGCAAAAAGCTGCAGGAATTGGCAGGGTGGAATCTACCAGACACCAAACTGTCTCCCATGCTTAAGCTTCCTTGCAATTACAGTATATCTATATTCTCTTCTTTGTCGAGAACAACTGCACAACATCACTACTTTGAAAAATATTAATAAAAATCATTGTTTAAAAGCACAAACATTTTGGATTTAACTGTGCAATCTATTGCAGAGTACCTGCCTTAACAGGGGGGTTGAACTCAATGATCTCCTGAGGTCTCTTCCAACCCCTGTGATTCTTACATAATTTTGTCTGACTAGGTACCAGCAAATCACACGCAATACATTCATTTTTTAAACACACAAATTTGTCTTTGGATTTATACAAATTTAGACAAATATTTTTGCAAGTAAATCAAGCTCCAAAACCAGGTCAAAGTATTAGGTCGCCTTGCTGAATTACCCTTATTTCAATTAAATTACCATTGCTACTACAGGCTTTTTAAAGCACTACTGTAACTGAAGTTTATTGCTCTCACTCTTACTCTCCCTTATGCTCCTTTAGACATTCTTTCATCCTTTTATTTTGATATTTTCACTCTATTGAATGCGTCAAACCACGTAAGTAGTGATTTTATCTGGTATACTGATTCAGTCTAATATGATATTAAGGAAAATCACACACAAAATCTACACCTTTTTAAAATCGACGTCTATGGTCTCCGTGTTATCACAAATTTGAGAATCATTTCTCTTAAAGCAGCAAGACTGGTGGATCAGATCAACGATTTTCAGATGCAGAGAGCACTAACAAAGCACAGTTGTGAGTAGTCATCTGAAATGGACTTAGATTCATCTCTCTTGAGACTCAATGTCAGCATCAACGATGAAGGTTTCATCTACATTCATTAAGCTGACAGTGATAAAAGGAATTCACAATGATCACACTTGCTCATCTTTCTCAGGGGTCAGCCAACTTAAAAAGGCATTGCCTTCAGGCACTCAGTACCAAATGTCCTTATCTTTAAGAATCAAACTGCAGCCAACAAGTAGAGATGAAATTTACAACATGTATCTATAAGCTGCTATGAATAACAATATACTGTGCTGCTAAACTATATGCTAACAGCCGAAATGCTGTTTTACGATCACGTGATCAACATTTATAGGCTGTTACATCAAATATTCTAGAGTTGTACTGAAATCTAAAGGAGTACAAACTAAATAATAGCAAAATAGCAGAGATGAGGTGATAAGCAGCTTAAATGGAAATGGAATTAAACATTATTTCAGAAAGTAATATTCGCAAATGTTTATTAAGAGCCTAGTATAGTGGGGATGAGATGGGCCATAAAAATCTTTTATATTTCCTCCTACAAGCACCTAAGAAGGATCACTCACTGCTTCTCTACTTCTATCAATTAAATCTCCAGTCCATCTTCACGTAAACTATCTGCATAATACAGATGCCAAAAGGTACTGGCTACATCAGCCAGGAAGTTCACACTGTAATTCAGGATATACCCATATAAGAATATAATATGACAATGAACAACTTAAATTACTGCTTTGAGCCAGTAAGAACCTTCTATACCCAGCTGCAACATGTGATACAAGAAATATGCCACCAGCTGCAATAGCAGATGTTATGGAAACTGATTTCTCAAACAGCATAGCATTGTCACGTGACTTCTACTAAGCTGTGCTGGATGAATCTTGAATTTACAAGGCCAGCTACGCAGCCTGCCTCTGGCCTACAGAACAGTCCATAGAAATCAATGCTGTGTTTCCCAGCAAGCAAAGTGCATTTATCCAAACTGAAAGTGGTGGTAGTTTACATCTGTATAAATTTGCTTTCTTCATTCATACTTTTTATTTCCTTCCTACCTTGACATTTGAGAAAAATCAAGCAGAAGACCATTTTAGGGCAGCATTTTCTAAAGATCACCGTTCGTAATTTAATTTTTTATTCCTTAGTGTCACTAGTTTACATCCTAACTGTAAATTCTCTCTTGTTATTGCCATTGCATGTTGGAAACAATCATAGAACCGGTAAAGTTGGAAAAGACCTTAAAGATCATTGAGTCCATCCACGGCCTGACCATACTACCCTAACTCTAACAACCCTCCACTAAATCACATCCCTGAGCACCACATCCAAATGGACTTTAAACACACCCAGGGATGACAACTCAATCACCTCCCTGGGGAGCCTATTCCAGTGCTTAACATCCCTTTCTGTAAAGTTTTTCTTGATATCCAACTTAAACTTCCCCTAGTGTAACTTGAGGCCATTTCCCCTTGTCCTGTCACCAGTGAGAAGAGACAAACCCCGCTCTCACTGTAAGCACCTTTCTCGTACTGAAAGAGAGCAACACGGTCTCCCCTCAGCCTCTTTTTCCCCAGACTGAACATCCTCAGTTCCTTCAGTCTCACATCATAAGGCATATTCTCAAGCCCTTCACAAGCCTTGTTGCCCTTCTTTGGACCTGCTCCAGCACCTCAATGTCCCTTCTGGACTGAGGTGCCCAAAACTGAATGCAGTACTTGAGGTGAGGCCTCACCAGTGCCGAGTGCAGGGGCAGGATGACTTCCCTAGTCCTGCTCACCACACCATTCCTAATACAAGCCAGGATGCCATTGGCTTTCTTGACCACCTGGGCACACTGCTGACTCATATTCAGCCGACTGTCCATCAGTACACAAGGTCCCTTCCACCAGGAAGCTTTCCAGCCGCTCTTCCCCAAGCCTTTAGGGTTGCCCGGGGTTGTGACTAAAACGCAGGACCTGACAATTGGCCCTATTGAAACTCATGCCATTAACCTCGGCCCATCAATCCAGTCTATCCAGGTCTCTCTGTAGTGCCTTTCTCCCCTCAGGCAGATCAACATCTCTCCCAACTTGGCAAGATAAAGGTTTCAAGACAACTACTCTTTTCAACACAGCACAGAATCTGAATAAATGTTTGAAACTAAAAGTCAGTTCTCTGACTCAGCTTTTCCATCAACAGTCTGCAGTATTCCACATTCCCCTTGATCAGAATAACTGAGGAAGAAGCCTAGTCCCTTCTCAATATGCTCCTGCTCTGGAAGAAAGAGACTTTGTCTTTCTTCTAACTTCATCATTTATTCTTTCTCTCAGCTACTAAGGGATCAAGTAATCATGGAAGTACTGCCTTCCAAAATGTTATTCGCTCATCATTTTGTGATGAGCAGCAACATCCCTTTGTCCAATCGTGCAACGTAGAAATGGATGATTGTCAATAATTCATTCTGCCAGGCGTGAAAGTCTCTTCAGTAAGCTCCTGAAGGCTTTGTTTCGACAAGAAAAAAGACAAAGTAATTCCCAAGAAATGCTCTTTCTGAAAAAGAGTTTACGATCTGACAGATACAAAGAAAAATTTTAATTTAACACAGTTCATGTATTAAAACAAAAAATTACTCTTCAAATTACAAAATACTGCTATGAAGAAAAAGAAGTTTCCTATTGTCAATCTGTCATTCATAAATATTAATTAGTCAGAAGTTAACATGCAGAAGAAATATATATTTGTTGCATTTCAGTCCACAGCAACATGCTGGATTTTAAGCCCAACAGCAAAACAGAATTCTTTTTAATGTTTGAGCATACAAAACAGGTTTGAACAAATGCAGTGATTGCAGATGTCTGCTGGGGATACTGCATACGTCCAAGCCCCAGAACATAACCTAATCATAGAGACATCAGTAGTGTTTTGAGATCCACACGACAAATCTCTATCACATTGTAGTTGGAAGCATAGAGAAAGATAAAATAACCCCAAAACATAAACCTGTTTCTTTGACTCCAATAATAATTATAGATAGAGTGCTAATATTTGAATATGATAATTACAGGTATTTCAAAGTGAACTACAGCTCATGGAACTTATGCGTAGCTCACTCAGCATGTAATACTCAGAAGGCACAGGCAGCAATTTGAAAATGACAATGTTTTCTGATTGAAGAGACAACAATTTATGTAAATTGAAATCATAATTAAAAAGCAATGAATACTTTATCTCAAGGTGTAATTTTAATTCATTGTGAAGGCTTATTTAACACCCATAAGCTCTTATATGCATCTCATCCAACTTTCTTACTAGAAAAAATATTCCTTCCAATGAAGTGCCGTAGTCAATCTTACACAAAGATTTCAAACTATGGTTTCAAATTATTCTGCCTCTTCTTTGGAGAAGAATTTCACCCTCTAATCTGAATTCTGAGTTTTGCAAAACAGAAGGCCCACCCACTGCACAAGAAACTAAAAGACCTCTACAAGAAAGGAAAAAAAAATCACAAATATTCCCTTTGTTCACAGATTTGGGCTGATTCCCGGAGTATAACAGATAATCATCAATCACAGAATCATTACAACAGGCTACCATGATGGAGATGCAGGAAGCACCCAGCCACGTCCCCTTCTCACTGGCTGTGCTGCTTGTGCCATCCCTGTGTACACAGGGTGGGAGCGATCCTCGGTGTGTACAGCAGGAGGTAAATTGTTCTGATCATTCAGTTACAGCAATAGCTGGAAGTAAAGCTGTGCAAAGCAGCTTTGACTCAGAGGAGAATTAAGACATGAGTGTAAATCTATTCCTATGATTTATATTTAAACAAATTTATGTTTTTCTTTCAACTGTGGAGAGTTGTTCATAAGCACAAAAAAAGTCCCTGCAGTTTGTTCTTAAAAAAAAAAAAAGAAATCTGTGCTTTATTATACCAACACTACTCCCGTGTCTGCAAACAGAGAAGGAGTACACACAAATCATATGCAAGAGGCTTTAAGATACAAATAAAGAACATTCTGTGAAACAGAGCTCTTTCAGGCTATGCATTCATAAAGTTATAATCTCTCTCAACATGCTAATTTTTATGTGAAAGCAGATATGCAAAAGTACAAGTAGTTATTAGAAACCCAACTTCCACCTAAGGCATAGTGGCGTCCTCAATTGTATAAGCACAACTGTGATCTTGGCTGTAAAACACAGATGGAAGCATTAATATACAGCGGTTACAGATTAAGGTTCACACCAGCCCCGACACCCAAAATACCTGAAAAATTATTTTACAGCATTTTAAGTTTGGAGTTACAAGCAAAGCATGCATACATCTGGCTAAACACCCCAAGTATCTCCTAAAACAGGGTCTAGTCTCTTCTATAGGAATGTTTGATTAGCCTTTTCACCTGACTAAATTTTTAATCCTAATACTTTTGGAGGTTTAAGGGATTAATAGAACAATTTGTTATTGTTATTTCTGTTAATAATGTCATTTTCATCAATAGGCAATGCTACTATAATACATGGCACGCAAAAAGTAGAAGGAATTTGTACAGCAGAAATTGGACTGTATGTGTTCAATATTAGGAATGAACTTGAAACTAAAGCTGAGAATAAATTAATTAGAAGACTTCAAAAATAGTATTTTTTTTAAAATGTCAAAACAGAGCAACGTTCTTGAATATTTCCAGTGTATTTCTGTAAACAAAGTTAGAGTCAAAGTAACAGTTTCAAATAAGCCATCATTTTCCAGTGAAGGAAAAACAGTAACTGTTCAGCACTTAATGGAAAGAAGGCTCTTTCCAAAGAGAACAAAATTATTACCAAAAAACCACAATAAAAGATGATTCAAGCTCACTGTAATTAAAACTACAGCTAACTACTTGAATATTTTGATCCCAGATTTGTGCTATTTAGAGTTGTGCTTACTTCCAGCTAACTATTAGTGCATTAAAACAGCTATGATATCAAATGAGGTTGAAATAAACACATTCTACAATTAGAAGCTGTGAAATACAACGTATGCTGTGTACAGGCTTCTCTGTGGTAAGGCAAGGTAATCTTAAGAATACAGTTTGCTTTCAAGTAAAAATCTTATCACAAAATGGTGCTTCCTTACATAACTCATAACTTTAGAATCTAAAATGTAACTATTTTTAGGTTAAGGTATGTTTATAGCCTGCTCTGCTTCCCCCTCCCCTCGTAACAACAAGAAAAAAAAAAGCACAAAAAACATGCATCTCTCCATTCATCTTTTTGCTATCACACATGCATCTCACTTGGTATCCATCATCCCTGTGAACCTAAGCAATTTTTTAAAGTGATGGAAAACACAGTACATAAAAAGTAAATTAATTTCAAAATGTTTCAAAGTTGGAAATAAAATTTAAATGATTAAGTCTCAGGTGGCTTTAAAAAGGAAGAGATGATTAAAGATAGTAGTCGTTTTGTAGTTCTCTCATTTTACAACCATAAAAAAAATTGAAATGTATTGTAATTTCTCTCCAATAGATCACGCTGCCCCCTGGAAAAAGGGAGAATGAATTCTGAAGCCTCTTCAATTTATTTCTTCCCATTCTCTCTCCTCTCTAGCAGTGTTAAAATCTAGCAAACAATCTACATGTGTTTGCACAGTGCTCAAAGCGGTCTGTGTCAAATCATTTGTTCTTGGTTGAGAGCTGTCTCACAGAGACAGAATTGCTGAGGTTCCAACAAGATCGCTCCCTCTGGAGAACAGCGGAAGCTGCTGCTGCATATTTTAGGACCTTTTGATTGTGACTTCTCTGGAAAGAAGAAAGGTGAGATGACACAATGGGGTTTTACCTCTGCAGCTCTCACCATTGAGCGAACACTTCATTGTACCTTCCCAGCTTCCCACTTACTGTACAATTTGTTGCATCACTCTATTTAGACAAACTGAAGTCATCAGGTTCTGAAGTTGCAAAATTGAGGAGTAGATTTGACTGCACTCAACCTTCTAGAAGATATCAAAGACTTAATGAACATTTGCCAGAAGCAGCTTTTGGGATGAGTCTTTAAAATCACCTGTCTGTAGAAAACTACAGTGCTTACAGGGCACCGCGCTAATAATTAGTTTTGAAGATCAGCTTGCCTTAAACTCTTAAAATGCTTTCCCACACTGAAGAACTAGAAAAGCAGGTGCAGAGTAAAAATTTACACTAAATACTTTTGAATGATCATTAGATTTTACGGAGCCCAAGTTCCCTGCCAAGTCTGTGCTGCACAAACTCTAATACCTGGCTTGGCAGACAGAGCAGAACAGAGTTTTCTCAAAGATCCATTTGGCCAGGATCTCAGTTTGCCTCTTTACCTGGGCTTGCTGTAATTCATAGGAATGATTTTTTTTTTTCCCAGGTGGATGACTTAAAACATGACACTAATAAATAAATAATGATAGAAAATTGGAACCAGGTATCATTTGTGCATTTCTATTTGAAAGGAAGATGCATTGCAAATAATTGGTTGCACCTTCCAATTTCTATAACAAAATGAAAATAATTACAACTTGAATATCTTATCACCCATTTTTTCCCCCCTTATTTTATTCTAGTAAGAAAACATTTTACAAACATTACAGGTTTAGCTGGAGTCCTTAGCCATGTCCCAGCATCATAATTTCAAACTTCCAAACTTATTAAATATATGCCAGCTTTTTTCTCCCCTCTCCCCACCCCAGCCCCCATAGTTTCATTTTACTGTTTGCAAAGCTAAGACTGCAAAGCATTAAAATTCCTTCTATTTTCTCATTATTAAAATAAAGCTATGAAATTAATTTTAATGGTTTAATTATCTTCTTACAAAGAAAAGTTAAGTAGAAAAAAATATTTATAAAAAAATTTAAAAGCTGTATGCGTTTAACAGAAATGCTTTGTATTCCTATCAGTGGGAAATTCAGATATTCAGCCTACGTGAAATTCTGGCTCTGAGAGCACTGAAAGGGGTTATAGTCATTATTTACGGCATATACTGTCACTGATAAGGAAATAAAATCTTATATAATTATTTACTATAGTCTACCCAAGTATGCAGCAAGGTTAGAGCACCTATCAAATTCTGTTATATTTCCCAGATTATTGAAGGAAGAATTAATGCTTCAAATCAAACTTTGAAGTAAAAAAAGAAGGTGAACGGAAAATAGGAAAGCACCTGGGTTTCTGCTTTGTTACATGTTTGCTGTGGAAACAATCTGCTCAATTTTAATTAGAGTTGACATCAGCAAGAACAGATCCTGCCATCATTTCACAACTAGCTGTTTTTCACTGATGTGTTGATATATATATATTTTTTTTTAAGTATTGAGTTAAAACTTTATACAAAGAAAAATTAAAAAGAAAAGTTTCTAAGATGTAATAAAGGAAGTAGAAAAATCCCTGGAATTGCTAAGAGTGGAATGGGAAGACTAAAAATCTGTAACTGGGATATATATAGTTATCTTACCATCTAAGCTTTCTTAAATTGTTATTTCCAATTGGCAAGTTTCAGTTCTGTTGAATGGCAGCCAGAAAGCTAAGGTGGTATGAAACATTTAAAAAAACATTACTTTTTAACAATGCCGAGAAAAAAATGGTACCTTTTTAACAGCCATGTGTCATAATGACTATTTTTATTTAGGAAAATCTATTTTAATTTAAACATCATAAGCCCATGAGCTATAACGAATAATATATGTATAGTTTTTTAACCATATGCTGTGAACTATTGCAAGAAAACTGTTACTGCTCTTCCCCCTCTTTTAGAAGTTCAAATACATGTGTGTGTTCACATATGCACCTGTTGACAGTGAAGGAAGGAAACCACTAAAATCCATTAGTTAAAATAATGGCAAAATCCAAAAAAGGACATCTTCCCTTGGGGTTGCTTCTTATCCTGTATCTTTCACTGGCCCATTTTTCAAATAAGCCACTTCTTGAACCAGTTCTCCACAGCAAGCTGCTAATGACGATGGCCATCAACACAGATGGTGTGAAATGTCACTATAATTCCTTTCATCTGCTCTTTTCACCAATTCATGCACTGTGTGGTTTGAAGGCAAGTTTTCCTTCTCCAGGTGCTAAGAAATGGAAACGTGTATGGGTGCACACACCTGTGAGCATCAACCTGCTCAGTAATGGAAGGAGAACTAGACTCCCTCTGAATCTTTGAGCAGCATCACTGAAAATGAGTTTTGAAGACCGCCTTCTTCTGTAGTTTTTCCTGTGCAGAACACCAATGAAAAAATGTATGTATGAAGTACTCCTAGATTTTTAAAATGTTATTTAATAATAGTCTGAGACTATCTATCGATAAAAGGATTGGATTATACTGAGTTTTATTGTAACATCGCGTCACGCTTTTTGGGAGCTGACATAATGATTACTTCAGGTGCCCATAGCCATGACTATGCACAAAGGATACTTTACAAGTCTTCAGTGTAAAACTGAAGATGCTAAACATTGCTCACATTGGACTGCCCCATGAGCTATCTACGTGTGTGAAGGAACATAAAGAAAGGAAAAAGACTTTCAGGAACTTCAGGTTTTTCCATAACTACTAAACATAAAGCATGTCATAAACTCACCAACTTTTTACTTAAAGAAAACAGAAAGCCACCACGTGCTTAAGATTGAATTTCCTTATTTAAAGAGGATTTTACAAATAAATTAGCCAGGCTCTTAAAATTGTAAATTGTATGTGCAGCTAAACTGATTGTGCAGTTTACAGAAGTCTGCAATTTAACTTAAACGGAACAAAATATTCAATAAACCAGAAACAAGCAGCAGTATAATTAATCATTTGCTCTTATATAAAGTTTGACTAAAATCATGTGTATTTTTTTATTCACAGCTGGGATATAATCCAAACCAAGAGTTTTATATTAGCAAAATCTGTTCTTCTGTAAGAAAAATAGCTTTATATTCCTGATCAATTTGCTTCTCAGAAATATAGTAAAGAAGATGAGAAAGAAAGCAGACTTCATAGGACAAAGCTTATTTACCTCTCCCAAAAATTATTTTAGACTCTCATTTAAAGCAGACAGGTTTCCAGTAGAAGAATATATAAGAGCACAAAATCTTCACTCCATTACCAGTTGACTATGTATCACGCAAGATTCAACAGGTAAATATAAAGGCATTTACAACACCAATAAAATGGTAATATTTGTAGTCTATCTAGAATCTTACTTATGATATCTAAACTTGGCCACTAGCAGATTCAAATGGTTGCCGTCCATGAAAGATTCAATTTTGAAGAAAGATAATTATATAAATATATATATAAATATATATATAAATAGATCCACATCAATCAAAATACATAACATCAACAAAATCAAATCCTAGCCACATTCATAAGCATAATGATCCAAACTGTAAATTCTTCCTCTGTTTTTAGCTCTTGGCAAACTTCTAATTACAGACCATGCACAGAATCCCAGAAGGATCAAAGCCTTCTGTAAGTGGCAGTAGTAAGAAGCCACCACCAGCACAAGTGCAATGATTCCTGGTTCTGCCCACGAAGGACCCATGTACTATTCTGTTCGGAAGGATATTATCTCAGTGCAAACAAAAGTTAAGCGGTCAAATTGTTGGCGTTGGTATAACTCACTGCAGCACACAAAAACATTGACCATATTATCAGATAACCTCTAATCTCCCTCTTTTTCTAGTTTGGTACTGCTTACACGAAATTCTTCAGAATTATTATTAAATGTAAACTGAACCTACTCTTCTAAACCAAATGTTCTTGAACTTCAGACAGACCCCCCCAAACAAATAAGCTGTTTTGAAAATGATTTCCAGGGCGATGCCTGTTGCCATAGAGATGACATTAAGTGAAAAGGACAAAAAATATAGAGGGTGATAAACTGCATGGTTGGATGACACACTTGACTTCCAAGTCTGTGTTCAAATGAGGCATACATGCCAAGATTTTTTATGAAAGACAAAATTAAAATGTATCACTATCAAGCTGTAACTGACAAGGTATTGTGTGGTGGCTGTTAACATAATGCTCCATATATTTATTGTTTGTCATTTTTCTGGCCCTGATAAAGGTCTTTTAGAGCTGTAAATCATACCATTAAATCTGCCACTAGAAACAGAGGCTGTTTGGAGAATGAAAAGAAAACACAGAACTGAATCACTACTTACAGGTTTCTGCTTCATGACAGATCTTAACTATCACATCAGAGATGACATTTATTCTTCGAATTTGGCACACTTTCAAAAGCCAGGCTGCTGGCTTGTGACCTAACTGGAGGACAAATTCTCCTGGCTGCTTACCATAGCCATTTATTGTGCACATACAGTATACAGGAATGTCCACAGGGCTTAAGATTATATGAAATTATTCACAAGTTTAAAAATATTGATTCATTTACACTACATAGTATTTACAAAATTAGACCTGTCTCCACAGGGTGTTAATGAAGAGGCTGGTTTATTACTATGATCTTGATTGGTAATAGAAGTAATAAAATGCAATAAAACATTTACTTAGGTTCCCACATGAACACTTAGATCGGCACTTGCCAAACAGGACTAGAGAAGCTTAGAACTGACACGTGGCAATCCAAAATGATATAAAACAGAGGCTTGATTGGAGAAATATGTGGCATACAGACGGTTAAGACAGAATGTGTTTCAAGCTAGGTAGAAGGAAAAAAAATTCTTAATATTGTCAATAAGGAAACTGTCATAATTAATGCAGATCCCAGCAGAGATCCCAGCCCAAATCACTGAGGCACCACATGCCACATCAGCACTCACATGTAGCAAATGACAGATATGAACAACAAAAACCTGTAGAGAACAATCCCAAAGTGATATTTTCTGTTCAGTAGAGAAAGATAATATGTATCACAAAACATTCACTTTTTTTTCCCCTCCAGAATACACAGTGTGTGGTAAGACTACTGAGTTAAGAAAATGTTGAAAATGTTTTATGTTTAAAAGCCTGTCACAAATAGGTCCTTTTCCAATTTAAAAAAAGTCAGAGCTTTGGTTGACTTTAGAAACAACTTGGAACCTGTCAACATAACTTTTCAAGACATGGGGCCAAGAAAGCAGAGTATCTACAATGTTAGCCCACGTGGACTATACACATCTTACTTGAGTTAAACTAAATCAAATATTACTGGACTGCTCAGAATTGTATTCAGGAAGAGGCACACTGGAAGAAAGGCAGATCTGGAGAATAGCCTGAGCCAGTTTAAGTCCCAGGTATAAGCAACAGCATTAAAAACACAGCTATGTCTAAAACCACCTAGCTACCTGACGACAATTCTACAGACAGGAGATAGTTAAGAGTCTTGCTAGCGAGATGTTGCTCATCTTGTGTCCAAACAAAACCACACCTTTTAAAAACATACGCCTTTAAAAAATTCTTGTTAAGAATTAGCACTTTGCTTTCACCCCAAACAATTAACATTTCACTATGCATTTCACATGATTTAAAGGAATTACATATGATATAAATGTATAGAGCAAGAAAAACAGAAGTCCGAAATGAAGCATGGTATCTGAATATAATACAAATGTTCCATTAACCAGAAATAAAATGTATTACCAATTAATGTAATTCTGCCAGTAGCATATTCTGAAAGTCACTACTTAAATCCCAGTTTTTCCTCTTGCTAAAAACAAGTTTGATAGTTAACAGAAAGCCTGTTACGCCTAGTTTAACTAAGATGCCTTTGAAATTGTACATATTGCCAAAGTGCTATATGGGCAATAACATGAAATGCTGCAGGCACTGTAGGGTAGACAGCTGGGTGCTTAGTAATCGGAAACTTTTTGAACATCTGAACATAACTAGGTACACTTTATTGCCTACTCTTATTAATGAAACTTTATAAATTTTTTATTGGATTTGTCAGTTAAAATTAAACAAATAAACAGCTTATTGCAGCATGAAACCACCCGATTTCATCCCACTTGTGAATCAATGACCTTTAATGAATAAGTAGAAAGGTAAGAGGGTGTAGATTACAGAACTTTGAGCAGCTCAGGTTCATCTGTTTGCGCGTGAAATTGGATGTTCATATTTCATGCAAAATTATCTTCAGAGAAAACAATTTTCTCCACTGCATTAATATTCTGTACTTTTCAGTGAATTGGTGAAATACAATCACTCAGTCACCTGCATTGACTTCATTTTCCCAGGATATTAGAAAGGACTTTTTTTTTTCTGTTAGTCCTTGAAATCTTTTAGAATTTGATCCTAAAGTCAGCTTAAGTGTAATTAATATGAAGATTTCATGTTTAACACAAACAACAGGAGACAAAAAACACTGATATAAACCCATTTCTCCTAGTTTCCTGTAATATCAAGTATTTTGCCACTAATTAATTCTATATTTTAGTGAAGTGTGATAGTTTTTTCAAAATTAATATATACATGAGTAGTGTTCATAGCAAAACAGAGGGAAATACATAACTAAAAATGTAACTCAAATATCTGAAGAAACCTAATTTTTATGGAAGATTTCATTTATTGTAAAATTCTGTATGCAGTAAAAGGTATAGTGCAGCAACTGTATCTCAGCAGTGATACAGAAACACCATGAAGATGCTAGTTCACTTATCTAGCCACTTATTCTATGCACAGTTTTAGTCCTTATGCTCAAAAAGATTAGGGACATCATTTTACTTTATCATTAAAATTGCATAAAGGAACTACTCTAGTCATAGGTGAAATCTCTCTTTTAAAAATTAAAGCCTAGGGAAAAGAAACTCACTTTCCTAAGTTTCCCTTGTTCATTCATCAGTGGTGACAATGATACCTCTGTTACCTACACTTTGTTACCTTTATACTTTTTAAAACTTGGTGAAGCTATAATATGTTGAAAGATTTTAAGATAAGTCAGCATATGCCTACTTACTTCCAAAAGTTAATAATTCAGTATCAATGAAATAAGGGAAAAATCTGAAAAGGATCACTGGAATTAAATAATCCTAAATCAGATATATCATCCAGCTGTCTATTTCACTGAAATAAAGTCTTCTTACTATATATCCACTGAGCAAACCCGCAAAGTTACTCTGATTAATCTTAAGACAAATCAGTATGGGTGAAAGGCAGTTCCATTCCAGAAGTCTAGGTAAAATTTACGTTCACACACCCTGAGCTCCACTTAAACTCTCATCTTAAAAAAAAAAAAAAAAAGATAAAAAAATATTGCAAATGAAATTAATTTTAACCAAACTTTTAAACAACATATAAAGATAATAACAGTTAGCATTGTAAACGAACTTCCTTTGCTGTAGAGCTGAAAAAGGCCAGTAATTCCCAAACAGCTCCTGAAATCTCACCTCTTTTGTAGTCTAATTGGTTACATCAGTAAATTTCTGAGTGAGTGCTTTAAAAGGATGCAGAACAGGAATAGAAATGCAGCTTTATGGGAAGTGAGGTGTGAGGCCATTAAATGCATTCACTGCATCAGAATGTTTCTAATCCTACTAAGCAATTAAGTAAAATGCATCTTGGAGCAAGTAAATATAACAGTCCTGTTGCTGACTGTAATAATAGATATGGCCAATGCAATAAAACGTGAACATTAGTTGTTAATTAACATGATGAAAACATTTCCCATGTGACAAATTCTTGAATACCTCTCCAAATCATATCAGAGGAAGGAAGCAGAATGAGCAGACCAGTTCAAAGCAGAACAATCTGAATAAGTTTTAAAATCCTAAAAGTAGTAGACTTCCATCACGAAAACTAGGCTAAGTTTACTGGCTATTTATGTACAAAAGGATGCTCTACTTTGAATACTGCAAACTTGTTTTCTACTAAAACTATAAATTACACTAACATAGACTGCAATTAAATATCAGAAATTCCAAAGCTTACCTACAATTGATGCTACACACTGGATCAATCAAAATCACAGTAAGCTAGTTTAAATTTGTTTGAACTACCTGCCTTGTTTACATCCATGTTAATTAGGGACAAGAAATGCTCCTTAAGCTTCCTACTGTATTTTTGAGTTTCTAAATTAACTATGTGAATCAATTAGATCATAGCTCTACTCCCAAATTCCATCAGTACCACTTCCTCCCCCCTGCTTCAGTTGCTCAACGTGGAAGAAGAAACAATATGTACTTTTCTTTATAGAGCAATCTGAGATCTATTAAAAGAAAGTAGTACATAGGCATTCCTTAAATTCAGAAATTAAAATCAGCTATGGTGATTAAATAAAATGCTTGGTAAGTAAGGTAAAGACATTAGTGGTAGCTTTAAAGTGCAGAAACAGCAACACAGCACATTGGGAATACGTAAAGATCTAATTAAGAGTATAAATGAAGCATAACAATCTTCCAGAGATGCTTATGGAATAAAGACTAAGCTTTGTTTATGTAGTATCAACTGCCTGACTAGTTTGTTTTTAAAATGAGAAATAAAGCAGGAATTTTACTAGAACAATGAGATGAACAATGAAATAATTTGACTTCCATTGTTCAATAACCTGAAACTAACTGCACGATTGATTAGAATGAGGTATGTTGGGACAAACTGTAGATAGATCAATGTCAAACACCAAGGCTGACTATGCTGAACGTTTGACAATGATCTGATACAGGTAAAAGAATTAACTTTAAGCTTTCAACCTTAGCACACCAATGGACATAGCGTATTGGCTCTGCTATTTGATGTGAATAAATATTTTTTTCCTACATATATAAAAAACACAGTGGTGACTTCCAGCCTTAAACTAAAAAGTGATCAAACATGCTCTTAACTGAGCTTACAGTTGTTAGTAAAGGTCATCTTAATAACGTAACTCATTAACATGTATTTATACACGAACAGTTAGCACATCACTTTCAGGGTCTGGGTAAAACATTTCTCCAGAACTGACTGAATGAATAGATTAAAGTGAGTTAATCAGAAACAATCATTATATTAATGTTCCCTAAGTATTAGGAATGTCTTAAACTATTTATCTAAAAGACGTGAGGTAATAAAGAGATTTGTGAAGATATGAGAAACAAGGAAACAAACCAAAACAAAGTGAAAACAAAAAGAAAAGTCTTTTCTTTGTTGTTGTTATATTAGTTCTTTTATTTCCTCGACTTACTACATAGTTCATTAAAGGTCTTCTAATTTTTGAGCTACTGTGACAGGAATTTTTTTCCCCAGGATGGTAGCCCAACAGAGTAGCCTAAAGTAGCATAAAAGCAGATTGCTTAGAGCAGCCTTTCTTTATTTAAAATAGTATTTAAACACTGATGACTGTAAAATATTGAGCAGGCACTATTATTTGCTAGTAGAAACTAGCCAAAATATAAATAAGCCAAAAATAGCAAAAACAGAGATTGGTTTGGGTTGGAAGGCACCTTGAAGGTCATCTATTTATATCCCCCCCTGCCACAAATAACTTTTTTTATAGTTTAAGTGACACATGGCTGTCATAATTCTACTTAAATGAATTTTAACTATACATACGTATATATACACACACATACACTCTGAACTAATGATCAGCTTGAATTACGAGAATATCTTTAGATTATCTAAGACAGGCACATCCAACCCATGGCCCAGCCCAGCTCACACTGTGGCCACCCCCTACCCTGCGTCCCATCTCGACAGCAGCTCCAACCCAGCAGCTCAGCCCCATAATGGTACTCAGCACTGACAAAACATCAATGTGCTATGAACCCCATCTGGGCTGAAACAGAAGTGTAGGGAGGGCACAGTGCAGTACTAAATCAAGCAATAAGAAATAAATTCACAGATTTTTTAGTCTGTGGCTAAATGCAGTCCTGTGAACAGCAAAAAATACAAAGTTGTGCTTCCTACTTTGAGAAAGGAATTTGAGAACAGGTTTCAAGATTGCAAAAAAAAAAAAATCATCAATTTTTTGGTTTCTTTGCGACTCCGTTTTCAGTCAACACAAATACAATATCTACAAGTTTTCAAATGGAACATATGATCACAGAGGTTGATGTTGGTGATACAGCAGTAGAGATTGAACCTTCCCATCAAAATCCCATTACATTTTGTCGCTGCAATCTGTCTCATAGCACAGAGGCAGTCTGACAGACTCATATCTGACACATGGGGATGAAGCAAACGCGTCATTGAATTCCTCCATATGGAAAAAATGATATCCATCAGCATTCAGCGATGTTTCCTGAACATTTATGGAGATCAAAGAGTGGATGTGAGCACAGTGAGGCAGTGGGCAGTGTTTTAGCCGTGGTGACAGTGGTCACCTCTGCTGGTGCAGATTGTTACAAGTATAGCATGCAGGCTTTGGTTCATCACCAGTGAAAATTCAGAGCTAACGTTGGAAACTATGCTGAAAAAGTAGTGTTTTGAAGCTGATAATTTGTTTCATTAAATACTGTAGTTGTGCTCTTTATATCAGTTGTAGTTTGGATGGGAATAGTTAAGAGGCATTACTTTTGGAGAAGCAATTGTAGATTCTGCCTTAAACAACTCAGTTTCATTCAGAGCAGCCCAGGCAAGCCAAAGAGTTGGACACCAATGAATTTTTTTTTCCTGCGAATTCTGATATATATTTACAAACATTTTCATTTAGGTCAATGTTCCCATTAGAATCTAATAGGTATATTAAATATAAAAAAAATCCATCTATATTCAAAATATAGATATCATACTGGATAAAACTTATCTCTAAAAAAACACAGATTAAAGCAAGTTTCAATATGTAATGATGAAATAAGTGATTAATCATTACCTATTCAGTTTCTTCAATTATTAGATTTACTGAAAAAGATCACTTTTGCCTGAAAACTATAAAGTAATTGCCACTCAAAAAATTTTATTCTGGCAGGTAATTAGTAGTAAGCATTAAAACTGTTTCTGCATGTATTACATGTAGAACAGGAGCATTAGTTATTTTCTTTGCATTGTTTAAGACATAAGTTTCTTAGCATACATCTACAAATGGAAAACAAATGCAACAGTATTACCTACATATATCTAGCATGTTTACTCAAAACAAAACAAACAACAACAACCACCCCCAACTTTAAATACATTGTCTCTTCATAGCACTCAACTTAGAGAAAGGGTCACAACATGCAACAGTCAGTCACAAAAGGGGATTCCAGGCTGCCATCCTCAAGCATCCTGAAAACCTGCCCCATCCATGATGCAAAGGATAGCTCCCTGCATTTCTGTTCAAATGTCTTCAAATTTGCCTGTCAGTAGGAAAGTTAGTTGAAATACGATGATGATTTTTGTCTGTTGAAACTAAGGAAGAGACTAGAAGCTCAATGTTTTCAAAAAAACACTGGATGAAGCAGCTTCCATTCACTGCTGACCAGGACTCAGTTTCAGATCTGGGATTAAAGTGTGAAAGACTGTCCTAGTAACAACCTCCAAACAAAGCAGGCTTAGAAATTACAGTATTCCAGATAAACTCATTCTTGTTTTTCTACCCCGCCTATTCGTATACGTCTTTCAAGAGGTGCTATGGTGGTGCTTAGAAGATAATATACATTTAGGAATCCCAAAAGCTAACAAAAGAACAATTATAATTCTGATCTTTAGAAGTTATAATACTCAGCAATGTTTTGTAGGACTGAATACCAAAATATAAGAAAAATTATAAAAATGTATTTAAATTGAAATTACAAATTGTACTCACCACTTAGTTATGGTTATATTCAGCTATATCTTTCCTGCCATCAGTAGGAACAATATACATTCAGCTTACTTCAGAAGAAAGGAAACATTATATATTTGAAAGAAGTTTACTGGACCACCATTAGCTTTTCATTTGGAATGGTCCTTGGCCATCAAAACCATTACAGATTAATGCTGAAGCCTGCTGGAGACTATGTTCTGTCTCATATCAAACACGGATAAGTGGTCCCCTGTAATTTTTATGACTGTGGTGTCAAAAGTCTTCCATCCAAATCGCAATAAATATTGTAATGAAGTCTGGAAGCAAGGCCATTTGTACTTGCTCGAGGCTGAGAATTAAGATAGCCTGTTTCTAGTTAGACAGTCATTAGAAAGATCTAACATACATGGTAAATGGTTTCCTGTTCTGAGTACTTAAAACCAGTTTTAGTAAAATTGACTTCCTGAACATTTTCTTCTATCTTCACCAATAAGCAAATTTGAATTGTACACATTTCCAAAAGATAGGTTCTCCACACACAGACCACCAGATAGATATCTTTAATTCAAGTAAATGAAGAGCCCAATTCTGCAGGTAGCTGTCTATATTAGTATATTTTTATGCTGATCCAAAGCCCATTTAATCAAAATGCACAATTCAGGTACACATTACCAAAGAATGAGTAACACACTCATTCATTTTCTCTAGAAAAGAACTGATATAAATTTATCTTTCTGTCTTCTTCAGCTTCATTCATGATTTCGAGTCATGAAGGTAAACTAAAATTGCATTTGTAAATGAGATTTTGAAGTTAGTCAAATTGGTGTACAGATTTAGTTTCTCTGTCTATGAATTAGATTTGAACTCTTAGCTTAATCAGTGACAATAATGTGAAACTCAGCTATCGTTCATGGTGAGTTGGATTTTGAATGATGAAGTATAGCAAAACATAAAACAAGCTCGGTTGAGAACGCACAGAGAATGTAACTCATACATATATTGTAGTTATTTGAAGAAAAACGTGTCTTTGCTATTTAGGCTTAAGACTGGCAAAACAATGAGTCACTTGGGAAAATCTGGTCCATCATTCTGCTCTTCAAAATCCTGTTTGAGATTGCAAGGCTTTGCATGGATAGCATAAAAATATTTTGATACTTGACTGCCACTCTGCACCTACAAATTCCCAGTAAGACACATAAAGAGAAAATATACCGTGTAGATTTGCACAAAACTACTAAAGAGGCAGACATTTGATTAGTAACACCCATAGGCAGAAGTTACTTAGACGTCTAAGCAGACGTATTAGTCCAAGCATTACTTTTATCCTGCTCTGCGTGTGCAGTTTGCCCAAACTTACCGCTATGAATTGCATGCTTAGACTGCTTTTTTGTTTGGTGGATGCTTCCTTCTATTTCAAAACCTGTCATGTCATTGTTTGCTATATTATGATCTTATCTCTCACCTACTTAGGTTTATTTGTCTATGAAAATATACTGAGTTAGATCTCAATAACCAGGATGCAAAGTTATGTACCTTTAAAGAGTGTCATTTCCTTGGTGCGTTCTAAAAACTCATCAGTTCCTCCTCGCATTTATAAGATCACCTGCACCAGCATTCTACAAAATGATTTTAATAGAACATTTCATGCACCTTAACTAAAAAAATCTGAATGTGAAGTTTGCTTTCGTATGCTCATGTGAACCTACTGGTGGACAATGCACTCAGTTCTGGATTTTGCATCCATATATATAGCACTCATATAGGATACCGGTAAAAAAGTCTGCAAGTAGTAAAATAAATAGACCTCACTATTTATGCTTTTATAATTTTTCAAATAATGATAGCGTATTTAAACTTATATTTGATAGAATAAATTTCCCTTTTTTTAATGTTCTTTCAGAGAAGTGATTAATTATCGATTTCTGCCATTGTAAGCATTGAACAACTGTAATTGCAAGTAAATGCTGAAGTTAATGGAAAAATTACGGCAAACGGTTTCTCTATAGAATTAATGAAACATTTCCACAAAATCTTTTCATAAGAAATGTCTCAATCTTTAAGAAATTGCATTTCCTTCTTCAAAGCTCAATAGTTACATAAATGAACACTCACCAAGGAAATATTTTCTGTTCTTTAAAAATCAGACGAGCACTTGGAAACATTCTTCACTAAACACTTTGTTCACTAAATACTTGGTTAATGCCACATTGTTCTTAATCACAGCCTCTATATTTTATCAACAGACTGGCTTATACTCTAGTAGGTAAGAGCAAGAAAGTGTCCCTTTTCATTGCCAGTCAGTAATGTATATGAAAATGTTATAGCCACATATACAAATGCTTATTCTTGACAGCTTCCTAACCTCAGAGGCCATAATGTTGCTCAACATACAAAACTGGGAAATACTTCAAAATCTATATGACCAAAAGATTTGCCACGTTCAGAGAATTCAAAACCTCCATAGGCAGGAAGAATCACATTCCCTCTTTCAACCACTTTTGCAACTTCAGAGCTTCCCATCAGCTGATCAGCTCTGTTAGGGCACATTTGTGAAATGCTGTAACATAAAATAACTTTGAATAAAATTGACATGTTATTTGGCAAGTTTTTATTCTACTTAGCCACAATTGGATGTGAGGGGAAGTTCTTTACTATAAGAGTGGTGAGGTGCTGGAACAGGCTGCCCAGAGAGGTTGTGAATACTCCGTCCCTGGAGGTGTTCAAGGCCAGGTGGTGGCCCTGCCTGTAGCAGAACTTGATGATCCTTGGGGATCAACCCAAGCTATTCTATGATTGGTTTTATAATGTGAAAAATTACTGTATCCCTTAATTTTTATTGTTAGAGGGGCCTCCTCGAGTATTACTTGAATCACAATAGAGCCTTTATATATATCATACACACACAAGAAAAAAAAAGGTAAGAGATATCTATTACCCAGCACAATATTAGAGATGTTTCCTCTTCAGAATCTTTTTTAAAAAGTCAGTTTATCTCAGTCTGAGGTCTCTCATACAAAGTGGAAAAATACACCAACTGTGTTATCAATATTCTCCCATTCTACAAAGTTACATGTGCATAAGGGACATAAACAATAGCTATGAATGCGCACTGGATCACAGTTAGATTCTTCAAAATTATGGTTATTAAAAATATATGCATTTAAAAAAAATCCTGTATATTTTTTAATAAAAATAGCTAACAATATTGAAATTGGCATATTTTGTGTAATTATATATCAATACAAGCTAATAAACTATTAATAGAGGTAGTGAGAAATCTGAATATTTTGGTCACAAGTACATAAACTGCTCAAGGAATCAATTTCTACTAGAAATATGAAAAATATGAAATTTCCCCCAAATGTTTTCAGTTATGCAACTGAAAAGGGACTGGTTTAATCTGAATAAAGGTAATGTATACCTTCATTATTTCATGTGCCCCAATTTCAGAGAAGTATGGGATACTTCCAATTATGTTAGCATCCTCTATGATGGAGTTTAGACATAATTATCATAATTATGTTGCTTGTATAATGTAAGTGACAATCAATGATCGTGCCAGTTTTCTCCCAGATGACTATTAGTCATAGAAGATGAGAGCCGCAGAACTGCAAATATGTCCTGATTTCAGTTTACAATCCTGAGGTTTGCATTTAAGGATCTTTTCTGTTTCTGCCTCATGTAATCACATTAACTCCCATCACCAAATAAGGAGACACATTGACAGACTTACAAACAACTGTTTTCAGAGTTTCTTCAGCATGAATAATATGCAAAATATGATCAAATTGCCTTAGGAAATGGATTTTAAAGGAATAAATAGGAAACTTCCCTAAAAGTTTAACCCAAGTTAAATCATTCCCTGACAAAGGAAAGAGCTTGATTCAAAGAGTTTTCTTAAATTATTAGCCACATCACTCAGTTATCATAAATCTTTCTAAAATACGTCAATTATTTGTTGCTATTTGAATCACAGGGAAGATATTATATATAGTAGGTAGATTAATAGAAATAAAAACTATGCTTATTTGCAAATAATAAAAAAATAACAGTAGGAAAACTGAAAACTCTCCAGCCTTTCCAGACTATACTTTTACTTTAACACACAATAATTAAGGACAGTAGAGTACAGCTTCCGTATTACTAAGTGTTTCTTACATCCATACAATCATATATGAGTTCAGTGGCCTGTAGATCTGAATTCATATTTTAGACCACTACATACAACAAACCATTTGGTTGTAAGGTCAAAACTTGAACTGTATGTTAAAAATGAATTTTAATAGTGTATCTAACTGAACAAAGAAAGCCAATATAGAAGACATGCAAAATGACAATGTTCACTGAGGTTTTGTTTCCAAATCAAATTCAATTTCTGTCCTGGTTTGTGCAGAAGACTGGTTTACAGTGAGACAAGCAAATGTTTTCCAAGCCCGGAGTCTTTCGCCAGTCACACTCCCAGAGAAGTGATGTACATAAGAGAGATTCCATTGGGCCAGAAAAGAATTTGTTCAGTGGAAGGAAAGCATTTCTGTACATTTTAAATGGATTGTTTTTTAGTTGTAGAAGGGATGCCTCCTGGTTTCTGAATGGGTCAGATGTTGACAGTAAAGAGGGAACTCCACATAAGCAGCAATGAAAGACTACAGCAGCAACAGATTTATATGAAATGTAACTTACGCAGCAAAGGTAGCAAGCATCCTGGTTTTAAGTGGGAAAAGACCACCTTCAAAGAAGAGCTCTTCGAGCAACAAGTTATCCCATAACACGTTATATTTACTGTTAGCCATAGTCAAAGGCAACAGTACAACCTCTAGTAACTCTGACAAAAAATGACCTTTTCCCCTCAAACTTGATATGTACATCTCTGAGTTCAAACAGATTTCACTTCAAGAAAAAACCCTTTAGAAATTTTAATTAAAATTCATATCCTTAAGGGTTTACTTGATCGTGATTTTTTTATTATTGATAACTCCAACCATGCAAAATGCCTCAATCCATCCTGGCATTCCCTAAGCACATTGAGAGGAAGAATTCCTAACTACTAAATGCAAACAAAACCTGTCCTCTTCTATCTGTCTTCTTGTAGGTTTAGACACAAAGGCTATATGGAAAAATGGTTGCGGACAGTGACCAATACTTCAGGATTCAAATGAAACACTTGTTCAGGAAGCATTGATACACATCACATTAGCAGGAATAAATTAACTGTCTCAATCGTTAACTACCTACCCTCTTCATATTTGCCTAGAAAAGATACCATGAATGCTACCCCATGAAGTTACGTTAGGCACCCATTACACAATCCCTGCACATTCTGTAAAATAAATAATAATCTGAGAGCAACCTCCAGCTGAATAAGTATCTGCTCAGAAACTTCAGCAGGTATTATAATGCTACTTGCATGAATACAATTTCTTAAATAAGTAGAAATTTTTGGTTGTATATAAGTGTCAGCAATGGGCATTACTGCTTGCTTTTATACTTCAAGAATAATCAATGCTATACTACTGTCATTAATAAAAAATGAGTCAATAGGCACAAACTTTTAATATAAACCTAATTATGAGCATCTCTTTGCATGAAACTAAAGATATTGAAAATGTTGACATTGGTGATATGCCCTTGGACCAAAAGCCAAGCATTAGTCAATAATCTATTATGATTTTCATTTTGCAGAAGTAATGCCATTATTTCAAAAGGTCTCAAAAATCAATTTAGCATTTAGTATATCTGTGTAATAATGACATCCTAATTAAAAATCCCAATCTGAATAGCACAAAGGATAATGTTTAATCTCTAATCAATGAGTACTGAGAGAAGTTATAGGAGCAATACGCTTTTTAAATGAAGTTTACTGTTTTTTCTCATACATTACATATTACTTCTTATTTGTTGACAGCCACTCTTAAAGTCTGAAAAGATACGCATGCAGACATTCTCCACTACACTCAGCAAATATAATTACAAATTATTTAGAGAAAAATAATGAAGTAATCCATACTAGCTAAAGTGATCAAGTTGTAATTGGTATATATAGAACTTGACTGATAATTTTTTTTAACATGCTAAAGATCTTCAAACTGACAGGCCATCTGCAAGTGAATGCAATTATTCATACATGTTAACAGCTCAGACTACTTACAGAGTTAAAACTACGAGATTTTTTTTCCCCCCAATTATTAGTAAGAATGGTGTTATATGTGAGAATTATTTCTCATTTTCTTTTTTTCTTTTTTAATAATCTGTTCATTTTTCAGTTATTTGTATTAATTTCAGATGGCAGATCCTGAGTAGCTACCAAAAAACATATACACACAAACTCTGCTTTCCTTACAGCATAACACATCTCACGTGGCAATGAATGAATTTCCTTACAAGTGTTCATCAGTGCTCTGGATAGCTATTCAATTACCTGCATGTCAAATGATTATCTGAGAGCTCAATTTCATCCCCATTACCCTTCCTCCACCTCATACCTCATATTTAAAACGCTACTGGAGTGTTAACACATCTTTGCACCTGCTATTTCTTTAGTTAATTTCCCATTAAGAGGTGCTGGAGTAACAGATGCCATAATTATTCAATTATTATGCATATTTCACATTTACTGTTTCAAGGCTTTGTATAGGACGGGCCCATTGGATGTCAACTTCAGGAGCAGTGCAGTCTTATACCACTACAGCCTGCTGCAGCCCTCGTGTACAAGTAAAAAATCTAACAAGACCACTGCAAACGTCTGTGAACAAGGGAAGTTTAGGGACACATTTTACATTCTGTTGCTTTCTGTTACTTTGTAGATGTGTGCTGTTCACTGACTCAAACATTACAATTCTTTTTCCAACCCCCAAATTAAAAATAATATGAAGGCTTTCAGTGCAGTATGTTTAGAACATTACAATCAAACTTAGTGAGTTCCTTAAAGGCTGAAAGCACCATCCACACAAGGTGAAAGATCACTCTGGATAACCTCACCAGGGAATCTAAACCTCAGAAAATCCTTCCTAACAGTTTTATGTGCTATTACAATGCATCTGTGCTACTAAATGCGCTATGATAGTAACACTGTTAACGAGGGCCCACAGAACCTACAGCTGAGAGCAAAGACTTCCATGTTATTCTCTGTAAGTGATGATAATCAAATACTATAGCACAGCTCAAGGATTTCCTGGAACATACACATGCAGATGAGAGAAGAAAGAATGGCATCCAGGTGGAATAAGATAGGAAAGTTGTGACAGAGTTTATGACACAGCTCCGCAAACTTTGAGAAAAAAACAGAAAACATGCTAGGTGTAACATACAATGTATATCTATGTAGTAACCCTTTAAAACAAAAACTAGCAAGCAAAAAAAAGTGTCTCAGTTTGAATTTAAAACATATGCATTGTTACAACATAGCACTGACGTACATATTTTTCTGCTTTAAATGTATAACAGATCTCTGACCCTAACATCAACGTCACTCCTCGTTAGTATTCTAAATGCTCAGAAGTCATTTGCAGTCTAAAACAGGAATTAGAGATTTACTAAAGAAAAAGCAACCAATGTTAGTCCCTAGACTCCAGATTCAAAAGGATGCCAGCTGGACTGAAGAATCCTAGCCTATGAAGCATCTTCTCACTCCTCCTTTTTTCTCCTCTACCAATCTGGGACACTAAACCTGTTCTCAGTATGTACATACATAGGAATAGTCTTGTTATTTTCTAAGAATACCAATTAACATGCTTGCATGACAGTGAGGTTTTATGTAGCAGAAATGACTATTTTTATATGCTGTTCCCTCAGGTTGTAGTACAATATAATCTATACATATGTGCTTTTACACATAACATACTTGTAGCCAAAATGTGAGACTGGGTATAAGAAAATTAAATAGAATAAGAACTACCATGTGCCCCACAGTTCAAGGAAACAACAAGTAGCAGCAATGGGAATTAAGCAGAACACTTTATTATTCCAAATATGAAACCAAACTATCTGCCAGACATCCCTTACTTGTTACGGTTTTTCCATATTTAGGTAAACTCATGTATTTATGTACCCTGCAGTGCTAATAGGACCCATCTCTAGTCCTTTCGCAGCAGAAACTGTTGGTACAAATAGCCCCTTTGTGGGGAAAAATACCAGCTTGGCCAAGCTTACATACATTGATTTTTATACTAGCATCCTGACCATGCCTAACAGCTGCTCCTAAATGTAATGAAACTCTGGATTTATTCAGTTAAACAACTTTGCAGACTCCTTAAGCACATGCATTTCCTACAGGTTTT
The DNA here is from genome assembly GCA_037305975.1 of Chrysolophus pictus. NCBI lineage: Eukaryota > Metazoa > Chordata > Aves > Galliformes > Phasianidae > Chrysolophus > Chrysolophus pictus. The sequence continues at coordinate 14,414,729 of CM074586.1, forward strand.
GTATCTGCTTTGATCAGAGAACAAGTTGCAATATATTTCAACTTTTGAAATTGACCTTTGAAACAAATATTATTTGGAAATCTTAAATATTTGGGTATGTAGACATTAAAAATCTTCCTATTTTCTTCTTACTCAGTTTTAAATAATATAGAACATGCCCACAAATCTCTCATGACTTTCTCATGCACATCCTTAAGAGAAGGTGTGAAATGAGCCCTGCTAAGAGCTTTTTCCACAATCACTCAAGTGTTCTGTAGCTATACAGTCACTAAGATGTTCACGTTTTCTACACCTAAATAAGCCTAATACTTCCGAGTGGTTAAGAAGTTCCTTGAAGGCAATGGCACCTATTGAAACTGAAGGCAGATTCTAAGTTGATCTTTTAAAATTTTCCTTAAAATAGCAAGATTAAAGTGCACTAACCTTTCTTTCCCATCATACGCATACTCTTCAAGGCATCAACTGTACTGGTTCAAAGATCGTGATGACTTAGATTGATCTCTGTATTGTGCAGAGATCTACGTGATTTTGAGCATTAATACAGAGGTCAGCCTTTACTCCAGGTGAGCCTAGCCCACACTACTCACTTCCAAAAAGCAATTCACAGGTGCTATTCAAAGGGCAATTACATTTGTAGGACTCCTAAATTCTAAAAAAGATGCTATGTTACTTGTTCCTCTTTATAAACATCACAAATATCTTATAACTAGTGGGACATACATGGTCAGGGACTTCTATGATAATTACATAAGGAAAAATAAGAGTAAGCACAGGACATTTGGGCTTATTTCGAATCAGAAGAAATGTGTTATAAGACTTTCAATGGTGTTTTTAAAGACAATAAATTCAGCGTGAACTTCATTTATGAGTTTAGAGTGAGAAAGCCATACTTTGCAGAAATAAGAAAAGTTCTGAAAGAACTTCCTAAATTTCTGAAGTAGATGACATTAAAGGAACATTTATACTCAGAGAAACATGAAACATGGTCATAAGAAATCCTATCCATGTGCACACCTACCTCATGCAGACTACGCAGCAAATGAGCAAAGTCTGCACCTTTACCCAGAAGAGTCTGTGCTGCCAATCTTTATGAATGCACAGTGAAAACACTATTATTCCTCAAATAAACACTAATACAGCAATGGCAGGTAACACAATGTAAAGCTAATTTTACTGTATCTAATTAATAGAATATTGTCTCATATTAAAGAAATGTCCCATAGTTTTTCATAAAGATTCAAAATTTTATCTTACTCCAAACAATACTTGGCACGCAGGTTGTTCTTCATCAATGGCAAAATTACAGAACTCATGGTGAGGACTATATTGAAAAAAAATAGTGCTTTGCAGTTGAAAATTTACTCTACGAAAGTGTCACTGTGCTCTTTGTATCTGCTGTAGTTTCCATGGCAATAAATAGAAGGCATTACCTTTGGATTGACCTACGTACACTTTTCTTCACTTTTTTTCCCCCTCAAACAAAGTCGATTCTATTATTCATCTGCAGTGGAAATATTTCTTGAGTTCTGACAGGGGGAACTATTATTTCAAATTACTACAGAGCATGTACCTATGCACTGCATTCCAAAAAGTTATCAGATAAAATTATTTAATTGCACCAGAAATTTCGGAGCAGCTGGGAAAGAGGAAGCAGGTGGGACAATTTTCACAAAGCATTTTAGCAAAACTGTTGACCACTTAAGAAAAAGGAATGACTTTGTATGTTGTAACATAATCTCATAAAGGATGAACATCCCAAGGCACTCATCATTTGTATGTAAAATATTAAAATGAAGATTATTTCTAGTTTACATTCTTATCCTTTCTATATATAGATGTTTGATTTCCTATTCATAATATAGTTCAAGAGTCTGCTGTCGAGGGCCAGAAATAAAAGAAAATCCACATGAATCACTGAACTAAAAATTTGCTCCAACTTTAGTAGCAATTCCCATGACGCTTAACTAAGTTTAACAATTCATAGTAGCAAGCAAGCTACAGATGCTTTTTGTCATGAGAATATTAAAAACAGAAGAAAAGATCATTCTTATAAACAGACAGCCTGACAATGAATTGCGATGATTCAAAACTCGTTGTTTGAACATGAAGAACACATGGCTATTATACATCTACTCATACAACCGGTTCTTCCATAGCTAATCAGAAAATCACTGATGGAGACAGAAATGCTCCCCTTGAGTTTTTAACTGAAGGTAACAAACCCATCATATATTTTCAAGTGGTGAACAGTTAGATGTCTCTAAAAGAACTACTCACACCGAAAGTAGCTGATTTAAAGCAACCGAGAAGTTTTTAAAATCTTAATCGATTGTCATTTTGGAAAGTTCACAACTTTTTATTTTTCAACTACATCTTTACTTAAATCTCTTATCGCTTAACAGCTCGCCTTCATCCTTAAGTGTTCACAAAACTTACACAAGAATGTTCAAAAAAGCAATGTATAATATTGCTTTTAAAGACTTTTGCAGGAACCAGAAAACACACTGCAACACAATGGAAAGCACAGCAATGACAGCTTAGTAGCAAAGAAATCCTAGGCTGCAGCAAGTGAGGATACGCTCAAATGCACCAGCCATATTTCTGAAATAAAGGGAAGAGGCTGCTTACCCTTGGAAGGCCTCAGATAGGCAAAGATCTCCAGCATGATCACCTAGCCTCCACTGCCAACCCTTAAATGAGGTCTGGGAATGGCTCCACCCCTTCCAGTCATTCAGGTCCATTGCATGCACCTGAGCTCCCCTGGGTTGGCCCTGCCTTCCCACCAGGTGCTCAATCACTGGTTTGAGCTGTGACCTAGCATTTCCACTACACACACACATACTTTTGAGTGACAGTAGTATTCCTAATATATTTTCTTCCTTTGTTGTAAAGAGTAATAAAACACATTTCAGTGTAGCATAGGTGAATAGAGTAGCAATGCTTTGGGTGACAGCAGTAGAAGTGCAACACTGAGTCAAATCTTGAGAGAGTGTTAAATACATGTAAATGTCGAAATAACAAGGCAACGTCCTATTCCACAACTCTTACTAACGAGGTGAATTCTTTTCTGTATTGATTTTAATTAATTCACTTGTGGAAAAAAGTCTTATGTAGCATAATTAAGGGCAGCAGTATAGCCTTGGGTAAGGACCAGACTTACTTTAAAGTATAACGTAATACACAAATTATCAGTATCATAAAATCTAATTTTACATACACATATGAATGTACTAGGGGAATTTTTAATTTTAATTTCAGACGACTATTAGAGAATTTGAAAGAATACACTGAATATACACACCAAGTCTTAATGCAAGATACCGAATTTCAACATAGGAAAAATGATTGGAGAATAGGAGAATGGAATATGGTTCCAAACAAATTTGTAAAAGTGCTTACAGCTTAGAAGTTTATGAGATTGCCTGTAGCTGGGAGAAATTGTGATACACACAGTAGGAATTATATGCATTCAGTATAACATCAGACCTTCATTTCATTGATGCATTTAGATGAATGTCTGATACAGCAATTCTTTGAATTTTGTAGCATTTGCATGTATACATATTATTCTAAGCTAAACTCTTTCATAGAGTATGATATTTGTAGCAATTACTGAAAAGACCTATCACCAGAGATTAGTTCTGTACATTAGTGACTAAGCATTCCTAAAGTACACACCACTCAAAATATATTTTATTTGTGCACTAACAATTGTTTTGCTTGCTAAATAAAAAATACATTCATGTCATTCTGACTTTTTTGTTGTCAAATGAATATTCTACAAGGCTCTAATCATTCAACTTTGTAGGTGTACTTCAAAAGCTTCCTTTAAGAATCTTACATTTGATTTCTGGGAAGTATTTTCTCGTTAACGTCTAACATATGTACCCTGTAGGCATGATTCACACAAGCCTCTGGAATTCTAAGGAAATGATGATCAGTCACAGAAACGTGTAAAGATTCAAGAACACTGGCAATTTTCACTTCAAATGTTGTCAGTGAGTTACTATTATAAAAGTACTTTTCTCACCATATCACTAAAAAAAATTCTGTGTATTGTGCAGCTATGAGAAAAGTTACACATTTAATGAACTCTATCACCTGAAGGCATATTTCCTTGAAGTTGAAAACTGAATCTGTTACACTCAGAGAAATGCTAATTATAGCTGATATAGTAGATGCTCAGAATGTCCTGAACAAAGTTTACGTATTGATAGAGGAAGAAGGGCGGACAAAGGAACAGCTAGCCAATCAAGAGATAAAATATGTGCCTCAATGTTCTTGATTCTAACGAATTGAATAATTAAGTGATACAACAATAATCTCGATGTTGACAATACATTTTTGTTCAACAGCATCCTTGGAAGTGTCAACAAACACACGAAATAATAAGGCATAAATTTAAATGTTTGGTTTGTTTTTTAAATGTTGAAAACTATTCACTGAATTACTAAAGAGATGGTAAAAATTAAAAGTAATGAGCTCATTTCAATAAAATTTTATGAGGCTGGTTTCATGCTGACAAAACAGGTCCTGCAGGCAGTACCCCTCCACCTGCCTGCCAGAAAAGGAAAAATCATCTATTTCAAAATATTTTAAAATCTTTTAATGAGGTACTAAAATACAGCTTCAACTGTATAGGCAAAGTACAGGGACTCTGCGTGTCTTTGACGTTACCAACAGCAGCCGTTTACAATACAAGAGAATGGTTTTTTGATTAAATCAAAATTAATATTTGTCAGTTGTAATTACCACATATGGTAAATTTCTCTTGAAGGTTTATTAATAATAATCTCAGTGAGTGATATTACAATATCAACTGAATCCTCCCAAATCATTTTTAGCAAACCAGCATGTATGTATGTTAAAAGAGGAGGAAAAAAAAGCACAACTGAACTAAAACGAAGAATTCCGTTCACGTGGACTGAGTAAGAATACCAACTCACTTTGCTCATGATTGGGCAAAAGATATTCTTATTTTAACAGAGAAAAGCAGAAGTCTGAGCTCTCATACAAGACCATCATATTCATAAACATACAGTTACATGTAAAATACCCAACTCCCACACCAACTATTGTCTGAGAAACAAAATAAAGTAGTAAAATGGCCAAAATCATTTACATACAATACGAAAGTGTCAATGTGTACGTGCACTTTAAATATGTGCTTCTGGAAATACTCACCACTACAAAGCTAATTACTCATTCATACAATTTTCCACAGTGCAAGTATCTGTTTATCAAGTATCTGTAAACAGATACATATCAGAATGACATAGGTTATAAAATAAACGGCAGAATTCTGAATTAGATATTTGTTACAATTTTATCAACTTGAAATTGTCAATACGAAGCACTGCAAATTGAAAAAAAAACAAGAGACTACTTTGTAGTTGTCCTAGGCTTAACTCATTTCAAATACGTTGTATAAATTATTGTAGAAAAAGCGATCCAAATTTAGCAAGTATAATTTGTGTTCAATCAGACAAGTTATAGCAAAAGGAAAAAATGACATGTATGTTTTAACAATATACTATGACATAAGGCCAGTATAAAATAAGAACTAGATACCTTTAATAGCTAAAGTCTGCATGTGTTAGGAGTACCACTAAACATCCTGTTCAAATAGACAGAAATAGAGAGGTCAAGATGGACTTCCTGAAAACGTCCACTACCATGGTGATGAGATAACCTCTGTCCCCTGAATGATTTTCTTCAACTTCTGGCTTTGATTTTGATTGTATTTTAGTTTTTAATGTCAATGTGTATCAGAGACCACTTTAGACATAAGATTTTGAAACTGCTGATCATCAGACTGACAAACTGGCTATAAGTTGTTTCTTACTCTTCCACATGATAAAGCAGGTGTTTGAACAGGTTTAAGCAATATATATACTGAAAAATATAATCACATATACAAGAAATTCAAAATTCAGAAGGAGGAGACAAATATTGTCATCTCAAGTAAAATAAAACTTGATCTACTTCACTGCCATGACTGTTTCTTTGAGTAAAGTGGGACTTCCAATATTACACTATTTCTCTTCCCTGTTCTGTTGTTGACACTCTCAGAAACATCTTCAAAGCACCGTGTGCTTTTGTGTGGTGTAAAACCAGTATGCTTCCAATTTTGCCATCAATCATCTTTAATAGCATATGCTATTAATGTAATTTTGTTATTGAAGATTCCTAAATCTATTCAGTGGTTTGTACAAGACAATTACGTTTTTTGTTACATGCATGCAGGCAATCAGATAGCGCCTTTTTAAATTAGAGCAATTAAACGTGGTCATTATAAATGGTAGTTTATTAAAAAAAATCATGAAGTGTCAATATGACATTCTTTGATTTAAAATAAAATGGCAACAGAATGAGGAGAGATGCATTTTAATTATTTCATTTCAAAGTGTATTTGAAAGATCTTCTTTATGAAAGCATTCTCATGTTGGGAAACGTGTCCACAGTTTTTATTGGTCTATGGCTGGCTTCACAGATATTTCCTAAAATCCTGAAAATCATCTGAAAACTTTTTCCGATACCAAAAGTCCTTCACACATTATAAAGAAACATAAAATAATATTTACATGCACACGACATAATTCATGCACAGAAACTGCCTTTACAGGTAATTTTAAGGGCTCTTAATTTAATTTATCTAGTTCTTTTACATAAAGATCGTTTTTTAATATAGTGTACATATAATACACCATACAAAAATATTTTATTATATATATTATATATTAATATAATATTAATATATATTATATATTAATAATACAAAAAAAAAAAACCTAAGAGTTTTATTCAGATTGAAAAATGAGTATGTAAATACTGCAGAACTGTGAAACTCTGTATTACTACAGAGTAGTGAAATGGTGTTCACTAAAAGCTAAAACAAAATATTTTCCCCTAGAATAGACAGAATTTCCCAGTTTTGAGACCTGCTAAATCTCTCATGTGATGAGCAGGAAGTGAGTGAAACAACTTCCACATATTTCCTATTTGGTTTTAGTGAAAGAGAACTTAACGAGAAGTACCAGTTTCAGTTAGGGAATATTGGTCTGACTCTCCTGTATGCTTTCCATTTACCTATTGTACACTGAAAGATCTCAACAACATTAAGCTGCTTACAGTATTCTTTAAGTGGTCTGGATCATTAGTGACAGCACTCTAGGTGTGATATCAACCCTATAGTGAGAAGAATACATAGCTACATAGAGAGTTCTCTTTCCCACAGGAAAAAGTCACTGCAGAAGGCATATATAAAGTGGGTTCCCTTCCAAAGTTATCAAAAGAAATTCTCCATCCTGATCTCAGTAAGGTTATTCAAGGGAAATGAAGTGTGCCAACTAGAAAAATCAATAATGGTGAATGAAAGAACGATATGCTTAATTTTCCCTAAATTCTATGAGTTACTCTTAAAAGTAACTGATTCTGTTCTGAAAATAGGACTTATTTCTTAAACAAAAATTATTTATCAATGCTGTGAATATGTGAAAAGTGAACAAACAAAAATATTTTTTAAAAAGACTAGTCTGATACTATGGACAAAAAATCATGTTTACAATGCAAGCTCACTAACGGTATTTTGCCTTTGGAAAATGTAAAACATTAGATGTCATTACAGTAGCACATTCTATGAAAAAAATATAGTTAAAATCTGACAACCAATTAATTCCAATATTATACAATATTATATAGAAAAACTAATTAGGAAATACAGTCATTACTTAGGTGTAAGTGATTTTAATAAGCTTGTAATCAGGAGGGAGTCAGACTTCGCACTGTCTGATAATGATAGGACAAGGGGGAACAGTTTTAAACCAAAAGAGGGGAGATGTTGATTAGATGATAGGAGTTACACTGTTTTTCACTCATAGGATGGTGAGGCTCATCCCTGGAGGTGTTCAGGGACAGGTTAGATGGGGCCCTGGGCAACCTGATCTAGTGCCTGATTTAGTAGTTAGCAACCCTACCATGACAGTGGATTGGAACTAGATGATCTTTAAGGGTCCTTTCTAACCCAAGCCATTCTATGATTCTATAAATATGGGTAAGAAAAAGCTCTTAGCTTTTAAATAGAAGATAGATCTGATTACTAAGAATAGTGGTTAAAATATTAAAGATTGGCTCACACATACTTCTTTGCACTTGAGTGCAAGTGATAACCATGATCTGGCTGGGGTTGATATAGGAATTCTCCTCCTACAACCTTGATTTCAATTCTCTCCCCTCCAATCCCAAAAGTAGTCATTAAGATATGAATGCCCTGTACAGCATCACTTTGTGTTCTACCACTGATGCTTGAACTGTAATGCTATAATCAAGACTGAACTAGCATATTTTCAAGAACAAATCAACATCAAAAATAATGAAATAATTTTTTTTTGTGCTTTCCTAAAGTCTTTGCAGTTAAACAAGGCTGTACAACCTGTCAATCTTGCATTATTTATTGGATGCAAATACAACTACATCCTGTTGCAGCTTATAGTACAGAAGAGATACAAGCAAATTCTTTCTTAGGATCATAGAATCACCAAAGTTGGAAAAGACCTCCAACATCATCTAGTCCAACAGTCCACCTGCCACCAATATTTTCACACTAAACCATGTCCCTTAGTACAACATCTAAACATTTCTTGAATGCCTCCAGAGACAATGACTCAACCACCTTCCTGGGCAGCCCGTTTCAGCACCTGACCACTCTTCTGGAGAATAATTTTTCCCTAATATCCAACTTGAACAACCCTCTTGCTGAATTGCTAGTTGAACAGGAGAAGAGGCCAACCGCACCACCACCACAATCTCTTTTCAAGTAGTAATAGAGGGTGATAAGGTGATAAGGTGTCCCCTGAGCCTCCTCTTCTCCAGACTGAAAAACCCCAGTTCCCTCAGCCGTTCCTCATAAGACTTGTGCTCCAGACCCCTCACCAGCTCTTTTGCCGTTCTCTGGACATGCTCCCAGGCCTCAAAGTCTTTCTTGTAGGGAGAGGCCCAAAACTGAACACAGTACTCAAGGTGCACTCTTTCAAAAGTTTAACTTTCTCCTTTTCAAATTTATATATTTATGCCGATTAAATAAAATTGAGATCTTCAAATAAAGCTAAAAACAAACTGCAAATGAATAGACAACTATTTTAACTTCTGATATTGATACAATTTTCACAATACACGCAGTTTTTCTCCAAAGAAATTTCCTCTTGACACCATGGCTAGATGCTAAAGCCAAGAAGCCATCCAAATAATTCACACTTATGATAATTTTTCAGCCATTTTACAATAAAAAACTTCAAATAAATAAAATATTTAGCATGAAGCATTACAGAAGAATCTACAAGCACAGCATCACAAGCACTTGGTGTTGTATAAACTAGCAAAGAGAAGTTCCCCTTCATTAGATAGCTATTAAACTTCAGGGTGACGGGTGGCATATCTTTCAGGCTATGAACCAGAAAAATGATGCTTCTAACAGTATTTGGAATGACAATAGACAAGACAGACTGATTTACCATGGACAGACGGGAGGAGGTTGGCTAGCCAGCATTTGTTACTACTAGCACATGTATGAAGGTCTCATAGGTATGTGCATGCGTTCATAAAAAGGTATTTTTGGAAACAAATTTTTTAAAAAATTATTTAACTATGCCAGTTCACATGTGCTAAAGAAAAATGTATTACCCTTGAAATAACTGTAAGAAGAAGGCTTCAGATTTCTTCAGAGGCTTCAAACAGAAGGGAAGACAGTAAAAGGACTGGAAGATTAAAAATCAAAAGAAGGCATTTAGAATCATCTGCTTCTATGGAAAAAATCCCTCACTGAGGTCCTTAAGCACATGAATTACTACATTTACTATTCCAAATGAGTTTTGACCATTTAAAAATACGTCCACAATAATTCCAAAAAATAAAAGCAACACAATGTTATGGCTTTCTGCATATTAAGTGTTTTATGTTCATTTAGTTTTAAATAATTGACACTTACCTACCCAGAAACATTGGAAACCTAACTGAAAGTGAAAATCTAATAGAAATGCTATAAAAGACACTGGATTTTATAAAAAATAAATAAGGCTGTAAGCAGAACACAGATGGCTATTTATGTATAAAAATTAGAACCTCAGCACCACTTAAGACAGTAATACCAATATAAAAAATAATCTTTAATGCCAGAACATGCCTGTTTATTACAAAGCTAACATCTTTAAGTGGTAAGTAGAGATGAAAACACTGACATTTTTTTGGAAACGGGTGGGAATTGAAAGGAACAGGATGTCCATCCACAAGGGGCTAAGCTAGGGTTAGCAAGCTAATTTAACTTGTGACCTGAGCTAGACTTTTGAACCCATTCTATCAGAGGTGAAGAACTAAGGTATTAAGCTTGATTCATTTCAAAGTGCTCTAGCAACATAACAAATGTTTTTAATAAGATCTACAGCTCTACTGGGAAAACAGCACCAGAAAAGCCCAAGTGCTCCTTTAATGTTTAAAACTTGATTAAATATTTACAGTAGCATAAAACTGAAAATCAGTAAGCTCCTCCTTGACTAGAGTGTATCAAATCATATTTATCACAGCTTATCAAAACTGACAATTATAATCATTTTTAGAAACAAATACAGAAAGCTTAATTTACGTAGGCAAAATCTCTGTGTCATCTTTGTCATATGCCAGTGTGTCTTTGACTAGAAACGCATGATTTTACTCGCTTTTCAAAGAAAGAACAGCACTGGATGTACTTACTAAAAAACACTTTTCATTTAAAAGACTATGAGACATCTGAGAGGAAATACTTATTTAACCTCGTCTGCACATACACACCCTTCCTTACATTCTGAAGGATTATTCTGGATCTTTACCAAGTCAGCAATTTTTACTTTTGATTTGGGTTTTCAAATTTCTTTTACTGTCCTTAAGTGTAACGAATGTAAGCCTCTCTGATAGAAAGTTTTTTTTCTCAGCTGCCCCCTCCCTCCCCATACAGTGTAGAGACAGATTTCAAATTACTTCAGTACAGACCCTAGACAAGCATTCTGGTGCTTGAACCACATCAGCATGGCAAAACTGTGCTCATATTATGACCGAAATTATTCTGTAAGTCTATTTTGATTGAAAAAGTTTGTAACCTTTGTGTATCAGACAGAAGTCAGTGAAAGAAAGTTCATCATTCTAAAAATACAAAACTATGACAGAGAAAGTGATCTGGGCAAATTCATACTGCAGAACAGTGTCCTTTGTACATGGAACATCTACTCAAACACCTGCATAGAAGTTTTAGCAAAGTTACTGAAACTACAAAATCCTTAAGAAGAAAAAAACAAATGCAAAACCAAACAAAAAACCTAAAACAAACATAAAGCCTAACACATCAACTTTCTCAGGAATAGATTACTGTACTAAAATAAATATTGGTAAGCAAAAGAAGATAAAAACATGATCAGCTCTTTGCAAATGAAGTCACTAACAACAACAAAAAATTACAGTGAAATCACCATAGTCACAACAAAACAATTTGATTCTATTTTTAACAACAGCATCTGGTACCCCTGGGAGGTTTGCTCTTTAAAAAGACTGCTTATACGGGCTTTCAAAAAGCTAATTTTTACATTGAATCACTTTTGAAGTCTGCACATTCCCAAGTAGTGATACACCTATTCATCCCCAGAAGTCTATCTCCAAGAACACACTAAAGCAAGGACCCAAGAAATCTTGAGAAGATCTTGAGCTTCCATGCTCCAGGCGCTCCTGAGAAAGGCAGAAAAGCTCCTGCCACACTTCAGATCAGCTGCTGGAAAACCACAATGGTTTTCCTGTTTCCAGTCTGAAGTATGTAGAACACGCTGGCTTCCATAACATACAAAACAGTCATTGAGACAAGATCTTCCAGCCAGTGATACTCACGTTAGTAAGAATGGAAACACAAAAACATGATCTATTTCTTAATTGTATGTTTTACAAAACCAGAGGCAAGCAGTGTGACTGAGTAAGCAGAGCAAACCACCAGGACTACGAAACCAAGACTCCTAACCCAAGTCAAGCCGTCGCTTTGTGCAAGCTGCTAACTTCTTGTGTCTCAAGCTTCCCAGATGTACAGTTTGGCAAAAATACATTTTCAATGAAAAACATATGCTATTTCAAAAAAGGTGAGCTCTCCAGGATAAATAAACTTTAGATTTTACTACACCAAAGATTCCCACATCTCTTTTAAAGAAATAATTACACTATTTGGGTTTAGTTTGAGAATCTGGAGGTAAATAAGAATTCCTATAAGGAAACCTAACATTGCCAGCCACCTTGCATCCATTCATGCAACTATGAAGAGCATTTATATGGCACTGCAAAGAAAGCAAACTGCTCTTTTTGAATTACTATACTTCCTTGTAGTTTTCAGCTTTATGCACTCGGTTACAAATTACCATCTGCACCATGTATGTTAATAGCTAGATGATAGTATTCATACATAGAGGCAGCCACATTCCATCTGCTCTGCAGTTAGGCCACACATAACTCAGTCCCACCTTTAGACAAAACAACTGCTGTTTTCTCAGAATGACTATGAAATTAAATGATTGATGACACGGGCAGCTACCATCTAACATTCAACCAAATGTGCATTTAGCATTTAGGCTTCACCTGTTCTGGGCATAAAAGAAAATGGGCTTTTTTCTCAATAGTTATTTGTAGAGAAGAAGTCTGACTCAGATGCAACTTCAAGGAAGCACCAGAGGAATGTTGACCCTTTACCCCTCACCCTTCATCTGAGGCACTGCTTTTAGTTGCATATTTAGTAGGTATTTACTCTTCCAGAAAAAAAACTTGCCTGTTGAGCATATAACAATGTTAAAATATTCATAGCATTACTTGAAGATAAATTTATTACTGATAAACTCACATTTGCAACTGATGTAGATTCTGATATTAAAATAAAAGTTTATTATATAATAATTATGAGAAATCTGATATCAATACACACCAACTGGCACTCAGCTCCCAGAATCAGATAATGTTCCTGTAAGGCTTCCATGCATTCTTGGAAAGCAATCAAAGGACTCTTTTTTCCATAAATCTGTTATTTATAGAAAAGCATTTGATTGTTGCATTGAAGTGTGCACTCTACGTGTAAAAAGGTGTTTATGAGTTTTAGTACAGTATAGTTAATACCCAAGCAATACCTAGCCCTTTTATTATAAAGAACCCTTACTGAGGGGATATATTTTGTACTTTTCATCAAGTGCACAGAATACAATTACATTTGCCGGTGGTCTATAATGTAAGCCCCAGCTAAGCTGGACTATAGGCCTATAGCTTATAGACTTGTTGATTCACATATAAGAACAGTTTTATTTTTGTACTCAAACTAAAGAGTGAGATTTGAGAAAAATATTCATAATTTATTTCAGTATAACAAATAAAAACTTGAAGAATGATTTTTAAAAAAAAGCTAAAATGCTCAGGAAAAATATATATTCATTATGCTAGTTATGGGTGGACAGTTGCACATTTTAACATAGAAAAAAAACAAAAAATGTGCAGTGAATACAAAGAACAGACAAAAGATACACACAAAAGATACAATGACATGAAGTACAAATGGAGCAAATATAGAGCCTCCAAAATACTTATTCCACATCATAACTTTAAGCATCTTTAGGGCTGTGCAACTGACAGTATTTCAGAACATAACAGGAAAGAAAAATCCACAAAATTAAAAGTTCCCTCACTATATGAAAATCCCAATTAGCAGTCCCCAGACATCAAGTATCAGCAATTAAGATTAGAAGATTAGCAGTTTCTGATACACCCCAGATTTTTGATACACCCCAGAATTTTGCATGAGCACAGGCTCAGGAAGAAGTTCTTAGAAGTGACAAGCCTTTTTGAGAGATGCATAAGCATACCTAGAACGTACTGAGTTGTGTGCTAACTGCATAAGAACAGGAATAACTGATACGAGCTACACCTTGCATAAATTGTTCTTGCAGTCTGTTTGCCAAAATGTAGGCAAACGTGTACACATTCATAAATCATAGAATTTAAGAGATCTCCTTGCAGAAAGCAGCAGCTATTAAAAACACTTACCAAGGTTGAAGAAATTCAAAAATAGAGTAAATTTGAGCAGGTGATTTTTTCCTCTGCATAACACAAGTAAACTACATTATGACTGATATTTCCAAATTTGGGGAGCATCTGCCCCAGTTTCAACTCAAAATGCAGTAGGGAGAAACTTTTTCTTGTGTTCCACTGCTGATCTCAAAGTTTGCTAGATATTAAATATCTATAGCTCTTCAACATTATGAGTTACTTTATAATACAGGTGAAACTTTCTGTAAAGTATAGATGTGTGCTCTTTTCCTTTCATCTCTGATAGCAAGCTTCATTCAGCCAAATAAATTATCACTCTCCTCATTGCAACATTTTGTGAATTGGAAGGAAAACTATGCATTCAGTGAGGTGAAGTGAGGAGAACAGCAAGATGCACAGGAAACACCTGGAATTTGCTCCAACTTAGTTTAGTGAACTTATCACATCCTTCACCATATTCCTAGTCACCAGTGATGGATAGATGCTTCATTTCAAGACAAGTTTCAGTTAAGCATTTAATCGGGCAATGTTAGGTTTAAGAAGTTCCCACAATTCATTTAATAGAAAAGATGGTTGAATAAATATTTGTAGCTTGACCAGCAAAGTTATCTTCCAGGATTAATTCAATCATAAAACAAAACAATGTTTATACAGATGATCAAAGATTATTCCTTATTACGTGCAAATTTAACTTGGTTTGTGACTGCTAACAGATTACCTTTACAAAAACTGTTTGTTAGTAGTTAAATATTGTTCTTGTAGAGAAATTTAGAATAAATGGGTGAAGTAAAATCTGATAGAGTATGCATAATCCAACACGCTGATATTGTACACAACTTGAGCCATGTGTTTGTACAGGCGAATATATTAAATCCCATCTGTTTTAACCGTTTCTAATGTTATAAATTAGGAAAACATCAAAAATGTCAGGAGACAATGAACACTTATTTGTTGTCTTTCAGCTCTATATTTATTAGACAAGTTTGTTATCAAACTATTCCTCCAAACATGAAAAGAACAGCAGGCCTTCTGGAAAACCAGATGGCTGCTGTGGTTTCGAAACATGTTCTGGAAGGGTTATATAGTTTACATTTTTTCTTTTTCATAAAGGATTGCGTGGGATGCAGCATGGTTCTCAGACACAAAACTCCTGCAAAATAACCCAAGGGGTATGTGGGTGGGAGAGTGGGACTACTTGAGGATACAAAAAGAAAGCAAAATTATCCATGTCACTGAATCTAGGAGACCTTCCTGTAAGAAAAGAGAAGTATTTCAGCTACAGAGGAAAAACAAGAAAAAAATGCTTTCAAACTGCGCAGTCCTAGGCATTTCACTGCCTTTCTCTGAAACAGAAGGGAGTCCTAGACACTGAAATTAAATAGGGGAACAGAAAGAATGGTGAAACATCAGAAAAAAGATGTTTGATGAGATGAATTACATGCATGTTGAGAGGAAAAAAAAGAAAAAGATCACTCTATCAAACTGTGAACATAATCATATTCCAAAAGGAGAAATGTTTCATAACATTTGGCTAGCCATTAAATCAACACACAGCAGGAGGAGAGCCCAAATTTACAGAGGACTCAAAGCCCAATTTAGTGAAGGATTAGAAAAACAAAGAATGCATGACTCCGTCTGGTGCTTCATATTCCTGTTGTTTGCCACACTATTTTCTATTATGACCTTTTGTTTTTTGAGCAAAATAATCCCACTTTCAAAAAATATATGTTTTTATTGGTCACTGCCTTCATTCCTACAACACACACAAAAATCCCAACAGCAACAGAAAAACACCAAACCATTTTTATATAGAACCTGAACGGCCTCTGGGACGGGGTGGTCAATCTCCCTGATCACGACTTTAATTCCTGTATCTTCTTGTCACAGACTTGTAACACAGATCTCAAGAAGCAAAGAAGTCGAGCTGTAGAGCCAGTCCTTTACTGTTTTCTCACTGAGAAAGACAGTGGCTCCCCAGGGCAACCATTCCAGGATATACTGATGCTAAAGCTGATGCCAGAGCTTGCTGAGATTACAAAGCCACACTCTCAACAAGGGCACGTGGTGGAATAATAAGAGGCAATTATGTATACATGTAAAAGTATAAGAACAGAAATTAAATCTGGTTCTGTAATACAGATTTTTTGCTCTAGAAAAATAAAACCTTGAGCTTGGTTTCCATAATCTCTAAATGGCAAATCTGGCACTTTGAGAAAAATTAGTTTTATGTAATAATAGGTAAAATCTAACAAAAAACAAACAAACAAAAAAACAAAAAAACACACATATTGATATTTTTCTAGTAAAAAAAAAAAAAAAGCCTCCAAAATAATTTCATTTTTATATTAAAGATTTAAAAAGAAAAGCCAATTTCTGACATTTTCCTACTCAGATTTTCATCTTTCCTTCTCCCTTCTGTAAAATGAACAATTTCACTAACCTTTATGCATTTAATTTTACAATGACAAACGTTACTTTTTTATATTATGCAGAAATGCATAATTCCTGTAAATGTGTTGCACAGTGTGGATTTTAGTTATAAGATATTAAGAACATGCATGCCAGGATTTTCAGGCAGAGGCCACACAATTCAATACAGAGAAAACTATTACTTCATTCCATCTGCTTTTGGATTGCTCCAAGTCAATAACTTGACCAAACATCTTAAATTCTGCTTGCATAGAAGTTCTAGTGGAGATAAAAAGGACATGTTTGGAAGTCAGAAGGGCTTTACTATTGGCCAAAAGAAAAACATTGGTCAACGCTATTTTTGCTAAGACCTAAGTAGCAAGACACAAACTCAGTTTCCATGCATGTGGTATTACAGTTGACTGGGACAAATAAAGAAAATGTGAAGCTATTCTCAACCTCATGAATTCTGATGATTAAGCTCAGGAACAATAATTTTATTCTGCTGACCAGATTCATCTGTTTCTCAGCACAAAAAGTTATGGAAATGAGTCAAATGCAAGCTTAATTCACATTACCCAAAAATAAGAATCACAGTAACCAAACTGTTCAGATATTTGCCACATACACATGGAAAGTGTGAAACATTTAAGCATTCTCATCTTTCAAGGGAATTCCAGATTTAGAAGATATAGGAAAAACTAATAGATAGTGGAATATCTGTGAGGAAGACATTTTACAGAAACTGTTGAAGAAAATCATCAAATAACAACGCACAATTAATTCTATACTCATTAAGTGATCAAGATAACATTTGAGAATCCCACTAGAAGACTTCGCAGAAAGGACAAGATCATTTTCAACTGCCTCACCATCATTTTTAATGAATATTCTGTAAAATCTTACATTTTCAATGAACACCACACATATCTCAGTGTAAACTTCTCCATTTTTCACTTCAATGAAAATTAATATGCGTGGAGAATATCCACAGCTACAGCACATAAGGAAGACCGAGTCAGACACTTGTATTTTCACTAACATTTCTTAATTGAGAAATAAAAACAACACAAAAACAATCCCACAAGTAAGCATTTAAATCTTCCCAAAATAAGGTTTTAAAATTGTTTTTTCTGTATCTCTTCTCCCTGTTTGATAAAGCTATTTAAAAATGTATCATTTATTCTTCATATTATTATTAAATCATACTTGAATTACAGTACTGTATTTTAGTCCTCATCACTCATCACATTTACCTACAAATACTACTACATTTTATTCACTCAAAACATATCTTTTATTGATACTGTGTCTGTGATAATGATGCAGGTGAATTTTATCATTCCCTTCACCCTACTAGTAATGAACAAATTCACTGCTTATTACTTTGGACTTGATCTCTGGCAAAACACTACTGGAACAAACAATTTGATTTGTCAACACCTTTACAAGGACTCCTCAATCAATGTCACAAATCCAAATTTAAACAGCAAAATACATTTGACTGCAAGACCCCAGACTGATTAGAGCTCCGAGTTCAGTGAATTGCACCAGACAGGACAGCAATCAGATTATTAACTCCACTTGAAAATACTCTCTGCTGCCTGGGATTAGCATGCATATTTTGATATAGATCGATAAGCAATCTCCTTTCTATAAGAAATGCCTGCAACATTCATTTGGCTGATCAAAGGTATATATCAGCTTGTTGTGACAGCTAGCTATTGTTTCCCTCCTTCTTTACAGGAGAGCCTCTATTTAAAAAAAAATAAAAAATCCCTGGCTCCCTTTCACCTAATAGTGGAAGTCAACAGTCACAAAACTCCATCTCCTTCTCAATACCCAAACACAATTAGTACAGAAAGGACATTTGCCTTTTTTGAGGTAACTTCACTTATTTTCACTTCTTGATTTTTTTTCCCCCCTACTTCTAAAACTGTGAACATTACTTTCTAGCCTTCCAAACATTTTCATGGTACTGCTCTCTACTTCACAGATAATTTGATTAGAAATAGAGGAAACTGAAATTTTGGGATCCGTATTTTGTAACAAGGATAATGTTTTCAATATCAACAAAATTTTCCCAGCTTTAGATTAAAAACAAAGAAATCCTATGAGTGTTAAGTTGTTTGCACAATATAGTCTACTTCCATCTACTTAAACCATCAAAGAAGGAAGGCAGGATCTTTTCTCCATAAAGTAACACAACCTCTTCACTGAACACTGGATTTTGTTGCATCTACCAAGAAACCAAAACTTATCTGCCCACTTATTTCAAGATAAAGGCATAGGTATTTCATCCCTCCTCTACATATGAAATAAGCATTATCTCGTCTGAGCTTTTTATCTTTTTGGTAAAAAAAGATGTACTTTTAAAAAGACATGTACAGCTTGAGGAGCCAAAGAAATGGTTTAAAGTCAGATTTTCATTATGTAATCTAGATATCATGCTGCAAGAATTATGCCATCAGACAGTTGATGAGTATTTTGATGTTCCGAGCACCGCACAGCACAGAGGATTCTCCTGTCATGCCCACAGTTCAAAAACAGATAAAAGAACCAATCAGCCTTCACTACTGGACTTATTACTTAATTCAGTGATGATTTTTTTGATGAACTTTATAACTGAATATTTTTTTAAATTATAAATCAGCAACAATGTACAATTGTGCTTAATTCTAAGTTCCTGTTTCACTGAACACAAGTTCCTGTTTCTTCCTCACTACCAGTGACTTCGCCCCTATGCTCTTCGTGGAACAGTCTACTCTGAGCACACCCTGTGCTCTCGGACTTCTGGAGAGAATAAACATTTCTGTTCTTCTCTTGCTCTTATCCCCATGATAATGCAGCTCCTTCATACTCGAGAGCAGCACAGGATATCTGCACTTATAGATTGGATCTGGTCCAGTGTGTGCAACTTCCCTGTGTTGTATTTATGGGTGTAAATTTCAGGCTTGCACAATTTTCCCAATACTTTCTCTCACAATACTGTCTTTGTTATACCCATAGGCCTATTCCTAACAGAAGTGGGAGATTAATACCTAAAGTACTATAAACAAGATAGCTTTTTCACCACTGAATCTTCAAGGAAGATCCTAATCTTACAGTTAACAAGCAATAAAACAGTATTTAGTATTCGTAATGTATCATCTTTTATTATGGATTCTAATAATTGAATTTTTTTTTTTTCAGAAGGCTTTTGACAAGTGCATAGTGAGTGAGGCGAAAGGAAAAGAATTCTGCAAATACACAGTAGCAAGTTCTAATTGTTTTCCAAGGGTTTTTTTTGTTGTTGTTGTTTTGTTTTTTTTTTCAAAATAATCCTTTGGATTTCTAAAATCAACGTAAATTTCTCCTTGCCTATCTAATCAATAAATCAAAGAAAATTTGGAAAGATACCTCTTTCTGAAATGAAAGATTAAATTTAAAATGATTATCCAGATTATTTATTTGCTAAGAGGATCAATGGATTTAATAATATTCTTAATGCAGAGCAGGATAACTGCTTATTCTTGCTGAAAAAAAAAAAAGTAGAAAGAGCAAGTAGTACTTTTTCACGTTTCACAAAACCAGGAAATTAAGATTGATCCAAAAGTTGTTTTCTTTTAAAGGCTCTTCAGAAGCTTTAATCAATTTAAATCATTCATTATAGATAGCAGTTTCATATTTGAGTAAGAAATCTTAGATGCTGAATGAAGGATTTCAAGATTTGGGTTCTAAATCTTTAAGCTTCTTAACACACTCATCATTTCTTTAATGTAGTAAGTCAAACTCAGTAATATATTCATTGATTGCTGTTGTGAAATTGTACGGAATACTGTTGTACATGAATGGGAAGTGGGTCATCTTATTAGACATAAACTTCCTTTTGCACTGTTAATAATTCTAAATTATACCTTTTTTATTCATCCGGCAAGTATCTTCTTTAAGAGCATGACTGGATGTTCAAGATAACCCCAAACCCCTCAAAAACCTTATAAAACAGATTATATACAATCAAATTTTACTATACCACAACTAACAGTCTGTTGGGTTTTCTTAATTAAATCTTTAAAAAAATCAAAAAACAACCTGATTCCAGAAGTTTGTAAAACCTCTATAGAAGATTTCTTGTTACTGTATGATAAACTGAAAAGGGAGATTTGTTTGTTAAATGAGGTATGGAAAGCTGTCCTTATAAATGCTTATTGCTTTTCACTCGGTACAGGTAAAATGTAATATTTTTGCAGGTATCTTCATAGCTCAACACACTGATAGAAATAACTTTTGTTCATTTCTTATCACTTATGTCACACTCCTTTCTCAGCATCATGTCAGCCTAACTGATAACAGACTTTGAAATCAATCCATAATGGTAGAATAGCTTCTTTTGAGCAGAGGAACTCACTGCTGGCTGCCTTCCCAAAAGCAAACAGTTTTCTAACATTTGTATTCACAAACAAGAAAGGTGAAGGTGGAAGTCCCTCCCATTTCATCAGTCATTTCTCTCAATTGCAATGGAATAACTTGTATAGTACCTTGACTCAGTCTTGTACGCCTAAAACCACACAGCAGATCATGGAGAGTATTTAAAGCTACAACATAACCAGTAACAAAAACACAAATAATAAATGGTAATTTGCACTTTTGAATACTTAGACTGTTTACAACTCCACTAAATCAACATTCATTGACATTTTTCACCTTTGATAAGAGTGAGATCTTATGTAGAATATTCATTCTGAAAGAAATTAATCTTCATTAATTACAACAGCTGTATCACTGATGCAGTCCCTAAATAAACTCAATTAGATGATGTTCCACACCAGTCATTTACTAGTTTCAAACTGAAAAATTGTTTTTGCTAGTTACAATTATGGGTCAAGACTACTGTTTGACTACAACATGTGAAATTATTAGGAGAATGAGATCTTCATCAGGAGAAGAAAAAAAAAAAAAAGAGATGAAAAGATGCATTTACAAATAACATTACACTTACCAGAATTGTTGCAGGATTGCTTTTAAAATTGACCCTATCTAACTTCATGTCTTAAAACCTGACAACACCCTACTTTCAGTTTCATTCAAGAGCTAGGTTCCATGCTATTAAAACTGAAGAAAAACAGTTTCACACACCAAGTAGGAATCTTCATCCAGGGCTATTTTTCATTTGCTATCACACTGCCACACGTTCCCCTCACCCCCCAGCAAGGAAACAATTAGGCTATTTTGTAAACAGCTGTGCACCTCTATAAACTACTTACAGTTGTATACTCTAGCACTATCTAACCTTTAAAGTAAATCACAGAGCAGTTAAGATTGGACATTTGGAGGTTATTTGGTCCAACTCTCTCTCATTTATTTTTTAATATCTCCAGGGTGGGGAAACTCCAGAACCACCATTTTTTTTTCTGGGAAAGCTATAGAAGCACCATGTTAATATTACCACTTTGACTAAAAAATCCCCACCCAACAAACCAAAGCCAACCAACAACCAATATGTAAGTAGAATTCATCATATCAGGTAACACTAAGGTAACATTAGCAACTTAAATAGCATCTTACATTCAGGGTCGAGAAAAAACATGGTCTTCAGTTCATAAATTCAAGACTTTTTTTTTCTTAGTTTTGCATTAGAACTAACTTAGCCGACCAATTGGAAATAACAGCAAATGTTGTGTTGCTTGTTTCACTTAGAAATTTTAACATGTATTAATCTGAAAGAAATAAAGAAAACTCAAAACCTTTACTAAACTCCACAAAATTTAAACTGTACTCCATCTCACTTGGTGTCCATACGACTTGGTGTCATATTCTTAAAAAGAAGCAACTTTAGCAGGTGCAGTTTGAAAGATATGTTATATCACTTGAAAGGGAAACCACATGCCCATTTTCAGCTTTTCATTAAATGCAGATTTTAGCTTAGAGATTAGGTGGATGTTTATAGTAAAAATTTGTCTTTAACAATTTACTTACAAGGAATGGAAAAAGAGCACATTTTAAAGTATTTAAACATCAGTGCTTCCAGCAATTGTCTCACAATCTTCAAAAAAGGAAGGATAATTTAATTTCTGATCCTTTCTCCATACAGACCCAATGTCTTAAAAATCAGAGTTTTTCTAGCAATACAGAATCAATGCCTTTTAATATCACTGCATTTCTCTGATATAGAATGTAGAAAGCAAGGAACACTAGCTAAATGAAGCACAATTACCTATTTGCAATCAGATGCAGAACTTCAGCTTTTGGCATCTCTCAAAAATGAAAGTGACTACTTTTTCAGGCAGAGGGGAAGAAGCAGGAAAAAAAAAAAAAAAAGAAAAACCAAAACACAAAGAAACATCACAATCTCATTGTTAACTCTCCTTCTTACACAATCAATGCAACAAGAATTCTCCAGAGGCTTCACAGCTGAAAATCTGTCCTGTAATACATGCAAGAACACAGCACAAAATGTCAGAACTGCACTGGTAATGATCTGGGCTTGATCCTTTTTACTTATACCATAGTAAACCAAATTGAATTACATGGAATGAAACAAAATTTGTTGAGTTCTAAACCAATACCCTTTCAGAACAAACACCGATGAAATTATCCCACTGGTTGGACAGAAGGATTCAAAACTTTCAGTGATCATTTCTTTGAAATTGGTTTTGGATATAGGACACAGGATTATGTTGTTTTAAATAAAGTTATATTTAGACTGTCATTCTGGAGAAGCTGGATGTGCTGAAAGGAAAATAAGATAATAAGATTAAACAATGGTGATAATATGGAATACATATAAAGGGAGACACTAAATTAGTATTTCAGAGACCAGAGAAGGTAGTGCTTATTTTTTATACCCATGGCAATGTAAATGCCCAAGAAATCCCTGGAGGTCTTACAAGAAGCAGAAGGTGTAAAGAAGAGATGGGCTTTCAAATGATCACTGCTGAACTATTGTATGCAAGAGGAAAAAAGAAATTAATCTGCTCAGGACACTTACTACTTATCATAGTGTCTTCAAAAAGAGATTTAATTACTTAAGCTTGGATATATTTGTCAGTATATAGAGTGTTACTATATTGGGATTAATGCTCTGAAGCATCTTTCCCTGTCACCTGAGATTTTCCCAGAACATGAGACATCATGTATAACTAAATACCACATTTAGCATTTTGAGCCTTACATAAGAGCCCTTCTGTTTCCACAGAGCTTATGCTAAAAACAAGTGACTGATTTAAGAAATGCTAGTAGGCCCTCAGAGTGTAATTCTCCTTATTGTCTTATCAGGCACACATGGATGTGTGAATCTTATCTAAGGATTACGTCTGAAAAGGATCATGATTAAAAAGACACTATCATAATCTATCTCCAACTGTTTATTTTATTTATGCTATTTATTATCTAGCATATGTTTGAAAGATATACTCTGCTATACAGGTATGTAGTTTTGACTGCACAACTTATGTAAACAGTATTTAAATTTCAAACTGATGTTCCCCTCAAGAGCAGAACAAAAAGTAAACCAGCGATTCCAAAAGACAGAAATATATAAAAGAATACTTCACTGAACATTAAAAAAAAAACACACACAAAAATGATAATAATCCAGAACGGATTGAAGCACAGTACTTGTACAGAAGAACAGAGAGAAGCAGGAATATGTTCTCCCTGATATCAAAGAATTTCATTAAAGAATGAAAGGGCTGGCCATGCACTGACTTCTTGCGCTCTGAAAAATTCTCAGCTCAGAATGATACTGAAGAATTGTCTCAAGAATGCAAACATAAATGTCCGTAGGTAACACCTGAACTTCTTTATTATCTATGAACTATTTCAAGGCTATCAAGCACCTGTTTTCTTCAGTCTGTTTGGAATCTACTTTTCAGTCGAGATCATATAATAGAACACTGTGTCCCTTCAGACCCTAGCAGTTTCATTAGGTGTTCTGCCTGGGTCAATGGGACCAACAAAGCAAATTGAGTGCACAGATATTATCTGAAGAATTAATATATAAATTGGATTTCTAATTTATGGGATAATCTGAATTCTAGATCAATACAAATTACCTTCAAATGAAACCAATGTAAATTCCACTTTTTCAACGCTTATGAAATTAAATCACTTGTATCACTTATGTTACAATTTCTGGGCACTGTGGACAGACTTAGTGGCAAATACACTTAGGAATTTTCTGGCATTCCCACAGCAGACATTGGTCATAAAGAAAAAAAGCATCCAGTTACAAACAAACTGACCAAGAACTGAAGTTTTATGAAATGTTCTTCACCTTTGATGAGTTTAACCATATGACAGCTCCTGGTACTGATTGAAACCTTGGTTAAAGTTATGTGCTAATGTTCCCTGGCTGGATGAAACAGACAGTTCCTAAACCAAAATATATCTCCCTTTTCACCTAGAGTTACTTTTCCCTTCATTTCAGTGGCAGGAGTCCTGTGAGAAGTCGACAGTTCACTTATGTGGACTAGATAGGGACGCTAGCGTACACACTCCACACACTTCTAAAAACCATTTTGTTGATATTCAGTTTGAACTCAGACATGAGAAAGAAAGGCATGACTATGCACCAGGCTAAGGGAGCATCTATCTGTAAGGGAACTGCCTCATAGTCATCTTCCTATTCTATGCTGAACTCCAAGGTAGAGAGTTCATCTTCTTAGGTTTGCAAGGACAAGAAGATTTGGGTTTTGTTTACCGCAAAAGCAAATGGCACACTAATTCTGAAGTGGCCTTCGACCATCTAGCTGCCACTTCATCTAGTTATGTGGTACTAAAACACTACCTGGTATGCAAATCTCATTTATCCTTCCTTTAACAAAGAAATGAAGTATTCATAAATTTAAAAAAAAAAAAAACAACACAAAAAAGCCTTCCAACACCACCCAGCTTGTAAAATAACTCCCTGTAAAGAACAAATTTAACACGGTAAACTGTCCAGTGGTTTTCCAACATTAACTGGCTAATAGCCAACCAGCTGTTTGCCGTGCCATTAAAGAACTCTGATAAACTCCTTATGGCAGATGGGAATTAGAAGGTGATTTAATAACTGCCAAATGAATCATTTATGAGAAAAATCTTATTTTAACTGGAATGCTTTATTTTATAATGCAAAACTACCAACTGCAATGCAGACTAGAACTACAAATTATAAATAAGCATTTTAAGATAAATTATTAAAAAATACATTGTGCTCTTCAAACAAGAATGGTTATGTGCTATTACTTCAATGAAAACAATTTTCTATATCATACAACTCACAGCAAATTTCAAGATGAAATAGAACAACCACAATACATAGAAAGCAATCTTCCAATACAGAACAACTCAATCTGTACTAGGTGGGCTGGAAATAGCATTTAAAAACAAACAAAACAGAAAAATTACCACCCAACTAAAAAACAACCCACAGAAGAATTCTCTCTCCAGAGAGATTTAATACAATACTACCTTTCACATTCAGAGAACACCTGAAGTCTGGTCTCCTGAAAAACTGTTAATTCACAAGCCACTAGAACTCTTCTGCTATGAAAATATCTCACCAGTAAGCACCCATCATCTTCCTATTATTAGTTTGTTTTAATCTAGGAGGCAAAATATTATTTTGTAATATTGTCTCAGGCTCCAGGAATCAGTTGAATTCAGTGTTCACTAATGTTAGTTTACAATGGGAAGAAGGAGTTTACTATGGGGGAAAAAAAGGGTGAAGAACGATTAATGAACATCATCCATCTATATGTTAAAGTCCTAGAGGAAGGAGTGCACAGAATAATTACGGTACTACTTGAGTAAATGATCATACTTTTAAACTTCATCCTGATTCACATACACCACCCACTTAATTGCTTCTTTCATAAAGTCTGCACAATCCATACATCATAAGAAAACATCAAAAAGGAATTTGCATAGCCACATTAAAATGGAATGCTATGTTGTAATGACTCACCTGCTAAAGGTAAAGCCTCCCACTTCTTGTAACTAGAGCCAGACTCATCATCTATTTTGCAGGCAGATTAAACTTGAGAGCACAAATGAAAGATGATTGTGTGTGAAGTCATAGTTCTTGTCTTCCGTTCCTGCTGTTAGATAAAAATCTTCTTGGTGAATGTTAAGAACGGGGCACACAGTTCCTCAAGATCTGAATCTAAAGACTTTTTTCCCTTCATCTAATTTCTGTAGCAAATCACAAGCCACAGATGGTAACTAATGTATGAAGAAGATATCTTTCTTACTCCATCATCATGATAATAAAGTGCAAACTCCCCAGTTCAAAATAAAGTAAAAATCACCAATTTTTTCAAAAAACAGAAGTATCTTAGAGAGCAAGGACTGTTATCCTGAAAAACAGACATTAAAGAAACACTAGATTTTTTCCAGTGACATAGTGACAGAAGAGGCTACAGAGATCCCTAGGGCGGAATTTACAAAAGCTAAAATTAGTTATTAAACCACAGTTTTGAGGTCAGACTTCAGAGCTGAGGAATATTTCCCCTTATTTATCCATGAGGAACACTTTTCTAGTTTTATGTATCTTTTTGTTTAACTGAAAGACAAAAAGAAAACCTAAAACTCTGATCCTACAAAAGCTGAGGCCACAACTTCTTGCTGTTTTTCCGCAAACAAATCAGCTATTACATACAAGCAGCCACTCACAAGTTTTCTCCAACAGCTACGAGCAGAAAATATGCAGTGAAGACTCTCTCTTGGAAAGCAAACAGTCATATATTTTCCTAAACTCAAGTTCAAAAGCAATTTCATTCCGCCAGCGCTACTTGATGGGGGAGCACTTCTAATTCTGTGTGTTTACATATTGGCTTTTTAATTTTTGTCTTTATCTTCCATGGGCATTCTAGTCCATGGTTAAGCATTGCAGTATTCAAAGGTTTGAGACACTCATTTAATCATGCAGAGAATTAACATGATTCTTTCTTATAAGACATAGTAGTTGATTACTTTTAGATTTGGAACATTTCTCCCCTATGCCCTTCTGATCACTTCACTTGGGGAAATAAGATCCAGCTTACAGACAGACAAGTAAATTTACCATAGATCTACAATTCTTATAGCTATAAGGAATCCCATTTTAAAGGACTATTAACAAAGCACAACGAAAATGAGCACACGGTACATAGGTTAGAACGTTAACAAAAAGTTACCATTGCCTGACAATTCTATAAGCTACCCTGATATCTGCTTTTGGTGAGAGTATGGACCATTTCAACATCATATATAATGACATGAAGAAATGGACAGGAATGAAGAAGGGAGGGACAAAAAAACCACATACAGTGGGACTTTACGGGGCAGACCTTATTGCAAGTTTTGGAGCATGGCATTTAGAGTTACCTACTTCTTTTCAGGACTAAACAAAAAGGTTTCCCTCAGCCTGCAGCTCAAGACAACTTCGTACAATATTTAGAAATTTAGTATTTCGTATTTCAGTATTTAGGTAAATTCTTAATTTTTCACCATGTCATGATTTCTAAGCAACTAGAATCAAGAGCTCAAGTACGTTGCACAGACCTTTGGAAAATATTTTCAGATATTCAGAAGCACAATCCCTGTCTTTATCATCACACCATCTCATGTGCATTGTTACTCCTCTCTGTTGCCTTAGAGTTGCAGAATCCAGTATCTTGACAATAAATAGAGCAATGCTTAGTGTTTACATCTGAAACTCCCTACGCAGGCAAGTGACAAAAGGAGCTTTAATAATGGACAGGTTTTATTTATTTATTTTTGTTTGTTTGTTTTAATACAAACTACTGTGCTGGATGGAACAAATCTGTTTAGCTTTTATTATGACATTTTCTGACATTTTTCCATCCATCATATCTGTAATCTTCATTTAGATTTTTACCACATTGACAATGCTGTAATTTGTTTTGCATGAACACAAAAATCCTCACAACATATAAAAAAATAAATCAATATACATCTAAGGTAATAATTAGTATTTTTAAAGCTTTCTAAACTATAAGATGTGAAAATTTAAACAGTAAAAAATCCTAAGCACACTCTGTAGAAACAAATTTGGGACGAGGTGTGAGGGGCTTAATGCTCAAATGCTGTAGTGCACTCCACATACAAGCAGTAATAAAAATCTATCACTTAATCATTTACATGTTGTGTAAAACAGCAGTCTCCTTTTTAGTTAAGAGCCGCTTTATGTTGTTTTCATCGATACAAATGCTGCCCAAGTGATTGTGTGGGAGAATACAAGAACAGACTGTAATAAAATTAAAAATAACTTTCCAAGGAAATAGTATTTGGAAGGATTAATTACAGAAGTTCAAACAGGAGGCCATATGCTTTCCCTTGTCTTTACTGTTGAGCATACAGTATGCCTGTAGTAAAACAGGGACGGCAAAGCAAACTGATTCATTTACCAGGTAACTATTCAAGATATCTTTGTGAGCCTGCATATAGTTTATCTAGTCATTTCACCTCTATGTTAATATTTCTATCAGCCATCAAACAGATTTGTGAAATAAACATGAAATTGTTAGCCTTTTGCTACTATTCCTACATAGCAGATATTTGTAAATTTCTAAATAACTCAAACAAGTTGATAGTGTGGAGTTATTTTATATATATCTACTTCAAATTTTCTATTCTGAATATACTTCCAAGACAACAGGCTGTCAAATATCACAGCTGCAGTGTATGCATGAGAACTTTTAAAAGGTTTTAAAAAGTATCTTTTGTTTTTATGCTTTTCACTGATATAACACAGAGTAAAAAAGTCATTATGACATGACAAAACTTCACTAAAATTCATATCTCTGAGCTGAAAAAAGAAGTACATGTTCAACTGCTTTTCTGACTTCAGGTCCAAAGGCTTAACCTTGGAAACTTGAGTTTAGATTTCCATTCACATTGGAAAATCTTGGCATCTTTCCTCAATTCAACCATAAAAGAAAAATCCACAAAATATTATACTGGTCTTGTAAGCAAGAGAGGACTCTGCTGAAACTTTGTTGTTTTTGTTAGTAGAAAAACTAACAATATTAATCAAGATTTTAAATCCCAAATAAGTCAAGTGTGATGTGACCAAGTAGTCAAAATTCTTCAAACATTATATTATGGGCATTACTATCTTTTCATTCAATTAAATCTATACGACTTTGAGTGATAAGATCCTATCAGTACCTTAAAGAGTAGATCTACACATGAAAAATTACTGTGAAAAGATAATGACATTATTAGACATGTATGGCCTCAGAATATGTCGCAAAAAGACCAAAAAAGTGTTGGTTCTCACAACATACTTTGCATGAAAACAATAATGCTAACTGTAAAAACTCGTCTCTGAACTGACTTCAAATAAAGGAGAGAAGTTGCATTAAAACACAAGAGCCAATTTGGGAAAAGTGATTGAAGTCTCTATGCCCTGCAAGAAAGTAGCTTTATAGCAGAATAATTTCTTAAGAAGTGTCAAACCATTCTAGATAAAAATAATTTTTAAAAAAGAAACAGTTGGTCAATATTATGCATTTCAAAGGTATTTAAGTAAAATCATAGCAGAGAAAAAAAAAACTATAGAACTTGTACTACTTATTAAAGGACAGGAAGAAATAATTTCAAATAATTTTCTTCACAGTGTTTGAAATTCTATTTTATGAAATAACATGCTGATGCACAGAAAGTTTTCTACAAATATAAATCCTTCAGGTCTAAAGTGAAAAATCCACTCACAGTAAAGCTGGTTTCTATACTGTTTAAACATAATGCACTACTCTGTCTAAATCATAAGGGAATAAAGCACTTAAAATAGGGTGTCACATTTCGAGGTAATAAATAGCAGATTGATTCAACCTCCCAGTTGATCCTGCAGTTTACTTACATACAAGATGGAAAATAAAGTACTGAAGCCACTGTGATTTACTTCTCAGAAATGAGATACTCTGTATTAGTGTAAATGAATGCAAAAGTCCAGCACTGACAATTTATTACATTCTTAGTACAAGTCCTGATTAGATCAAATTGCAGGCTTTCTCAGCATACTGCATATGCATCGCTTCAGTTTCCAGTAAACATTATCAGCTACACACACATTATACAAAAGGGCTGCTCAGAAAGTAATGCATCCTATTTTATTATGATGGCAGAGGTGGACATTGGTGGTATGGCAGCAGAGGTTGAAGCTTCCGACCAACGTTCTATTACATTTTCTTGCTGTGCAAGAGATAGCAACAGAATGGTGTCTGACATGCAAGTGTGCAAAAAGCAAATATTTGGCACTGAATTCCTCCATACAGAAAATATAGCACTCAATGACATCATTCATTGACACTTGGAGAATGTTGATGGAGACCAACCAGTGGATGTGAGCACAGTGCGTGGTGCATTTCAGCACTAGTGAGAGTGGGTTGCTTCCACTGGTGCAGGTTTTTACAAGTGTAGCATACAGGCTCTTGTTCATTGCTGGCCAAAATGCACAAGTAGCAGTGGAAACTGTGATGGAAGTAATGTCTTGTAGCTGAGAATTTGGTCTATGAAGTAATGTCATTGTGCTCTTTGTATCTGTTGTAGTCTCCATGGAAATAAACATGAAGTGTTACTTTCAGAGTGATTGTGTGTGTATAAAAATGAAACCCCCAGGAAAATTTCTCAATTATGAAAATTATTTTCATGACGTGTTTCCCTCCTGTTTTTCCGATGCTAAGGGTAAGCTGTTTTACTTCAAAAGCAAATGCGTAACTTAAGAATGGTTACATATCAGATTTTTTCCTAGAAAATACTACCTAAAATAGGAGGATTTGGAAGAATTCTGGGCTCTGGTCAAACTCTGAAGTGGAAAACACACTCTACTAATGACAGGATAAATGGAATTGAGATATAAAAGGACAATTAACACTACTCCTGACCTCGATTTTGGGTTATTTCATCGAACTGGCTTTGTTTCCTCCATTCATCCCAGACATTTTGGATCATTTCACACTGGAATTTTAATTTGTCAGGAAAATATTGTTTAACAGGTCTTAAAATAGAAATTCAATTTAGATTTTAATTTGCTTACTAAATATTTTCATTGACATGCATTGATTTAAAAATTAGAGAAAATTTGCAGCGAAATTTCTAACTTGCATCCTAATTTAACCCACTCTTCTAATATAAGGTTCATATATCCATTTTCATCTAACTTTCCTGTGCTTATATGATTTGCATCCAAAGAGACTGCACATTTTAGTTAATGTCAGCTATGCTTTTCCAGATATAGATCACCTTTAAAAAAAAATAATCTACATAAAAACCTAAATGTGGTCTTTAAAAAAAACCTTCATGATTTTGTGCGTCAAAATATTTCTTCATGCAAATTTGTGCAAGTTAATTACTTTTTTGGACACCACAGATGTGACGTCTGGCACCCCCCTACTTCAATTCAGCAATATACAGGGAGTTTTTCTGTTTTGAACATATGAACTCTTCAACTAACATCCATATTAAGTTTCTATCATTGTTAGGCCATCAGAAATAAACTAATATAAATACTTGCTCATGATACACATGTAAGGGTCAAAGCTGCTCAAGATAGCTTTCAAAACACTGTTCAATTGAACTTATTTCCAGCACTTTCAGCACGTGATAGAAATACAATGCTACTTTCAGAACTATCATAGCAACATAGCGGAGATGACAATCAAGACCAGGAAAGCCATCATGAACAAGTTACTCTGTATAGCTGACAACTGTCATAGCCTTCTGTGTCAAGGACAACCAGTAATAGATTTCAAATTGAAAAGAGTAGGTTAGAAAAGATTTGATATGAGGATGAAGTTCTTTACTATGAAAATATTAAAGTGAATACTACATGTTGCCCAGAGAAGCTGTAGCTTCCCCATCCCTGGAAAAAGCTCAAGTCCAGGTTGGATGGGGCTTTGGACAACATGGTCTAGTAGAAGATATTCTTGCCCATGGAAATGGATCATCTTTAGAGTCTTTTCCGGTTCCAACAATTCTGTGATTTTAATCCTAAACATTCTTTATTTACATCCATATAAACAATCTCTCAATTGAAATATATGAAAAAGTAGTGTCACTCTGTCAAGCTGCTGCCCCTATTATACAGAACGTAAATGTGAGCGCTTCATTATTAGAAACAATAAGCCAACAATAGATTATTTTCTATTTAAATGAATTACTAAGAGTAACATCCTTCAAAGGAAAACATACTTATGTACTATTATTTTTTTTTAATGTTACATACAGCAGTATTTTTTCAGTTTTTTTTTAATCTCAAAATATAATCTTCTGTGATTTTCCCCAAAAACATTCATTGCAATACTATCAGTAATATTCTCAGAAAACAAATTCATTTATGTCTGTAAATTCTAGGATTTCCAGGAAGCAATTCTACATCAGTGTATAGTCCATTAATTGTTGAGATTAATGTTATCCAACTGTTTCCAAAGAGCCCTGCTTTACTTATTCCAGAAGGATATTCCTTAGTGGAAACAGTGAGTTGGGTGTTCAATTTTTAAAGCAAAGCACAGGAGACTTCGAAGCAGCAAGAGTTCTTATCAAACTGTTTGAGAAATGAAGAAAACTAAGTACATGGGATACCAACCCAAATCCCACAGGTGACTAATGTATCTGTACACTTACAACTCCAAGCTCAGCATGCTGGCTTACAAGACTCCACAGAAATTAAAGGCCTTCAGTCCAGCTAGAGAAGCGCAAGGTTCCCTTTTAATTTAAAAAGCATCTTTACTAGTAAACTCATAATATTCTACAAAAATGTTTCAGAAGTCACATACTCTCATCATGTCACTTATTTAAGTGCCCCCACAGGGTTTCTCTTTTGACACAACAGATAACCCATCTTCCCAGTCCCTTTCCCATTACTATTGCTTGGAGAACAATCAGGATGTTTCACTTTTTCCCATGTATTGGCTTAGCAACATACAGATTTTCATCTGCTTCATATTTTCTCAACATTATACTATCTGGCATCCATAGAACAAGATCTTGGTTTTCACTTTACTTGTGTTACTTTCCTGGGCTTATTTAATTCTTAGCTTTTTAAACTAAGATTCTCACTGGGTCAACTGAACTCTGAGCCACTCAGCCTCCTTTTCCACTAAAAATATCTTAATGAGCGTCTCAAGCTGATAAATCTCCCTAGACTACTCCTTTCTCATCCATCTTGGCCAATCAAACGCCTTAGTGCTAAAATCTCATCTTGTGGATATCCTGAATTTACTTTCATTTACTTTGCCATGTAGTTAATACAAATAGTCTGTCAATGAATAGATTTTATTGTTCTACTTTTTCATTTGTTGATGTTTCCCCCCAAAACCTTCACATATTGCCAGGTTCTGTGATTTTATTCTTTCCCTCAGATATTATAAGTATTTTGCATAAGATGCTACATGATTCACAGAAAAATAAGCCGAATACCTGTACAATCATTGCATGCTGCTGATAGTTCTAAGGCATGGCAAGGTACATTCAAATTCAAGATTAAAGAAAAAAAGCACTGAATGATGTAGTCTGAACAAGACATTTCAAACGGTGTAGCAAAACAGAAAAAAATGCCTGTGCAAGAAAAAATATATAAATCAATCCATTTTTAGCTATAGAACAAAGCATGTACTGACACATAAGATACACATTTTACGTGGTACGTTTAGAATTGTTGTTATGCCGAATAACAAGAAGGTTCTTGTCATTTCCAGACCCTTCTATAATACTACACAATGCTCAGTTTTCAAGTCAATTCTTCTTAGTTCAGAAGAAAGTTTATAATGATCTCTCCAGCAGAAAAGAAAAAGAAACATAACGAAGAAAGTGCGATTTAGAAAGGAACCTCAGGTGGTGTCCAGATTGCTTCCACCAAAAGCGTTAACCACAGTGTTCTTTGGAGCACTTCTGCTGAAATTCTCCCTACCTTCAAAGTAAACATAACTCCTGAGAACAAATGGAAGTGACTGTGTTACTGAATATAAAGTAAAGTATCATAGTGGCAGTAGTGGCATTGTCTTAGATTGTATAAGCAACAGTGTACAAGTTATACAAGTATTTGAAGTAAAAAAATACTACCAGTTTTCAGCCATACTTCATACTTCATTTTGTACTTATTGCAACACCTCAAAACAAAAGACTTTTTCTCCTTACCATGGTTAGAATGCTTATAAGCTCATTTTACACAAGACTCAGTAAGATCAGCATACAGAAACTTGTCTATTTGTGCATCTGCAGATTTAGTGAGCTAGAAGTCAGAAAACTGAAGTATTAACTGTCAAGAAGAAAGTAGACATATTAAAGTTAACTTTCTTTAATATTCCTGAGCAGTAAAGGGAAATACCAGGGGAAAATACAGGAAAATATTTTGACGAATAATATAGAAGAATATATTTATATTAAGGTAATAAAATAGAAGAGGTTTCCAAGTGTTCTGTCAGAGCTGCTTTTCTGTTTCTTAGAAGGGGCATTCTAACATATGCATTTCTTTCAAATTTAACTTCATTATGCATCCTTTAATGATCTTCGGTAAATAACAATTGAACAATCATTTAAGCATATATAGATCTCATTTATTTTTAAATTCAAGGATTTTCACCTTCAGGATTTTCTAAAGGTATACAATTCTGAACTAACTGTGGAATTTTTATAGCCTTTTTTTGTCATTGCCCTTTGGCCTGGATACAATTTATGTGTTATCCTAAAATATAAATAAAATGGAATTGAATATTTTGATATGTAACTTATCTGTCTTTCTTCATTGATTATTGACTACTGATTATTGACTTCCAATTTCTCAGATACTTTCTTCTACATCTTTAATTTCACATATATTCAAGATAGCTTCAGGTGCATATTTTTATGTGTACATATATATATATATATATATATTTAAATTAAGAAAAAACATTTGCTTTCAGGTAGATTACACTATTTCTTGGTTTGCAAATAACTGCTTAAGATTGCATCTTCCATACCACTGACTTTTTAATGTTGCAAACTACACTAGATCTACCTTGAAACGTTTGTGGAACACAATGCTTTCTACCAACCACAACAACAAAAAGAATATCTGAGAATATTGTTAAAAATGCCAGATAGTACTATGGCAGGGGACTAGAATAGGTGATATTTTTATGTAGTTCTAATTAAAGTGCATGTTATTAACCCTCTGCTAATTTTTTGTAAAAGCTCTGATGTCTGACAGTACATTACTACAAATGCAAAGTCCTTCTCTTCAGAAACCAAACTAGCAGAATTTTTTATAATATTGAGGACCTTGAAGGAGGAGTGGGGAGTAATTCAGTACTTTAATCTACTAAATATTTTAAAGGTTTGTCATCTATGCTTTAATGTCTATCTTTCCACCAGGTGCATAATAGCTTTAGCACTGCAAAAGAAGGATCTATACATATCTCTTATGTCATAAAACACTAATCAGCGTAAACTTCAAAGCTTTTACTTGAGAGTGTAAACTTCTAAGAAAGATTAGATAACTACTGAGCAGATGCAATCCAGGAATAAAAATAGATGGAAGCATAATAGGGGAAGCCAAAGCTGTTGCTAAAAAAATTCCATCCGTATTAAAGAAGCAAGACAACACGCAAAAAAAGAAATTAAGATGCAATTAACACACTTTTAAGGATAGTCAAGGATCTTTCAAACAGTTCTTCAAAATCTGAGTTCATCATTCAGAAGCGAATGGATTTCACCTTCGTGCAAGCAGATTTAGATATTCTCCACTTGCAGTCTTGTTCAACATATTCTACAAAATTTAAAAACATCACCATATTCACATTAAAGAGTATCATACATTTTATAGAAAATTTGACCATTTTCTTTGAAGTATCACACTTTTACAAAAAAGCATTCAACATTTGAATTCCAAAGCTATAATGTTCACTAAAGCAAAAAATCCCATAGTTTCTTAAAACATAATCAAGTAATCATCACATATTGAAGCATTTACAGAACCCCTAGAGAATTAAGAAAATTATCTAATAGGATTACATTCACACTTTAGACATTCAAGTACTATATACATCTTACATCTCCTTGTAAACTGGCTCTAAATAGAGAGGTAAGTGTAAGCTATACATACGAGAAAACTTCAATATTTTTTGTTGCATGAAAACATATTTCAAATACATCCAAACTGAAGAACAGAAAAACTGTCTTTCATTCTACAATTTGCACACAGAATGTTTCATTTTTGTCATATGTGATGAAAGTGGCCAGGTGCCATTACAGTGGTTACATACTGTGCCAAAACAAAAGCATGAGCCCACTGCCAGTAATCTCACCAACACCCTCACTATAGCCTGCAGTAGAAAAGGGTTGTTTGCAAACAGCTGATGACACACCTTTTTCAAGTGTTCAACTTAATACTTCTCTTTTCCTGAAATCTACAACTCTTATTGTATGTAAGAACATACTTTTCTCCTTTCCATTTTTTTTTTCCTCTATTCCAGAAGCTCAGAAAAGTGCAGTTCAATCAGACCAATTACACTGCTAGCTTTGTCAGCTACAAAATTCTGACACGCAAAAACTTTAGGTCCCTCTTTCTTTCAGAATAAATGGCCTGTTTTCCTGAGCAATAGAGTTCTGTCCTCATTACTCCTATTCACCTGTGAATTTAGATTAGATATCAGTAAAATAAAAAGTGCAGGAAGCAGCTATGGTCAGAAAACAAGCTTTCATTATCTTTTGTTTTAGAAAGAAAATAGATTTTAGACAGATGCCAGCTTCCCCACAGTTTTTATGCAAGTTATTAAACTGGACATTAAGCAAAAATACATTAAATTGCAGAGAGCACAGCACAAGCATATTTCTACACTGATATTCTGTTCAAACATTTAGAACAATGTCCTGCCTCTGAGAAAGGAATATCAGGTACCTATTTACAATGTAGGAGACAGACTTTGGAAAATTTTGGTCGAACAACCCACTTAAATTTGTAAAACCACCATCATATTCAGGTAGATATTTCTGTTTGCAATACCCCATACATTAAAAAAATGCCTAGTGCAACATTCTCTAACTGCTTTTAAAGCAATGGGCTTTTGAGTTAGACGGCAATAGGGATCCTATCACTAAAAAAAAAGAACCTCATGTAAAATCCTGGACATGCTCCCCCTGACAGGGTAATTTATAGTGGTTAGTAGACAGCAATACCTTGCTCAAGTAGCTCTTCTCCTGGTGCATATAAACTAAATTAATACATTCACATCAACAACTTACATAGAAGATCTTTATCACACGGCTGCCACTCCATCTTTTCTATTGGAATATTGACAGATTTTCACTCCTGGAGAGTTCTTGGCATTAAACTGGAGAGAACCCAAAGTATTAGAAAACGTAAGAACCTGATCTTGAAGTTAAAGAAAAACAAACAAACAGTATTACACAACAATCCTAAAGAACATGTGGAGCAATTTAGTAGGAATTATAGATACATTCTGAATTTTGCTCCTGTGATACTATCCCCAGCTGTGCTTATTCAATTCATTTACAACAGGACATTTATAGACAGTTGAATTCCAGGAGTCATCTACTCATAGCCTACCTTTCCAGTATTTAAATAAAATAGATATATGAAGATGGAAAAACATTCAGTCATGTGAACATTTTTCAAAAGATGTCTTCATAGTTTGGCACAGAATCCTATAATAATTTTTCCTGAGTACGCTTTATATTTTTTCTTAGGAGTGTGTAAATTACATCATATGAAACAAGATTACAACTCCTTGTATTCAACACCTGCTATGCAACAACCATCTATTTTACATCTGACTTTCAGAATAAACTGAGAATAAAGGAAACATTTATTTATTATTCCCATAAGACACCATGTCTAAAAGTAGTTTTTCATTTTGCTCATTTTAGAATTGCATGTAGACATTACAACATTTTTTATTTTCAAGTTTAACATCGACAATAATTTTTACACATGCACTTTGTTCACTTGGAAGTGAATTCTCAGCACCAAACATAGGAATATTGCAAGGTATGCAGGTGTGCTGGTCCACAGACTTAAAAGATGTCCACTCCTTTCTTATACCGTATGTTTATTTAATATTCTATGATTTACTTTTAACTTATCACTCATTTAGCGCAGTTAAAAAAGCTAAAGTTTAAAGTCTTTATTAATATACTTTGGGCAAAACACATGGATATTGTTCACTTTATGAAATGAGTATATAAAAGGGTATCAGACAGAATTTATCAAGACAATGTGGTGCATGAGCCTTTATTTGAGACAACTCAATAAAAACAGCAAAGAAAGACTGTATTCCTGTCATATTGAACTACTGCTTAAACTAGGTAAGATGTAGTGCTTAATCGTTAGATGCTTGCTATAATGAGAATAGTAAGTGCACTGACTAGATATTTTTATTAAAGCAGCATATGTTTACATATAGAAATCTGAAAATAATAAAAATATATATATAAGTTGAAAACTTTTTTGTATATGAAAGCTTCTGGTTTCAAGGAATGATGTACCTACAAATAACTCAAATGTTAGTTTGTTGGATTTTTTTAAACAACACATAGGTAGTTCTTCTTACAAAGGAGTGCTGGACACTCCTGAATCATAAGCCCAAATTACAAACCGGCTCAGACTATTCTGACATTTTTGTTCAATAGACAATCAGAATAAGTTTTATCCAGAATATTCTACTAGAAAGTTATCAAGCATCAGTATGAACTTTAGTGTAATTCCAACCTTACCAGGAACAAAAAGCTTATGATTATCAAAGCAGCTGCCTGTAAATAAGCAGCATATTTACCGCAATTTTTTGTTATTTAGGTTTTGTTTGATTAATGTAAGATTAAAACTGTGCTAACAGTTCCAGCAGAGAACAGAAAGGGAAGAAGCTAAGAGAAGAGGAGGATAAGAAAAAGAGAAGTTACTGTACTTTTCACAAAATCTGATATGGGTAAAAGGAGTAACTTTTAATGTAGGAAAACCAGTGCATGGTGATTTCAGACTGAGATCCACCCCAATCTGCTCCTTCTCCCAAAATCTTCACAGAGGGCCCAATCCACACAACAGGAAAAATGGACAGTGGCTTCATTCAGCAATTCATAAACCTAAGTTAAACATTTCCTATGCTAACAGACTACCAAGGAAAACATAATATCAAGCTTATGAATATCCTTATCTCCAGTTATTTTGGCTGAGATTTCAGTCCTCTGTTATATCACTTAAGCCCAAATTCACAGAAGAGTTTAGTTAACAAAAATCGTAACTCCTTACGTAACTGAACCTAAGAAAAAACACATCTAAATGCTATATCCAATTTTCCTATGTGGATTCCTCTCTGAATAAACACAGCTATCTGACTAAACACAGACTTTCTCAAAGGACAATCAGTAGGAAAACACTAAGCAATGTCTTAAACCCAACGCTCTCCCCAAATTCCATCAGAGATTATAGTTCTGAACAGTTTTGATTAAGGACTTTCTTCCAGAAACATGTCTCCAGAAAAAAAAAATTGAGACTGTGGTAGGAATTTTGGAACAAAACTTGAAGCAATACTATGTTCTTCTGGAATTTATACCGCTACTTGCTTCACTTCTGACTTCCCTTTCCCTGAGGAAAAGATACATATCTTTTAGTATGTGTGTGCAGTTAAAACTTGTTCAGCTTTCCCTAAATCTCCAAATATCTGTGTGTGGGTTTTTCTTCTGATCCAATTTTAGTCCCCCTTCCCCTCTTCCCTTCCCTTCCCTTTCGCATTAGTGTTTTTGCTTTTTTGTTCTGTTGGGTCTTTTTTGTATGATGAGAAAAATATTTTAAAAGGAAAACATAGCCAATAAGTTCCAATTTACCTTTTGCCCTTCTTTAACTCCAAGATAGAACAACAGAGCCAACACGTAAAGATGGAGTACTGCTTTTAAGTATCTTCTCTACAGGTATAGAAGAGCATCGTGTGCTGTTTTACCAGAACTTTAAGTAAAACACAGCAGTTTGCGCCATGAGGATCCACATGTCATCGCTATGGTTTGTATCTGTTGATAGCACAGCTAACTCTTTCCTAAGTCTGCAAGTATTCTGTAGGCTGTCATTCGTATTTCACATCGCTACTTTTCACATAGTAGAAACTGAAATTCTCCTTAACAACAAAGTTATTCCAATATTTGCCAGCAAATGAGCTTCCCCTTCCTGTGTGCTGACCAAGTCACACAAAGAAGGGAAAGGTGAGTAGCTGTGTTAAAATGCTTTCTCTTCTCTAAATCCCTCAGGGAAAAGCCCTTACCACTGTGCCAATGAATTTCTTATGGCTGCCTCCATCATAAATACTCTGATTAAAATGTAAATTCAACCAGCCTATCAGCTTCCCATTAAGAGGACTCTTTAAAAACACCATTAATCAGCTGAGAGATATGTAGTGAAATACCACTTATCAATTCTAACTGCTTATGACAGTTAACAAAGCTTTATATTTGCCCCAAACATGTGCTGATCTATCAATTATGCCGGGGTTCACTCTCACGCTAATTGTACATTTTCTTCTCTAATGCATTTTTGCTGTTATCTCATAGGCTAATGAAAGCCAGGAAATCAATACATATAAATTATACATGCAAAGAAGGACTGCTGTGAACATAAAGTTTCTAATTAATTGCACTTGATTAATTTATATCCTTTAATTATCTTGCTAAGCCACAAACAACATAAATATCCTTGCAATCTGGTTATTGCTATGTCAGTCATAAAAAAAGCAGACACAGTAAATCTATGAAATCTAGCAAA
The DNA here is from genome assembly GCA_037305975.1 of Chrysolophus pictus. Lineage (NCBI taxonomy): Eukaryota > Metazoa > Chordata > Aves > Galliformes > Phasianidae > Chrysolophus > Chrysolophus pictus. The sequence continues at coordinate 14,455,926 of CM074586.1, forward strand.
TTCCATTGCCAAAAAACATGGTATGGCACAGCACATAAATATAACAGGGCTTACTCAAGACACCTATGAATAATTTTAGTGTGACAAATTACCACAAAATATGTTGTATAGTTATTTGACCAGGGTTATAATGACGTTATAACTTTACATGTAGCATACAGGGTAAGCAAAATGTAGGTTTAACACGCGGGATTATGGATGCTGTATTTATAAAACAACTTTGCAACACAAATGTAAGTGATATTGATATCTGATTGGGTAGATCAGTGAGCAAATTATCAATATTCTAAATCAGAGCATTACTGTGTTTCTGTACTTAAGATCTCACAGCAATTTGTTTGAAGAGTTAGCTGAAAGCCAGAAATGCATGCAATCAGGGCATAATAACGATATACCCAGCTCTAAGCAGAGTTAAATAAGAACTAGCATACTGTCTTTTGTAAGACGCAATTAGCCAAATATGAAATTCTTCCATTATGTGAATAGCTGTAACTTGGTACATGCTATTTTTTTTCTTTCATATTGTGCCCACTTTGATAAACCAACCATATGTCACTGCTCTGAAATCTAATCCTATCAATCCACCAGGCTTGCTCTTTGTCCTACACAACAGCATTATTACTGAATATCTGTATCTACAACTTTCATAAATGTGTAAAAAGAAACTGTATCTGTCTACAGAGAGTCTCAGACAGAGACCATCTGTCAGTGACTAAAGCTATTCTTTAAAAAAGAAAACATTCATCTGGGATTTGCCCTTTACAGAGTAAACCCACTTAACCTCCCAATAAGATTAACTGTTATTTGTTTCCATTAAACAAAAATGACCATGCTAATATGCATTTAATAGTACTAACAATGAGAGAAACATGAACTTAGACAATTTATAATTCTTAAAAATTCTAGATCTTTATCTAATAAGAGCCATTTTGTTATACATAAGTAGCCATTGTCTTTCACTGCATGCTTTCTTCCTTGAAGTTGACAGAAAAATAATAATAAAAAAATCAGGGTAAATATTGAAGCTATGCCAGCATACTGGAGTCTGCCACATACTACCGAGAACAATGGGTGCATATAAATTAAGTCTGAATAATGCATATAAATTCTATATCTATGGAGCACTGATGATTTTCACCTGTGCCCTGAACATCTATGCATTTATGAAGAAAAGTATTTAACTAGATTGATTACATGAGGCTGCCTGAGTAGAGTCGGTGCACTGTAACAGAGACTGTGCTGCTCTCTATAGCTGCTCCAGTCACGGAAGCAGCCTAAAGCTATACTGAAAAATACCTTAATGCCTCTTCCTCAGCTACAAAACACAATGTTACTGTCATGTAACATTACCTGTCCAGAGGTGGGTGAACATAGTAGGAGAAGCCTTTACGTGAAGTCAACACCTTCAATCCCTACCTCATATTTATGCTCTTTTTGCCAGCCCAAGTTACCAAGATGTGTAATGGTGTAGTAATACAGATCATCCTAATACATGACTGACAAAGCACAGAATTCATCATAAAATTAATTCCCAGGTCTTGCCTTTTTTTTTTTTCTTTTTTTCTTTTTTTCTTTTTCTTTTTCTCCACTCCTCGTTTTAAACTCTGCCTCTAAAGCAAGCACCTAGAGAAACTTGCTGAAGTTGTACTCATCCCCTCAGGAGAAGGAGCCTGAGGAGAGCTCCATGAAGTCTGTTTCTACTGCAGAATGCAAATCTGACTGAAGCCAGTGGAATATTCTTGGTTGGGTTCAGAGAGCTTTGCATCCAGCTTCATTAATAAGAGCAATACTATTCCGCCAATAAACATTAAAATAAAATAATAATAAAATCATTTCCCTCAGTGACAAATTGATGCATATTATAAATAAGAATAATTACACTGCTATGAGAGGAATTATCCCAATTCAGTACTGGTAAGATAGTTGTTTCTAAAACAAATAGCACCTTCTTTGCTCCCTATAGCACAAACTATAATAAGAACAAGAGGTGGAGGAAAATATTTCAGACATACAAATATTGTCCTCCCTAAGGGTGAACAGTTGGTGCATCAGCTGAACATGCTATATGTAAGATTCAACAGTTGAAGGAGAGGGAATTCACCTCACGATATATGCAAAATGTTATGTAGAAGTAGATATTTTAACCCCTGTTCTGGTAGAATTCTTAAATCTGATGCAGATGAATCATCAGTCATCTGAAGACTGCTAAAACGCTTTCTGTTGGACAAATGATAAAGACTGCAATATTTAAAATAGTCAAAATCAGTCCTTTGACAATGTTTACATTGGCTTCTCACTATTTCTTTCCTGTTAAGAACTCAGATTCAGACTGGCATTGCCCAGCACTATCTGTAAAGCTACAGAAGGACTTTGTGTTTTCATTATTTTGCCAAAAGAAAAATAGTGATGTGTGAAATTGAGAGGTGTGAATTAACAAGAACCATGTTCAGTTGCTGATTAAGATCTGACGTGAGAATTATTGCATGCCAGAAAACTACTGCACAAAATACTCAGTGGTCCCTAAGAACTAACTGAAGACATCCAGAAAAGCTTACTCCATCTAAAATATATATCATTTCATCAAAGGTAAAAGGAAGAATATAACTTCCACTAGAGTTCACCAGATTTGTCACTTCAGATACAGAGCACCTATATAGAAGCCAAGTACTGAGGTTTGACTACAATTACCTTATCTTTCCTATTTTTAGTGACAGGACCAGATTATTTTAAGTGCATTTTACAGAAAACCTTTCTTTTCTGAAATATAAAGACTGTAATAAAGACAATACAATGTTTTGAAACTGTTTTAAATCCTTCACTCAGCTTTGCTTCTACAGATTTAACATGTAGGGGTTCTAATCTTACTGCTACTAATTAGAGCTTTAGTGTAATTGTGCCAACAGGGTGCTTGGCATAATAATTACTATCGAGAGATTCTGGTGGAGCTGTAACATGCCCACATAATACAGATATGTCTAATATTATACAGCAGTCACCTTTGTATGTTGACTCTTAAGTTGGATTTTAACCAAGTAAGAGGATATTTTGCCTTTATTTTAAAGCTCAAAAGGCATATACATATGTATGATTTCAGTATTCATTTTTTCCATCTTTGATTCTTTTGAATATTAATTAGGAAGAAGAAAATTAGAAGGAACATTTTATTCTACATCCTTCATAATTTACTCTAGTTTGGCATGAGGAAATGCACAAAAATGCTTATGTTGGCAGGTCATGCTCATAATGTAATATTAGACATTCTTAGGATAATGGCTTCAGCAGCGATGTTGATCACAATATGTAATAACCTGAACAGAAAACTGAGGATGAGTAAGACAGAAATCTGCTTTTAGAAAGTGCCTGTGCTGCTTTCCATTACGACTTACTAATTTTGAAAGAAATCAGTATGTAGCTGAACAAGTCTGTCCAGTGAAATGCATAAAACTTAAATCTGAGGGACATTGCAAAGAAAAAAAAAAGCCAAAAAAGAGTAAAAAACCCAACAAAACAAAACAGAAAAACACCAAAACCTAAAGAAAGATTTTTTTTTTTAAATCACTTCATAATTCATACTGTCTAAAAAGTTTCAGACATTGAAACTTTCTTGATGCTTTAAAGCTATCATGAAACAACACTTAGTAGCATTTAGTTGCTTGATTTTGTGTTTTTACCTCTAGAAATATCAGCTTCAGCCATACAATCGTTAACAGCAAAATTCTTAATTACAGATATTTGTTAAGAAGGGCTTCAAAAGTAATTTAAACACACAAAACCTGTAATGTAAAGGAAAATTTGAGACTGTTTCATTCTAACAGTAGAATCTTTTTTTAAAAAAGTGAACTTTCTAAATCAAAAAGTAGTGCACTGAGCCTGAATCAGAGCTCCATTTAGAACAGACAGGCTTGTTTTTACTGCCCCTTAGTGCTTCCCTTTTAAAGTGACAGGAAACCCATTTCTGACTACAAATCAATAGGTTAGCATGTTGCCATCAGACACTAAATTTAGTTGTTGATATTAAACCACAGAAGAGGATATCAGAAAAGTGCAGGAGTTTCCATTCTGATCCATTCTGATGCCTTAACCTTGCAAGAAAGTCCCCCAAATACAGTATTACTTTTTTTTCAGCTTCGTATTTTCAGGTAATCGTTCTTACAGTATTAGGTAACACGTGGCCTATTTATCATTTTTGGGTCACCATCAGCATAAAAAGCACAACAAACATCATATATAAAGTGCTCAAGTTTAAGTTTCACAAATTAGGAACCACTGAAATGCACTGTATTAGTTAATATAATGGAAATAAGAAGTATGTATGCTCCTGTCACATGAAATACCTTTTGATGAAGCCTTTTTTCTTTAAGCTTTTAAGATAATCTTAGAGAAATCATCAAACTATAAAAAGAAATCAATAAAACAGAAAAGGTTCCCATCACCCCTAAAAAAATCCATAACTTTTGCATTTTAATAGAGACACTACAAGACTATACCAGTCATTTTCTTTCTGATGTGTTCCTTTGATTTCACTCTTATCTCACAGGACTCTTGACTTTCCTGAGAAAGGGATTATTGAATTGTATGTCTCCCTCAGATGCTCTTGATCATTCAAGTAGTCTGTACTTAAGAACGTTGCAGAGTCTGTTCAGCTGCTGGCTCCTCGGGAAACTCATCAGGGACTGTCATCTTAATATTAATTGGGTTTTGTGCAGGAATCTGAGTCCCACAATGAAAGGGTTTCAAGAGGGAAGATTACACCCAAAGCCAGATATAAAGACAAACATATTTAGCACAACAATTATGATAATTGCAGAAACACTCTGAGAAATAAGTAAATCTGATTAAGGGCACTTCTACATGATCAAATATTAATCTGATGTCTTCACTCTAACCTGGTTTGAACATAAGAGGCTTCTTATGGTTTTATGTATTAACAGATTTGTAGAAGCTGAACTCATAGTACCTAATAATATGGTACATCCAAGTCAATACAGTAAAAGGATCTTTACGGAATGTAATCCACTTAAATTAAAAATAGACACAGATTGAATCATAAAGCCTAAATTAAAATTGACATACAGTCAATCAATAAAACATTTCGTATAAAGTCTTATGTAAACTACCATAATGTTTTTCAATTTCATAGCATAAAAAGTTATGTGTATTTCTTTGTATTTAATAAAGACTTCATCACTTCAGAACGAGTCATCATAAATACCACCCGGACAATGACTTAAAACTTTCCAGGCACATATAATATCCTGTAAATTAAATACACCTATATTTGCAGATGTCAGATTTATTTCTCTTTTAAAACGTGTGTTATTCATCAAGACTTGAACTATCTGATTAAACCATTTCATCTTTAAAATCACTATGATTTGTAAGAAACCTGGGCCAACACCACATGAGTGATAAGTCAGTGGAAGCAAAATAAAAAATATTATACTTAATATAATGAAAAGTATTTTTAGATTCTTACATACAGAAAAATTTTGAATAAACCTTAAGTTTACATGTACACACTATGTACAATTTTTAATCTGCATTTGCAGAGGTAGAAGCTACTTCTAAGAGTATTTGCACCACATTTACATAACAATTTAACTCAGATTAAATCTTCCTTGTATAGCTAAGTTTTATTTGTAAGTATTAACCACATGTAAACCTTATGTGAAAGGTAAACCTTGCCAGCATGGCTTACCTCCCATAGTAATTAGGCTTGTGTTTCTGCTTTATTAACTCTGATACAACAGTGTCCTGCCCTCTGTCACCAAGGGTACTAATAGATGATAATCACCACGATTTGGAAACCATACAAATTAAATGACAAAGTGAGATGAAGTGTAGTAATGCAGTGAGTTCAAGGATAAGGGATTTAGTCATTTCAGCTTCATGATATTAGATAGGTAATAAATGAAGAAATTAGATCGTAGTTTAATCACAGAAATCATTAAATACACATATTTCTGAAATATTCCTGTTTTAAAGCTTATACTAAAAAATTGCCTTGTTTCTCTGAAAAGAAATATTAAAACATATTTCTTGCATATAAATACAGTGAAATCTCTACAAGAATTCATACTCGCTGTGAACAATTTTAATGTCATGTGGACAGTAAGCCCTATAAATCGGCCTGAATTAGGACATCAGAAATAGATTTTTATCTGCAGTACTGTAATCTTGAAGATGTGATACTGATTCTTAGCTCCTAACTACAAATTTTAATCCACTAATCTCACAGCACAAACATGGCATACCCATCATCACCTTTTTAATCCAGTGCTTAATTATTCAGAAACGTAACTCAGTTGACAGAAGTAACTTTAAAACAGTTGTTAGTATTTTTAGAAGTTTTTAACTCTTAAATCCTTTGATGAATAACGTAAGTTCACATTAAGTTCAAGAAGCTTCAAATCCTAACGTCTGTTTAAATGGCAGACTTTCTTAAAGATGCATTAAAACTGTAACATTACCAGCTGACATGAAGATGCTAAATCTGAGCATCGACAGCATCTGTCTTATTCAAATCCATACTTGTATTCTGTAATTTATCAATAGTGCATTCTTGTTATCCTTTTGAATACACAAGACAGTCAGTTTCAAAGTATTACATGTTTTGAGTTATATCTAAGGGAGACACATGTTTAGAAGGAAGAGCGATATTTATTGAAAGCCATATATTTCAAGACAAGCTAACTTTAAAAAATACAAAATTAGTGAAAGACTACCTGTCAAAGAGTTTTTGATTATTTGTTTTTTACATAAGTAAACAGGTAAATGAAGCTATATGAGCATATTATCCAGATATTTAAAAAAATAAAAATAAAAAACCACCATTTTGGGAAAGGAATCTGTTATTCAAATCAAAGTCACATTTTCCTAGTAATTTTCTAAAGCAGTATGTTCAGCTACAAACAATTCATCCTGTACTGATAGATTTAAATTCTGCTAGATATAAGTATCAGTAATCACAGTGCTCTGCAGAAACATAATTCTGCCTGGGCCTGTATCACATGCTTTGAAAGCAAATACCCAGACTCTGCATTCTTTTTCTATCTAAGCAACTACTTAGATAGATACTTAGATAACTATACTTTTAAACATTACTTAAAACTGAGATATATAAGATACTATTTATACCTTGTTCATGCATACTGATATTAAATATATTATTTCCCACTTTAAAATGTTAAGAAAAAATTGCTATCAACTAAAACTGAACTCTCATATTAAAGCTATTTCAAATTGTATCAAAGCTTTTAGTTGCATAGCTCTGCTCTCTACTGATCTCAGATTCTACAAAGGATCTACTTTTGTACAGCACAACAAATTCCGTATAGCTGACATAATACAATCCCATCTCATATTTAAAAGGCTCAAACTGTCCAATTTCAAAAAAAAGCGTATTAAGAGTTATAGATTGCATCTTTGAAGGCTTAATAGACAAAAGAAGTACATATACTTTCCTAATAATCATCCAACTAGCTACTTCTTGTTCTAAAGAATTGTTTTCCATAGTTAGCATGTTTATTGCCATTCAATTCCCGTTGCAGATTATGGCAGTTAGATATTTATCCTCCTTAATGTACACTGTTTTTATTTATGTTGAACTTGAATCCATTATCAGAAACAAAGCTGCATACATATAACCCTAACCAATTGCTAGAGATGCACACAGACTGTTGCTTGTTTTCTTTGGGTAGACTAATCTTATGGCATGCATTAAAAATGTTGTACTTGTCACTGACTAATACAGCAAATTGAAACCTTGGAACAATCTTATTTACAATTCAAGTGCTCAATATTTGATTCTTGCATCAGAATTTTCACTTAACCCTTTTGCTAAATAACTGAATGTCACGGCTGAATGTACAGCTACATTGCAATTTATATCTGAATAGAGGGCAACTTCTTCTGGTATGGAATCATTAAAATATATGTCCGGAGTGTATTACCTTGCTGAACACTTTTTATGAACCTCAGTTTCTATGCAATACGTAACTGAACATTTCAGCTGTTTTATACTATTCATACAGCTAGGGTCACTGTTGAAAGAAAATAAAAAAATAAAAACCTCCCTTCATCTGTAATCCATAAATAAAAGGCTTAGCTGTTGGTTTTACTTACAGTTCCCAGAATTTCTCTCTCTTCTAAACCATTTTAGCTCTTATACGTAAGTTTTATTGTTACTCTCTAAGAAAATTCAAACCTTTACTAAGTCATATGAACAGTTACAGTTGCTTTCTGTGTAGTTGGGTACCCCTGATTCCATCAGGAAAAAAAGAAAACAATGTATGGCCTATGCTAACATCTAAAGACCGAAAACATAGCCAGTAAAATAGTCCCCCAGACTAAAGGAAATCACTGCTTAATTTCACAAACATTTGTTTCAACTCAGGAGTTGCAATAGAAACTTTAAGTAGTTTTCTGGTTCAAAAAATACTCAAATTGATAATGTGGACTCATAAGATGCTGCATAGCACCATCTGCTGGTTTGAACAATGGCCTTTGGAAAACAGTCCAATTATTCGCGCTATCTGAAATCTAAAAAGATGACATTTCACTCACCTTAGTTTCACAGGATTTGTAGGATTCTGCATGGATTCACAGTACAAACTGAAAGAGAATGACAGAGAGAAAGAGTGTCATACCATGAGTGCGTGAAGACATCTGAAAATCATACAGAGATGAAATTTGAGCAGGAGGGCTTCATTCAAAGAAAGGAGAAAGCTGAATTTCCTTTCTCCAAGCCCTGGGAACAGCTCCTTTTAAACTCTCTAATAAACATAATTTTGCCTTAATCTAGATTGCTCTTGGAAGGAAATTTAGGAGGCATTTAGGAATCTTCTGAATACTGATTTTTTTTTGTTTTCTTAAGCAAGAATGTCATAATGGCTTCTATCCTAGATTAATCACTACTTCATAAATGCCACATTCAGAAACAGTTGTTTTATTTTTACTTTAGAATAAATAAGTAAAAAATACACAAACAGAACTAGTGAAGAATTTATTTTCATTTTGTCCAGGCTTCATTTGTGCAAACAGATTAAAAAGGAGTGACTACAAGAATGCTATCGTTACATGACTGCGAAAGCTAAAACAGCTTCAGGAATATTTTACAAGAAATGACTGGTGAACAAGTTGGGAAATTGTTTCAATTTTCATTTTTATTCTTTCATTGTTCTTTAAAAGGAAAATACAACCAACCTTGCTTTAATAGGAATTCTTTTCCACATCAACAACAACAAAAAAATTCCCACCAAAAATGAGAGTATCCAGACCTCTGAATTGCTAACCTTTTTTTCTATGCAGACTACATATCAGCAGTAGCTGTAGATGTGACACAAAAATGAAAGCTAAAAATCCTGCATTAGTGGAGCAGTTAGTGTAAGCACCACCCTCATACTGTAAGAGATCAAATGATAGGATTGGGTCTGAAACTCCTTCCTCAGTGACACCTCCCAAACCGTGGTAGTGGAATTCTACAGATGGGAAACCCAAGTTCTGCTCACACCTCTGACTGGTCCCCATAAATTAATTTGTTTACTTGATGCCTGTTTCATGAGGTGCGTAGAGGCCTTAGCTGGTACATACCAAAAATATCACACGTTTAGTACCCACTGTGGGGTCCTGGCCATAGCGCTCTCTGTGACAGCTTGATGATAAACAGCTGGCCTGCTTGTGGGATTTATAGAGCACACTGGGCAACATGAGCAAGAAACAGGTAACTGGCATTAGCTGAACTCCCTTTGCAGAATAACAGGACAACCTCTTGGAAAATCCTATTGCTGAGTTAACCAAGCATGTTTAAAACTCAGTTCAGTGCCTGGTAAAGCAAACCTACTCCTACCAGTTTCAACAAGAGCTGGCTCACATCTTTAAGGCAAAAATAAAGAATCTGAAGAACCCTTCTTCTTCCTCTACCCTCTCTTCCTCCCCATAAACCAGTCAAATAACATTTTGCATCAACAGAACTGAAACAGCTCCAACACCTTGAAGCACATTTAGCATTTCACATTTAAGCCAGTGTAACATCTGGGAAAAAAATAAATAAAAAGAAGATAAATGTCCAAATCCTCTATTTTCCATTTAGTAAACTATAAATAGAACCTGTCTGCCCATCACCTCCTGAAACTAGCATGAGTTTCTGCAAAGCTACACATAACTAAAGGGCAATGCATCATTGCCTGCCTATCCATACCACAAAACTGAAAATACAGGAATTTTGGTTAGCACTGGCATTAGTAGAAAAAGAGTAAGGTGGTTGGGTAGCAGATCAGAAGATAAAGCCTTGAGAAGTGTCTGTGAGATATTATCACACACTCCTCTGTCAGCAGTGCTATGTGTCATAACAGCCAAATTTCAAAAATACAAATGGCTGTTAGTTTAGAAAGCTCTCTACTCCACATGTAGTTCTATAATATTTGATGTGGTAATGCTCATATCATGATATAGTTCTACTTCAAATTATAATGGAATTGTTGCTGAACGTCAGTGACTCAGCAACTAGTATTTAGTAAGTATCATTTTATTAGTCCTTGTAGTAACCACGTGAATTTCTCAGTGTGATGTCACGTCAAAGTTTGGTGCACCAGTTTTAAGAAAGCAGCAGTTGGTAAAACAACCATCATCACCAAAGAAAGACAACATGACAAAGTGATCCGTAGTACTATCTCCAGCTGAACTATATCACCTATTTTGGCACTACTTACAACACAATTCTTGTAGCGGTATCTTTACATTAACATTTAGCATAACTTTTTATTTCAATTCCTTCTTATCACTGGAAAGATACAATTTTGGTATATAAGAAACTACAAAATATAGCAAGTCACCAACACCAAGAGGTGCCCAATGAGCTATTTCAAACATCATTTATAAACATTTGACTTGTGTTCTTGTAAAAACTATCCACATTCTTGTTAATGTCTAATATTCTTACAGATGTTTTAAATGACACACAACAAACTAGTTTAGAATTTGTAAGTTGACCCTTCTACATGTGTATCATCTTGCACATACATTCAGTGTCCATTTGTGCCCAGAATCCAATAGCTCAGATGAAATCTCTAGGCTCATAAGTAACAGGAGAGTTCACATAACACATAGTGTTGAAGAAATAAGATGACTTCACTTCCGATAATCTTTAAATAAAAGTTCATTTTTCCTTTCTTTTAAACTTTTAGAACAGCATTTGAAAATACATAAAACCTCTCATATAAGTAACTAACCACAAAAGAGATTCTTTTTCACTAATTCCAGGAGATTTAATGCATTTGCATTACAGACTGTGCGGGAAAGGAAATGTTTGGGTTTTTCTCCTCCACAATTTTGCCAAGTACCCTAATAAACCAAGCTCTTAAAAACAAAGCAATGAGAAAACAACAAACCAAAGCAACGCACCTCAGTGTTAGCCATGGTAAGACTTGTCACAAACTGCATTTTAATTAAACACTGTTCAAACTAAATCAGTAAGAAATCCCAGTCAGTTAAAAGCTTCACTGGAAACTGATATGTGAATTATAAAAGATTTAAAAAAAAACAGCTAGATATGGCTAATTAGGATGTAAATGTCATTTAATAGCAAGAAATTAGGTACATATGCTTTGAACTAATGTAGAAGTATTTATCCATGACAGTTATCTAAGACCAACATTCTCCAATAGCCACTGCCCACAGTCCCAAGAAAGTCAAATTAAAATTGAAGCCGGTAAACAAAATAAATACATAAATAAAATGAAAATTGTGGTTTGTGGATATTACTTGCTGAATATATGATCGCCCACGGACTCCTGAATACTTGAGACCACTACATCCTGACACTGAACAAGTCTGAATGGTTGCTTATTTATGGACAGCTACGGCTGTAAATGTCTAGCATTAACAAACACATCACTGTTGTTCCAGAATACTGACATGCAATTTTTTCCACTAACACAGTATCATAAATACTAACTTCAGCAACCAATTAAAGAATTAGCAAGAATGATCTCAAATACATGCATATTGTGCCTTCAGCTTGAAAAGATTTGAGGACGTCTTAATTTTTGTACACTATGTCTGCATTATCATTATGAACACAAGCTTTGAAATGACATACAATGCTGTTATTGGATAAAAGGGTGAAGGAAAAAAATCTTGTGAAGTCCCTGGACAGTTGTACCATGTTATGTCTTACAACAGTGACCAGTTTTCAAATAAGCATGAGTAACAAAAGATAGGAACTAGGGTAGATTTCAGGTTGTAGGTGTAAAATATGAAATATCTCCTATCTCCATTCAAAGCCCAGAGTTTGACAGGGGTTGAAACCAGTGAGCAAAATGAACTGGTTTAAAAACTAACAGTGTCATCCATGATCAGCATGGGGACACGTAAATTACACGCAGTTTTTGTATATGATGCCAAATTGATTGTGGATGGAAACATTTTATGTATATTCAAAGAGATCTCATAAAACAGAAAAACTGGAGAAATCTGAGAATTCAAATGCAGGTGGAAAGGCTACAGCAGCTCCACAGAGGAGTACAGGCTAAGGACTGAGTGAGTAGGTAGCAGTTCTGCAAGAAAAAGTCTGCAGAAAAATGCCCTGGAGAAGAAATAAGTGTTTAATCACTACAGTAGATACCTAAAGAGACTCTAACTTCTGAGATCTTCTGAATTAAATTGGATAAGCCATGAGCAATCTCACCTAACTAGGAAGTCACTCCTGCTCTGAGAAGGTTGGACTAGACAACCTTTCTTTTCCAGCTGACCTCTAGATCATCTTCAACCCATTTTTTCCCTAAGATTTTGTTAAAAAATTTTGTTAACATCTTTAGCATCAGCATAGGATTTGTGGCAGTGAATGCTTTTTAACACCATTGATCAGGAATTTATTCACTGTAAATTACTTACTCTCAAATCTGTGGCTTGTTTGTGAATAACCAGTTGTGAACATACACAGCAGGGAGAGAGAAAATATTTTCCTTCTTTCCTTCCATATTAGCATGCACATTTGACAGCATTATTTATAGCGAGGTTTTCTAAATTAGCTGGTCAGTTTTTGTGCCACTTGTGTGGGCTTTTTCCACAGTAATAAGAAGTTTTGTTTTAGGTAAACGTGACTCCAGACCAAGCCAATCAGTTTCTGAGGGAGCAAAACTAATGAAGCCTCCTATCCTGCAGGGCTGTGTCCTAAGTTTGATGGCTCACATGGCTTCCTTGATTTCCCATGAAGGCTGAGGTTACATTATACTCTTCCCTTCAGTGGAATAAAGAATTTTTATTCTAAACATCACATTTTCCTGGGATTTACAGAACTGAAGTATCTTTAAGATTTCTAGCTCTCCATGGACGCACAGACATTCTCACCCCTAGTCAACATAACTGCTCAAAGAAGTCATCTCTATGTCAACAAAGTAGAGAATGTGAGACTATCATTTAAGTCAGAATTTCTATCTGACTTTTTAATAATTTTCATTTCAGAGTAATAGCTGCTATTAATTGATACCAATTAATCAAGATGCCTATAAAATTGTAATGACCTCAAAGGACTGCTTACCAGAATCTGCCAGAACTGCTTGCTGTTATCATAGGAACAAGCACATTGGACTATTTAAATCACTCTTTACTAAATGTTTTGATGATCTCCAGGAAAATAATCTCTTAATTTCTTAATCTACTTGAGAAACTGAAAAATGAAATGATGCAATACAGCTTATTTCATAGAAACAGAGGATCATAGAATGGATTGGTTAAGAAGGGACTATCATCTAGTTTCTATGACACAACTAGAAAAATATGAATTTGAAAAATAAATAAAAAGGTATATAAGAAGAAATTAGTACCTCAGATCTCATTTCTCATCACAACTGTTTGCACTTTTTTAATCCAATCAAGCAAAATCACTGTGCAACATACCAGGCTAATCTCATCTTAAGGAAACTGTTATGTGTTAATCAAATCATACAGATGGGAAAAAAATAACTAACTCAAGCACTACCATTTGCTAAGGGTTTGCTGAATGTGACCAGGCCCCACTGAAAGGTGAAAAACTTAACAGTTTGACTGCAACACCCTTTTCCAGAGTTCTTGTGTAAGAGGTGGGTCTAGAAACCAATAAATTTGGGCACAGCAGAGAGGAGTCTGAATTCTCACACCACAAAATCATCTTATTTGAAACCAGAGCAGAAAACACCATGCCACTAGTAGGGGTCTCTTATATAAGAAACCTAATGATCTCCAGGACCAGCAGCAAAGTCAAAACAGGCATCTACAAGGATATTGTACTTGCTGAGGTAAATCCTCTCTCCTTCTCTCTGTAGCAAGACGTAAACAGGCTAGCTTCAAAATTTTTAAGAATGCACTTTTCAAGGTGAAAAGTGAACCATTTAAAAGCTTACTTCTGAATGAAAAAAATACCTTAGAAGAATGAGGACTTCAGTAAGGACCAGGACCAGTCCGCAGCAGAAAAAAGTTGAGACAGGAACAATGAATCAAATTCTGTCTAAACCATGTTTTCTCCCTCTTAAACCTAGGATAAGGAGGGCTGCATTTCCAAACCTCTTGTTTTATTATTGTTGTCTCACATGTATGCATATTTACACAGTGAAACAAAAATGCACCGTCACTTTTATAGGTTGTTCAGATCAGCTGAGAGCAAGAACTACATTTGAGAAGGACATCTCCTGAACACAGAAATTCTATAAGCAATTCATACAGCATTAGATCTTGTGAATTTATGCTATTTTTGCACCTTTACTTCATTTTAATACCCTGGCTATTACCTAGACTAAATAGACTAAATATATACTGAAATATACCAAGTACAGATAAAACATGTAAGAATGATGGAAAACTGCATGTCAGAATGCTCAGCTTCTTTCATCAGTGTTGAAACAGCGAGTCAACGAAGCAGAATTGAATTCCTACATCTTCAATATTCTTTCATTCAGATAACACTCTTTTGGGTACTGATAATAGTATATTGAACATGCCAGCAGTAGCAAACGCATGAATTCCAAGGGCCTTGCTCAGTACTTTCTAGCTGTAGTGAAGAGTTTGCTGCAGCTAGAAATCTGATGAGCTATTCAAAGGCAGTCACAAAATGAGTATCAAAGCACATAAGTAATCCACATTGGGAAATCTGTCAGAAAATAGTTGGGAAAATAAAGTGAATCAATAGCATGTCAAGAGACTCAAATGGAAAAATATTGAATATTCATTTTCTTGGTTTCACAGGGCTAGGGATTTAGCAGAACTTGAGTAGCTTGTAGGATTTTCATTCTTGAAAACATTCAAGAAATATATATATATTTATGTGCTTTGGATTCAAAATTTAATTAGTTCTCCTTAAAATTAGGTTTTTTAAGTCCATGTTGTTTACTGATGCATATACAGCATAGTCAGGAGAACTGGTCTGAACTGCACAACAACTTTTAACTATGTTGTTGCAAGAAAAAAAAGTACAATAACAAGTAGTCGCGTTTGCTCATTGCCATACAGAAACACATGGATATCAGATATGTATTTGGAAGTGCTACTACAAGTATTGCTAAGTAGAAGTTCATATAAAAAACAAAAAAAAACAAAAAAAACCTGAGTTAATTTCAGTGGTTTAATGAGATTTACAGGAAACAGAATATACACACACACACACACACACATATATATATGTTAATGTGGTTTGCATTCCAGAAAATCTGATATGCTGACACAAGCAACTATTAATGTAGGGCTACATCTCTGCAGGCTGCAGACTTGCTTCATCTGTTTGCCAAAGAGCTGTAAATATAGCCCTACACAGGTCATATCATTCAATTTCAATATTTGGGTAAACAGAAGCACCCATATATTAATTTGGAGGGAAGAAAAATGACCTCCTGTTCCTCCCCTTCATCTCACCATCGCACACATAACCAAAAAAAAAGAAGTAATTTTGAAATAAATGCCACAAGCTATTGATCTTGAAGGAGGCAATGGGCATCAATTACCCAGCTTCTTATGTATTGCTGAATATACTCATATGAATATTTGTAATCAACTCATTAATCCATTCATATAAAAAGTCAGGAAACTTACTCATTAAAGTCAAAGCTTTTCCAACCCTTGAGCCTTGAGCAAACCCCTGAGCCCCATATATTATACTAAATGAACCTATCCCTTCTCCTTTGTGAAAAGTCAACCTTTTCATAAGTTGTTTTAAAATAACAATCAATTTACACTTCAAATTTTAAAATTCTATCCTAACGTATCCTGATTTATACCACTGTATAAATCTGTAATAGTTCTCTAATTAGAAACACTCTTCCATGTATAAACACAAATTGAGGAAACAGTCATGAAATTTAAACTACTTTTGGTAAGACAAGGAAAATCTAAATTTACTTCTCAGAAGTCAGAAAACCACTCTCATCATTCTTATGGAACAGAAGAACTAATAGAAAATTATAGAAAGAACTTTTAATAAAATTTTTTATTTTTTTTAAGAGCTGTTCTGTTCCTTGCCTTAGAGGGCTGACTTTCAAAGAAACCATGAAATCACCAATGTACTTCTTTTCAAGTAAAAGAGAAAAGAAATCTGTAAATACCAAACATTTGCTGTCTGCTATACAAGGACAAATGAAAATAATTCATTTCCTTAGCAGATTAGGAAAGTACTCTTTAACTAGTAGTTCCCTAACACTAGATCATTAATTATTTAATTTAATAATCCACTTAGAAAGAAACAAAAAACCACCTCAGTCACTCCACCAACCATTACTCCTTGATTGTCCTTTCACTATCAAAATAACCCCTAGTGAACAGTTTGTTAAACATGCTAACATGTTCAGGTTGTTCAGTGGGTGTCCAATCAGAGAGCCTTCAATGCTGTGATGGTACTCCTGGTTTCAATACAGAAAACAAAACCTTAAATACTTCTCAACACATTACAATAATGAGGCATCTCTTTAACACCTTCATTTTAAAGCTCTTCTGTACTTACTCCAAAATGAAGATGTGTTCTTATTTTTAGTAAACTTGCACTTTTTAATGTTGAATCTGTGATGAAAACACTACTGCAGACATGAGGCACTCACATTTCAATAAGCATCTCTCAAATTCTTTTCTAACACCCAAGGAAGTTAAGCAAAAATTTTAATGCTCCATTCTGGCTCTTTGAATTCACACAGTGAAGAGAACACACCTAAAACCAAAAGCACACTCAAGAATCTTGCAGGTGGTGATGTAAGTGAAAAGTTGTAAGTTCAGGGCCAAAGGAGGATATCTACAATGAAGATACAACTATTAGAAGACTGCAAGTTTTCTCTCACTCAAGTAGATTCATAAGCAATAACTACATTCCAAATTGCCAGTAGTAGAGATTTTCAAATTAAGAAGCATGATCGTTTTGTGAAGAGAAGAGAAGAGAAGAGAAGAGAAGAGAAGAGAAGAGAAGAGAAGAGAAGAGAAGAGAAGAGGAGAAAAAGAACAAACTAACAAACACGTAGGAGAAAACAATCATGCTGCCAGAAATAAAGAAAAATTTTAAACTGACTGTGTCAAGTTGAGATCAATTTTGAGTGACATTTTAACAAGAATCAAGATCTCGTATGCTTTATTAAGGCAGCTCTCATGAAACAGGAATAAATTTCACCAGTATCTTCATCCAAATATATTATATCTCATCTTTTCTTTGCAATTATGTTAACCAGTGTAAGCTGCCACTGAATTTCTGAGTTGATTAGAGGGCTGTTTAGCATAGGTAAACAAGATAAAATCCATGTTCAGATACAAAAATAATATTTCTCCATAACTAAGCTTTTAGTTTTCAGAGCAACTAGATTTAAGAATCAATTATCCATAATGAGAATTTGACATAGCTGTATGGATGGAACAGTTAGATATAAGAAAACAGTGTTGATTTCTCTTGCATAATCATCTGAGCAATTCATCTCCAAAAGAGGAAAGCTTCTCTCCTGAAGAGATTAGCAATGTTTTATACTACTGCACCTCCATCCTCCATGCAGTGTGCAATCCACGTATGTACTTCAACTCTGCATACTTCTTAAGTCTATGAATTGTTCCAGTACTGATCGAATTGCTAATGATTACATACTTTCTTATGCAACTTAGAAAATCAGAAGTCTGAGATACCCAGGAAAACATTAAACAATTTTATCTCACGTAGGAAAGCTTTGCAACCTTAGTAAGACATACTGATTTGCTAAGTCAGTTTGCGCTCTTATTGTGAAAAACTCAATATTTGTAACCTTCAGTTTCCTGCAGTTGGTACAAAGAGGAAAAAAAAACCAACAACACACACACAGAAAAAAAAAAAACACCAAACAAACAAAAAACAAAAACAAAACCAGCAATCTAGTGAAGAAACCAATAGAACTGGCAATATGACACTGCTCAAACTCCCTGAACACAGGGAGCTTTCACACGGAGAACAGCAAGAACCTGTCTGAAAAATTGGGATGCACTGAAGCAAATGAAGTTCTAAAGTAAAATAATTACTTAGTTACAGCCTTGTTTGATACAGACAAGTGAAGAGAATATTCCAGTAAAAATGTCAAATTAACATCTATGGAAACTGCAGTCTAATATTTCACAATTCTTCCAACACTCACATACCTCATTAAACAGAAACAGTCTTTGTGACCAGCTCATAAGCAATCCTAACTCTGCTTTAGCAGCAGAAAGCTCCTAATAAAAAGTGCAAAGCAGTGTATTTGTTTTATTTTACATAGGTTCTTTTTAGAACCGTATTATTAGTACAAAAGTTATAACTTCCAGGCCTGCATATCCTTAGATAAGCAAGACAATCTACTAATTTGATCTTGTCTCCCATTTCACAACATCTACTACTAAAACACGTAATATATGTAAATAGATTTCTTTATCAAAAGCAGCAATTCCAGGAGACCCATATCACTAACATCAAAGTGACTTTGAAAAACATACCAAATGTAACATTCATAGTGATTTAATCAACACAATCATCAAGTAAGAGTTAATCAATTCTTAATAATGTCTTGCTACACTATCAGGTTATAACCACTGTCCACTCAAAACCCACAAAGGAGTTTTAAGCAATGCATTAAACGGATCTCCAGGAACAAAGCCCTTTATTTACTTGATGCTATCATTCAAACTCTGTCTACACCATATTAAGCATTATAGATGTTTCAAAATTTGGCCTAAAACAAGGACACTGTAACAGCTGTAAAATTGTTTTATCCATCCCACTTGAAATACCATACAAATATATTTGATTAGTAGCAGTATTTGGCAATAACTTTATTATAAAGAACTTTAAATGCAATGCTGATGGTCCAGTAAATAACATATTTGTTAATACAGCAGAGGGTTACTGATCTACCTCTTACAAATTTCCCACCCAAGAAAGCAGAAGAGATTCTTCTTTAAAAAACAAAACTAACACCACAATACATGCATTTAAGGTACAGTTCATCACAATTTTGCCTCTTTATAGCTCCTAATCCTAAAAATCTAGCTCCAGATCTTTGGTCTTCTTAAATTTATGTTCAGTCCTTTCTTCCCCCCAGAAATTCTGGCTACTGCTTTTTCCACATGACCAGTGTGACCAACAGTAGCTTCCATTGCCTTGCATGAAGTGAGGCACTTCATGATAGTCCAGCTAGAAACACAACAATCCAGTGGTAATACACAACAGGTCTGCCAAATGTATTTCATATGGTCTACATGAATTCTGGCAGACCTCCCATATGGCATCTCACTGCATAACTGATGGAAATGTTTACAAAACAAGAAAACCTTACAAACAAAATCATCATGTTTCACACAGATCTATCTCAGTTCCAAACCCAGAAAGTAAATTGGCATGTACATACAATTAATTCCAGTGCAGACTGGTGAATCTGAAGTATTTACCCTGCAATCATAAATACAGTTCTAATGAGTCCAAGTGACTACTTGGATCACACAGTTAAAATTGGTATTAGCTTAAACATGAAACCTGTTTCCACCCAGAGCGTGAAGTTAAGGCAATTCTATGTGAAATCTCAAACCTACATATCATCCCCATTTAGAATAACCACATATTTAAGAGAAAGAAATTAACAAACCCAGAATGAAATCTGTTGATACCTTAGTGGTTATTACTCCAACTTTAGCAGAAGCTGTGGATGTGAGCGCATGAAAGCACTAAAAATCATATTACAGAAGCAGAGTGAATCTTTTATTTTGGGGAGGGATTGCTCTTGCTTCTCTACTCTGTTTCTTCCTTACCCTCTAGAAAGCTTGTTCCTACCATACCTACATAGCGATTGCCCAGTCTTCTTCAAGACTCATTCGGTGGATAAAAGCCTGTAAACAGCTGATAGACTGTATGTAAAGTTTTTTATATAGTTTATACTAAAAGCCTTCTAAAGACAGAAATAGGGAAGCATATAAGATTCTACAAACAGATCAAGTTTTGATACAGGATTATCTCTAATATACATTTGTCCCGAGAGAGAAGGACTGAGGGCAAACTCTCAATTTTTGTGGTATCTAAAATCATCATCATTTTCAAGTGCATCTTAAGTAGAAGCTACTTCATGCTACTGCCACTTCATTAGGAACACTTAGAAAAGTATTTAAAAATTCATATTCACATCCAATGTAATTGCCATTTAAGTTAGGAATTTACTTTTTAATAAACACATTCTTGAGCTGGTAACAGCAAAAGCATCATTCAAACATCATTTCCTGTGCTAAATTTTACCCATATTAACAGACTTAGCAAAGCATCAACCACAAACATGTTGGTGATAGAAATTTCCTAATGCAAGCAGTCTTTATAGATTTCTGCTATTTCAGCTCAGGTCTCCAAGGACCATTTGAATCCATATTAATTTCCTTTCTGGCAGTTATGCGGCCATGTATGAACTGCACTATTTCACTTTTAATCTGTCAGTAATTTAGTAATGTGTAAACTAATTATGCACAGATATTAATGTAATCAGTTTGGGGAGCTATAAAATCAATGTATTTATACAGACTGTGTTAAAGAGAATTGCATTACTATAATCATATGTCTGTTGCTGATAATGTTAAGGAATTAAAATAATTAAGATCCACTCATCAATACACATTCCCACAATCCGTCCGATGAAATAATATTATAATTTTCTGTAGTGCACAAGTCAAAATTTTCAGTAACATTAAAATTAAATCTGACCAAAAATAGTCTGTGGCTTCCCAATAAGAAATATAATTTTGATGGCATCTCAGGTTTCCTACAGTGAACTAGGAATGAACTGGCTGAGCACATTTCATTTATGATTCAACCCAACTACTCAGCCTCGCTCCAATGGAAAACTGAAGACTGCAGTTAGTACTCTGCATTGGGCCACATAAATTAACTGCGAATCACATTTGAAGCATCATGTAGCAAGTCATTAAAATTATTAAGCACGCGTTTCCAGACGTACAGAGACCGTGGCTGCCCCTGGGAGCACAGCAGCAGGGTGTGCTACCCCAGGGCCTCAGCTCCACCTCTTCCACGCTCAAAGGCCAGCTGAATGCCTCCTGTGCTTACTTTACATGCTAATTCCTCTGTTTTCCACAATAAAGGTGCAAGATGAAGATTTCACGTGT
Organism: Chrysolophus pictus; assembly: GCA_037305975.1. Classification (NCBI taxonomy): domain Eukaryota; kingdom Metazoa; phylum Chordata; class Aves; order Galliformes; family Phasianidae; genus Chrysolophus; species Chrysolophus pictus. Next base: position 14,477,511 of record CM074586.1, read on the forward strand.
AGAATTCAGTAATTAATGCCTTCTACCAACTGAACTTATCACACACATGCATCAGGCCAAGCAGAACAGACATAAGGAGAAAACAGAGCTCAGCAATCCTGACCTCATCTCTCCTTTCCATGCTGATGACTTCAGAGCCGTACTAACTTAGCAAAGAGAGCAACGCTCCTCACAGGTTTGTGTGAAAACATCTCTGAATTCAAGGTTCCGCCACGCTGAGAGAACTACTTGCAACATAACCACGCCAGTTATCCTGCTCCCTTAGAAAGGGGCAATTAAATAACGTGTTAAAGTTTCACGATACAATTAATCCAGTCAGACTTGAGCTGCTGCCAGACACAGCCGCTCCTGGCGGGGCCTCCCGAACAGCGGCACGCACCACACTTACCTACCACACAAAAAGCAGAACGGTGCATTGCAAACAGCAACAAGACAGTTCCTTTCACTACACACTTGCCAAAACCTGCTGTTCATTGCTTCCCCTGTTGAATCCTTACCCTGAAGGCCCATAGGAATCCCCACACGCAGCAGCTGGAGCAGCGCAGGGCCGGCGGTTCCTCAGTGCCAGGTCCTGGCAGGGAGCTGCAGCGCAGCCCTCACCGCCCCTCAGGCACCATCACAGAGACCTTCAGGTCATGTCCTTCACCATGCACTTCACCAACAACGGGTTCAACAGGGACAAAATACAGCGGGATGGCAGTGTAGGCACAGCAGGTAGCTGTGGCTGCTCTCTCTTGCCACAGTGTGAAGGAATAACTGCAGACGGGTGCAGCTTTGCTCGAGGAACCTTCCAGTTCCGGAAGGTTCTCCCACATTTCCTCAGGCTGCTCCCGTGGGAGGTGCCAAGCTGCTGCTGGCAGCAGCCGGGGAACAAGGGGACCAGCTGTCCTCCAAAAGCTGCAAGCCTCAGAACAGCATTTCCTTCAGTTTTTCCATGAGGATGAGCCCCTCCCCACACCATCCCCACACTAGCAGCCTCAGAGCCCCTTCAAGCAGAAACCTCTGTGGGGAGAAACTCTCACACCTGCCAGAGCAGAGAGGGCTCTGCTCCCATACCACATTCCTGCAAAGCCTTCCTGAGTTGAGGGGAGAACCATTTTCAACCTTTTTGTATTTTTAAAACAAAACTTCTTCTTGTATTTGAATATAAACCAGCTTTGTAGGTCTGCACATGTCCTGCGTGCTCATCTTTAGGGAAACTGGAGAGTGCTTCAGCCTTCGGCCATTTGCTGCACACACTGCAACAGTTTCACCTCAGACGATACAATCAGTGGGGAAGTAGTAAATACTCTTTCAAGGATCAGTCTAGGTAAGATTACGTGCCATTTATTAATGGTAAATACTGTGTATTCATCCACTTAATTTCAAATGAAATTATGATGTCAAAATTATGCATGATACAAAACCTTTTCCTTGCTAGTGTAATTCTTCCAGCTGCTCACTAAGTTTCTGTAACATTCAGATCTGTAGTAGACAGAAAGCGGCTACAGAAGATAGAATGGCTCAGAGGAGCTCCTCACAGCCATGACAACATCCATTTAGCACCTCGCAGAATAGGCTTATCTAAAGATATCGCTGGCAACAGATGCCAAAAACTTGATGGAAGCAGGAAGATTTGGCAAATTCTCATTTTAGCAAAGATTATTTGCAAAAGGTATAGTGGAAAAGAACGTAACAGGGAGAGAAAGTTAAGGAGCATGCACAAACATGTTAACTGAGGAAAAAGAGGGGTCTCATTCAGCTCTAGGTGTGTATCTGCCCTCATGACACGCTAGGCTGCTTCCCACTTATAAGTCAAATAAATGGATGAAATCAAGTATTTTAAGTAAGCATGAAAAGGATCGGCTTACTTCACTGCCTACCTTCCCTCTGAATTTAGACTTGTGTCAGACTTTCATACTGTCTAAGAGCTCTACCTGCCATCTTTTATAGTGATGGGAATATCTGTAACAAACTAGCACACATTAACAAATTACTTCACGTTATTCTGAAAATTAAATTCTCCCTCCTGCACCAGGTACTAGCCGTTAAACTATGCTGAAATATAGAAACTCCTGAAGTTAAAATACACCTTTGTTTATAGTTCTTGCATAGCATGTACAGACAAGCTAATTAGGAAGGGATCGTGTCCCTTTATTTTTATAATTCCAGTTTTAGGAGCAGAGCATTTGATTTATTACATGAAGGTATTTTTATAGCCACAAGTACTACTGCTCTTTAGGACACAGGGAACATCACAGCCCATTTAATTTACACAGGAGATGTTAGTACTATTTAATGGCATGTAAACATTTTATAAGGTAAGCTCAAATAACCAGAGATTTTTTTTAATATACTTCAGCAAAAAGGTTCACAAATGGATTTTCATTCTACTTTATTGGACCAATCTCTGTTATTGCATCAGAAGTGAATCGAGTTTTAAAAGGTGTTAAGAGTTTTCAATATATTTTGTGACACTGAACAGAATCAGAAAGTATACATAAAACAACCAATGCGTGAATTAATTCCAGAACTAGTATAAATGCACACCCTCAAATAATATGCAATTGTCTGTTTTTGAGCAGTAATTGCAATGGGTTATGGGTGCTATTTTCATTCTATTTCTTTCCTGCTGTCATAATTTTACTCAATCCTAAATAGAAGCATATCAAATATACTTTGTCACCATCATTATTATTATTCATTTCTCATAACAGGATTTTTAATGAGTAGCAATATCTTTCCTTAGGCCAACTATTGAAAACAACAAAGTAATTTTTAAAAATGTAAGCATTTTATAAAAATAAAGAATCCTCTTTAGTACAAACTTTGCTACATATATATTTCTTTTTACTGCCACCATGTTTACCACAATACAAACACTGTATAGTATTACTACTGTTGTATCCAAACTAAACTCCTGTGCTCTTTACAAATATCACAAGATACATTTTTTTCTGTTATGTTTACACTATGAAAATATTGAGATCAAAACTATCACTTGTTTTTGCAAGGTTTATTTATTTACTTATCAATTTCAGAGGGAAAACGATGAAGTGAAATTCAGTAGGAAATGGATCTAAGCAACTCAAATACCATTTCATCATGAAAATATTTTCAATTTTAGAGATAAAAAAAGGAACGCGATGCTAAAGAATTTGTGCATACAATGATATGACTACAATTTCTTTTCAAAAATGGAAGAGGATGGATAAGGAAAACTGCAAACAATTTTCTGGTATTTATTATGAAAAGTGTGGAAAATTCCATAGATTCCTTGTTCATCAAAAGAGAATATGTATAGATTTTGGTAAAGGAAAACCAGTTCTACTACTTTTATTTATTTATTTATTTATTTAATAATAAAATGAAAGGGAAGCATTTCTTGGAAAACTAAGAAAAGTACTGAAAGTTCTGGTCATTTCATTTACGCCATGTTCTTCCCACTGGGAATGGTGTGTTTCAGTTCTTGTTCTATTGTGCTATAACAAAAGTAATTGCATTGACTTTGGGAAAGCATTCAATAAATAAAAATATGATTATCTGATACTGACACAAGGCAAAATGAAATAATTGTGTCAACACTAGTTTGGCTTAAACAACATGGCTAAAAACCTACTTAAGTGAAAGTGCTGTAAATACAAGTGTTGAATATTAACTTTATGAGGTGCTTAACTGCACTGGATTGTAATGAATTATCTAGTTCTAGTGATGCTTTGACACATTTCAAATGAGAACCATAAGGAGTTAACTTAAGGTCTTTAGTCCCTTTCAATATGTTCAATGACAATACAGGATCCCATTCATTTCTCAAGACATAGCCATTTTCAATAACATTTAATTTTAAAATATATCAGCATTTCTTCACCTAAAAATATTTGTGTTAGTATAAACACTGGCACAACAGAACACTTCCATATGCAAAAGTAATTTCATTTGCCCTGTGATTCATGAAAAATCATTGAAATGAATCTCTTTTGCCCTTGGATTCTATTTTTCTCAAGAATTAATGTATAAGGCTGTTCTTTTCATGTTTCTCCCACCTTGAAGTTTTGCAGGGATAAAAGGATTGATGGAATTTTTCTAGCTGTTTTGCTTTTACTGAGTAATCAATGCATTTATATGACTGCACAGTTCTACTATCTCTATATACAGCATATACTTCAGCTGATAAGCTAGGAGTTTGAAAAATGGAGGATTTTATATTTAAAGCAATAACTTAATCTTGGCCTCCTTTTTTTTTTTTTTTTTTTTTTTTTAAACAGTATGAATTATTTTCTTGTTCTCCTTTACTAATACAGATCTACATAACTGCCTCCCCACTGTTGTCACGTGTAATTATGCTAAAATACAACTTATTCTACCACACAAAACTTCCACATCATATTCTTCTAGATAAGAAATAAAGTACAAAGCTGGTCAAAAGGTTTGCTCATGGGAAAAGCTCCTTCTTCAAATTTCTTTGTTGCCCTTCATTATGTAACAAACATATTGCCATCTGTCCAAGTGATCCAGCAAATTCAGCAGCAAAAGCTAACATCCTAGTGAAAGGCTTGGAACAGCTATGCCTTGTGCATGATGAAGCATAATGATCAGGCTCCTTCTGTGACAGCAGAGATGCTGTGCTATGAGACTTACCCCATTTTTCAGATTGGCAGCGTTTCATCAGCTGCATTTCAGTTAGGCTAAAGTAGCCTCTATGACTATTTAAAGATGTGGATACAGACTCTGCATTCCTTGACGCAAAGATCTGCTCTAGGTATATCACTCTAGAGGCTATAAGCTGTTAGCCCTCCTTGTACTGAGTCATTTCTCACCCTGCAAATAATCCAGCTGAAATCAAAACTAAGATGTTTTCAATGAGATTTAAGTGAGTCTACTCTCATGTTTAAGTGCTTCACTGGATGAATGCCTTAATTTTCCCATTAACAATCCTATCCAATAACCATTATAATCAGTGGAATTCTATTGTCTTCAGTGAGCTCTGGATCAACTTTTATTATTTCACATTCTTTACCCTCACCCTTTTCTCATTGTACATAACTAGATGCTTTTTATTTGTTATGTCCTATTGGAAGATTTTTACAGTTGAACATAAAGGTGAATGCCTGTTCTGCCAAAAATTTATTGCAAACCTGGAATTTTATCCTACTTATCTCATTCCAGAAATGCTGAAACTATATAAAGCTGGATGATGACCAATAAATGCACAAAGGCCATTCATGTGTTATAAAGATAATTTTGGATCTTAGCCACAATTTTAAATAATGGTATATTCTAGAAAAAAAAAAATAGTTGTTAAGAAATTTAATGATTTACAATTTTCTGCTGTGACATTTTTATTCAGATTTGTTTCACACATCTTAAAATTGTTAGCTGTCCCAAACAGGAGCTGAGGAAGTCAAGTAACTTCACATCAATACCTGTGATATTCTGTGTGTCCCAAAGAAACTGACCATTATTATTCTACAATGTAGTTACTCTGTATATTGTCTACTCTGACCTTGTTATTGCACAGTCCAGATACGTACAAATAATAAATACATTATTTATACAGTGCTTATTTCATACATGTCATTTTTCATTCATTCATTTCAAAGCACTCAAAATGATGAAGTATCAGTATTCCTTTTTAGAGGCAGAACTTGTATTACAAAAAGATAAAGTAAGTTCCAAAAAATTTGCCAGTAAATCAGTGGAAAAAATTGAGAATCATACCTAGCCTCCTGAATCCCAAGTCTCTGCCCTACCTTCTAGGCAACACTGCTTCCTGTAGGTCTGTATACATACACATGTGCATGTGAGATGTCTGTCTGTCTGGGAAAGAAAACACCTTAAAATAGCCAATGGCTGTGCCACAGTACTAAGCTTGCTAGTGCTCTTGTTTTGATAATGTCTGCACTGTATGGACACATTGCCAAGGACCTGTAGTGTAAAACACATTTCTTTGCCAGTAGTTATGAGAGCATATCAGTTTATGGGGAAGATTGTGCAGGTGGCAGTGAGCGTTATAAATATTTATGCTACTGCAAAGGAAAACTCCCTCCTGAAGGTGTAGGAAAGAGAGTCTCTGTTTTTAAAAAATGCTGAAATCCTTCCTCACCTTTTCTACCTGACTTTAAATCATCGAACAGACTTTCAGTGTCTATGCATCTTGTGGGATTTTTACCAGCAGCAAAAATTGAGCTTTCGGTGTTCTCAAAACATTCAGTAAAAGCATGTCTATGTTAACCCAATGGAAATGACTGATCACCTTATTTCTGTAATCCTGTGACAAATCATCACTGGCATGAGGTTTGAAAAATACAAGTAATAGTTGAAAAAATAACTGTAAAGAAAACAGCTTCCGTGATATACTGTACATTGTGGAAAATGTGACTCAGCGGTCATGTAATTTAAAGGCAAGAGCTAGTGAAAAGACCTGCAATATAAAGATGTTTTCAATACATTTCCTTTTGTACTATTTCTGTATGTGATATTTGTCGTTAACCTAAAAGGGTTGTAACTTTCTTATGACATTTTCAGAACCTCTTTGATTTCTTAATTTTGAGCTGTCGATGCGTTTCTTGTGTACCATATATATGATTGTGACAAAGAGCAGACTAAAAAGAGGCTGGTAAAGACAGAACTTATCTTGTTTGCGCAAATCTCATATAAATCTCATATAAAAAGAATATAAATCTTGTATGTAATGATTTCTTTCATCTATCTAGACAGCATAGTAGGATAATCTGTGTTCCACTTAAAAACAACAGAAAAATTCACATACTCTTGATTTAGATCAGAACACTTTCCACCAGCTCGCACTCCACAACACTTATTTGCATCACTAAGAAAATTTAATTTTCATCATAAATACACTTCTTGAATTAAGCCCAGTTCTTTTTGATGAAACTTGTTCCTTTAAATCATTTAAGCATATTTTAGAGTTGCATAGCCAGCCTTGAATCCAGGGTTTTCAGAGCAAGGTGTCACATATAAAATATCATATAGATGCAGGTATCATTTTGGATGTAGTTATAAATCCATAATTGTTTTAACCAGTTTTTGTACTGAGTCTGTGACTTAGTGTAAGTGAAACTTACAGTGTTTTTAATGGACTTTAACTCACTTGAACATTTTTTTGTTTTGTTTTCTAATTTATTCTCAAACTTTGCAACAATAACGTGAAGAAATCTTGCAACTGAAACCAACCTCAGAAAAAAAAAGTAGGGTAACGTTTGCAAATTTTGTTCACTACAACTCATTTTCAGAACAAAAATTTCCTTTCTTTGTGCATAAATGTCATGTGAAGGACATATAAAAGTTTAGAGAGGAGCCCTATTAAAAGCAACAATGACATTAAGCATGAGCAATGAATAAAATGCATACTTTCAGAATCCTAAAAACACATGGTTTCATTAGATTGGCGTGTGGTAGTTCTCTCTGTATCTCAGAATGGTTGGTATTGATCTGACTATGAAGCTGTGACAATAAAACTGTACTCTATTGACTGCAGCTGCAGGGTCTCCAAATATTATTTATTGAGGCAAGCAGAACAGCAAAGCAAAAGCACTGCCCCAGTAATAAGTGGTAATTGCTGGGAAGTGAGGCATTGCACTCCCTATTGACCCTTGGATCCTGAAATTTCAATGGATTATATTTAACTCCATTAGAATTGGCATTATCAAATTACATAAACCATATTATAGAACAACCAGCCTTCGTTTAGATCATTGATTTTCGATTATACTGATCTTTCATATGCTTCAGAAGTAGCTTCTATTACCAGTGGTATGATGTCGGTGTTGATCAGTAGGGGAGGAAGTACTATTTTATTACAATGAGATAAAAGGCACTATAGAAAACAAGTCCCCTTAACTCTAAGAAAGTTCATAATAGAAGGACTCAAGTATTCCTGTTGGCTGATATGTTTGGAAAGGTTATAAATTGAATACTTTATAATGTGAATGACTAGCATAAAATTTACATACATTTCTAGAAACTCTGATACTTTCTAATTTTTGTGTTAAATTTTTGTGTTAAAGGTGTTAAATGTTTTGTGTTAAATTCTCACTGTGTAGATCAACATAATAACAGTCAGACTGTCAAGTATGTGGCATGATGTGTTACCTTTTAAAGATAAATTATAATTTAATGGAATATCTGAATAATACCAACTTGCATAGCTACCTCTGGGGTGCAGTAGTATGAACTTTAAGTCATACAAATTTGTCTGATATTTCTTCAAAGATCTTAGATTTAACCTCTATCCACCGTTACGATTAGAAGAACCAGTGAGACAGGTTGAAGAAAAGTCTGGGAAAAAAAAAGAATTTGAGAGGCAGTAATAAGAAGCTTTCTATTTCTAAAAGCGGCAATTAAAAGTTTTCTTGAACATTCACCCATTCATTTCTATTAGAGTTCAATGTGAAGATAAACTTCCGATACTAATTATTCCAACTTGCAATTGTTCTTCCTTTTTCTTGATGTCAAATAGATTATTGATATTTTGCAGCACTCAAAAGACACATACAAGTGGGAATTTCATCCTCAACTTCCAGTATTAGCTCAAAATGTACTGTAAACTTTTCTGATAAATTCAAATTTGAAAACTAAAGAACTGTCAGAATAGAATAAATTAAATCAGAAAAATTGTTTTTCTGAAAATTGATTCACATAAAAATCTTCTGAAGAACCTTAAAACTGTTAGATTTCCATAAAGAAATCCTAGGAGACATAAAAATGCATGGATTGAATAGCATAAGAAAAAGATCTTTAAATGTCAAATGAACTGGCCCCAAAAAACAGAGGAAGATGAAATTTGAATGAAGTCTCAATACACCTTAATTACAAAGAAAACGCAATTTCATTGCCTGTAGTTCTCATTTTATCTGTAACATTAACTTTATAACTAGTTCTAGCCAGGCCAAGAAACAGTGAATTTTGTTTTGTTTTAAGCCATTCCATTTCCTAGTAGGAAGCCATTCACTAATAAATTCTCTTTCCTTTTGAGCATAAATATTAGTGATAAGACATAAGCTCAACAGCATTAAATACAATTCTTAGTAAAGCATATTCTTCTCATTCATTCAACGTTATGTTGAATTTAACAAACATTCTAGTAATCACTATTTCCAAAAGTATAGTGAGCAGCTGAGCAAAATGTCAGGAAAACCACAGTATATAGAATTTCAGTTTGGTGATAAATGTCTCTCCCTGAGTAGAAAATGTAGCTAGCTGACTCTTTAATGCTATGCTGTAGTTAAATAATAGGTTATAAACAGTCAGGCTAATGACTTCAGTATTATAACAGCTATAGACCTCCTAGATGTAGCTAATAATTAGCACTGAATGTCATACAGAAATATGTCGTGTTCTGGGCTCTTGATTTTTGTTTCAGTCTTGGCATTCCAGAACCATGATGTACTAAAATAAGGTTGTTAAATTAAGACTCTGAAGAACATGCTATATTAGGAAGTGTGTACATTTGTCATTTATAACAGGGAAGATATCTGTTACTGAATCTGTTCTTAAAAGCCCCGGGTACTTTTTAATTGCTATAATCCTACCAATCAAAAATAGAAATTAATAATGTGATGAATACTAATAAATAATGTTATGTACGATATGCAAGAATTATTGAGCGCCATAAAACAAGAAGGTTCATTTTGTCGCTAAGTGTAAGTCAAACCTGAAGTCTATTTTAAATAACATATCTTCCTTTTATAGAAAATGGCTTTAAAATGAAGTCTGAAGAGTTGGGGGGGAGAACAACTCTAATGTAATATAACACATATATATAAAACACCATAAATTATGTAAATATGTAAAAGTAATATGTGAGATGACTATGATTTACACTAATTTCTTCAGATTACTATAGTTCAAGTAGAATAAAGAAAATTTATTAGAAAATTACATATTTCTCTTATTTGAAAGAATATAAGTTTTAAAATTTAACATGTAAACAGCTGAGGGGTAAAAACACTGGAAAAATATTTTTTTCCTTGCTTATTGATTTCAATAACCATTCAGTAGCTTCAATATCATTTATTCCTTTTATAAAAGAAGGCTGACACAGTGGTTAAGCTACATGGCTGGTATTAAATTTTTTTCTCCCCCATAGGCCTCTTCTGTGATTTTGCCAATTCACGCAACCACCTTGTACTCACTACAGCAGAGACGGTGTCTTCTTATATATCACATTTATGGATTAGGAAAACTTAGAACTATGAGATAAGAAAACACAGATTATATAAAATGTTTCATGTGATGCAACTGATGCTTTTTTTATTTTTATTTTTATTTTTTAAAAAAAGAGGAACGTGCCAAAGACAACTTTTTGAAGTATGCAAGGAGAAGCTGTATCCTTCCAATGTGTTCCTCCATTTTATGATGAGCTATCCCCTGAAATAAAGTGCTATCAGAACTATAACAGCAGGAAAAATGAGATAAATGAATTCACCATTTTTGCATTCAGTCCAAATGTTGGCATCACTGATACATTTGCTACAAGCACATCACTCCTTCATTACTCATTTTACTACTTGATTTTTATTATTATTATTTTTTAAAAGCCCAAGATTTATATTTCCTAAATTACAAAGATTATGAGCAGAATCATAGCTAGTGCAAAAGCCTCTAAAAAAATCCTACGTAGTTCATATTTAGAAGGTGATTTGATAAGTGAAGACTGCAAAGCTATCTTTAGGTGACAGGATCAGCTCTAAGGTGAAATTCACCCCTTTATACAGAAGAATATTACTTAAATATCCCTTTGGCTCTGCTTGTTCTCTTTCCAGTTTGCAAAGTGAACTGGTGATCATGGGAGGAAAAATTATCCATCGTTTAAGCATATTGATCCAAATCAGTCTTGTATGATTAGTAGCTCAGTCAAGAGCAGTGTGGTTTCAAATGATGGCTATACCTTCTTCTAGAACACAGATGTGAAACTGCAACACGCACACTGGCTTTCACAACAATCTTGTCTTTGATGTCACCAACAGCAACCATTTTTTATTGTTCAGTTAGTTGTGGAATTCATAGAATGGCTTACATTAGAAAGGACCCTGAAAATCCACAACTTTCCAAATATGAAAAGAGAGTGGATTGGAAACCACATCAGACAGTTCCTTCACAACCCTGGGATGCATGTCATTGGCCCCATAGACTTGTACAAACTGATTCTCACGAGGCACTTTTGGACTTTCTCTGCTCTTACTCTGGGAGGGATTTTGCTCCCTGGACACCCACTTAGAGGTTGAGGGATGTGAGAGGCATGGGAAGCCTGGCTGCAGTGAAGACCAAGGCAAGAAACTCTTGAGTATCTCACCCTTCTTCATGTCTGTTGAAGCCAGTTCTCCCTTCTTATTAATCAGAGGGGTACACTCTCCTTTGCCTGTCTCTTCTGACAAATGTAACTATAGAATCTCTTCTTGTTTTGAACATCCCTTCCCAAGTTCAGTTCTATCTATGCTTTAGCTCAGGTGTCCTTAGAGCTGTTTTTCACAATCAAGTTATGTCTCAAATCATGTTTCGTGAAAATATATTTCTCTTCATGATTTTATGCACGAAATAAAGAAATGCAATTTCAATTACTTTCATGAACTTATTTGGTTCTGATAAAAACTTGGCATATCAGGTTTATTTTTTGTAGCATGACTAGTCAAACTCAGGAGCTAAGTTCCATATCTGTAATGAGAACTGAAAAAAATCCAGAGGAATCCTAAAACATTTTAGAAAACAATACTGCCTTGCTCCTGTGTCACTTACATAGCTGCCTATTAAGAGTGAGAAATCTGATTTTGAAAGAAATTACTACAGCGTGGTATCGGACTGAAAAATGGTAAACTGCTTTTGTTCCATGACTAGATTGAAATGTGACAAAACTTATATGTCTCATAATGAGCTGTTCATTGTTTTGTAAAAGAAAATATTTATTCAGTGGTATCACATTTATTCACTTACTGTATACTTCTCTAGTATTCAGATTTTTCTTCATTTGAAAGCTTTTTATAAAGAAAGCTGATATTTGAAGTTTTTTTCAGCTATTACTTAGTGCCACTGAGACAAATATTTATTTTACGATCATATTTGAGAAAATAACATTTGTCTACCCAAGTAAAAATCATTTGACATAAGTTTTCCACACCATTGCACAGTGTATCAGTAAAGATTGAGGGAAACACTGGATATTTTGGGCAAAAAGCAGGAAGTATAGTAGGATGATACTAGGAAAGAAAATACCTTAAAGATGATATTCCCAAGTGTGATAGCTTAAAGATCGTGTGAGCAGCGTCCAACATTTGAGATCTCAGAGGATTATTAACTGGGAAGCAGTGCAGAGGGGGTTCCACGTGACTGAAGTATGAGTTGGGACTCCATCAAGATTCACAAAAAACTACTGGCTCTAGATGCCATATTTTTTCTCTGCAGGAACGGTACAGCCATCCAAGTACTGTTACACTAATCCAAGGGAATAGACACTTGAAAAAGGAATATACTAAGTACTGAAAATAGGATTTATTTGGTTTTCTAGTGCTGCTTGCCTAATAGCTGGCATTTATCAATCTAGAGTGCACCACAGTACCTTTAAAGTACATAGCTGAGAGGTACAAAGCTTGGCTGCTAAATAGGCAGTATTCTTAGAGCCCCTGCATTTCTCTTCACTGGAGTGTGTACAACTCTTCAGCTGTGTACAACTGATTATCATTATAATTTTTTAAGAGCTTTTTCCCAAAGCTGCTCCCAGGTGACATGACAAAACATTTCTAATGTGGGCTTCTGTATTCTCAGAGGTTTTCTAGAGAGATGGCATGCAATGACCCACTTTGCAAGGATGAGGTTTGTTCTAATCTTCTGTCTAGGGATCAAAGGTTGTTGATACAGCAGCTGTGAGTAAGGCAGGGTTTGTTTGGTTTCTGATATCTTTTCTATGCGATGCTCTTAAGAGTTATCTGGTGTCATCTAAATGATTGACAGGAATTATGTGCAAGTATAATGGCATTATTTGTGCTGTGGTAGAAATGAAGAGTGCAGTTTACAGGGCTTGCATGTACTAGCAAGGGATAGCATCTTTTGCTAACATTACCAATTCAGCAGGTGCTGCCCAATGTGCGTAGTGACTGTTTACCACAGAATGCATCTCAAGGGAGTAGCAAGGGAAGCAGGCAAGGGGAAGCTTTCTCTTTAGAGATGTGAGACATGAACTGGAAAAATGTACTACTCTGCTGTCATCCTACACTGCTCCTTGAATACTTGATCCTGCTGTTTTCTGTGTTGATACTCTACTAAGCACAAAAGAAATGCTGTTCAGTCCATTCTTCATTAGGTAATGCAGGAATCTACACTATCATACCATGTCATGAAATTGTTGGACTCGATGTGGATATGTAAGAAGTTGCTGGAGCTACAGATAACATCAGCTGGCTCTAGATAAATCAGCCTGCCCCAAGGGGAGGAGGTGTCTAAGAAGGGGAGTGGAATAAGTGCTTTAAGTATCTTTGCTGCAGTGACCACCTAGCCTAATCACATTTTGTTTATATTAGAATAAAGATTTCTGTGATAGAATTATTCCTGCAATTGCACAGTAGCTACTCATTATTAATTTAATTAAAAATAATAAAAACACCATGCATTTTATTGTAGGCAAGATGAAACTGTTATGACAAATTCGGATCCCAAATTTCCAAGTACTGTGCAAAAACCATGCAACATTTTGTACGTGTCCAGGGCTGCAGTGAGAACCTCTTCATTTAAACTTGTTTATCCTATTCAAGTGATTCAGCATGTAATTAAAGTCTATCACATTATAAAAATTAGCCACAGATCACCATTTGTTACAAGTGTGACTCACAGGGGCTAAGCCTGTTTAATATTCTGTCTGGCAGCAAAATGTTCAAGGGCAGAATCCAGATCAATACACACAATTTTTTTTTTCAATCTTCCCTGTGGTAGCAGTGTTATGCATTTTGGCATCTATGTCTTGCCAACTGCAATGAAAGAAATTGTCATTCAAAATAAGACCAATTAAAAATTGATGTCCTTAAAAAAAAAAAATAGCACTACAGACTTTTTTTCCACTTTTGGATCCACCATGTTCAGCAGACCACCATGCCATGAATTGCCATTAATATGTCATTTCCCTTTCCTGTTATCACAATATAAAAGACCTTAGCTCTGACCTTTCTATCAAAACATCCTTTGTTTAGAATGAAAGCTATTCACTGTTAGACCCTTATCTATAGAGCTTAGCCAGCGGATCAAATCCAAAGAGCAGAATTCGTTTACTTTGTATTAAATGAGCTCAGTTAAGAAGTTTCAATTTTGGCAGAAAGGTGCATTAATCACAAGGAAAAGAACAGATCTCACTTTTCACAGCTTCTGGTTTACTTTCAATACAGTTACACAGTAAGGCTTTTGTTCCTTAAAAGTAGCACTGTATTTAAATACAGTAAATATAACAAAATTACCTTCTTAAAATTACACTAGAGTTCCTACAGTACAGGATGTCCATAATGACCTCAGTGTTGCATGACTAACTTTACGGCTTCAAAAAGCTTCTAAATTAGTTTGGACAGATGGGTTTTATCCAGAGGAAATCAATGAGTTTTTGTGAGTCTGACTTAATTTTTATGCAGCCAGTACTTTGAGATGAAATTAAAATATGTATGAAAAACATATTAAAGTTTCCCTTGGGTTCATAGTTGTTTGTACATTTACAAGGTGTTAAAGAGATGATTTAAAAACTAACTATATAAGGGATCAATGCAAGTATACTATGATTTATGGCCTTTCATGACATTTTTGACACTTCTGGCCTAATGTCTTATGTGTTTTGAACCACTAATTATCTTTTAATTCATAAGGGTTTGGTGGGATTTTATAAGTGTAATATAATATATAGAGCTGTATCACATGGAAAGTTTTAGAAAAAACACACTTTACAAGTTGTGCTGAGTAGGTAACAGTTGTAAATAAAGATGTGCTGCACCAGTTAAAAGCCACTTGGCCACAGTACCCCCAAATGGGGAGGGGTTCCCTATCTGCCAGCAAAACTGGCAGAGTTTTATCTCACCATTCAGTGCCAAGGGTTTAAATCTGTGCAAGTTTTAATCACGCACCAAATTTCTACTTGAGTTTCACCATGCAAATCAGAAAGCAAAGTCTGGTTTTCCTGGATTAGCACCATCATTGTAATATGCTCAACCCAAAAGTTTATCTGCTTACAATCCAATCACCTCTCAGATCGTACCACAGCAGCAACAAGTGCAGCTCTGCCTGCAGTTCGATGATGAATTATGTGGGAAAGTTTTCAATAGCCCTGAAAGCCAATGATTTCAAATCCACAGTTGTACTCCTCAAAGAAAAATAGAAGGAAAAGTAACAATGAACTTCTGATACACACATCTTCCCATATGTCGCAAAAATATTTACCAAAATGAATCATATGAACGACAAACTCCATGCAATGAACAGAAGCTGGATTGTTATGAAAACTCTTAAGAAATGAGTATTAAATACTGTTCTGTTGAACAGTGATGACTTAAACCAAATTAGATTTTCAGGTAGCTACTAAGTTACCCAGAGCTAAAAATCTTATGACCTATTCTATTTTTTTCTACTATCATCAGTGGGTACCACGTAGGTTAGAGATTCATGATACTGAAGCACCTTTTAAAATGCTTCTCTTTTTATTACTTTCTTTGACATAGCTAAGAAACAGTCATTTTCAACACTGCATAAACTGAAAAAGTACAGTTTGTTTCTCACTTCACTGCAGTCTTTAGCAGAGGACTCTTTATCAGCAAATCCCAAAATGGTCCTGTAGTTTTTCCTATAGAGAGTTCAGTATATTTCTTCACTCTCCTGCTGGAAGGAGTGTAAAATAATGTGAAATATGTTGTCCAATTATAGTTTCAGATATATCTAATGAAACGTTTTGTGTATCAAATATAGCCTTTAATATACAGTTCAGAACTAGATGGGACCTTGGGTTTTCCTAGTCAGAAACTCCAAATACATATAAAATGTTTCTTGCTAGTAATAAATGCCTACTGTGGATAGATAAGTTTTGTGGTTCTTATAAATGCATGGATTTCAATCTCTAATGACTGGGGGAGGGGAGAGGAAAGAAAAAAAAAACAAGATAAAGGAAGGGAAGGAGTAGAATACTCTCAGA
Organism: Chrysolophus pictus; assembly: GCA_037305975.1. NCBI lineage: Eukaryota > Metazoa > Chordata > Aves > Galliformes > Phasianidae > Chrysolophus > Chrysolophus pictus. The sequence continues at coordinate 14,493,652 of CM074586.1, forward strand.
TAATTGCAGCTCCCGAGGGAGAGTAACTTCTAATAGGCTCAGTAATGAAACTTCAGTCATCAAGAATCTAAACAGAAATGCTCACTCTACTACATTGTCTTTGTGGTAATTCCGGATTATGACAATTAGTTGTGATGAATGTGCTGTGTCTTACTGAGGCATCCTCTTTTCCATAGAGGATATTGTAACCAACAGTGGTTTGCATTCAGTGCAGTATGATCTCTCACATCCTAGAACAACTGTTCTAGATGATCTGCCATACCAATTCTTTCAGCAGAGAGCAAAACTAGAGGGAAAAGGAATCCACTGGCAACAATTTCGAAAGGGAAAGAAGTTCCAGCTTTAAGTAGATTATCAACGAGGGAGATCGTTTTGATACTGCTGTCATGCTGCACATTCTCTTTAGAAATTTGTTCTTTGCACTTCCTCTCAAGCCACTCAAAGCTAGCATGTACATGATAATTAGCACAAAATAAACAAAGACAAAACACTGGATATTATTGCACACTAAAATGTCCAGAACACTGAAGGTCAGATGGAATTTCTGAAAACTGACAAGAAATTAACAGCAGGCCAAAGCATCCCATGCTTGCTCCACGTAGGAAGTGATACAAAGAGGAACTCATAACACTGACAGAAGTCACTGTCAACTCTAACTTAGCCTAATTCAAGTTTAAATAACTACAACAGTATCTAGTCTTTGCTCCATAAATACTTGAAAGAGAATCTCATTTGATTAGCATCTAGAGAAGTCAGTTTTCTCTATAGAATTGTCAGAAAAATTTTCTTGAAATTTTTAATATATTTTCCTCCTATTAAAGGTCATTATTTCAAGGCAGATTGAAAACAAAAGATATGAAAAATATATTGCAACAGGTAAGAGGAAATTAATATTGAGTACCAGCCAGATATAGATACCCAGAAAATGAGACAAAGCAATGCACTGGAAGGAGAGCTCATTACCTATTCTCTTTTTCTGACCGTCTACATCTAGCTCATGGCTTAGGTCTTTCCTTTATCTGTCTTTGGCTCTGTGATCATCAGTACATTTGTTTAACTCCTGGTCAGGGAAACAGAGGCAAATAATTCTGGAGCCTCCTACAAAATGGAAAGACAGCACTGCTGCTAGTTCAGTTTGCTGAACTTACAGTTAGAGCAGTTGAATCATGCAGCAAGGCTCTTTTGGGTGATTTGACATTCGTTTGTTTTTTCTTTCTTCTTCTTTGCATTGTGGAAAAGCCTATTTATGGGATCAGGGAAACTATCAAGTCCTGAACTCTGTGCACATGACATTCAACTCAACAACGCAGCTTTCGTTCATTTTGATCTATTTCCTTCTGTCTATTTCAGCAGTAGTGTTCCTTTGCATGGCTGTTGATTAAACACATCCGCTCATTCTCCTTTTCCTCTATAGGCTGTATATAGCAATACCTTCATCTTTCTCATTCTCAAATGTGGAAACATTTGAACCACAATCAACTTCTGTCTGAGTTGAGCTGAGGAATTCTAAATGAAAAATTACAATTAGTTCTATATGAAAAGTCTAATCTTAAATATTTTAAATGCAACTACAGTGTTTCTCTGTGCTGTAGAACTGTACAGCAGCCCTTAAGAAATTTGTATATTAACATATTTGTATTAGATATTTTTAACATACAGATGTTTAATACCTTTAAATGAACAACATACTTGCATATATAATTTGATTAGCTTCTAGTAAAATGAATCATGCTACTGTGCTATGCAGAGGGTGGGTTTGAGTTCTGTATTCCATAAGCATAACGTCAGCAATGTAACCTTCTGGAAAACATTGCAATTAGATACTAAATTACTTTACACTGCTTAAGCACATGAATCAAGCTGAGAAATAATCTCCCAATACTCATTAATCAAAGCAAGCATGTAACATTCCTTAACTAATGCTGTCATTCCATGAAGTGCATATACAGAAGTCTTTCTTTTTTTCTTCTTTCATAACTGTTAACATGTATGTCAAAGAAATGTATCCAACATTGCCAGCAGTGATTCCAGTAAAAAAAGTACCATGAAAACAAACTTGTAGTACAAAGATTGATTATTATTAGGGATGCACAAAGTAGCTCGTAGCAACAGAGATGCACTGATGCTTGTGGAGAAGTTGAAACTCTAAATGTGATCCACGGTGCATTACGCACAACCTGAGTTTCTCTGTGCTCCAGATTTTTAAAGAAAATAAAAACTAAAAGTGAAACTCAGCTTGAGAGCACTAGATTTTATCTTATTTTACATCAGAACCTAACAAAACTGTGAACTTTTCTTGCTTTCAGCGTGAAACTATAAATCACCTCTGGTGTGCTCAAACATTTAATTAACCTTAAGGTTAGTTCCTCAGGGTTAAATGCTGTTGTCACTGGAAAAAATGGGAATTATTTAAGTAATACCAGTTATCTTACCAACTGTAAGATAAAAGTGAATAATTACTCAGTGGGATTAAAATAACAAATCAGGAAATATTATTTAGAATTACTTATTTGCTGTTCTCTATTGATCAGATTTTGTAGTTAGTGAGATATTTTGAGATTAGTGTTTTTTGCCCAGATTTCTCAACATCTTAAAATTATTCCACTAGAAATTATCAGAAAGGAGGCCAATTTCCCAAAGTTCTCTGATTGGAAGCAGTCGCAGTTGTAGGGAAAAAAAATGCAATAATTCTTCAAATTTTTTATTGCATGTAAGATAGAAATTCTAAGATAGCGATTTTGAAGTAAAAAGGAGAATTTGCACATGTGAATAGAGCTAGTTTTTGGTGTAGATATGTACCCAGAAATGCAGGCAATCATCAGAAGGGTTTTAGAAAAGTATTTTAGATTCTACTCTTCTAGTATGGGTATAATTGTATCCTAAATGATTTGAAAGTATCACTTTTAGCCCTTAACAAAACCTACAAAGTAAGTGTTGTAAATGAGCTAGGTAGGTACCAACAGATAGATATGGAAGCGATTAACACAATCCAGAGCTTTAATGGAAGTCTTTCCAGTGATCACTATGGGAATCTCAATTGAGCCCCGAGGCCCTGATTCAACATAGCATTTAGGAGCCTAACTTCCCATTGATTTCCCATTTAAATTAATGGGAAGTTTGGGCCTAAATACTTCATTAAACTTGGGACTAAACAATTAAGCTTTGGTAGTATTTTCAATTCACTGCACTCTTGATCACTTACAGAATTATTTGAAAGGTCTTTTTTGCATTGGGGACTTCAACTTATGCATTGTTGAGGCAAAAACACCTGCCCCATTTGTGAAGTTTTTATTGTGTGAATGTGCCCTAGGAGAAGCATCACCCCTATACACACCTTCCTACATGTACATACATGCTTTGCTCTGTCTGTGTTTTCCAGATCTGCCTACAGGACACTCTAGTGTGAATCAACTCATTATCAGAAAGATAGCAACATAAAGATTTATGCTTACAATATAAAAGTACTAATTAAAGAAATGCAAATCTACTCTCACTCTACTGAACTTCAATCCAGAACATACACTACCATAGCTGTGCAGGCAGAGGACACTGAAGTGGACACTGAAGACTGCCACAGCACTCTGCATGCATCTCTGGGACTGGCAGGGCTGTGCAGATGCATTTAGAGGAGCAGCTTGCTCTGGGGATATGTCCACAAAGAGAAGATAAGCTTGCTTACAAGATTCATACAACCTGTTGTAAACAGACATTGCTTAGAAAAGGTAAGCCTACATTGAAATACCTATTTCATTTGGGAGAGTCTGATTATTATTACTTTAATTCACTGCAAGATCATCTCTTCTTTTCATATTCATCTCTACTACTTTTCTCCATTCACATGCATATATTTGTACCCTCCCTTCTGTTTTTCTGTATTTGTATTGGCCTCAAAAAAAAAAAAAAAAAAAAAAAAAAAAAAAAAAGCAGCTCCAACTTTTAGGCTATTTCACATATTCTATAAGGATGAAGTAGATTTGGTAAAGCCCCATTTTTTTTTTAAAGACATTGCAAATTTTGTAGCAGCTTAAATTCACTTTTATTTTTACTGTTCTGTACTGTTAAATTCACTGTTATTTTTAAATTCATAGATTTAAAACAGCTGAGAGAGCGTATCATACATTGAACTTCAAATGGGAATGAATAAAATGCTGCACTCTTCCCCTGGATGGGAACCTACACCAGAGTTGTAGAGTTGATTGTAAAGAAAAGAGTCATTGCTTGTTGTGATATTATATTCCTATTCTAGGCAAGCATTAGAAGCCATTGGAAAAAAGGAATCCACTACTAAAAGTTTCAGAGATAATAGAAAGTAGTAAAACTGTTTAGAGCTGAAGTTTACCCATATGTCTTTAGGTGTTGAGCTGCACCTCATCTGAAGGGATCATACTATTGATTACAACACCAAAATAAGCTCTACCAGTATATATATCTCCAGAAATCTGAGTTCAGAGATATTAATATAAGCATGAAATATTACTGTAAAAATGTCATCCATAATTACAAGATCTTTAAGAAATGCTTCTCTAGATTAGAACTATGTGATTAACATCAATAAATCTGTCAGTTTGCACTGTACTTTGAACTGAAGAGTCATTTATTTTTTCTCACAAATAAAACAATCAAGTACAGAGGTGCATTTTTTTTTTTCTACTACATTTTACATTTACATTTTGTTACATTTTTACACGCTACTTTTTTTTTCCTAGAACAGATAAATACAGTTGTGGGATTTAGAAGTATGATACAGTTTTGAATGATCTGCTTATTTAGATTTTGAGGGCAAGTAAAAACACACAGAGCAACAGGAAATAGCTACTGATTTTGTGATTAATATTTTTATGCAGACTGCAGAGAAAATATAAGGAAAATTATTTAAACAGATTATCCCATGCCGTATTGCATCTTAAAAGCACTTGAGAGCAGATTGGTGATTTTTTTAAAAAGCATTAAGCAGTATATGCTTCGCTACATGGCAAACTGTTAGCACAGCTCACTCTTGAGACAAACATATCTGATTTTGACAACCCTGCATTTTGAATGGGTTATAATTCAAGTGACAGCTAGGATTTTTGACATTATGGGATCTAGCTCAGATCATAAAGGGTATACAAATCAAATAATATAGATTAGATGCTACCATGGTCCATAACTGTTAAATGAGGTCATGGTTTCCAACTAGCTAATAGACTCTTCAGTACTAAATTATTTCATGAAATTCAGTACCAACTATTTATCTTAAGAATGAAATGTGCAATCTTAAGTAATTCATTTTTAATTTTTTTCCTTCTTCTTGCTTCTGTTGTGGGTGAATTGCTACAAAGATAAATTACTTAGCCAGTCTTCAGTGCTAACACTGGTTACATTTTTAATTACCAGGGTGCTCTGCGTGGCAACTTCCTATCCTAAATGGAAGTGAAAACACTAGGATTCTACCCTCCTCAACTGCTTGGAAATTATGTGTTCATATCATGTCAGAAAATTCATTTCTGCTAACCAGTGACTTCCCACGTCATCTGTCTGTTATTTTGAGGCAATTACGTGATAAGAATTCCACATTCTAATAAACAGAGTGAACAGAAGTTCTATGTAGTGTGGTATAGCTTAGATGTCAATGGATATTTCATATTCGAAGATTGGAGAAGAATTTTGTTCAGACAAAGTTAGCACTGGAATTATTTTAAAGAAACAAGCCATAATTAATTGTCAGTCCATTTTCACAGCATCATTTGAAAATAACATGTAGTATCTTCAAATGTGTTGAGAGGAAGTCACTAACTACTGTCAGGTTCCTGTTCCTTTTGACTATTACCAGATAGTCAGATCTGTAGTACTGTAGATTGTTTTTAAAGGATTTCTCTTCCAAACCAATAAACGATACATAGGTAGACAACCAAAGAGACTTGAAAAGTCTAAATATTTATATGAATGGAAAACCGAGTAATTTTGACAGCTCTGTTATGAAGTCAGATAATGCTCTATCATAACAATAGCCTGATTTCTCATGTTAAGTTTTGGTATGCAAATGTTGGAGCCTAGTAACACTTGCAGGGGAAGGATGAAATATTACATATTTAATTAACAGCTTATGAATAAAATTAGGTGGTTCTAAGGAGAATTGCATAAAGGCAGTAACACAAATTTTCCAGCCTAAATATTGGTGACACTTGGCAAGGAAATCACAGAATGTTGTTGTTTAATGAAACTGAACACTTGTGTTTCTGAATGGAGGCAGTTGAAAAGATGCTCCTCCTCCCTCAGTTGAGAAATTTCAGAATTGTTCTTTAGAATGCATCATTCAGTCTAGGTCTCTTAATCAAAGCAGCAGAACATCTATATTTGCATTTCACCAGTAATTCCTTACTCCTTAAGAAATTGGAATAAATGGTGTTTTTTTATTTTCTTAAAATCTAGATAATGACAATAACATGTAGAGCAATAAATAATTAGAATGGATGACATCCTGCTAAATATTGTGTAAGGACTATAGGAGATGTTTATTAAAAATGCTTTGGGAGAAGTTTATAAATGCTTTATTTTGCTGGGTATTTGACCTTTATAAACTACAAATGACACTTCAGAATAACTATTGTTACCAGTAAGAAGGTCCTACAGTAAACTAATGTCATAATGAAAGGAAAAAAAAATAATTACTGGAAGAGAGAAAGAACTAGCCATTCTTTTACATCGTGATAAACTAACTCATTGCTGAACATTACTCTGTGGATTCATCTCTGGGTTTGGAAGGTATTAATAAAGCACTTAATTTTCGGTTCTTATTTATTTTGAAAATTTATGAGCATCAACAGAATCTCTTAACTCACCAATTTTTGTATATTGTTATCAGGCTCAGATAATAAAATATGAAAGGATTAACTTACTATAGAATGCATGGAGGTCTGTAGCGTCTCTGATAAGAATATAAAACACCCATTAACAGGGATGGAAATCAGGAATGTGCCTTGACAAGTAAAAAACAGACCCCTATTCTTATAGGTTTAAAAACTATGGAAATGCCAGAAATTTATGTTTGACAGCTAAAAGCTCAGTGTTATCACATTTGATCTCTTCCCAGTGACCTCAGAACCAGGTTAAATATTGCTTGCTATTACTACTGAGAAAAATATTTACAAAGTTTTCTTGGAGAAATGTTTTCCTGTTTAGAAAAAAACACTTTAAAAATGAGTGTTGCAATGACCTGGTCAGAAGAGTGGGGGGTAGAAAGCAGAGTCTGCTGGTTATAATTAGCTGTTGCCAATGGTTGTTGCACTAAAGCAATAACTGAGACCACAGTCAAGTGGCAGATACAGACAGGGACTTGAAAGAAACAGCAGGAAAAGTCTATTTTCTTTTAATCTATCATTTTTGTAAAGTGAGTCAAAATGAACAAACAAACTAGATGGAAGATCCTTTTTTTTTTTTTTTTTTTTTTTTTTTTTAAATCGTGGCTAATAAAAGCCATGGCTTTTATTATAGGTAAATTTTCTTCTTGCTAGGAGTCACTGTTTAGGTTTAGAGTGGGCTCAGATAGAAAATATGCCTCTTCAGAGAGTTGCATTTCTATCACCTAAACATAATACGGAATTCAGCGAGGGCAAATTTAGTACAGCAAAGTCTGGGGTAGGCTAGCAAAATCATTACTGAAGACATATCACTTCAAAACATACATTGTTAATACACTTTATAATGAAAGTACCTCAAACCTGTTGTTTGTTTGTGTTGTTTTTGTCTTTACATGAAAAAATAAGGCTTACTCACTGGATAGGCTTTCCAGTCCCCCACATCTCTTGTTAATAAACTGATATAAATTTGGTGCTGTTCCTCCTTTCTCCTCACTGACAGAGGTCAATATACTAAAGACATGCAGAGTTATTTCAGCTGCTCTGCAGTACCTTACATGCTCTGCTAAGCGTATCAACAATTTTACCAGTGCAGTAGAATATGCAAGAATGGGGAGGACCTCCATACCTTGCCTTTGAGAATTCTATAGTTATTCTCTCTTAAGCAGCAAGACTCAAATGCCCAAGATAAATAAACTTATTTTCAGTTCATCATTCTGACACTTAGAGACATTCAGAACTGCTCCACAATGCAGAAGCATTTTGTCCTTGGATCCAAAACTCACCTTATTAACACATACATTAGAAAGAATTAAGACTTTAATATAAAAACGTAGCAGTGTCCTGCATACCTGTGTTTGCTTCTGTGGGGAAAAGACATGGCAAATGTCATTAGCAGGGCTCTGAAACCTTTTTGTGGGCTTAGTTGGATGGATCCACGTGAAGGTAAAGAGGTTTGCCAAGGAGACCTTTAGCTGTCCTGCATCTGATTCCCTGCTATTTTTAACATAAATGTAGTATTTTAAATCCATCTCTTGCGTTCTAAACCAGATTTTGTCTTAAGCAGCTGTGCTTAAATTGTAAAATCTCACCCTTGTGTCTGGTTTCACATCTGGCAACACCCAGCTAACAGCTACAATTCACTTAGAGTAATTAAATGAAGTTTTGAAAAAGCCCCTATAACACATAAAGAATAAGTTATCAAAACATTGGCTTTTTTTCAATGAAATTTTGCAGAACCTGTATAAGTAGCTGGGCTGTCCAGTTATTCCTAGAGGTGTTGACCAAAATAAGTACATGCTGAAGAAAGTAAAGGCAGGCTTGTAAATGGGTGGGTACTGGGCAACATTAAGCTGCTATAATTACTAGTCAGCAGTATGTCTCCACTTTGATGTCAACTATATACTTTCTTTTCTGTCTAAGGGAGGAAGAAACATCAAAAGGTTTAATTTCATGACAATAAAGGACCTTGCTAATATATATACAGACTTAAATGGCAAATGGAAAATTTTAGTGTTGAAGTTATAAATGTAGGCAGGTTAGGAGTAAATATTCATCTTGTGTGTTACATAACACAGGTGCAAAAGAGACAAGAAAACATTACTTACATGAGCAGTGTATAAGGCATAGCTTATGAAAAGAATAATAATGGTGGGGTTTTTTTTACTGACAATTTACTTATATTTCTTCATATTTTTGTACAGTTTCTGTCTACCATAAATAATTTTAAGCACAACAATCTTGAAGTTGTATATATGAGAACCCAACTGACTTATAAAATACGTAAATCTACACACACAAAGAAGCTGACCGAGCTGTACAGTCATTCCTTGCAAAAAACAATATCAACTTGAAAGAGTTTTGAACAAGCAGAGACATCAGAGGAGCTTGGGAAATTCTATTTTGTATTAATGAACAAAAGTTTGACAATGAAAACCTATAATTATAGGGCTGCTATCAATGCAAGTCCTTCTAATAATCACATTAGTCTTTGGACATATCCTCAAATGCATGTCTCTTCCTAATAGTTTCTTTTTAAACCTTGATTGTGTAGAGGGGGGAGCATTAGAAGACTTAGAAGAGAAATTGATCAGGCAGCTGTACAGGAGTCTGTTTTAGTTCCCATGAAAACTTGCTACAAAAATTGAGATTACAGCATTTATTCTGAAAACTGTTACAAAGCCTAGCACAATACGCAGGGTAACATCTAACAGAAGGCAATACAGGGAGCATGGTACTATTAGGAAACAGGAAAGCAAACTTGCATTCTATCCTCTACCTTACAGGATTCAAACACATATTTTCTTCTATCCAGAACAGAAGCCTGGAAAACAGATTACACGTCATTCCAAAGTAGGACTGTTTGAACACAATAACTAAACAGACATTGAAAATCTCGAGTGGTTGATATAGCCAATTTTCCCTTTTAATTTTTCAGTCTGACCAAAATAGATTATGCTTACAGCTCTATGTATAAATGATCTGGATTCCAATCCCGTTTCCAATTAGCATTCAGTTTACTTTACCTACTGTTCATACTGTCAAGGGTTTGTGTTTTTTTTTTTCTTTTTCTTTTTTGGTCTACATTCATTCATGCAGCAAAGAACAATGTTATGTGAAATACATCAGCTGACACCACACAGTGCCCTTGTCTCCCATCTGCACATAGTTAACAAAGCAGTGAAGTGGGTCCTATCCAGGCATCCCATTAGTAAGGTAACTATTCTTCCTTAAGGCCTGGTACACAAAGCACTGCTAAATAATAATCGTGGGCATTCCATAAAAGGCTTGTTGATAGGAACTGGCGCATCAGATAATCTGAAGCATACTTTTTAGAACAACTCCTGCTTATACATCACATTTCCTCAATTGCTGTGGTCAGTTTTCCTGTCCTGCAAATACGGCTGACTTAAATTTTTGCTGAAGAAACCCTCCTTTTCTGAGAAGTGATATCTATTCTGTCTTGTGAAGGAGACTCACTTTTACTTTCAGAGGCCCTTTCTTCCTTTAACAATTCATGTCACCCCAAGACAAATAGTAGAAACAACATTATGGTTTTTGGATGAAAAGCTGTCCTTTGACAGTACCTAAATTTCTCACCCATTTTAACTGAGGACTCTTGCATTCCCAGGTTTGAGTTAGACTCTATAATCATACTGTACTAAAGGAATTGAAGCTTTGTTTATGCAATGCTAGAAGCTAGCAAGCATTATAAAGAAACAGAATTTTAATTCAATGCCATTTGACAGCAGTTATGAGTGGCCTAGATACTGCCCAGGTCTGTGTGGGCAGCTGCGCAGCAAAGACGCTCAGTTCTTGTCAAAATGGAAATGAACTGAAGTGAAAACTTCAGGCTCGCTAGTTTTGCTTTATATGCTGTTATAGGAGCACTGAACTGCCTAACGAGAGCTTCTAAGAGCCTTGGCGAAGCTTTCCTAAGTCTGTTATAGTGCTTCAAGTCCAAGTGTATGCAAAACATTCATTGATCCTAACCACACAACTGCGGAACAAGAAGAGGTTTTGCCAGAAGGACTGAGCAAGGATTGCCAGGCTGGAACCGAAGTATTAGAAGTCTAATACAGAGATTTAAGTTACAAATATTTACCAGGATTTCTACTTTCAAATTTAATGACACTTTTTTAATAGATGCCACAGGAAAGCTCTCCTATTGCAGGAACTAAACAGATCGCAACTTTTCAGAAGGTCTTTAATTGTGGTTTGCTTTTGTGCCAGCTGTTGTTTTCATACTATAAATGGAAGAAAACAACTCGGGTGGACATTTAATTCTGTCTCTCTCAATAGCAAACATTAACCACCAGCCTGCTATCAGACCACCTGCAATGTGTTAGTCATTACAGAGGTCACTGTTACTGAACATTTTAAACTGTGAATAGCTTCAGATTAAATTAGGTGTAAAAAAAGTCATTTCCTTTCAGTGATAAACTAAAACACCTGCAGCACAGCTCAAGTTTACCATGAGAGATATAAACCCTCACTCTGAAGTTGTGCTGTTCAAGGACATGCAAAACTACAGTTTTTTTAAGATAAGATCTTTCTAATCTAAATTATTGCTGTATTGCCAGATTAGGTGATGATATGCACAGCTATTTTCCTAGATGGGAGGTTACTGTATGTTTTACAAGGAACAAATCACATCTTTAGTTATGGATATATTACACAACTTTTCTCAAGTCACTTATAGCTTACTTTTACCAAAAGAGAGATACACAGAGTGGGAATTTGCTCTCTTATTTGCTTGTGTTTGGTATTATAAAATAAGAAACAAAGTACTTTAGCTCCAAGGTGACCATATTTCAGATCTCACTGTTAGAGAAACTTGTTATTTACTTGAAATATTTGAATTACATTTATAAGGCATATATATATAAAAATAAAATAAAACACAGTTATATTCTTTCCAGGAAAGAAACAAAAGCAGAGATCTGGAACGTTTAGAGAAAAACCAAATATAACCAAAAACACCTCATAGTTCATGTTGGATTTTTAAGGATTTTTATTTGTATAAATTCAGTGGAAGTACCTAAAACTAGCATGGCTGCTGGAGCCTGGCAATCAGGTGTTTACACCAGAATGCACAAACATCTGAAGTGTGTATGCATGCATCCCCATGCCATTCCCCAGGCAGAACAGGTGCTTGAAGGTGGCTGTCTTCAGAAGAGAGTTTAGGAGCTGCAAGGAGTTTATTCCTTGCAGCTCTGAACAAACTTATCGCTGTATGGGATCTCACCTTTGCACTTCTACCCACACAATTTCTAGTAGGCATGCAGAAAAGTTGGAAAATAGTTTGTCTCTGAACGTGTGTAAATAATTTCATAATAAGGAAAGCTGTTTAATTTTCTGATTTTTCTACAGTTATTCTCACTTTTATTAAGTCTAATATAATCTATTTCTGTGTAACTTATAGCTGTTACACAGAAGCAAAGAGATCGTTCATATTCCAGAACTGACCTAATTTCTTCTCATATCTTTCTAGCTTTCCCGGCCATCTGAACAGGAGCTAAAAGAGGCTATTTGCAGTAGGTACTAAGCCATGTTCAGAAATTAGATATGATGGGGGAATAGCAGAAACCATTTGGAGATGAAGTATTAAATTGATACAGCAGCATACAAATTGACAGACACCAGTCTCCTCTCTATTCTTAGAGATTAGAAATTATAAATTTCACCAAGCAGTATTAAAAAGATGTAAAATCAAAATTTGCTAAGAAAATTTGCCAGAAATCCTATGTGAAAATCTCTCTTCAGATTGTATTCCACATCTAACCCACAAGACATTTGTGCCTCAATTTTACAGTTCAAAACAGATTCCATGGTCCACAAAACAAGAAAGAAAAAAGCCATTCAGGTACTCATTTACCATACCTTATAGCTGTCAAACATTCAAACACTGTGTTGAATCCTTAGGCTGACAAACTCATTTTCTACTTCAGCATATTCATCTAAGGGTCTGTCCTCTCACAGTTTGCTGAGATGCGATTTAGAGTACTTGTTTGCCAGATCTGCAAAAACTGCAGTTTATTTTTGCTAAGCTCTCAGCATGCTATATAGACTATAAAGCTGACAGTATTTCCTTTCTCCCAAAATTCTTGCAAAAGATCTTGAAAAAGTTGAGAATATTGTCAAAAATACAACCAACAGAAAAGAATCAGGTTTGTGTAACTCTCACGAAACAATATTCTGGTCTTAGTATTGACTTATCTACCACTGCTGCTCTGATAAATGTCACTTACAAAGAAACGAGGCAAATTGAAACTGAAGAGGTTTTTTTAAGTATTAGAAATTAGCCACTAAGGAATCGATTTTAATCCATTTTCCTTAATATTTCAGTATGTATGGCCTCCTCAGTAGTCAACTGTTCTTTGGCAAATTTTGACAGCTGCGTGTTAGACATAAATTTTCATGCGTGTTTCCACTTCTAAATGATATAACAAAGATTTTTTGCTTTCCATATTCCAACCTGTTAGTATCAGTCATTTCTCTAAAGACAAAATCTGCCTCCCAAGTGGCTTCTTTCAATACACCATAAAAGTGAGTACTGGTGCGCTAACAGAAACGACTGCTCTAATGTGGGAACCACCTAACCTTTTCCCACTGCTACATCAAACAGCACGTTATGCAGTCACTGACAGCTTTCCTGCACTGAAATAAGCCCACCACATAGACAATAAAATGCTGAAGGCCATTAATAACATTCCCACTATTTTCTCCAAGCAACGACTGACAAATGAGTGACCACACATTCCGTAGCTGCTTTGGGGAAATCACATTTGTATACCACAACTTGATCACATATTTGACCATCTACAGCATAATCCTGTAACAGCAATGATAGTGGAGTAGCAAAGTCCTGGGCTTCAGCAAGTAAGGATATGCAGCAGTCTTAGACACAAAAACAAAGGAAAACAAATCCACTTACCCTTGGAAGGCCTCAGGTACACAGAGATCTCCAACAAGATGCCCTCAACTTCACTGCCAACCCTTACATGAGGTCCAGGAAGGGATGAATCCTGGCTCCACCCCTTCCAGTCTCTCAGGTACATTGCATGCAGCTGAGCTCCCCTGGGTTGGCCCTGCCTTTACATCAGGTGCTCCATCCCTGTTTCAGGCCATGACTTAGCATTTACATTTACAGGCAACTTCTAATTCTCCAAACAAGTATTTCCATGATACATTTATTTCTAAGTAACAAAATACCTTAAATACCTTTTTTTTTTTTTTTAAACTGTAAATAGATTTGCAAGAAGAGCAATAGTATCCCTAGATTTATCTGAGTAGTCAAAGCCATTAAGAGACATTTCTATAGAAAATAATAAACAATAGCAATGAAAGCAAACAAAATAGTATATATCTGAGATCATCCATACAAATTCACTAAGTGAATTATTATCATTTGATATGTGCTCAGGCCAAAGTCATTGTATGCAAAATGCAAATGTATTGGTTAAAAAATAAAAGATGTACAAATAGGTTATCTTCCAAATTGGGATAGGTAGGCATATTTTGAAAATACATTATGAATGGATTCGAAAATGTATCACCATAATTTATGTGACAAGTACAGCAAAACATGTCTGGCATTTAGACTAAGAAAAATAATTTTAATGTAAAAGAAATAATTAAGGCGGAGTGTTTACTGCATTCTTTGTTCAGTATGCGTATAAGTAATTAGCGCTCCACATTTCTTGTTATGACTATCTTGGCTAGTACAATTCACAGCTTCGTGGCTGAAATTCATTTCTCATATAATGTTGTTCCTTCCTTTTTAAGAGACAAAATAAGGATCCAACTGTAAAACTAAAGAATAACTGAAGGTAATATCTGTGATGTAACATCATCAAATGAATCCAAATTATGAAAGCCCTTGGGAACAAGAAGGACTGAGAGGGAGAGGTCACTGTGAAAATGTTAACTGGCCCGCATGGCTATAGAAAATCAACTGCTGCATCAGTCACAAGTGAGACAAAAACAGCTAGAAAGATGTACATAACTTACATGAAACGCTAGAAAAGAGCACCTGATCATTATAGACTATTGGGATCTGATAGCATCTGCTCACATCTTATGAAAGTAATTGTACTGACAGCCCTTAACACTCAGAAAACACTGTAGTGAGGATAGCACAGATAGACTAAGGGAGCTACTGTACACTTCAACACTTTCAATTTCTTGAACCAGATGGGCACAAAACTGCTATATTTTATGGAAGCTCACAAATAAACCTACCACCACAACCTTCCTGAAGGGTACTGAATTTTAGTGGAAATGTACTCTTACACTTCACTTTATTTCTTAGCGCTCTCTCTCCTCTCTCTCTTTTCTGCCATATTAGGCCTTAAGGAGCTGTGGAATGAAAAAATCTCTAGACTGCTTTCTACCCATAAAAGAACCCCATCCAGGGCAGATTTTTACTCTAGAGGCTGTGAAACTGGGCCGGTCTCTGTTTGTCACAGTGGTCTATACACTCGCATTATGTGCCAGACATAGTCTCATCCACTTAACTCAGTAAGGCTATTGGAATAAAACAGTACTCACTGGGGTAAGTCTGGCCAACAACAGACTGTTAGTTGGCAGTAATTGATAGCTTATATTCTTTCCTGTTATGGACTGGAGTCTGTAAACACCAATACCAAGAATTGTTCATCAAGACTAAGTACTCTTCAAATTGTGGCCTTGTGACACCAGCAGAAATAAATAAATACATTTTAAAACTTGACCTTATAAACATGTGCAAGAGCTACGCATTTATCTCAATATATCATGAACATTGTAAAAATATTACCCAGATTAATCTGTAGCTAATTCCAGACAAAATCAAGATCAACAAGATGAAGCCAGTGAAGATGTGACTCCTAAGTAGATTTCCTGAATTGCTGTTGACAATTATTTGCTTCATTGTGTGGTCTTTGCAACACTGATGTCACTGCAGTGGAGATTTTTGAAATACAGAAATGGAGAAATGAAGGATACATGAAATGAAGCTACAAAATGAGACTTCACATTCCATAAAAAAATATGCCTGTGCATTACCTGTGACATAAGAACTACCTACTTTTAAAATAAAATGAACACATATCATGTGTCCATTTAAATAAAAAATTATAGTAATTGAAGAATGTTAACCTACATCTACACTAAATCTGTAAATGCTGATAACTGCTATTATGGAAAAAATAACTGTTTTCAAGTATTAAAAAGCATTCTTAAAAAAAAAAAAATACAGCATGCTGGATGTTCTATTCAGAACAGACTGTTTCCCTAGCCATGGAAAGAGTTACTGTAATTGTACTCTTGAGTAAGAATGAGCCTCTGCAGGAGCTGACCCATGAAGGTCTGCAGAATACTTGAGGCCAGCTACAGTGTAAACTTATGTTGTTGTAAACATGGCCCTTAATCCATCAAAAGAAAAACATATGGATCCCATCTTTATTTCTTTCTGCAACAACTCAGAGTCATCATGACATCTTTAAATACTTTGAATATTACTGTGCTAACTTATGAGCTAAAAAAGGCAAAACTTGAATCCATTAGAAGAAAATGCTAAGCTCTTTCACTGGCTTATTGTTCAACTGAATAGTAGAGTTTTCTAAGGAGAACATTAAAATTAATATAGGTGATTTCAAAAGTTCTTTATTTCAATATTATTACAGCTGCAATAATTAAGAATTTGGACACTGCTTTAAATCATGATAATCCATCAATTCACATAGCTTTAAATTACCAAAGCTATGAAATATATGCAAATTGTTTTTAAAAAGCTCTAAAGAAAAACAAACCCACAACTTTTCATGAAACCCATGAAATATATATGCATGAAGTAGTAATGTACATATATAACAGAGAACAAAAACATATCTCAGTGTATGGTACTGGAGGGATTTTATCCAATAAATATACAATATGATTATTGAAGGTGAGGATAAAACTAGATTTTAATACAGATACTGGAACATAAAACAATATTTGACTAAATTGGCCATTTATCAAGAGTGCTATTCCTTCACTGGAATGTGATATTGCATATCCACTGTTACTAGTTAGCGTTAATGCTAACAGCTTCCCTGCTATTTTAAAGGAACCTAAGCCAAAGCTGCTAGGGGTCTAGCTCACCCTTGTCTTTGCCAAGCCTCTCCTCTCTCTCCCTTACATCAGCATTTGTATTTCTGAGCTGCACAGAGAGACAACTCTTGGATCCAATTGGAACAAAATCTAAGATCATCAATTAAATATATTATTACTTTTTGCCTATCTTAGTTTCCCAAGCCACGTTACTGCCTTTAAAAGTAGGAGGGCAGGGCTGTGATAACCTGAAGTATATTGTCTTAAATGCCTGTCAAGTTACCTCATTATCAATATCTTCCTGACGGCCTCATAATTCAGGTCTGTACTTGTTAGCAAATGTGAGAGAAGACAGAATTTTAATTTGGCTCTGTGTGTGCTAGGGAATGGAAATGGAACAGTATTTATGGGAGGCTCATTTGCTCATACATCCAAGGGAAATAAACACATATAATCCAATTTGAAGAGAGAAACCTGAGAAACAATAACACAAAGATTCTTAATGCTGTTGGCTAATAATACTCTGGACATGAGTTTGCAATGAGAAGTATGTACACACACAAAAGAAAGCCAAAACAATTTTACTCTGCAGAAACATCACAGCATGAGGTAGTGAGGTAATGGCCATGGCCACTGTTGACATGGCTTGAAACAATCACATCTGGAGCATTCTGTCCAGCACTGGCCACCTCTCTGTGAGAGTCCCAGGAAAAATGAGGGGAATTCAGAAAAGAGTAACAAAAGTGGTTAGGGAAGGGAGTGAGATTTATGAGGAAAGATTTAAAAGAGGTAACATAGACTGGCCAAATGATGACTGGGTAGAGAATGTGAGGCATGGTAGCAGTCTATAAATATTTCAAGAATATAAACACAAATAAGAGAAATGAATTATCTAGTAATGTTCATGAGATATAACTAGGAGTTAGAAGATTAATGTAAAAAGGGAAAAACCTAGGGTACACATCAGGAAAACTTCTTGAAAGCACGATGCATTAAACTGATGGAAGAATGGAAGCGATAAGTAGATCCCTTGTATAATTTAGTAAAATTTGAAACCAAACAAAATAATGTAATTACATTAGGAATAAAATGATTTGAACCGTGATTCCATTAGCATCAATAAAATAATCTTAAACTTCTTCAGTGTTAATTCAGATAAAAAGCAAGTCGTCTTATATGTTTTCTCCACACAGGCCACATTATCACTGAATGGCAAAAATATTTCTACAGGTTAGTAATATTCAGATAATAGAAGAAATGTTTAAAAGTTTCTACCAATTGTCCTTACTGTAAATAGATTTTGCACACAAGCTGGTACAGTCATCTTCATTTGGCCTATTTTCGAAATTATAATTTACAGCCAATTGAGGGAAGTGATTGTCCTGCTCTGTTCTGTGCTGGGGTGGCCTCACCTTGAGCACTGTATGCAGATTTGGGCACCATACTAAGAAGGACATAAAACTATGAGAGAACATCCAAAGGAAGGCTGCAAAAGTGGTTCTTCACTGGAACAGGCTCCCCAGAGCTGTGGTTATGGCCACATGTTGCTGGAGTTCAAGAAGAGTTTGGAAAATGCTCTCAGAAAAATGGTTTCAATTTTGGGTGGTCTTGTGTGGAGCCAAGGGTTGGGCTCGATGATCCTTGTGAGTCCCTTCCAACTCAGGGGATTTTATGATTCTATGATACAAACTATTAGAAGAGCTCTTAAGTTTTTTGGTATTTATATTCCAGCACCGCAGAAAAATTTACAGCATTATTCAGCCCTCACTCCATAACTGCAGATTAAATTACGGCTCCTGTGATTCGTCTGTATTTTACTCATTATGGCTATACAATTTAAACAAACCTTATATTTATACTGGTATTCAATTGCCTTCATAAAAATACTAATATCTGCTTAAAATAGCAAATCTATAATTTGAAAAATCTTTAGGGTTTCTGTTTCCCAGGATTTATATGCATTTTTATATGATAATGATAACACTAAGTTTGTACAATTTCAACTAAAATCCATTCCCACATTTATTTCTATTTTTACCAGTGTTGATAGCAACTGTTACTTAAACGACACTTTAAATGATAAGAAAATCTGAACTTGCTAATAATTCCTCTGATCTCAAACCACCTCATCTGTTCAAAATCAATGGTAGTTAAGATACAATATTTCCTACCATTTATTAGGATCACTGTTAAAAGATAATAATAGATCCATCATTCCAGTAAATGGAGAGTTCGTGTATCTAATTTCATACATTTCTATTAATGTTTTAATTGATTGTCAGATGGACAGTTAATTAGCTAAAACCTAGAATCCCAGTTAACCAACCAAAGAGGAGGTACAATTATTAACAAGCATGAGCAGTAGAACTACAGAAAAAGTTACTAAGTTCTGCAATTCCAGCCTATCCATATCAGAACAAAAATAGTATTTATTTTTCTATAAGGGCCAGGCTACTCAAAGTCAATTTGATAGAACAGCTAGTAATGGAGGGTGGGAATATGTGTGCATATGTGTGTGCACGTGTAGTCACAGATTAGACACGCTGAAGACTAGAAAGACTTGCAAAGAGAAATTTCTGAAAATATTTGCCAGAGCGTGCTTTCTTAGGGCCTTGTCCAACTCAAACGAGTCTCGGTGGCTGCTGGCCATGTGAAGCTCAGTAAACTTCCTGTGCAAGAAATTCCAAGCAAACTGGAGTTCGCACTCCAGCTGAAACCTGCTCTGTGGTGCTGGCTGCTCCCCATGCCGCTACCGGAATGTCCTGGGGAATTCATTCAGCTAGCTGTAAGACAGCCATGGAGTGTTCCGAAAGAGGGGAATCCAGCAGGAGCTAAAAAAAGTCACAGCTTTCTTTAAAGGTCACAAGTTGTTTAACTTGTTGTTCAGCTTCTGATGGCTTCACTGAAAATCCCTCTACGTAGATTGAAATTTATTTTAACGTATTTCTGTGTGAATCCCACTTAGAGAAAGTGTTCCTTCCAACTTGGTAGCACAGAACAAAAGTACTGCAAAAAGCTGAAGAACCTGCAGAATTCCTTAAGATATCCTTCCTCAGGGAAAACATGTTATGTGGATGGTCACCAAATTCACTGACAATGCACATATGTGGGTTTCTGCGTAAACATGTGTAGAGATAAGCAGGAAAAGATTTCCTTGTTTTTAAAGAGAAGCAACCAATCATTCTTAAAACAAAATAATCTCAGCACAGTGGCCTGGTGTACATTAAATCTCAACTTGTGTTCATTATAACTGAAAACATTTTTGCTTAAATTATACATGTATAAAACAAGCATCTGTATAACTTCGGATTCACTAACTTCACAGAAATCATATTCACAGATCTTGTATATTTTGGTCCCAAGGACAATATTTCATGCAAAGCCTATTATTTTACTAGCCTTTGGAATTAATTTTCTCCCACAAGTGTTTTGACGTTGAAATATAGTATGATACAAATCTCAAATAAATATTTTATCAGCTACGTGATAATGACTTCGGTTAAAATGTAGTTAATAATTTGCAGTGCCCCCTGGCTTACAGTTGGATCTCCCACACGTTTCAGGTTCTGTCTCACACACTGGACCTGGCACATAACCATTCCCCCGATTGAAGGACTCAGTGTCAGTGAATGAGTACTTTTGACTAATTCTTTTTTCTATAAAAGTACTTCTACTTTGAAGGTTAATTTCGGTTAATTTCTGTATGTTACAAGACAATACAACAGTAGTGCATGTGAGTAATGAGTATTCTCTGCTCTTGTAGAGAGAAGGCATAGAACTGGGACCTACACACCTGAAATCCAAAAAGGACCAAAACCATAGAGCCAAAACTTGAACAGCACCAAGACCGGTGTGTAAAGCATACTGAAGATAAAACCCATGAATGTAAATAATGCCTCTTTAAAAAATAACGTTAATTTACATCATTTTAATAATTTTCCTTCTTTACAGTGCTTTTTCCTTCCTAAATTAAAATATCAGTACTTCATAGTCCTTTTCGTTCCACAATTACTGCGGTTCAATTATGCTCCTGCATATGTCAGGTACACTACAGTCTAATTTAATCTTCATTACACATTGCCATATTGCAATTATACATGCTATCAGAGTGTTAACACATACTTAAACCTGTTATTCCTTTGTCACTGATTTACAAAGACGTACCTGAAAAGAAGCAGATGTCATAATTACATGCTTATTCAGCTCATTTTATACTCAGTCTCAACGTAAATTGCAGATGAGCTAGACATGTCCTGAAATTAATGTAGTGATAGTACACTAATGCTGTGATTCATTATGGTTTGTCAATGTGTTCCACTTCTGGAATGTGTGATAAAATTATATTAATACTGCACAGTAATGAGATTAATGAATTTGAACATGGGGAAGAATAATAGTTCCCTTTGTTAGACTATTGAAAAAATAACATATAGGTAATTAAAAAGAATTAGTCAAACTCCATACAACCCCATTTATACTAAATTAATTTGTCTGGCTTCATTTCTAATAATTGATCGCTCTCTGTAAATTATAAAGCACTTCTCAAACACATGAACTACTACTGTAGGAAAGATTCCAGAGTATTATGAACCATCAAGGTGGTCCCTATGGGTTCATATTAATTAAGGTTTAACAGTTTGGAAAATTGTAGCAATATTTTATGATTCATGTAATTAAACTCTGTAACAAAATGTCACAACTGCTAGTTATATCTGTGCCTATGATTTATATCTTACCCTTATTTCAAAGGAAGCATAGTAATGAAATATTCTTAAACACACAGACAATCAAAGGAAAAATGTACTGCTTGTTATTTGTATTTCTAACTAATCACATTAGCATTTCATTGCCTCTACTTCAGGCACTAATGGCCATCATCAGGCAGTGCAAATTAGATTAATTTAATATTCAACATCATAAGTTTTTTCAACAAAGATGCGATTCTGATTTCTGACTTGCTTTACTCTTCTGTAACTGCGTGTATTTCAGTTGTGTTTTCTACTGTTTTCCCTATCAGCAGGGCAGAATCTAACTGCTCCCCTCCTTGGTTCTGTGATACAGTCAATTGCTAGCAAAAGCTAATGCATATATCTGAAGTCAGATCCTTTACCCAAAGCAGAACTGCAGCGATGCTTAATTTCAGAGTCACATTCTATCGTATTAAAAGATGTTTGAAAATGGGTTTTCTCGTGGAAGATGTCCTGGTACAACATGTCATATTCAGACAATATTCTTGGGATTCTGCTTTTCTTTGTTTGCTGCCTGTCTCTTGCTTTCTAAATTTATTTTATATATTTTGTATTTATTTTACTATTCCTTAACACTGAAGAGTAACTTTCACAGAGAAATTCTGTTAATAAGAAAGATGTTATTACCAACATGGAAGCACTTGCAAGGAAGCTTTAATTTTGACTATTTTCTCAGATCTAAAATCATTTTAAAGTCCCTGTAAATTGTTGGTACTCTCAAAACAAAAATTTCAGCTGTCACTCACTCTCAGTTTTGTCTTTTACCAATATTCTATCAGACACTAATTCTGATATAATTCAGAAGCTGAAGCATTCAGAGACATCTGCCCTGCTGGGTGTCATTTGCAATTGATGGCATCCCTTGCACAGCATGGCTCAAAGATTGATAGTGGATGGCAGATCAATCAAGCACGGAGGTATCTACATTCTGTAATTTTTTTTCATAATAAAGATGGTTCTAACAAATTTAAGACTGATACAAAAGCAGAGATCATTTTTCAAGGTTATACTTATTGCTAGATGCAAATTTATAGTAGAAATCAAAACTTAGGCTATGTATAACTTGCTCTTTGTTTTGTTTGTTGTTGTTGTTGTTGTTGTTGTTGTTTTTCTCCCCCCCGCCCAAATACTAAGGAAAAAAGTCAAAACGCTGCTTTTCCTTTTTTCATTTTCCTTTCCACCCCCAGCCTCAGAGTGAGGGATCTGCAGCAGCTCGTGTGCTGTAGCTTGCGCACATGGCTTACATCGTGTAGAACATACTCTGATGTGCTCTGTGGATTAATAGGATTCTTCTGCTCTCCAACAATACAGAATTCTGTTTTCTGGTAGAAATAAGTATCTGTTCTCAATGATCTTTGTTCTCAGATATCACAGTAATAAGCATCAAATAATTACCATAGAAGAACACTGGTTAGTGCAAATGAGCAACAAATGTAAGAGCTGATGTGAGACCACAGAAGTCCATTTAATTGACCTAGCAGCCTTCAGCCTAGGCTCTGAATGTAAAAGGCTATACTTCACCAACCAATCATCACCAATTGCTAGGATGAAAGAAGATAGCAAAAGTGTTAGCGACACCAGGTCTATGCTACACGTCAACATAAATCCAACAACTCCACTCTGCATTTAGAACCCAAGGGGGACACAGAGTGCCCATGGAAGTTCTCAATTCTTTCTGACAACAGCAGTTTCCTTGCCAGGAATATCAATGCGACTCTCCCTCTAATCTTGTAAATTACCATGTTTAAAAGATACAGCTTTCTTCATCCATCTTTGCATGCCTTATCTTAGTAGTTTTTATTACCTGTTTTAGTGGTGAAGAGCAAGTTTCCAGTTTCAGGTGTAAATATTTCTGAAATCTGTTTTAGGCAAGGGTACAGAAACACACACCGTAATTACAGAAGAAAAAATTACTCTCATTTGTTAGTCTTCATATTCCAGCTTTACTTTTGTTAGTTGGCTGGTTTTCCCCGCTGCATTATTATGCTGAACTTTTCCTGGGAGTAAAATTTAGCCTAGGGCTCACAGGTTCCATAGAAAACAATTCTAACCTAATCTAGTTATGACAGATTTAATATTAATGGGACTAAGAGGAAAATCAGTTTCCTGACAAATGATGATAAAGTGAAATCTTTAAGCAATAATAAAAATCAACATGCCATATCATGTCACCACTCATTCAAAAGTGACAAGCAGAAACAATCTGCTGAGACAACATCCAACCACAAGCATAATCACGTTTATGATTTAATTCCCATTTAACATCAATCACATCAAATTAATAACCACTCTCAAAGAAAATTGAATCCTAAGTGTATTTTTTCTTTAAAGTGTTATGATCAGAGAAGAAAGTCCTAATTAAATCTTAAAGCAACGACATGTTTTATACATGTGACACCTGTAACTTGGCCAGCATTGTGAATTGGCCCCATGTGGATTTTCATCATAAAAGAACCTGACAAAGCCTTCTAGCAGCTGCCATAAGTTTGATTAACATGTAACATATCCTTTTGTGAAAGTTCTTGTTGTAAAGACTTTCCATTAGTTTAATGACTGTGCAGCCATTTTGTTTGAGGGAAATATCACACTGTGCTGACTACCATTCAACATGCAATTCCAAGACAAAGCTGTGAGACTGTTTATTCTGTTTTTCCTGCGTCAGTGTTTATCAACAAAGATATATTACTCATACCTTACTTCACTGTTCTGAGTTGCTTGATCAAATGTAAGGGACACTGCAAGAATATGCTTTTATGTTTTGAAGAGAATTCACATGATTTTGTGTATCCTGAATCACTGATGGCCAAGTAGTGGCTTTTAAACTTCATGGCAACTCCTAGGCATTTTTATGGCTGACAGTGGCATTATAATGCAGCTGCACATCTTCATCTATAACACATAGCAAGCCTGGACACATTCATGCCCAAAGCATCCTTCACTGGAGCAGCAGGCTCAGCTGGGAGGCTCTAGGTATAAACTACTTCCAAGATTCTTTCTCCTCCTAGGTATTTGGTATGTCTCATGTTTCTCAGCTATCTGAGGATTTGGTTATGTGACACAAAAACTTGCCATCACTGCTCCGGATGATTGTGCCTTATTAAGGCAGGAAACTCTAATGTAAATAAGGCTGTAATCGAAAGTAAAGGAGTTTTTGAAAAATAGAGAAATATGAACTATTTCAGTACCAAAGATGTTTCCGTTCTTTATGTTAGCCCTTACACTTATATTTCAAACAATATTCCATTAGTTTAAATAATCCTTATGCAAAATGCAGCCTAATTCTCTTATAGCTGCTATGTGCCATTGAAAAAGAGCTCTTTTCCTTATTTTTATATGAAACTGCAATACAGGAGATCTGCTCCCCTGTGTTAATGCCTTCCTTCACATCCATGAAAGAAGCCAGTCGGGAAAAAATATTCAGCAGAGAATGAATGAAATACAAAAGATAAGCATGAACTTTTCTGCATTCCTTTTCCAAGGTTCAGCAAGGGAATATAGTTTGCTTCAGGGTCACAGATTCTGATCTAGGTCAGACACGATAAACCAAATAATATGCAATATATGCTTAAAACTACTCTTTATACATCACAGTCCTATGATGATATCCCATTTCTTCCTGCCTCTTTAAGCTATAATGTGTTTTAGGATCTTATAACATGCAAGTCTGTTATTAAAGATTCTGCTGAATTATTCAGGGCTAAATCAAGATGTGAAGACACCTTCTTTGAGACAGAAAATTGGCAAACACTCTCTACTATGCCTTACAGCAAGAAAAACAATCTTGCTGCAGCTGTTGTGTTTATCATAAAATTGATGCTATAAAAATGTTACCTGAATACAAATGAAATTATTTTTATTTAAACCTCCCATATTGAGAGGCACATTTCCTCACACAATTATGTGATCTCCAAGGCCTGCTGTGATGTCTGGCATAAAGTGGTTAATTTATTCTCACTTAAAAGTTTCCCAAAATGTCAAGCCCAAATTTTAATGCACTTTGTCACTGACGGTCAGACTGTGATCCCCTTCATTACGCTGGTGAGCAGCAGATCAACTGTCAAGTTCCACCCAGGAACCATTCCAGGTTTCCCAGGAATTTGGGGTGACAGCCCACACACCAACTCACAGCCCATCCTTTACTGACTAGTCACAGCAGAGTGAAGATATTCAGCATGCATAAGAGTTTCACAGTCCAGTCATAAACTCAATTATATAGCATATTTTTTCATTTGAATGACAGGCTAATAATTTGAAATAATAAAGGTGTTTCCATGCATGGTGTGAATTCCAAAATACAACTGCCTATAAAGGGGTCATTTCTTTTTGGGCATAGATCTTTTTTCACAGAAGAACTAATTCTTCCTGCTTTTCCATCTCTTGAACAACTGTAGTGGTTTTCTTAGAAAAATTCAGGACTACAGATGTGAAAACCAGCTTTAACACAATACCCACATACAGTTCCAAGACAATTGTATTTAGACATATATGCTCAACCAATTCAATCCAGGTTCTAAAGGCCATTAATTCCCATTCAGATAAGTGTCCTTTGAGGACCTGTACCTTCTGGCTTAAGGATATGATCCAAAATAGCAAAATGGTCCCTACACCAGATCAGTATCCATGGTATTTGAACCTATGCCTTACATGCTTTTTGACATCTTCTGTAACTGCATTTCTCCCACTGGGCATTTGGGTATAAAACACACTCAAATATACACATCCCAAAACAAAACTAGGAAGGATTGGTGGAGATAGAGGCTTTAATATTTTTAAATGTGCAACCTTTTCCTATATTTAAACTTCACTAAAAAGGAACTACGGACCTGGGAGCAAATTAGGGGAGAAATCCACGGTTACCTGAGGAACAGAAGAGCTGCTGAATGTGTTTTTCTTTAGTTTGAGAACTTGGCCAGGTATAAATTAAGACTTTTACCATTGAATGTGACAAGATAAAGGATATGCCTCTAGAGAACAGATGCAAATCAGAGTAGATTTTGCATACTGGTCTTTTCAGTTACCCTCTTTTCTTTTTCTGCAACAGAAGAACTACTAGTGAGGCACTGCAGTCCAGAATGCAGGCTTGTATGCAGGCTACAAGCACAAGGTTTTGTAGCTGAATATGATACAAATCCTGATAAAAGCATGGAGAGAAAATTTTCTTGTCTATGATTTTTTGCCTTGACTAGGTGCTTTACAAATATTTTAACTATATTAATTAAAGAAAAAAAAGCAAAACAACAACAACAAAAAACCATAAGATGCTTCCGTGTGCTTCCTTAACATAACTGATGAGATTTCCAGAACTTTCTTCACCTACCCATAAGCAATTCATATGCAGCACAGCACATACAGCAGTTGTTACATAATGTCATGATATATAAGAGGATGTTACCTCCAGAAATATTAATAACATTTTCTGAAATGTTGATTAAAACACCTTGGGTAACAGCATATTGTAAATAATTTTATCGAGGATTAGATATCACCAGGACCAGATAGGTACCCAGAACTGCTAGCTCAGAGGAAACATTTTTCAAGACTCTCACATGAAATGAATTCTGCATTCATAGCTCCACTTTTCCAGTCCTGTCTTTCTCTGCCTTATTAATCAAAGTTCATTTTGTCTAAGGCTTATTGAGCTCAGCTTGTTCAGCCTGAGCACTAGCTGGCAGTAAGGGGTGTTAACCAGAGACCCAGAATGGGTGGATCGACACTTCCTCCCAAAGTTAAATGCAGGAAACCAGTCACATAAGCAGGAGGTTTGAGAGCATTAGCAGTGGTTTTATGGGGAATTAATCTTATTTCAAAGAGTAAATCTACATGGCACCAAGCTGGATTGAAATACAGCACTGCACTAGCTATACAGGCTGGATAGGTTGTACTACTAGAGCGGTCTGCTCAGGATGTCTACAGCTTTATACAGGTACATGGTACATGCTTTAAACCACCCACATCCAAATAAGTTACCAACTTATTTTTATCAGCTCATTGTTTCTTCTATTTCTTTCCTAGACACCTGAGATGCAAATCTTATTTACTGCATTCTTTTTTTTTTTTTTTTTTTTTAATCAAAAATATGCTTACATACATTTAGTCTGACAGCATGCATAAAATGATATACCCACAGTAGGGAACCTCTTTCAGCTTGATGTTCCTCTGGGTTGCTCAAGAACATTCTTTATAAAGCATTCTTTCTATTGATTTTCTTTCAGATGGCTGAAGTAGTTTTGTTCATGTCTTGCTTTAGACTAACTTATAACAAGGCTACTTTCACCAGAGCGAGACCAGAACTGTACAGAATATCTCAACAGATTTAAATTAATTCTGCGTAGGCAGACATTTCCAAATTTTCAAAAAGTAATCAGTGAACAATAACAACAGGCAGCATTAACTCCACCACAAGACAGCTTTCACTAGATGCCACTTTGCTGCCTGCATTCAGAGGCTTTGGGGGTCGCCTGTACTCTGAGAACAGTTGTTAAAGGTTTATATTTCAGTCCTGCTGACTTCTGCCTCTGGCCATTTTTTCAGCGAGTAAAACCTCACATGGAGGCAGATATCTGTGCTCTGGTCCATTGCCTTTTGCTCCTATTTCTTTTTTTCTGTTTCCTAGGGTGTCATTGATACTTGCCATATGCTCTGGTCATATGTGTGTAGCCAATATGTTAGCCATGTCTTTAACAAGCATTTGACAAGGCAGGAGAGCAGAAGATTTTTGAATGGGTAATTGGTAGTTAGGTGCTCAGTCCATACTGACTGTTAGCCATGTCCCTTCTGAAATTATGCTTACAAAAAGACATTGAAAATTCCTGTCTTTTTCGAGTGACCTTCCTTTAAAGACATGTGGAGACAAGACAAACCATAGGCAACTTTTAATCCTGCCTTTCATAAATAAATCTGAAGGAAAATTATTGCAGTAAAATTTAGAAAATTATTCTTCTTTAAACACAAGCCTAATTACAAATGAACATCAGCTATAGGCTATCAACTAATGCTGTTTATTACATTGATTATAACAGGGAATCCCTAGGGTTAGTTGATGAAATAAAGATTTAATTTGAGGGTAAAGCACAACAACAAAAATGTAGTTAATTGTAAACAGTAGTATTCCAAGTCCAGCTGAGTCCATCAATATAAAAACAGAAGTTAACCTCATCCTTCCACTACTGTAAACATATTAAATGCTATTTATTGTGATTACATGTGTGTGGCCTGTTACAGCCTAAATAGGAACGTTTTCGTGACTAAAAGACATAAACATCAGATAACTAACATCATTATTCCCATTTGAAAGATATAAAACCTAAATATTAATTTTAATAGTAAGGTTAGCAAATTAGGAAACCACACACTAAAATCATTGCAATAACATCTATTGCTAGTAAAATCCTCTCATTCCAAGAAGATTAAAAGTACAGGTGGGATTCAGCAGTAGTTTATATGCTGTCCTGACACATGTCATAAACAGAGATTTTATACAAAAAAGAATACAGATTTTCCACCAAAACAGAATGAGTCAGAGTAATGGAAATGAGGTTAAAAGAAAAAAAGGGGGGAGGGGGTTGGGGGGGGGGGAGAGAAGAGGGAAATTAAAAAAAAAAAAAGCCCTTTGGAAAACAATGCTTGTAAGGAAGTGAAGGAAGCAGAGACCCTCTGAGAGCTTATAGCCAGGGCTCTGCAGGGAGGTCATCCTGCAGACCGAGCCCTGGGGGTATGGGCACTCACCGCAGCTCTCTGCAGGGCCAGCACGAGTTCAGCAGAACAAATTCACCCAAATTCACCCACTGCCACCTCAAACAAACACAGCTATGCTGCCCGCAGGGCAGGACTGTGCTTGGAAGCAGAGCAGCTGCATGGATGATGCAGATTACCAGACTGACGAGCTCTGCAGGACCTCACACTGCTGTGCCTGGAGCTCCTGACCTGAGCAGGCTGCCTCGTGGCTGGAGGCACGCTGCGGCTCGTGCAGCCTGTGGCACTCAGAGCAGAGCTCGCTCAGCAGGGCTGAAGGCTGTCTTTGCATCCAGGTTCTCTTTGTACCCAACCAGCTACTGATCAGGAGGTCACAGCAAGTCCTTACAAATGCCAGCAGAAAAGTTCCTACAGGGGTTCCTCATTGTGTGTCTGTATTGCACCTTAAGCTTTGGCAACAATTGCCACCTCAAAGGATGCAATGTTACATTTGGGGTAACGCCTCAAAAGGACCTATTTTTGGTAGCTTTAAGACTTTGCTAGCAACTGTGGTTAAAGATAAATGGAAAAATGATAAATTCTGCCAAATTTCAAGGCTTTCTGCTGGTATCTCTGTCCTTTCAAAAACATTAACAGGAATAGCCTCTGACACTCAATGGTTAACAGCTGGAAGTTTGTTTCAAGGGGAGAAATGATGAAGACACATTGTCTGATTTGCAGTATGAAGCTGCAGCAGATTCGTACTGCAGGAACAGAGTCTGCTTAGGTTACATCCTCCCTGATTTTCACCTTTCAAAGTCCATCTAGTAAAAACTTGGTGTTCTCAGACAGCTGGTTCCATACTGCTCTTTTTCCCCATGCTGTCCCTCATTTCCAAGTGGTCTCTACTACTATTGTTTTAAACTTTTCTCACTAGTGCTTCTGCAGTAATACCTAAATATTGCAGGGATTTTATATCAGCCACCCTTAAGGGACAATTTTCTTCTTCTCCTCTATTTTTCTTGACATTGTTATCGTTACTGTAAGCATTGCTTTGAATAATCAAATACTGGCCTGTGGACACTGGGAGAAGGTCAGATATTGTATATGACATATGATTTGCACATCCTCAAAAGGGAAATGAGTCATTGACATAGTACAAACAATGATAACTCCATCGCATATGACTAAGATGCAAAAGATAAAATATGTTTATAAATGAATAAACTTCCTGATTATGGTGATATATTATGGTAAAATGAGGGGAAGAAAAGGAGAGGGATTTTTATTTTGTGCAGCAAGCTTTCATTTGGCAATAATACTGGAAGAGTACTGACATACAATGTCCATGTGATTCGTGGCACAATTCCTTTATTTTTTGAAGACCCTCTTAATGAAGAAAAGCACCAGTGGCTTGTGGCTAACAGCTGAGCCACTCAATAGCACAACGCTTTGCAGTGGGGATAAGAGCTCTCTGCCTGCAAGTACAACTCCACAGTTATCACAAGAGCATTGGTACAGAGATCTTCATAGAATTATAGAACCCTCAGAGTTGGAAGGAACCTCTGGAGTCCATCTCATCCGACTCCTCTGCAATGAACAGGGACACCACAGCTAGACCAGGCTGCCCAGGGCCTTAATCAGCCTCACCTTGAAAGTCTCCAGGGATGGGACATCAATCCCATCACTGGGCAAACCATTCCAGTGCTTCACTACCGTCACTGTAATGTTCTTTTTCTTATATCTAACCTAAATCTACACTGTAACCTAAATCTGTCCTCTTGAGCTTGAAGACATGGCACCATGTTTTAAAAGAGTTCTTAAAAGGAAAGAAATGGGCAAGGACACATATGATCAAGCCAAGATCAAAAATACATTTGTCATTTCTAACACTTTTCACGTGATGTTCAGTTGCATGAGCAGCTCCTCCAAAGTAAGGATCTTCTAGCTCACTGGACGAGGTACAAACTGGGGAAGCTAATCTCAGCTCCTTAAAGCAGAGACCAAATTGCCTCTCTGCTCCCTTGTAACCCTGCTGAAAGAGAACTGAGCAGGGGTAAGAGCATGCACGGGGCTGGCAGCAGCTGAGCAGGCTGAGAAGAGCGGTCAGTTCTCTGAGCTCAGAGCTGGCAGCACGCCCCGTGCCTGCATGAGCTGCTCTCTAGCTCCTGCTGCACAGACAGCAAAACCTGTCACAGACAGCAGTTATCTTCTCCAGACCAAGTTTTTATTCAGAAAGGCCATGCCTTGCCAGCAGATATCCCAGCTCAGCAGCTACAGAGGAGCTTCCTAATGCAGAAAAACATTGAGAACATCACAGCTTCCCTTCCTTTTTGCCAATGCACTTGGTGATCACTTTGGCTCACTTCCATGCTGCACAGCAGTTGAGTGTATTTGATCTTTGGTTAGGATACCTCACAGCCTTCCCCAGATGAAAGGTTCAACTCAGCTAGGTGATTAGGAGTCCAGTTTGAAAGCACAGCAGGATAAAAAGCGCAGATTAAAATCAGAAATATTCCAAACACCACAGCTCCGAGAGGGCTAAAGTTGAACTTAAATATTGGAGTCAGCACAATGCAAGAAATTCACAACCAACTCATGTATATCTTGCATAATAAAAGTTTAACCACATATGTTCTTAATATTCAGGATAAAGACTCAGATATGACCTGGGTAAAAACCACCGTAATATGAACCAAAACCTTTGTTGTGTACCTTCAGCCGCATAATCTACAAAGCTGAAGGTTTGGAATGCAGGCAGCTAACTCCAACAGCAGATATCTCCGTTTACCTGGCGAGTTATTTACAAACAGCTGATAATTGTGCTATCACCAAAGCCATAATCTATTTTATCAGTTGCTGCATTTTCTCACATTTTGTGTGGTACTTTCAGCTGTCATAAACCAGTAGAGCAATCTACCAAGGTGAAATAATTAATAATTATTATGTGAGTGACTGATTTACTTTGCAGAACATGAAAGGCCACGAAACCTGGAGTTTCCTGGTCTACATGGTGTGCATAAAGGAAATGAGCATAAGCAATCACTGTCAGCTGTTCTTGTAAGTAAGAATTGAATCATTTATCTGTCTGCATGTATACATTATCATCATCTCCCACTCTGAGGTAAGCCCTAATAGCACTTTATGGCACAAAAATAGGTTGTTGCAGATATTTCATAAAAAATACCATTGCTTTCTTTGGAGATGATGGCTGAACACATACATATTTCGTACAAGGTGCAAACATTTTTTAAAATTGCATGATTTTGATTCTATGTCAGAATGAGTTTTTATCCACACCAATTAAAGCAGGGCTGAGTCCTGGACCTGATTCAAACATACACTGCATAGTACAGTAAAATTCACAGTGCTTAAAGTGCTTGCTCTCTCCTTTATTTTATTTTTTTCATTTATAATCATTTTGT
Source organism: Chrysolophus pictus (assembly GCA_037305975.1). Lineage (NCBI taxonomy): Eukaryota > Metazoa > Chordata > Aves > Galliformes > Phasianidae > Chrysolophus > Chrysolophus pictus. The sequence goes on from CM074586.1 coordinate 14,526,409, forward strand.
TTAATATTAATCACCTGCAAGAAGCACCAGTTTTAGAAGTCCAACTATCTTATTTTTTCAATCTTTATTTCTACTGATCAGCCATTTCAATCAATCATAGGACAGTGTCTCAGTCTCACTGCAGTTGCAGAAAAACTTGCTCGGGTCTAAGTGGAGACAGAGGCACATAGCCATTACATTCATGATTTAGTGTTTGCCACCGCCTCAGCGGAAATATAAAAATCAAGGGGAAACCTGAAAGTATTACTGAGCAAACAAACCATTCAAAATAATATTTTTCATTGTTCTGTCTGAGCAAGATAACACAGTGGAAGAGCATAAAGCAGCGTAATCAATATTTTACAAACTGAAAAACACAACACGTAAGATTGAATAACCAACTGTTTGGAGGCTAAGCTGCTCCCTGAAGTAGTAAAATGCACACTTTTTTCTTTCTTCCTTGGTGGAATAAATGAGATTTAAAAATAGCTAAATATAAACGTAGAAGACTATATAGTAACTATATAAGAATGATTTATAATAATACTTAAAATGAATATATTATGTGTTAAATACTTTTACATAGAATATAGTTTTCTTTGTAATAAAGTTGAGTTTGTTAAGGATGCTTTTGCCTTATAAAGATCAGGTCTTTAGATCTAAAGGCCTGATGTCTGAGTGTGGCACACGTGGGTGTGACGTGGGAGCCTTTGAAGCGCCTGTGGGCTGGATGACAGCAGAGGTCCCTTATAAAATTGCAGTCAGCACTCCTAAATGACTGCATGGCTGTTTCCTGGAGCTGTGGCTCGCAGGCCGAACTAAGCAAGTGCTTCTGACTCACCCTAAGCAGACTAAACGCTGAGATCAACAGATAGGAATTGGGACCAGCTGAGACCACAGCTGAGAGCTTCTGGAGCCAAAGTCCTTCAAACATCACATTGAAATGGGCTCAACAGAAATCTCTCATTTAGGGTTCAGAGTTTAATTAGAGTGCAAACAAACCCTTCAACAATTTTCCAAGTCAATCCTCCTGTATCCAGACTGCTTGAGAGTGCTTTCACTACCGATGCACCTTGCCTTGCAGCAGGAGGGATGGAGTGGAGCTGAACCTTGCTGCTCTTCATCCTTCTGCACAGGCAGAGTCCCACTTTAATGATAGCACACTTGAAAAGCTCTGAATGTTCATCGTGTTCCTTTCTCTCTTTATTCCTCCATTCCTTGTACCATATTTGACTTTCAAAGACATCATTCTCAATCTTTTAAAATGTAATTTGTGAGTGTTTAATAAAAAAAAAAAACGTAACTTTAAACTCTTCTAATCCCTGGGAAGAGGAGGAGAATATACACAAGCAGGCTTTCTCCCAGACTGCTTTCTGCTACTTATTCCAATAGAATGCTAATAATTATGTTAAAAAGCTAATTTAAGAAATCCAATTTTTGGAAAATGGGTTTTCAAAGGGCACATTTAACAACTAGAGAAAGTTCGATCTGATTTCCCCATTAGAAGAGGAAGGAAAATCCAATTTTAATCTATTTTTGTTCTCTTAAAAAGATGATATATAGAAGTTACTTTGCAAATCATCCTTTCAAAGCAGAGCCTAGCATAAGCATGTGCTAACTTGTGAAGTGCAATTAAACTGTTCCGATAATTCTGCCTGAAAAAAAATTAGCAGCAATATTGAGAAGGCAAGTTGCTTTCAAAATGTCCATAGCAGAAATGCTTCTGTGTTTAGCTGTTATTGATTCTGAAACAATCTTACACATGATAAATGAGAGCACATTTAGGAGAGGATTCAGTCATAAGAGCTCACAAATCAATCAGCTTGTCAACAGGCAGACTAAATTCAATTTTTATTCTTAGTAAACTCTTATTTGGTGGTAGGCCATTGTTTACTTTGAAATTGCTTTACAAAGGAACAGGAAAGCAGAGAAAATGTGGTAATGACAATCTTTTATCAACATGTTAGAAGTTAGAATTTTTTTGAAGGCTGGATATAGATAATCCTACTCTATCCTGGGCAATGCAAACCTTTTATCTCCTTCTGCATGATCATAAACATTTGGCCATAAAATGCCCTTTTTCTGCTTCGATGTCTGATTTCCTGAAATTTCTCACTGACTGAGACATGGCATAACTGAGCACGGTGTAATAGATATGTCAGAGTCAAAAGCAATAACTTGACGTGCATGACGTACTACATTGCTTTGGCAAACCATGCTGTACTTTTGACAAGATGTTCTCATCGCTCTGTGATGGCTCAAAATTAAAACTGTGATGAAATTGAATGGTGAAATATAAATATACATATTTTTTTTTAGGAAGAACGTGACCCAAGAAAGGAGTGAGAGCAAGCCTGTGGCTGGGCCTTACACAGTGGACTGTCCCATTGGGAACCTGAGCCAAGTCTTCATAGAGCAGGACTTCATAGAGAACTGTACTGTGAGAACAAAGACTTTCTCATTTGGGGTGATATAAACATGATCTTTTGAGATTTTCCTTTAAGGATTAATTTCTGGAGAGTTGAAAGAAAAATAACTATTCTTGCTCCTTTTGTCTCCTAATTCCAGTTAAAATGAGAAGTCATGCAGTTTTGGAGACAAAGACTTTCTAAGCATAAAAAAAAGTATTGGTGTTTTCCTCCCTAAGCATGTTATCTATCATGATCCTTTTGTCCATTTCTTCCTGTGCCTTTTGATATGCACAGCAATGGGACGTTCTGAACAGCACCACACTTGGATTTACCTTCCGTACTTTGGTAGATAAATCTACAGATCTACAAGGCTGCATATCAAAGCCATGTGTTGCTGGAAAGTACACATCCATTTGATTCTTTTTCATTTTGCCAATATTAGTTATGTTCCTACAAGGAATATTTCTAAAGTTACTTACACGAGAGGACCTTGGCTGCATTGAGCACACACACTGCCAGACATCTGTCATACAGAAGTGTCATTTAGAGCATATATTTATTCAGTAAGAGATCTTTTCTGCAGTAAATTCATTTTTTCTCTTATCTACCTGCAACACAGATCTTGTGCGGTGGGGTTTTTATTCAGTGGAGAACTAGACTAGGGAAAATCCATCTAAATCATTTTGGTTTCTTAATCTTGCTTGTTCCTGTCATTGTGCTATCAACAATCAGAGTCTAAAATAAAAACCCAAATCTGAACATCTCTAAACACTGCAGTAGAATTGTAACTGGATATCAATTTAATGGCTAAGATTTTAAAGCTGCCTCAAAATGACCCAGAACTCCAAGTCCAGAAATTTAGAACACAGTGGTTTCCAAAATCCTCATCACAGTTGAAAATCTAAGCATAGAAATACATATATATTTAGATATACGATATATTAAAAAAAACAAATCAGGACTGTAAAGAATATAGAGGATAGCTCAGACAGTCCGAACTCATAAAAAAAGGAAACAATATAGACAAAGAAAAGCAATTTAGTAGATTATATATTTTTGCTTTTTGGGGGTCCTATGCTTCAATCATTTTCATGATGTCTAACTTCCTAAGGTGACTGAATCTTATAAACCTCTTCTAATCAGCCTGGGAAAACAAGGCCTTGCAGACACTTCCATTCTAACAACTGTAAGCTCATCAAACCTCTTCCAATAAGTTCAACTCCTCCTTCTTTCTCCTGTCTCTTAAAACAATCAAACTTTCAGGAAACCCCTAACAAACAAAAGCATTTGGAGGAAATATTGTGTTCTGCTTCTTGTGGTGTAGAGGAAGAAAACGCGGGTATCTCATTTCACTGTTGTGTTTTAATGAGAAAAACTAGCCCTTTGCTTTTTATCCTTCAAACTCAGAGCACATGAGAGGCATACTGGAACCCAATAATACTTCCTTGAATGACCAGTAAAAACCTGTTAGTTCCATTCATTTAAAAATAATAAAAATTACCAGACTCCCCTGTCAACCTGAGCAAACTGTTAAAAGCCAGCAGTGGTAAATGACAGCATTTGAATAGTAATTAATTCTTATATGACTTGGAAATTGGTATTCAACTAATATCAGACATAAAGGTATTTGTTGAATTTTATTGGATTTTAAACATAAGTCATTTGTTTTCATTTCCTTCTTTATCATAAATATATAGCTTTTCCATTTTTACTATATAAAACTGGAGTATCATATTCGCTGTTGAAAGCAATATTAAATTACTTTTAGGAAACAAAGAATATTATATGGTTTTTTTTTTTTCTGATCTGTTTTTAACCAGAATAAAGCTGAACATCTGGTATATTTTAGTTTTGGGATATGGAATATCTCTGTCTTTCCCAAACATTGTCTACTGTAAACCAAACTGAACAACTTTCGGAAGTGTTCCTTTTTCACTGAAATTTGAACCCTATGGAGAATGCTTGGCATATGGATTAAAAATGGATGTGAAAAAAAGTCATCATTGGAACAAAGGGATTTTTTTTAGATCACAGTAATGGATATAAACATGAAGGTACAATCTATCCTAGCTTCAGTTATCAGGATATATAATTCAGAAATTAGGAAGGGATCTAAGTCAAAGGTGATAAAGGAAGACAGCATATACATATATATGTATAATGGTATTCAGGAAGGAAAGCTAATGTGCTGTTTGTGGTTTATTTTTTCCTGAGTTTTAAGTGCATTTTTTTCCAGGAATCAAATTTACAGTGTTAAGATTCAAAATGAAACTCAAGTTTTACTATTTTCCACTTCTGAAACCAGTAAGGATTACAGAAAAGGCAAGAAAAAAAGGTAGTCCATGCCACTGTGTTTCTGCATAAACTGTGAGCATCCTAAGCATCTGTATTTTAATGCAAGCAACATCAAGCTTAAGGATATGTTGATTCCTGGCTGGGTGCTAACATAAGATCCACCCTATTCTGTACAATTACAATATAACTGTCAAGAATTTATTACAGAGGAATGGAGTGCTTCCCACATAAAATCATCAGCAAGAGTAAAATCCCTTCCCAAAGGGCTAAATTCAAATGAACAATGCTTTCTTTTATCTAAGTTTTGTGTCTGAAGAATGGAAAACAGCGTAGCCAGCTGTTCAGCTGCATTTTCTTTATATATGTGGCTTTCACTGACTGAATAACCTGATCAAAACCTCAATCTATTTTCTTGTAGCATTCAAAAAACAGAAACAAAGATCTCCAATCTGCACAGTAGAAAGTCAAAACGACGCAGTCATGGAAGTAGCTCCAGTATTGGGAATCCAAAGCCCCACATAAATGCAGAAGAAACCTCAGAATTCCCAGGCTAAACTGAGCCATTTTCCTACTCCTTCTGACCATCAATGAAATGAGTAGAAATAAGGAAACATGTTTTTGTTACTTCCATGGATCCATTTAAACTACAACAGAAGCAACAGAGGTCAAACACCACCCCATTTTATGGATTGCTTTTCAATGATAAGCTCAACAAAGTGGAAAAATATGCATTGATTAGAGAGTTGGAAAGAACAGACCTTTAACTTCTATTGAACAGCATCTTCCCTTCCTCCCCATTCATTTTATGATGCATGCCTCCAATTGCAATGTACTATAAAAAGCTTCCTGAAATTCTTGGCACAGCCACAAATTTGATTCCGCAGTGGCTTCCAGTGATTAACAGAATGCTAGAAAGTGCAAGACAAACAAAGATCAGGTGAATAGGGAAAAGAAACTAGGGCATCATAAAAAGTGCACATAAAGTGCATTCCATTTGCCAACAGAGCAAACGCTTATAAAAGGAGTACAGTTTTGGAAAGTCAATCCCTCACTTTCTGAGCAGAAGCCAGATGAATTTCTAAAGAATGTATTTTCTCTCTTTATAAAGACTTTTTTTTTTTTAAAATTCAGAACTGTAATTCAACTGGCAGAGAGTGCAACAAACGCTTTAAAATTCACTTGTTTCACTAAAGTCTCAGGCTATTTCTGACATCTTTCATTGACCAACAGTAAACTAGATCTTCTGCAAATAAATTATTAAAATGCTGACTATAAGGTTGTACATTATATAACCCAGCTACATTATAATATTTGTTCCTCCAAGCAGCTCCTTAAAATGCATATTTAACTAATTTATCCTACACTTTGTGCCCCTGTGGCCCTAGAAGGTGAAGCAACATCACTCATAAGAAATATTAACATTGGCTGTTTATCAAGGCATCTGTGAAACAAAAAAGCAATAAAAGTGGTAGTGCACACGCTCAATTACTATTGAAATATCACAAAAATTATTCAGTGTCAGAAATCTAATTTTGTATGATATTTCTATATATTTCAGCAGTTAATTTTTTCAGTATTAGTGAATTAATATGCTCAGAATACCCCTGTAGCTACAGTGGAAAAATGGACCAACACACTTATTTAGTGCTGCTACCCAAATCCATTAGACAAATTTTCTTTACAGCAGAGCATTGATGAATGGAATGTCCCACGTTAATGTAAGAATAATCAATTTAGAATGCTTATGACAATTAACAAAGCTGGAGATAAGACTTGAAAGCACCATGCTTTGTCAGCCCTGATTTGGATTAAACTTGCACTAATAGGATCATTTTTCTTCCAAAAGGTACTCTTTTTAGGCAGACCTATCAATTAATATGAATTATGCATGTATAAAAGGACTAATGTCATTAATTAGACAAATTAATTTTTATGATGCAGTGAATAGACTAACATCAGATTATATGAGATATCATTCTCCCAGTTCGTATATATTTGGAATAAATGAATAGTTTACATTAGCATGGTTATTACAGACTCAATCATTATTAATCAATGACACCATATTGGACAGTTGAATATAATCTGTTTCAAGATTCTCATGGTCACCAGGTATGCTTGGTTCACACTTTTGAAGACAATATTTTACTCCGACTCACATGCCTTCACTACCAGAAGACTCCACACATCCCATAGAAATACAAGCAGAGTGTGTTACACGCTGTGCATTTCAGTGCATTTGTGATGATACAAAGGGGGAAATTAAATAAATATAATCTAACTCTTCTGGCATCAATTTTAGTCCTAGAATTGAAAACATTCAAAAATTTAGGGAGGCTTGTGTTAATGCTGTCCCATACTTTGATCCTGAAACACTGTTTTATTTCAGCCACCAGTAATTTACCACTCATTTCTTCCTTTTGCCTTTAGCCTAATGTATATATGTTTCAAAGTGCACTGGAAAACCTTTACAAATTAAAAATGTGTATTTAAAAAAAAAAAATCAAGCTCTAAGAATACACAAACATGTTCAAATTTTAAAAGTTTAAGTATTTATATGGTATGATGGCTGCTCTGAAAGTAATGCCTCCTATATTATGTTGGCCACCAATGTCAGAAGCAGATGCCAGTGGCATGGCAGTAGAGGCTGAACCTTCCCACCAATATTCCAGTACATCTTGCTGCTGTGTGACAGATGGCAACGGAGGGGCAGTCTGACAGAAAGGTACTGACATGGAAGTGCATATGAAACAAAGTGAGGAACTCCTCCACGCAGAAGTACAGCGCCTACTGACATCCTCAGATGCTTGCTGACCATTGATGAAGACCAAACAGTGGATGTGAACACAGTGAGGCAGCGGATGGTGTGTTTCAGCAGAGATGACAGCAGCAGAGGATCATTTCTGATGGTGCACATTGTTACAAGCACAGCTTTGCCTGCTCTTGTTCATTTCTGGTAAAAGTGCATAGCTAGAGGTGGGGTCCCGTATTGAGAAATAGTGTTTTGTAGCTGAGAATTCTCTCTATTCAATAGTTTTCTTTGCTCTCTCTACCTGTTGTAGTTTCCATGGAAATAAATAAGAGGCACTACTTTTGAAGCAACCTAAATAGATATAATTCTTCAAACACTCATTTTAAAATCATGGTCTAATAGTATCTCTTACTTGGAAAAGATACTATAACTGTTTCCATTCAAATGTGTTAGGAACTATTAAACACTTATTAAAGTTATTTTAAAACTTTGCTTGCTTCGCATTTAATGAAGTGAATGAAGGATGGAAAAACCTACACACTTAATGCACATTCAATTCTTAAAAATTACTTCCTGCCACATCAACTTCTTTTATCCACTATTTATATATATCAGCTGTAGCCAAATACAGGGAAGAATTATTCTCTACTACCTCTCTTGGCCATCAGAGAAATAAGATAGCATACCCTCAGAGAGGAAAGTATTTAAATTCGCAGCCCACTACTGATGCAGTGCTACTCCTGGGGACCACGTCCTTCTTGTGAACTCCAGGAGACAGGAAATCCAGCCCTGTGGACTAATAACCCCCCAACACTGTCAGGGATGGCTTTTCCTAACGAAAGCTGGGGTCACAGTCCAGGGAGTGAGCTGCTCCACGCTACGTGACAAATCTCTTGTATTTCTAACTTACATTTATTCCAGGTCAGTTTATAGCTAGCTGTTCATTGCTGAAATCCACAATGCTGGCTCTGTGTTGCCTGTCAGTCTCTGTTTTGCTACGCTAGCCACATCAAATCCAGCTAGTGCTGTCCTGTAAGAAAACTCCCTGCCCTCCCACAAATATTTGTGGCCCTTCCTTGGGCTGTTCCCCTACGAATCACTCTTGATTCTTGGTGAGCAGGTCTGGGTACAGGATAGTCTAGGCAAGATGCTACCAGTCTCTCAGCAATAACATGAAAACCGACACTGCCTGGAAAGAAGTGAGGAATTTGCCTTCCTGACTGCACAGATCTGAGCACCCCCTAGGGAACAGCCACATGTTTTGTGGCATTTGCAGTGTCTTATAAACATGTCAGTCTGGCTTTGCTTTATTCAGAATTCTTGGTTTGGATTTACTCTTGGATATTCTAATCTGAACTGGGAAACTACACAGGAAAATGCAGACTTAACCTTAATTGTGAATTTCAAGTAATCTAGTTTTAATTTATTTTGTCACCTCTGCACACAGAAAGCTGAAACTGGTTCTGGAGATCATGCCAAGGCATTATTTAAAATGCTCATTGAGAGATGTGTCTAGATTAGGCGTTAGTAACGTATCATAAAAAAATCAGAGTGGTATACAAATGTTGAAATGCCTGTATATCCCTTCTTACTTTGAAGAGCCAGATAGCATAACATTTTTCATGTAGAAGTGAATAATCCACTGGAACTGAAAAAAACCAAAATCTTTTTATTTATATGGAACTTATTCCCTATAATGCTTTTGTATAAACTATCCAACAATCAGCAAAAGTAAAAGCAGAATATTTTCTTAAACGCACAATATTCATACTATAATAGCTTTTTCATTAGGTCAAACCACAAACACACAGATATGTTCTAGCATATGATTACTTCTAATTTTTAAATGGAAGGCATGGACAGGTCCAAGCAGATGTGGAAAACAAATGAGGATTCACAGAACACCACAATGTGGTATAAAAGTCTGAGTTTATATGGTACAGCTGGCTGTATATAATGCATTTTTAATTTATGAGACTTTAGCATCTGGTCTTCCAGTGTCTTGGTATGAATTTTCAAGAAGTCATGGGAATATTTTTGTTCCATTTTCTTCTTTAAGATGGAAAGTAACGAATAGAGACAAAAAAAATCTGTTAGAAAGACAAATTCTACCAGAATGAATCAAAAGGATGTACTTCAAGAGATTTTATCTTAAAACAGTAAACAAAAATACCTTTAAAATATTTTGGAAAGTAATATGTACGGGGTTTGATTTTTTTTTTTTTACAACAACTGATAAAAAATACAACAAAACCACAACTTAAAGACTGACACTGGAATAGCAGGATATATTAAGGAAAAACAAATTCTTAGTAGTAAAACATAGTAAAACTAGTCATTTGTGATTTGACCAGTTCTCTTAATGCTTATATCCTTCACTAAACAATACCTTTAATCATCCAAAAGTGCAATTGTAACTCTTCCTCCGCTCATTTACTTTGATTATCAGTTGGGAATATTCATAGTGATGATTCAGTTTTAATTATAAATGGTCTGCTGGATTGAGATCATTATAGGCTCCATTCCTCAGAAAACAACTAGGCCTACTCTGCAATTATTATTAAGCTAGAAATCTATAGCAATCATATTTAATATCCATTCTGTTCAAATATTCATTCATGCACCTGAGCTACGTCAGCATAGACAGAAATCAAACAAACACGCAGAGTCACAAACTGAGATCTTGAAGATGACATAGTCAGCTCTTGGTGACAAGAAGAGAGAAGGCAAACCATGCTACTGATTTGTCATTCCCAAGGCTTGACTGAGAAGAGATCTACCCTTTGTCTAAATTACTTAGAATAAATGAATTAGAAAAAATAAAATCTGAAAGATGAGCATACTCCTGTAGTGCATTACAGAATATGGTACACGTATTTAACACTCTACCTCTGTCTTACAGGGCAAGCACATATAAGGCCACGGTAGGAAACAAATGTCAATGTTGTGTTACTCCACAACTGTAACTGCTAATCACCTTTAACAACTGGCACAAAAAGAACAAAGCTGCCCAGAATTTCAATGCGCAAAGAGAACACGATAGTTCAATAGATATTTTATTCATGCAATATCTAATCATGTGAAGGTCACCAATGTGAGCTTCAATGCTCAGTGTTCCCCATTGAGTAGCTGAACTGCAATGTAATGTTTTTTTAAAACTGTCTGTTTATCCTGTATCATTTTTTCCCCTAGCATTCAAGCAGAAATGAAAGTTAAGCTGGTCAAAAATGGAAATTAAACTGTTATAATATACTTCAATGAGTATGCTGAATGATTGCAATGTACATGTAGTTTACATGCATCAGCCTACGATCTCTCAAAGCCATCCTATGTGTATCTTCTTTTTTGTAGGAGAACTTCATCCCCTCATTCACTTGAAGTATTACTACTACATCCTGTCCACCATTTTGCCATTGGCATTAAGTGAGAAAGTGATTGTTTCCTACAGCACATATCTTTACCCAAGGCAGAACACTTATTTTTGTCTTTACATTACAGCACGAATATGGTGTATGAAGGATGCCTTCATGGTCAGTTTGGCTCTTTAGTCCCTTTAGCTTCCATTTGCACACAAAACTAATGGTTGTTATTATTTGGCTTTTTTCTTTTGGATGGTTCTGCTGGTCTTCCTCTTCAGTGTCAACTCACAGCTCCTGAGGTTCCTCTACCACCTCTTGTCCCAGCCCCTCATCCAGCAGGCCAATGTTGCACCACCAGCCCCCGTAGTGAAGCCAACATCAGGCACAGCTCAGACAGGGGAAAGCAAGGGAAGCCTGCTGCAGATATAGAAGCATATGGAGGACAGTGAACAGCAGCCATCTCAAAGCTGGCCAAGGTGACAAAAATCATGTTGAGAGCTTGTGAGTGAAAAATTAGGGACAGGACCAATAAGGGGTATCTGGTGGTTGGGGTCTACTGCAGGCCACCTGACTGGAGGCTCATGTGTGTCCTCAGCTAGGGCACTGCCTCCAGATCTGGGGTCTCCAGCACAGCAAAGATGTGGAGCTTTTAGAGAGGCTCCAATAGAGAACCACAAAAACGGTCAGAGGGCTGGAGCACCTCTCCTATGAAGATAGGCTGAGGGAGCTGGGCTTGTCCCTGGAGAAGAGAAGGCTGCAGAAATAACTCAATACAGCCTTCCAAAACTTAAAGGGAGATTATAAGCAGGAGGGAAATCAACTCTTTACACAGGTAGATGCGAATGGATAAGGGGGAATGATTTTAAACTAAAGGAGAAAAGATTTATATCAGATGCTGGGGGGATTTTTTTCTCTGAGAAGGTGATGAGGCACTGAAACAGGCTGCCCAAAAAAGGTGGTGGATTCCCCATTTCTGGAGGTGTTGAAGGCCATGTTCAATGGGGTCCTGGCAATGGGGTCCTGATCTAGCTTGATTCAGCAGCTGGCAACCATGCCACAGCTGGGGGTTGGAACAAGATCATCTTTGAGGCCTCATCCAACCCAATTTATTCTGTGACTCTCTGACACTAGGATGCATTTTTCTGCATTCATGATACAAACCGTAAGTTGATACAAACGTGTAATCTTCCTATCCAGTATTGCAGATATTTCATACTATTTAATACTTACTGATAAATGTCAAATGTTGCAATAAATTTGTTTTAACATGTTTAAATCTCATGTTACTTTTACTATTAATAATATTTTTACTCCACATTTTTTCAGTGTATTTACTTATGCTGTAAAAATTCCAGAAAATACCATAGTAGAACATGAGGGCTTTAAAAAACCTTTTTCAATGGTATAATCAAATTAGTACTAACTGAAATAGAACAAGCATAACATGGTTTGCCAACCATTTTGAACCATTTTATATCTGTAACTCAGAAATCATGATAAAAATAATTTAAAATATTCCAATATAATCTGGTATGAATAAACTTTTAAGGACCCCATGTCAGTGAACTTTGAAAGCAATCTATAGCCTTCATAAATAAAGTCCATGTGCCTCTTAAGTAATTTATATAGTTTCTTCAATGGAAATAAGTCACTTAATCATCGAACATGCATTTAGTTTATTTTAAGGGTTAACCTTTCATTATAAAACATTTGCTAGGGCTTATAAAATAAAATACTTAATCCATTTAGAATGAAATGAGTAACCTTTAAAATAAAAAACACGTTTGTAGTAGTTTTGACAAAGAATAATGACAGAACTATTTATTTGCTATAAACATGTGGATGTTAATGCGAGACAAAAATCAGAATCTCCCCAAACCAATTATTCCACTTAAAAAATTATCTTTAGCACTGCACCATTCATAATACATTTTGAATAGAGAATATCCAGAGGGTAAATATTTAGAATTGCTTATTCTCCTGCAGTACACAGAGCCCCAGACAAAATCACTGGCTGCTTTTAAACCCACAGGTTGAGAAAGAGGCCCTCCCAAATACTTTGCCTAAAGAAACACTACTCCACATCAGTTTTTGTGAATTTTGGCTGTCATCTCTCACATAAAAAATATAAATACAATGTCATATCACAATACTGAGTAGTACTTTTTTCACACACTGGATTTAAATTTCACAGAAATAAGATTCTATCTTTGGAATAGTAACTAATTAATCAATCTTTTAACAAATTATTTCAATGTTAATACCAAATCCTAGAGTTGCATTTTTCCATTTCTCCATTGTAGTTTCCAATAGCAGTTTAGCTAGAGAGATACCAAGTTGCTTCTTCAACATTTAACAATATCAATTGCCTTTTTACATAAGGGACATCTCACTAAAGTCAAGGTTACTTCAATCTTTTAAAACAAGCTCACAATTAAAAGGGAAATGACTTTCAACTCTTAGTAGACGGCTTCACATCTTCTCATTTGCTCTAAGGATAGCAAAGATAGAAAAGTAAAGTAGAAAGTCTTCACTCATTGTTATATATTCTTTGGTATGCAAGCACAGCCCTACATGTAAAGCAGCATCAGGGACTCAGAGTCTGAAGCATGCAGTGCTATTTCTTATTTCCATATTCAGACAATCTCCATTTTTCCACACATTTTTCCATTCATTTAGTATTATTAAAATCTTATGTCACATTATCACTTTCCATAGGAAGAGGAAAAAATTATTTCAAGTTACAAAAGAACACCACAACAATCAATCAAAAAAAAACACAAAAAGATAAAGAAAACCAACTCTCACTACCCAGATTGATTTACTGACTTACTGGTGATTCGATGGAAATATTTAGCAAATATGCCTTCAAGAAATTGAACTCAAACTCCACGCAGAAACCTAGTAAGTATCGCATCTGGATGAAAACTTCTAGATGCGATCTTGACCCTCAGAAACCTGCATTTCAAAGCTCAGAGCACCTCAATGCTCCATCATTCCAGTGCGACTGCACTATCATGCAAAAATGGATCAATATGTGGAGAAGTTCACTTGCTTTACTACATCAAATGTAAACGGCTGCTAATTAAGTTTTCTGGAAACTCAGCATTCTGCTGATGTTCTATGCTTTTATACTGTGCCTGTTTCTTTTGATGTTAATAAAATATCAGAAGAACAGACAGCTGATATGCCTAAGCACAAGTCTAGCATGTTACTAGTAGAGAGCTCTGTGTAGGGGACATAGAAACCATTGAGTCAAACAGAACTCTAGAGGAAAAACAAGTAGCAAGACCTTTGCTTTTGCTGGTATCTAACTGCTAGTTTTGTAATGATTTTTGTCCTGAATTGTTATCAAAAGAAAAAATCTTTTGTTACTAAATGATGAAAATCAGGAATTTGTGATACCTTGTGAAACTACCAGAAAAAAAGTCCCTTCCAGGTAGTTCATGTGGTGTTCAAAGAGGTACAACCACCTGGTGCATCGGTTCCTCACTGCTAGCCATCACCACAACCCAGAGACCTTTTTCCACACTGCTGAGCAAGTACCAGTTTGCACACAGTCTATGCATTAAGGGCACTGCACTAAAGATCAGGCTGTATTATTCTCTAAACACAGCTTATTCATGCTACTTTTAACATGGTAGTATGTATTCTTTCAAAGCAATACTGGCAAGAAGTAATTCACCAGAAAAACTATTTCATTGTACGTAGTCACGAACTATGGAACTTCAGATCTATTTCTTTTCCTTTCTATGAAGGTACATCGCTGTAGTAAGTTGGTGTTTATCTAATCTCTTCCCCTCTGTACATGTTGCTGACAACGTGTCTTTATTCATAGTGATGATACATTTTCCCTTCCTCACAATTAAACTGGGATTTTCACACTCGCACTTTACAATACCAGTTTTAGTCAAGTTGTTTCTTTCAATTAAGATGTCGTCTCTGCTTGCTTTATTCCCTGAACTCTGAGACTGGCATTTTACAGTTTCTCTGTGTACCGTCTTAGGAAATTAAGGATTTGTTACACTGTGAATCTGAGGCTAGTAAAAAGGCACAAAAAGTTCACTGTTTCTCAATTAAAATGAGTTTGTTTCGAGTCAATATTTCTTCAGTTACAGATTTACTGTATGCTACCTGCTAGTATTTACATAATATACAGTAATTGCTAAGAGACATGTTGAAAATATACCATTAGTATTATTTACTCCAGGAATCCAAGTACAGAAACCAAAACATATCATGAATTTTTAATATTTTTCATGAAACAATGACCTTCTTTTTGCTTCAGTTTCAAATATGGCAAAGAGAAGGTCATTGAACTGAAATATTTCTTGTATACAGCAAGAGTCTGATCCAACAGCCTTTGCAAAAGTAAAAGTCCCATTGACTTATGTTAAATGTAGCACTTTTCTTACAAGAGAACTGCAAATTCAAGCACTAATTAGGTCCCTGGACAGAGTCTCAAAAGCATTGGTAAGTGAACCTAGGAAGCACTGATACTGTGCAATCTAAACACTATAAATAAGGCAGTAACAAAGCTGAATACAGCAAAGTTCACAGCCCCATCCTGTGAATCTGTATTAACATAAACGACCTTACTCATACTCTGAGTTAAATATGGGAATGGTTTAAGAGATTACAGATAAGGTCTTTATCCTGAACAAACTTAGTCTTTTGAATTTTCCAAAGTAGAACATATGAACATAGTCTTCTCAACTGAATTTTAAAAGGCTCTGAAAAATAGCTTCTTTGCCATTTATATTTGACTTATGGATACCAGCCTGTAGCTTCCTGCCACAGACAAACTAACGTACACACCCACTGTCATTCCCAACACCACACACAGGTAGGGTTTTTGGTTGCTTCTTTTCCTTTGTTTGAATTTTGTGTTTGATAATACTCTGCTTACTACAGCTTACTTTAATTCTCTGAATATTAAGTATTTCACTCTAACAAAATATAATCGCCCACACCATTTCCGCTCACTGCACACCATTTCTACATTCACAATACCTTATAAGCCTTGCACAACTTTTACTAAATACGCTTAGAGCAGCATTTCACACTTCCATATTTCTTACCCTAAACTATCACAAGAAGAGTCAGAAATCTGAATTCCAGGGAGATATCTACCTGCCTTTCAGAATGAAAGGACCAAAAATCCCTACCATACTTAAGGCCCCCATGAAAGATCTAGGGATTATTTTATGTTCTGTATTGTATGTTTACTTTCCTAGTAGCATCAGTTTTAAGATACCACAGATGAACAAATGGCATTTCACCTTATCTATGAATAAATCTGCTTTTCAGTACACTACTCACATCTCCCTCACGCACCATGTGGAAAAGGACTTAAAATGAAATAACTGGTTTTAGTTTCAAAACATGAAAACTATTTCTTTCCAAAGTTCTTTGTGTTAGAAGGATTGGCATGAATAGAATGGTGCTACAATTGGAAAGATTGACACAGATGAGAAGATATTAGAAAAGGAAAGGTGCTCACCCATCTCCGAAGATCTAGGCTCAAAGAAAGAACTCCACAAGGGACCGAAGAACCTTCCCCAGTGGCAGCCAGACCTTAAATGAGGTCTAAGAGAGGTGCAGCCAGGCTCCACCCCTGCTGGTCACACAGCTGAATTGCCTTCACCTGTGCTCCCAGGGTTGGCCAGGTCCTTTCCCCAGGTGCTCAATTAGTGTTTCAGGCTGTGACTCAACAGTTCCCATACACTTTCTAAAAATGCATCTGTAATAACTACAGTTGATCTCACTACTTCCAAGATTCCAAGTGCAAGAAAACTAAATGCAAAGCCAAGCCAAGCCAAAACATTTATTTTCTGAATAGTATCAGACAATGTTGGTTGTGCTGTGCTGGTCTCTCTCTTGCTAACCAGCATTTTTAACTCAGTGGAGAACGCAGCTGATAATTCTGGATCATACATTGCATGGTGACCCTTCTAGGCAAGCTAGGCTGACTTACATTAGCAAGATGACACACTATTCAGGACAGAGTTTTTGCTTTAATTTTTTTCTCCATAATTATCCTAGAAGCTTAGACATACTGCTTTGTAGGAAAACACATTTTATCTTTTTTCCTCAGACTGAATAACAAACTGAAGATGGCATGAAAGCAATCCAGTCAATACCCTTAACATAAAGGTATTATGATATCTTAGTGGTTTGAATACATAAAGGCATATGGAGAAATTATTATTTTTCTTTTACACAGACAAATGACTTCTGTCACTCAGTTTTAGTGTACGAATGGAATACCACCCATTTTCAGCCTTCCTGCAAAACACCAGCTTCTAGATGATACAGTAGCTGGTCTTATTATCATTGTCAATAGTTCCATTTGGCAGCAGGCAGCTAATTCTTTTCATGTGCTAATGATTAATCAGACAAGTCTATTTACTAATGTATCAGAATGCATTAGAAATATAGGTAATGAGGGACAGAATATCAATTTATATATAAATGAACTGCTCTTACACTGGATACATATTGACTCAAGTCAAAGAATAAAGTAGAAAATGTAATTAACATGTATGCCATTAAAAAGTATTAAAAGAATTTTAAATTGTCTTAAACCATGATTTGATTAACTCCTCCACAAGTGGAAATGGATGTCACAGTTAAGTTTTCCAGCAAACACACCAAAAAATGTCTCCACTACCACAGTAGCTGTAGTTTTACTTAGGAAGCATTCTACTGTGGCAGCACAAATATTGTATTTTCATTCTAGATCTCTAAGTCCCAGCAGCAGGTTTGTGAATGTAAATATGTGCTCATCGTTAATATTAAAAGCATTAAAATGGAATACATGCTTCAGTGGAACACCCCAACTACTAGAAAATTAACTAGGAAACAGCTTCAGGGTAAAGAGATGTGCTGAGAGTTTGTAGCAGCTCTAGGAAATGGGGAATTGTCCTCTAAGTACAGTATTGATGAGACAAATGACTACGTGGAGCCCGTTGTCAGTTTTTGTGTTACTGGCACATTGTTTCTGGGCAGGTTTGAATGCAGAATGTACTCCTGCCCCCTTGTCTGTATTCTGGTAGAATTATGCTAGTGTTAAACAGCTATCACCTACTAACTGCAAATCTAAAAGAATAAATCTTATTTACTCTGATTATTCTGTAGTCATTATTTACATCAACTTATCACATTTCCCAGAGGACATGTTAAACAGGTATTTTTTTGAGGTCTGGCACAGTTAGTACACAATACTACTCATTCTTAGTCCTGCACAAAATATTTCTGCTTAATTTACTGCATTCATTACTACTACTTTCCTTTTGCTCATAAATGTTGCGTCTCTCAACACTGATATTTCTCGGTGAGGACAGAGGGGCACTGGAAAGGAGGGAGGAGTCCAACATGGGAATAATTACAAACATTAAAAGTTTGAGGCAGAATCCAAAATCTTAAATGTAATTTCCAGAAAAAAACTGCTCTAATTTCTTAGAGGTATATATTAGAAATCCAGAGGTTATAATCCAAAGAGACTTTTGCTATTACATATTTGAATACCACAACTGTTTTAATAATCACAGCAATGTATCTGCATTGTGCTATTTGAACACTGCTGCATTCATTACCAATGCACGTAGGAATATTAGCTTGTATGAAGAGTTATCCAGCTTGACACAGGCTCAGGCTACGTCTGAATCTGGACTGTCCATTCAAGAATTTAGAGCTTAATACCAAATACTGTTATGCTATCTGAAAAGTCAATATTGAGAACTGGCTCTTATAGTCCTTCTTCGGGTATATAGAAATTATTTGTTGCAATCTTGTTTAATATTTTACCAATCGAATACAACAGCTCAAGATCAAACAGAAATTTTGTCAAAATGTTTATGTAGAGTTAAGGCTGAGAAACACATATTTAGCAAACAAAAGAAAAAAAGAAAAACAACAAAAATCATATTAACTATCATTTACAAAATAAAAAACACCAAATTATCTTTATCTCCAACTAAAAGTGAAATAAAGCTAGCCACTGGAAAGTTGCTTTGAATCATCACATGACAATTATGCCCTTGAAATTTTCAATTAGTTAACAAATTATGAAAACTGAATTTGAGTTTTCCTTTAAAGAGCTACACTGGGATAAGAATTCTTGTCTCCAACAGAGTTACTATGCCCCATTAAGCTGCAGCTGACAGCGTGAGAATTTTTCCTGTTGGGAGCAAAGTAAAACACGCTCCTGAAGTGCGTTCCCCTGAGGTATTCTGGAATAACTCCACACCTTGACTGCTATATTGGGTTAAACAGCCCTACTTAAGCACATAGCACCAGCTCCTTTTTAGTTTTGTTTTTGTTGTGGAGTAGATATAAAGACCTTTAATGCTCAGATTCATTAATGAAATTATGAAAAATAAAGCTGGGAAATATCACCGTAGCAGGTGAAAAATTTCCTGAATTCCTGAATATGAAAATACATACAAAGGAAGACTGAAAATTCCAATACAGTTTTAATCCTACATGACCTTCTTTTACAGACAGTTTCATCATATTTGAAGTTATTGTAAAATTGTATTTAAATTTATGTAGACAAAAAGCACAACTGAAAACAGAGCCCAGGATTACTTGTAAGGATATTTGGGGTGATAGCCTGGTGCTTAAAGAGAAGAGAATTATTGCCCGCTCTGTGCATGCACACAGATAAACATAATAGCTGCTCAATTTATTCCTAATATATAATTTGCTGAATACTCTCAGGAGAGCTATATCCTATATGGAGGATAGGCTGGCATTTGCTAAAAATGAAATAATTTTCGTAGTGCTGCTTTAATCATGGATAAAATTTTCAGAATCCAACAATCTTCTCTATTCCTCTGATAAAAGCTCTTCTTCAGGAATGTCTAATGCTGCTTCTTACTTGGTGTTCAATAGAAACCAGTCTATAACGCAATGCACTCCCTTTATGTGATGTTTAGATATGAGATTGATCTCAGAGGACACCCTGGAGTTCTGAAAGTAGGATTATTGGATTTTGTGGCTTTCTCAGATGTCAGAGATCTTTAAACAGTGTCTTGCAAAGTTGCTACATCCCAACTGTCTGCGAACTGCTTATGAACTCATCAGAGAAGATAGTCTCCATGTTAATTAGACTTTAAGGGGGAGATGCAGCTTCCATCTCATCAAATTTAATACAAGGACTTTCACATGCTGCAGTTATTTACTTAATCAGCCGGCTTTTAAAAAGATATTCTATTGGCATGAGAGAGAATTCAAAGTTCAGAGCAATTGAAATACAAAAGGCACTGGTTAGCACAGATTTAGAAGCTGTACCTTTCCTTTTCTTCCTCTGAAAAGACACTAGACACTTGTTGAACTAGAAGGGAATGATTTATTAGCATTTTTAGATTTAAAAACAGCTGTACATATTGTCTCTTCTACATAAGCAAGTTTGGATGGAAGGGAACTGATAATGTGTACCACATCTGCCATTTGCTCTGTCAAAAGCTATTAGAAACAAATGTGGTCTTAGAATTAATTGCTGCCTGCATGAAAAAGGGAGATGATGAGCCTGAGTGAGAACATTTCACTCCTTGAGCTAGGATAGGTGGACAAAGTTATTTCTGTTTTAGGGACAATGTGAGGTTTTTACTCTGTCTTACGTTCCAATTCAGACCAAAAACATTTCAGAATTGCCTGGTGAAGGGATTAGAGCTCTGCCAAGCACCAGGTGATGGCAGGAATGCCGGTGCCCCCCGAGTGCCAACTGCCAAGGGCCCAACCTTTGGGACCTGCTGTGGGCCTATGCTTTGTGGGCAGCCCAGCCCTCTCCTTGCTAGTCAGAATTGTCCCTGAGGTGGTAGGAATTGAATGATTTAATTGTAATCAATCACAGAGTACTGGCATTTGCCAGTCTGGACTTTTTAAAGTTCCAACTTTAAGAATTTACAGCCGTTCCCCTTCCTGTTTTGCTTCTACTTCAGCATTGGTCTCGAGGGGGCCAGTTCTGGCAAAAAGCAGGAGCCTGATCTCTGCAGCCAGAGATTTCAAGCCCGATGCCAGAAGCGAATCTAGAGAGCATGGATTTAGGTGACCTCCTACCGTAGAGAGTTAGAAGCGTGAAAGAGCCTTACTTTTTATTGAGCTTTAATAAAACAGTTTGGAATCTTTTCCTAGGCAGTTTCTTATTCTACTTAAAGTGTGCACAGTAGCATCAGAGGCACAGATAATATACAGTGCTCATGACATACGAACCTCTGTTTCGGGATTAGACATGACAGAACTCATCTTCCATAATTTACAAAACATCTCACAATTAATCTTAAATTGATTTTAAAATAGGTGTTTTGTCTATCAGATTAATCTGAAAAAAAAACACCTCATTGAAATTATAAAAAAACAGAACGTTCATAGAATCCTTTGGGTTGGAAGAGATCATTAAAGGCCATCTAGTCCAACTCCCTGCAGTGCACAAGGACACCCACATCTCCATCAGGTGCTCAGAGCCCCATCCAGCCTGACTCCGAATGTTTCCAGGGATGGGGCAGCCACCACCTCTCTGGGCAACCTGTGCCACCATTGTAAATAACTTCTTCCTCATGTCCAGTCTAAATCTCTCCTCTTTTAGTTTGAAACCACTTCCCCTTGTCCTATCACTACAGACCCCTGCTAAAAAGTCTGGCCCCCTCCTTCTTATTGCTCTCCTTTAGATATTGAAAGGCTGCAATGAGGTTCCCACAGAGCTTTTTCTTCTCCAGGCTGAACAGCCCCAGCTCTCTCAGCCTGTTCTCATAAGGGAGGTGCTCCATCCCTTGACTTCAATGATTATTTTTCTCACTTACAGATTCATAAAGTGCATTGCTCCTTAAAATGCATCTGTTAACAATATGCACATTGGTTTATTGCCTCTCCCTGCCCAAAAGATATACAATTTCTGAGAGACAATCTTTCAAAACACAAATGTTGCTATGGAAAAATGAAATATAATATACATAACTGTTACTTATTTTACTATAGTAATGTAAATCCTTGTTCAAAGCTATTATAATAATTTCATGGAAATAATTACCCACTAAGCTAATAACTCTAGTTTTATGGACCATGTATGTAAACTAAAAGACTAATATTCTTCACATAGTTACATGCTATATATAAACATGCAAATTAAAGGTCTTATTCATAGAACTGGTAAAAAAAAAAAAAAAAAACACCAAAAAAAAAAAAAAAGGACTTTAAAAAAGCAAAGACTAAGAGAATAAATTTTTTCTTAAAGATATGAACATTCTTACTGATGGCTTATTGTAAGCTATATCCAGAATGTGAAATGTGTTTACTTTAGATTTTTTGGCTGGTCTTTTCTATTTTATAGGTTTTTCACTCTTATTGCTCCACTGGAAAAATCCGGCTGTTTAAAGTCTATCATAACCTTGTTAGAAGGGTGCTGCAAGACACCAGAGAGTTACACAATTCAGACAGTACAATGGTACAACAGAGATGTTCCTATTATTTTTTTCTCCCCACAAAAACAAAAACAAAAACAAAAACAAATACTGAGACAGCTTTTATAGCAACAGACCAGCAAAATAAATAAATAAATAAATAAATCATTTATTCAATAGTCATATCAACATCGTCTGCCTGGAACTTGAGATATTCTCATTTAAAATAAAAACTTTTCCAAACAATCATTGTATATGGTTAGTCTTGTAGGCTGATATTTGCACTTGCATCTTTAACAGATTTATGGCCTACTATGTCAGTCACTTGTGAATAATACAATTTCATCTTCTAAATGCATATCTTCTAAATGCCCGCATAAACAAATGGCCAGATACAGGCAAGCGTGCAAAAACTTACAGCTTACCTTAAAGCTAGCATAAACAGGCAGAATAAAGTCCTGAAGACTGAGAGTGAATGGGAAGAGTCTCATTTCACAAGTATGTTAAAGTTTTAAGAAAAATTATACTAACGGACTCAGTTTGCTCCTCTAGTCTGGGCTTTGTGACCAGTAGTGAAGGGAGGGTCCACTCATCCAAGGTCATATTCGGTAATAGTGGCTTGATAAAGAGAGAATTTCCTACAAGCCTGTGCCAAGGATAACAACATTGATAGAGCCAGCTGGTTCAGGACAGATACCAACAAATCCCATTCCAAATATATTGATAAATTCTACTTCAATGAGAAAATAAGATAACTTGCTCGTATCTTGGAACTCTGAATAGAGCTCTGCCTTTTGTTATCCAAGGACAACTCATATCCCTCACATGATAAATGGCTTTAAAATAGAGAGTAGTATTATCATCTTAACATACGGAAATGAGCAGGTGTGAAGTCAATAAGAACGATGTTTTTTCACCCTGAAAATGTGGGCTTAACAATGTAACAAGCAGGAGGCAAATTCAGGAAGAGGCAATGGTGTAATGAGGCAGGTATAAAGACAACTGCAAGGGAGAAAGGAAAGGATAAAAATGAGAGGGGAAGGGGAAAGGGCCTTGAAGAACTCATGGAAGAGAACCCTTTAAGAAAAAATCTTACTTCCTAGAGTGAAAATAACAAAAAGCCTTGGTTTCAAGGAGGGTGGAATGGTATCCCAAAAGTCCTATAGGGTGAGGCATTGGACACAACCCACAGTGCATTCTCCTCAAATAGCACTACTGCTACTGAAAAATGGTTCAACTCTTTCCTTCTGAGTGTCTTCCTTAGCCCTCCACCCTCAGTAATTTCTCTCTTGTGCAGTATTCTAATTGTCTGCACTGATCAGACAGCTTTGGCAAGAGGCTATCTAAAACATAATATATGTAATCAGTTTTATTATTTTGTAGCGCTTGCTAAAGGCTTTGTTTAATGAGAGTGATAATGATATTGGAAATACAAGGAGTAGTAGTAGAAACTACAAGAAAGGCAGAATGCTCAAAGTTTGGAGTGCATTTGCCTTAGAGCATCCCTTGGCTAACTGGCTAGTGCAATTGATGAATGTGCCAGGCTTCCAATTGCAGTCAGGGCAAAAGGAAAGTTGTTAAGTAGTGTTCATATGTCAGCTTCGATGGCCAGAATACCATCCCACAAAACCAAAATGCAATTCAGCACGACTGGCAACAATCCATCAAACAGGTCGAAAATTGAATGAACTTAGAACAAAATTATCCCTGGTCGAAAGGGAGTAGCATTCCTATGCGTTGCAGTAAGACACTTCTGCAGAGCGCTTGCTTGCAGCATGCAGCAACCATGGCCCTGAGCTCCAGTTTCTACCACTCTCAGAGCCTTCGTAAACACTTAACATTTCATAACAGTTACAGTTCTACACAATATTTCTAAGCTACAAAAAAATATACAAGTTGCATTGTCTCCTGCTCTTTATAAACACAGGCTTGAGCAGATGATACAGATGTACTCAGGACTTATTTTTTGATAATTTTAAATCTGCTCCACCTGATGTCCCTGTGTTGCACTCAGAATTCAATCACAAAATAGGGAACTGGAATATTTTGTGCACGATGCTATACTGGTACACATAATTTCTTCTCTAGTTCACTCTAAGCTGAGATGTCCCTTAGAAGCTTTAGAAAAAAGGCATCAGCAGAGAAAGTGAGGAAGAATGTCAAGAACTTGTAAATAAACAGCTGGCTGGCAACATATGTATTTTCTTCTATATTTTTCAGGTGCCACAATCTACAATCCATATCTGCCAGCCTTGTAGCATGCAGCATAATTTAACTGTAATTGATAATGTAAGGGCAGATGGAGAGAAGTGTCAGCTCCTGCTCACATCCTCTGGGGATGCTACAGAAATCAAAGCAGATGGTCCAATTGCTTCTTATTTATGTGTTGCTGCTAGCTCCTCTGCTTGCAGGATAATGGATCATTATTGCCTGCTGTGCACAAACACCAATATGCTTTTAAATCTGGTTTTCAAACCCTATGAAAAAGCACTATATTTCATATTAATTTGTGAAGCTGCACTTAACAGGCTCCACTGATTTTAATTTATAGCATTTAAAAGAAAAAGGGTTCAGACGTTGATTTTTTTCTTCATGAAATAAGTGATCAACTGCGATTTCCAGCAAAATCACAGACTAGGTATCTGATTGTACGTTCTTAGAGAATACACAGTGGTTTTATTTATTGACCAGTCTTTGATAACGAAGGCATAGCTCCTTAAAATGATAATTCCAAATGATTACTCGGATGTATATCAGATAAGATACAGAAATGTCATTTTAAACACTTTGTTTACCCAAAGGCACTCATGAACCCTCTCAGACACCTCTGGACAGATATGAGGATTCCTGCACATTAAATACATGACACAGATCTCCAGCGATTAAACCCTCATGGCTTTACACTTGACTGTGTATAAAGTCCACGTAAATGGATTGGTATCTTCTGTAATGCATTGTAGTAAGTTTCAGTGAGTTTAAAACAACGTTTTGCAGCATGACAAGTATTAATTTGCTTTGGCTAATATAGCAAATGACAAACTCACTGCTTTGCAAAACACGATGGCCAGCTGTGGCAATCTGCTGCTCTCTTGAAATGCAAAATGTGGACTGTTCATTGACACTACCTTTAAAGATATGGATGACAATATAAGTAGAATGATTTTTCAAATACTTAGTTCCAAACTTCAAGTAGTATTATGTAGTTTTGTTAGTTTTAAAAAGACTGGTATCAAGAACAAACTATAAAGTAAGTTTACTATCACACAATAATTAGCCTTATTATCACCTGCAGCATCTAGAGGCATTTACAACTCAGCAGATGTTTTTATAAGTTCAGAAAAGCTGTCAGAGCTTTGAAAAGAGAAGCTGTCAGTCAGTGCAGCTATGAGCAAACCAGTGAGGAAACACAGTAAGGCTCTTTCCAAGCAAGGGGCCTAAAAAGGAAAAAATTCAGTTTCACTCATCCTACCCTCAAGACGAATCAGTGAATGATTAACAGAAGACAATTTTCAGTGTCTTATGTAATGTTTAATTAATCCATTCATCTGCTAAAGTGAGTTAGATAATCTGATGGCTGGAGTTGATATTGAACCTGGGTCTTATTTACTACCAGTTTAACTAGGTGTCGTTGTGATTTGATTTTAGATATCAGGTTGTTTTTTCAACACTGTATTCCAATGTGTTTCAAGCAAGAATTATGGATTTTGAACAGGGAACATATTTCACTCTCTGATGAGGCAAAGTGCCACTGACTGATGAAGGTTTTGGATGAATTTAGCAATTGCCGTCAGGATCAAGGTGAAATGAAAGTTGAGAAAAAACAACTTCAGATCAATGGTGACAAG
This sequence comes from Chrysolophus pictus, assembly GCA_037305975.1. Taxonomy (NCBI): domain Eukaryota; kingdom Metazoa; phylum Chordata; class Aves; order Galliformes; family Phasianidae; genus Chrysolophus; species Chrysolophus pictus. The sequence continues at coordinate 14,552,452 of CM074586.1, forward strand.
CAAATATTGTGGTTGGTTCAGGTACCTTTCAGAACAAGCAGAAACTAGTTTAGAGTATTTTTTGTATGTTAAAGGCAGCTATGGCAATAACAACACTTTAGTCCCTAGAAAGCTATATGTTTTAGGCAATTGAAACTTATTTGATTATTTATTGTAAAAGATCTCAAAGCAATTAGGTTATGTCCCTTTGAAAATACAGGGAATTTTTACTGATTACATTGTGATGTGAGTTTTGTTACATTAATCTGAACACATATAACTACGGATTTGAATGAAATGTGCTCCTTTTCCTCTACCGTAGGAGGAACTATCTTGGTAATATGGTAGAAATTAAAGAATAGAGTCTTAGATGCACAGTTAGGGATGTGTTTCTATTGTATTTTTAATAACATCTTCCTACGGCTTATTTGAGAAATTTCCTTATAACTTCAAATCACAGTTTGATATAGTTCAAGGGAGTTTTACGTTCTGTTTCCTGCACTTCAGTTTTTTTCTCAGTGGTACTACCCTTGTGTCTCAGTAAAATTTTGACAGTGGTCATGAGAGCGTTGTTATTTCAAACCCACTGCTGCAAAATAAATCTGAAAATTGTCAGCCTACAAAGCATCTTCTTTTGCAGTCTGTTATTCTTCTCATCATTTACTTTTGTATCTACAAAATCAATGGACTCTCAAGACTTCCAGTGATGCTAGCAGTAGTTTTTCAGCTATGGTCTCATATATAGATTTTGTAAGGTCAGACTACCATCTATCAACATGACTACGCACTACACTGAATATGTTGACACTGTATCTTCTTGTAAGTAGCAATACATACCTTGACCAAATATTCGCATTCATGAGTTTCATATCTGACCTGAAGTTTGCTTTATGCTTGGGTTTTTCTGTTAACAATATATCTCCACAGTACTGAGAGATACAATGTAGTTTATGCCAGATGCATAATTATGTAGTAACAGTCCTAGAGAAATATAATTATACTTGCTGGAATATCATTAACAGCAAGTGAACAGCATTCTAATGAATTTTCTCTGGAGTACTTTATTATGAGAATTTCGTAAGGGATGACCTCTTCAAAATGCTACTATATGTAAGAGCTTTCCAACCTCAGACAGTCAGCACTTTCAAGCCATCCTGTGCAGCAACACAATCTCTGCAGCTGAGAAGGAAGCTGATTGCTAGGCAATGGAACAGGTTTCTGAACTCTATTTTGATGGAGCAAGTCCTGCTGTAACAAGCCCCCAGAGCTACTGCTATGAACAGGGGGGTTTCCCAGGGGCAAGACGTAAGCTCAAGGACTGGGAATCTCTCAAAGCAGCACTTAAAGAGGGAATTAAAGGGTGACTAAGTCATGTTGACCTCTGGCACACGGTAGATTTCACTCAGTGCAAATACTGCTGGAAGAGTACAACACAGTTACATTTCTGGAACAAAAATACTGCTCCTAACTCACAGCTTCTGCACACTGGGCAGTGGAACTGCACATTTGAATAATCTTTAGTAATAAATGTACTTGGATCCTTACCTAGACACTTAGATTAATTTCAGCTCTTGATTTTCTCACACATTAAAGAAACCTCAGCTAGAATATGGCCTTTAAAACCTCTATCTTCAACTTTACTATCCTCTCACCTATTATCACAATATAACAACTTTATGCTTGAGTTTCATCAAACTAAAAAAAAAATGAAATTCTGTTTTCACTGATACAAGTTCAAATTGGAAATACTTCATGGTTTACAGAAGAGTCATTTCTAAACTGAAGCTGCAGAACAGAGTTTGTCTCAAAGAGTTTAAATCCTAAGTATTAAAACTCTTTTTTTCCCCTCTCTTGTTTGTGGGCCTCACGTTAACTGCCAGGACATTGCTATTCCTGAGTTGGAACAGTCCTGCAGTGGGGAAAAGGAAATTAAAATTTCTGCTGGACACATGAGAAACTAAACAAAAGTTTTCTGAGAGCAGTGAACTGCAGTGAAATTGTTGACAGAGTATGAATCTATTCAGTTCCCTGTCTATAATCCAGAGATAGTCAGACAATAACAACAAAGAGTTTGATTTGGTAATCAGATTTTTGGTTTCTTAAATGGTTCTTGTTTTTTCCTGGCAGTATTTGTTGGAATTTATTATGTTTGCAGAGGAAAATACACCTAATATTTCAGCTTTAAACCAAAGCTCATATTTTCCTTTGACTTGAAGTTATAATTATGACAATATTTTCATGTTTCAATGCCATTTGTTTTATAATAATGATGAAATATCCTAACACTTCAGTCAAGAATACAGTATGAATTCGCAATAATTGAAAACAGTTTTTTGTGAACTAGGTAAGAAGAGAAAATCTACTAAGGTTAGTGAAGATATTAAGAAGACCTACAACAAACCTTACTTCAGATAGGAAATGTGTAACCAAGAAACTAGCAAGCACTGGGAGGCTTTTCCAGATCCTTCTGAGTGGCAGAGCAAACAGGAGTGTCTTGGGGTGAGGACATCCCAGTCCTGCTCCCTGCTGGAGATGGGGAGGCAATTAACAGCAGAGCTTGCTCTCAAAGAAAGGACTGAGCCCTTAGGTAGCAGAGGTGAGAGAGAAGTAGGCCACTTGGTGGCTTTAAACTGCAATGAAAAGTGACTCAACAGCAAAACTCAGGCAAGTGAGTTTTGAGCAAAGCTTTCCTGAGCTGCAGGCCAAATCCCCTTACTGTCTTGCATGGTCTTTGCATGAGCAGGGAGTGCCTGACAGTCTCCAGCTGCATGATACAGGATAGCTTTTCATAATAGAAGAAAATTATAACTGCGTGCATGCAAGCAATTCTTCAAAATTAATAGAATAGTGTGTATAGTTACTCATATGATTAAATTTTCAAGGCATCAGAACAATCAATTTAATGGTGCCTAAATATAAAAACCATTAGATTCTCTAAAACTGTTATTTTGAATACTTAAAAAATCAACAAAATGTTCCTTTCTGTAACAAAGAAACATTTGTTTAAAATGTTGAAGCATTTTCTCTGTCAGTGAGTAGACTCTTCAGTTCTTTCTGGTTAACAGAAATTTTGATTGTCAATCAAATGTTAAATCTCCATACTTACTATCCAAACAGTCACCTAGAATTTCTTCCACTAGTCACGTTCCTGCCATAAAATAAATTAATGACACACTCAATCATTCATTTAGAACATGAAGAAATGTTCCTTAATAATAGTTTTTATTAACCAACTAAATTTGAAATATAATTTAACATCTATCTAATTAGAATAGTCACATACACTTCTACAGTAAATGCTAAAATAATTTCTCATAACATCAGCAGAGACTTTCTGTAGCCTGGAAGACATGCCAATAAGTTGCCAATAACTCACAACTCAATAACTCAATAACTTGAGGCACATAAGTCAACCAGAATGCTGACGAGAGAAAGAACAAGATAAAACCCTTGAGGTCATACCTAATTTTAAAAAGGATTCTTCTTTTTCACTCAGATACCTGCTGTAATGTGGAGCTGCCTTTTTACATACTTGGTTTGCTCTCATGTCTCCCAGACAGAGAGAGAGAGAAGTTTCTGTGTGGTACTGGAGATGCAGTGGAATGAATTCTGTGATGGGGAGATGTGATTCTGACTTTTTAACAGTCTGTAGAGTCCTACCTCACACAGCTCGCTGTGGCCATCAAGGAACCCAAACACTCTGAAGGGCATTTCTGCTGAGCAACAACAGCAGTTGAGCAGTTTTGATTTAATCCTTCACCGTGGTGAAACAACAGAGCAATAACAGGCGGTGCAGCTGTGAGCAGAGCAGCCCTGGGCTCTGACCTGCAAAGCAGACACACAGTGCCACAGGATGCAGCCCCCTGTTGCTACGTGGCTGGATAATGGTGTGTTTTCTTACTGTTCTTGAGTACGCTATTTTTCTAAACTTCCTATTTCTCATTAGTTAATATTATACCAATTATGCTACAGAACTTTCTGGATGGCCTCCTACCATTTGGCATCACAATGAATTTCAATGGGGAAGTAATCTCTGAGCCCTTCAACCCATTTTTTAAATCTGTTGTGTCTGAGAAAGGCAGACAATAACTCCATATTTACATTGCAATGTCTGCTATCATTTAACACAAAATCAGCTTAGTTTTAATTATTTTATCAGTAGCACTCGGTGATAGGAACTGCACCATGGGAACAGTTTTTACATCAACTTCATTTTCTTTTTACGTGGAACGGCTTGTGTTATTCATTCACATGAGAAATAATGCTTTAACTTAAAAAAATGTGCTGTAGTAACCACAGTTCTGCTGATCTTGCAGCTAACACGTGGTCTGAGGTATTTTTTGTTTTGTTTTTTCTTCATTTACAGAGCTAGTGCTAAAGGTGTTAAACTTTGGGTCACCTAAACATCATCGGCAATTCATGACCACTCTGGGACTGTTTTGTTTTCTGACACAAAATGTTACAATTTACCATTACTAAGCAGCTAACACCTACCAGAATAATACCTGGAAAAGACTTCCTCTTTATTAAAGAGAAATAGTGTCATATTTTAAATATTACTACACCAAGATTATTTGCAAAACGTTTTTTTATTCATCCTGCACTGCAGACACTGGTAACTCTAGGCTGATCAGGCTATTTTTGCTAGTTCCATGATTTTCAAGTTGCTTTCTTAGCAACTCTACAAAATGTTTTGATAATCTTGAGCTCTGCCTATGCTAGAATTAACACCATAGTTCTGACTAACCATTACATTTTGAATACGAGGCAGCTTGTGGCAGCCTATAATTCTGGCTGCAATCAGGAAAGATTTTCTCATGACTTTTAAACAGGTAGGTGTGACACCAATTGATCTTTGCCTATAAGAGAACAAGACAAAAAAAACCAAACCAAAACAAAAAAGGCTCACAGTCAATCGAGGCTATTCTAATGAGAGCTGCTTTGTAGGCATAAAGCTGTTTCAGGTCCAATGGGCAACCTGTTCCTCGTTCTTAAAACAGGAACTCCATTTTACAAACCAAAGGTTCTCTGCCACCTAGTTGTGTGGTTGTGTTTTGCCATTGCAATGCTTTCCTTAAAATGAGTTGCAGTGCAACAACCTGATTCAAAATTTAAAGGAACACAGGTAATCAAGTGATCTAAACTGATTTAAAATATGATTTCCTATCTATTCAGGCACTACAGGAAAGCTTCAGAAAAGTGAAATAGAGTGTAGGTTAAAATTTTAGTTAGAGGAAATAAGCTAATTGCTTCATTTCACCTTGCCTTTCTTCTCTTCTCAGCTTCCCATCTGAGATAATTTCCAGCATCCTCATGAACTGCAAGAGTTATGGACCAGTGTCCATAACACATGAAAGGCAGAAACTGAATTTAACCTCTGAGTCACACCATCACATCTGTGGATTCTTTTCTTTCAGTAATAATGCAGTTTGTCCTCCTTCTAAAAAGGATTTTTCCACCATCTAAAGGTCACATGCATATAAGAAAAGTGCACCAGACCAGGTAAACAAAAGGAGAACTTTAGCCAATGAATATAAATTAAAACATGTATGTCATGTTATAGTAAAACAGTTGCGTTATCTTTAAACCCTGGAAACAATTTCTTCCTCTTTCACTTACAGAGAAACAATCCATTTCTTAATAGGTACAAACACTTTGAAGTTAAAGCTCAAGATAAACCACATAGCAGATTTAGTGCAGTGAGTTTGATTGAATATATGCTTTAGTCTCTAAGAGAAAGCAAAAATAGAAAATTATAACATGAAAGGAGACCAAAGTCTGTGCTTAGTCCACTCCTGCAACATTTTTAGAGCCAATAGATTTACTTTGTTCTTCCATATATTTGTGTAATTTTCCTGAAATGATAGCTATCGCTATTGCTGCTTCTGGCACTTTATTCCAAATATAGTTCTCTGTATGTAAAATTACACTTCGTTAAAATTATTCATCCTCTGTGCATCCTACCATGAACTCTTACTCTGACCATAAACTTACTTGGAATGAGAAATGCTATAGCTTTAAGTTTCACTAACGATCTCAAGTCTAAGGTCTACAATAATTTCATATATTAAATTAATCACAATAAAGCATCAAGATGCCCAGAGGATGATTGGACGAGCAATGCCATAGGAACTAATAATTTGCTTCCAGATCATCAAGAATAAGATGTTAAATCCATAAGCATGTTCTTAAAGAAACAACCTGAATTTACAGAATCTTCCTGATCTTCACTGACTCAAGCCGGCAAAATTGACAATGGGCAAAGTCAGGCATAGAGTTTGGGAACAGCATTTAGACGTTGTATTGCATAGGGTGCAGGGAGAGCTGACCAAAGCCAGTTAACCATCTGGACTTTATAGGATATAGGAAAGTCCACAAAACTAGTAACAGGACAGGTCACTGCGGCATTGCCTGAAATTCTGCTTTAGAGTGACACAAATACAACACAGTTTGAGGTTCTGTGGGGATGTATTTTCACCAAAGCAAAGCTGCAGTGCCTTAATCTACTCAGAAATGCATGCAGAAAGATAAAGGCCTAGAAGAATGCCAGCTAGCTCCCTCTAAACATCAATATAAAGAAAAATTCATTTAATCTAATTTTTCTAATAATCTAATCTAATAATTTTTAGGTGAAATTCAATTCCTGAAATCTAAAAAGTCAGCTTTGATCACAAATAGCTTTCTCACCCCAGTATTTTGAAGATCCTGAGGAAACTGATGGAATAGGAGATTCACCTGCCATGAAGTTCCTACATGAATTTGTTGCGCTTGTCCAAGGATGTGGTGAAAAATGCTGTCTGTTAAAGCTGGGAGTCCCAACAGGTGCTGGCCCTTGAAGGTAAACCCGTGCTCCTTGCATGTTTGCTGAAAAGCCTGTCAAAGGACCTGAAGAACTTGTAGAGCTGTTGGATGGATCTAGAGAGGGTAAGGCTACAGGACTTGTAGAAACCCGTTGCGAAGGTGGCCTGAAACCAGGAGCCTTGGAGTTATCAGGATGCACGTTCTCCACGTGTCCTAGCACAGAGTTATTCAGAAAGGTAGACTGAACAGTGAAAGATGGGTCAGCTGCTGCTCGGGTGGAAAGCGGAATAGCTTTCTCACCCCAGTATTTTGAAGACATCAACTCTTCCAAAAAAAAAAAACCCAGTGACAGTCATGAAACCAGCATAGAAACATGAAAAAAAATGAATGCTGTCAGATAAGTATATCTTTTGAAACCATTCCAAAATCTAGATCCAGGTCACAACCTGTTAATAACCTGCTTCTGAGCTTGCAAATGATTGTGGCTTTTGGATAAGATAAGAGCTAAACGCCGTTATCAAGGACAAAGGTGAGTTCCCGGAGTATCTGCAACAGAAGATGCTTGTTTAGCTTCATAGGGCAGTGGAAAAGCACCTATCTGCACAGTTACTGAGATCGCATTAATGGAAGTACTATTCATAGCCTTCTAATTAGCTATTGGTGTAACAGTGTCACATGTCATAATGTAGCTTTCTGTTTGAACTCCACAATTCATTGCATTACAATGCGAAACTTACATTAACTGACAGAAGAATAACCAACTTTGGATATCCACCACACTCTTAAGGCAAAGCCCCTTAGTTTCATCTACAATCCACGTTAATAAAGTATGTGATAAAAGGATTGAGCTTTTGTTTGCAGAGTTTATAAAATAGAATTGAAATATCCAACTCTCAGGTTTAGTTTCCTCTTAAAAAGAAACACAACAAACAAACAAAAAAACAAACTGCTGACAATTCTTATGCAAAATTCTTAAAATATAATAGTACATGTATATCTGGTTAATGCTTGGACTTTGAGCGTGTTCATTAGTTGGAATTATTAGGTGAATTTATGAAATAATTCTTTCTTTTGTACATTGGATAATACAATTCTGAGCCGTTCTTACCATTGGGTTTTAGTGACATATTTTTTACAGCTGTACAATGTCTTATTTATACCAGTTTCGCAATGATTTTATGGTGGATGCCGAAATCTGTTGTTACTTTTGTTCTTAAGATAGACCAAATAACAAACTTCCTGATGGAAGGTTTTTCCCACTTGTGTTTTTGTTCAAAAATGTTTTATTTGCAATCTGGAAGGATAGCCTATTATATTAGATGTATCTGAAGAGCTTTTTCCACAGTATGTCATATAGTTCACCTGTATAGCTAGCTAAAGATGATGGCTGAGATTAAACACAACCCATGTGGCAAAGGACAGATGGCAAACAATTGCATTTGACCTTTGTCAGAGAATGCTCATTCACAACATCACATCCTCCTACATCTTTCCTAGGGGACCAAAAATGCACAGGCATGTTCTGAGTAAGGCTGCCTACAAACTGATGCCCTGTGTACTAACGTGGTGTGATCACTCACTGTCAGTCCTACTCTTTCCTAACAAAATTTATAATAAAAACCACATGCCACTCTTCCAACTTTAATTCAAACTCTTTGCTCCAGAGCCCTTCATCCATAGCACAAAACAAACAAGCCCTACTGCAGGACTGAAAAAAAGTAACCGTAACAGCCTTTTAATATTTACCTTAATCAATTTTTTTCTTGTCATGAGTAAATGCACTGTAAACATACCGAGTTCATGAGGGTGCAAACATCAGCATCTCGTATAAAACTATGTGAATAGTGCAAACGTGTTAAAAGCATGCATGGCTGTGTTTTCATTTACATCGTTGCCTTTTTGCTCAGCTCTGGTAAAGCTGCCATAAGTATAATTATTTCCTTCTTTTAAGCATCTTTTAAAAAGTTGAATGTGACTGGCTGGAATTGCAATGATTTCTTTTTTCAGCATATCACCAGAGAAACATCATTTTGTTATAAATATTAGGACCAAAGTAACAGAAATCATGCATGCTGTACAAGGGACAAAGGCCATTTTTGCTTCTTTTCCTTCATCCAAGTACAGAAAACAGGATCCCGAAACTAATTTTAAAAGAAACCACGTGAAAGAAGTCTCTTTTATGTGAAATGAACAACCTAAGAGCATCGTGAGCATAATTCAAGTTGATAGGACATAGAGAAGGAAATCTCTGTCATTTAATCAGGACCATGAAGTTGGAACATCAGATAGTTTGTCCCCACAGGCAGCTCTCCATGCGCTGTTCTGCAAAAAAATCTGCATCCAGTCTAGCGTGCAGCACAGCACTGAAGCTAGATGATTGCAGAGACGCTCCAGCAGCACGCAGGATTCACCTGGGAAGGTTGATTTGACTGCATCCAGTGCCATCACAGCACATCAGATAGCATCAACCTAAACACCCAGTACTACAGGCTTGTGAGTGAGCTCAGGTTATAACAATCCTTCTACTATCTTCATCTATATATCTTAGTAAAGATGCCTTCTCAGGATCAAGTTCACTGTAAATAATATACGTAACAAAGCAGTACAGGTTATTTCTTTCTACTGCCATGGAACCCAGAGACTGACAGCTAAGTTATTTATGTGGAATAAGTACCTTTCTCATCTCATCATCAGAACTACAGTCAATCTCAGATTCCGGAGTTTCTTTCTCTTATGCAGGGCTCATTATCTCCTATAGAGCAGCATGTTACCTTCCCCTGAACTCACTCCTTGTTCAGCCTTGTGCTTCCAGGTTTTGGCCTCATGGCTTTTCATTGACTCCAGGTGAGTCACAGTTTCCCTGCCTGGAAATTCCTCCCTTTCCTGCAAATTTAGTAGCCCCACTCATCACACAGTGTAAATATGGACTGATGGGCAATGCCTATCCATGGTTACGTGGAAGAAAGCACCCTGGAACATACAATGTTGTACTTGCAGAAATAAACTCTAAAACCTCAAAGTGGAAATGAATTGTCCTTTCCGTCACACAGAAGCAGTGAAGTCTGCCCAAAAGGTAGCATTTTATAGCCTGTTGAATTTCAAAAGGGAGGGTTAATTTTAAGAGTCACTGGGACTCCTCACATGTTAAAGTACTTTGCTGAACTGTGACAAGATGAAAGGAGGTGAAAGTAATGAGCAGCTCGAGGGTGTATATTTGTTTTAGTCAGAGGAGTTTTATCACTGACTTTAATGGTGCCAGGCCTGTGTACCAAAATTAAACTGAGTTTGGTATTTGCATACATTATAGGCTAATACTAAAAGTTTAATTGTACCTAAGAAGCACAGACAGCAACATAGCACCACCAGACTAATTGGTACATCTTTAGCAGATTATGATGGTTTCCTTTATCAATTTACATCTGTTTCTGCTTCAGCAAAGATCTGTATGCTTTATAGTAGTCTGATAAGCTTAATTTTAGGTATATTGTTTTCAGCTGTATCAACAGCTGAGCTGACAACCAGTAAACTGAAAGCATGCTTTTTCTTTTGTTTTCTTTTTCCTTCTGTTTTATTCATTCCTTTAATTTACTTATTTATGCTTATTTTACAGCTTTGTTCAAATTTGTATCTGTGGTGAGTTTACAGCTCGCTGTGCTTAACTCTGTAAAGCCAGACTGTTCTCTCGTATGTAATAAAGCTTTCCACATTATGCATGTTGTGTTTTATTTCACTGTTTGGAGGACCTTTTATGAAATCAGCAGCTAGACGGAAGGAAATCATTTGCATACTTGGCTCCATACACCTGGAATTCCTTAATTTTAAGGATTAACAAAATGAGTCTAATAAAAAGCATAGGGCCTTGTTAATCAGCTCTGTAAACTCCCTTCATTAGCTGTTACTTGCTGCCAACATGAGTGCACATTTCAGGAAATTTACATTGTGCAGGTCAGTTATTACTATTTTATGAACTGATTTCTAATTTTATGTGACACAGTTTGTGTTTTTAGTGTTCCTAAAAGTTAAATAACCTTTTTTTTCTCAGAAGTCTTGGATAGCGTGTGCCCTTGTGCAGCCTCATTCATGACACTTTCCATGCACTAGGTCTACAATAACATTTGCTTACTGAAACTGACAATACAATGTATTGCAATTAATATAAACGCACATTTTATTTGAGTTGATGTGGAAAACTTTCCTTCAGACTATAAAACATGGGTTATAAACACCTGAAGTTTTGTCAGTGTCCATTTTTTAAATTAAATTGGAAAAAGATGCCTAAGCATATTATAAAATACAGTAATCATAATCACTTTCTCTTACTATAACCAGCAAGAGCATAGGTCACGTTCTCTTTTTCTACTATTCATTGTAGTTCTTCAAGTAAAGTTAGATGCTCTTGAGTACCCTGATTCATGCTTTGAGCACACCTTGCTGTGGATTTAAGTTAAAGCTATGTGATGGTTATATAAATAACAAGGTTATCTCAAACCTTGGCTCTGTACAGATTGGCTGGCTGTATTATAACAGTTTCATTGTAACTCTTCTCTCTAGTCCTCCAACATCTTCTGTGTCATTTCAGGGTTGCTTTAAAATCTCCAAATCTCCTTTAGGTACTTCCACTTTTCTTTATTTCTCCACCACAAAAAAAATAGCTCCTCAGGAAGAGTTAATACTGATAATTTTTAGCAATTCTTGGTAAATCAGGAAGAGAACGACCCATTCTCCAGCAATAATATCAATTATCTGAAGGTGTTAATGACTTTTAAAAATGAATTTGAGTAATTTTTCAAACCTCCTTTTTCTGTTGTTTTTTTTTGGGGGGGTGGTGTGGTGTATTTTAGGAAGATATTTTTCCTCGCAGGAATTTGCAACTCTGTATTTTGTACCAGCAAGTACTACCTCAGAATATTTCTCACAGCTGCAGCTTCGAATAACTAACTAACTACACTGACTTTTTGCACTTATGTATATATCCCATTTTCAAAGTAATAAAAAATCAGAATATAATTACCAAGAAATAAAGATACATACACACACACCCCTACAGAAATCAGAAAAATGTTGCCATCTCAGATGGTGGATTTTCAGAAACTAACAAGATATTAGTCCTGTTAGTGTGGATAAAATTCTTGAGCTAAAATACACAGTTCAGAGAAGAAACAGCTCTTAGAAATCCCTGGCAACTGAAGACAGTATGTAGTGGTTGACTCCATGAAACAGCTCCAAACTTGAAAAAAAAAGTTAACTAAATTAATGGATTTTATATTTCAAACTACTCAGTGAGAAGAATAAGCCGTTACGTGTTGTCACAAAGAACTCCACATCTGGGATGATCTTAAGAGCACAGTGACTTTAAAAATGATGAAGTATCCATGCAGGAGTGTACTAACAATCCTGAACTCTTCATCACGTGTCTTTGCTTTGTGCTGCTGACCAGCACTAGCAGCAGGAGAAGAATGCTGTTATTAGGAAGGTTCTGCGTCATGTTCCTTCCTTCATGCATTCTCATCTTTTTCTCCTCATACACACAATCACACCAAGAGCAGAAAACTGCCTAGAGGTCAGAGAGGCTGTAAGTGGACAGGCAACCCCCAACTGCTCATTACCTGCAACTGTAAGCATAAGGGCTGCATAAAACGGCAGAGGGATGTCCGCCCTCCTTCCACCTCACACTCACTGCTCACACATCGTCTGCCTCTTTCCATTTTCACAGTTATTTTGCTACAAATTGCAAAATTCAGAAATAACTTGAGGAAAATCCAGGGCGTTTTCAAAAGCACCCTCAGAAATTCCCCTACTTTGCACTTCTATTTGCCTGCCTCATCACGAAATGTCTTCTCTCCCTGCGTCATGCTTCTCTTCTGTGTATATTACATATTTTGATGAATTGCAGGTTCAGTCTTAACTTCCATAAAGACTAGTCCAAGGATAAAGGTGGAAAAAGAAACAGAAAGAGAAAGGAAAACAGTTCACAAGTTGACAGTGACAGCTAAAGCAGAGCAAGTAGATAGCACACTGCTGCTAGCCAGCCTGCTGCTGCAGCTTTGTCTAGTGTCACTGGGTTGCTGTCCAGCTAAAAGAAACGCTGCCTAAAGAAAAACATATTGCCAATGCTGCCTGCCAACCTTAGAACTAGTGATAATCCAAACAGCACAAAGTGCCCATTATCAGTTCCTTCTCTGAACAGCCCATTAAAAACAGCTGTGCAGATAAAAGAACTGGAGAACTGTGTAGCAGAAATTAAGCAGGGAGAGAATGTGGTGATTGGAGCCAGCCACTGCCATTTAATTTCTGTGAAAGAAGAGTTAAAAAAAAAAAAAAAAAAAGATAATACTCTGAGTTATGAATGGAAGAGGAAAGTTATGTGCCTGTCTGAAGCACTGAAAACATAGAAGACGCTTTTCCAAAGCACTGGTTAGGATTTAGGGGTTCTTCCTAGAGAATGTGAACTCTGCAAGTTAGCAGGGCGGACACCAGCACCTGTCTGACAGCACACACAGATGTGGTCATCTCTCCACACACATACAAACATTGTCATCATCATCTGCACGCACACACACGTTCCCAGAGGGTCATCCGCCCACAGTATTCCCCAGAGTAAATGTCACTGCTCTGCTGCAGCAGAGCTGCTGGGGAACAAACTGAAATGCCATCAGTTACAGGAAAACAATTCACCATGAGTTGCATGGAACTCGGAACACTCTGTTCATTGAGCCACAAGTCCAAAGCAACAGGAGGAAATATTGGCAGTGAGGTGCTTTGCAGCCCTTTTGATAGTTTTACGTCTCAACTGACCCATAAACAAACATGGTTTGCTCCGTGTGAGCCTCAGATTCGCAGACAATAGAGCTCGACCTCCCCAGCTCCTAAAAGTGCGTTCAAATAATTGCAAAAGCATTTAGGAGAGCTGCTCAGTGAGAGCACGTCCTCTAGCACAGCCTGTCGGAGAGGCGCAGCGGCACCACGCAGCCCCTAGGCACGCTTATGCTGAGTACAAATCGTCACTTTTCCTAAAAGTTTTTTGCCTCAACACTGCAAAGATGAAGAGTAGCTGTCAGCGGGGATTGAATTCCTCAAACACGTACAGCGTGGTGGGAAGATGAGCATCTTCTGAAGGGAAAAACTGGAAGTTACACTGCTGCCACGAAGGGTTTTATGTCTCATTCTAAAGAGGTCCATAACAACTCTTTTTTTTGTGCAAGTGCTCATTGTTGCTATAAATAATGAAAGCAAAGGAATGTTTTGTGGTATGATTTCTTCTACGTTAATTTTTTTTTTTCCAATTTTATTTCTGAAGGAGACTTTTAGGTGAAAAAAACATTTTTTTTTCTACCAATGCAGTGATTAAAAATATTTTTTGACAGTTCTGACTGTTCTCTTTTCAGATACGCATGGATTTGCTCACAGTTTCTTAAATGTATATAACCAAACTGTTTCGTTTCATTTTCATGTGCAATTATGTGAAAAAGAGTCTGTGAAGACTGCTGAACCTCACAGGAAACCCTGTGAATATTGCTGCAATGCCAGTTAACATTAGTGGTTAGATAGAAATCACTTTACCAGTTACTCTAGACAACAGCAGAGATTTTATCATCATATTGGAAGTTAAGCCCACTCTTGGAAAGCCTGCCCTTTTCTGGACCATGTGGGCTGAACTGCAGGAGAGAGGTGGCACAGGGTGGTTTTCACACAAGCTCTCTCAGCTCTTTTTGCAGAACAGCTAGTTACTGCCTGTGTTCAGAGCTGAACGTAAAGCTACTCTTTGATTTAACTTTCCAACACAAACAAAAAGAAATGAAGAGAATTTAGAAGAGAAAGAGGAAGAAGTGAATAACAATAATCAAATCCAGCTGTCACAGGGGGAGACGGGGGAGAAGGAATCTAGACCACAGTTCTTCACACTAATATAACTATGTATGTAAGCATTTTAAGTGTTAAGATGCCCTGGTGTTGTGTGGTAATTGCATACATAGATACTGTGACATTTTTTATTCTCACATCAGGCTTTTCCATTTAATCCAGATCTAAAAACATGCACCACCAGGAACTATTGCTTTCTCCATTTTTCACAGAGCTAATAGATACTAATCATTGACCTCAGACTTGTCATACATCACTAGAAGGATGTTCTCCATAAACAACATGCTGGAGGTCATGTCAATGTCCACTTCCACCTCCTTTGATTTCTGCCCATCTGCTGCTTGCAGGCCAAATAAATCTCATTAAACAGCATGTGCACAACTCTCTTAAACATTCCAAAGAACAAAGACAAAAGGAACAGTAATGGCCACAGTTATACAAAGCTGCAGCAGTAGCAAAATATATATATACATAAAAATATATATATATGGGTAGCTTGATGCTCATAAGCACTGAAAACATAATCTATCATGAAGCAGAGAGCACACTTCTGTGCCTCCAGCTGTGGCACAACCACAGGAAATTTCTGAGCTGATTTGTGGCTCCGTGCTATGGGATGGTCTCTGCCATTCACCTGCCCCTTCTGAACAGATCATATTGATCTACTTGCTAAACTAAATTGCACAGAAGAAACAAACAAACGAAAAGACAAACAACAACAACAAAAAACCAACAAGATTATATTCCTGCCCAGGGAGTCTTGAGACAGCTCAGCAAAACTGGCAGACTTGGTAGAACACAGACAGGGAATTATAGTACTGAGAGAATGCAATGGATTGAGGTCAAAGCCAGCAGCAGCCACCTGTCCTGTCCACAGGTGTAGCTATCATTCTTTTGCAGCTGTTCACATACAAAATTTTTACACTTGAAAAAGACAGAGAAGGCACAGATATGTGTTTTCAAAGGGATAGAGACACCAAGAGGATCGACCAAAATCTATGGCAGCCTCAAAATCCACAGTCCTGGCAGCAATTCAGCCTTGGTTTCTCTGAGATTTAGAAGTCAAAAATCTTATTCTCCAGGAATTTCCTTAGATTTGCTTTCTGCAACATAACATACCATCATCATGCACTGGTTTACTTAGGGTATGCTTGCACCGAAAGGAGGCTAAAAAAAACCACAGTGCCAGTAGTTCTGGTTTACAATTTGAAAACTGCAGGATAGATTGTTTCTAAAATTTTAAATCCCTTATGATTAGTTATCTCAACTCTTGGAATTCTGTATTATTTTACTATGAATGCTTGCAACTCTCTAGAACTGTTCTGCTTTGTTTTATCTTGATTTAATGACAATGGAAAATTGCCTCATACTGTGTTATTCCAATGATTAATTAACATTCATATTAAAAACGTGTGTCCAATTTTTGGTCTGATTTTAGCAAGCTTCAGCTTCCAACTGTTTTGTCTTGTTACTCTTCTTTTTATTAAAGGAGCCCTTCTGAACATGAAATCTCCCTAGGAAGATAATTATACACTCTGATCAAGTCACTAGTTAACCTTTTCATCAATAAGCAGAATAGATGTAGTTTCTCAGGTAGCATTGGTTTCCCAGATCCTGAATCAGGCTTTCTCTTCAGCTTTTTCAGTTTTCCTCTATTCTCAGAGAAATCTGAAATATCTTTTTGTCAGCTTTGAAACAGTGCAGTTCAGGTGCTGCAGTCATTTTGTCCTTGCCTTCAACTCTTAAAAGTTACAGCTGCTCAAAATTTATACAGCTGTAAAAAAAAGGTTTAAGTCCTCCTTTACATGATTTCAAAGAATCCCTCATTTGCACTGATTTAAAAAGCAAATAAACAACAACAAAAACACAAAACAGCCACGCTCGGGAGTTCAGCTCTACCACAATGCTCAAGAAACTGAAATTGAAAGCCATCAGTCTGCTTTAGTGCATGTGGAAGAACTTCCCCCTACCAAGAGAGTTTTCCCAAAACTAAACTACTCAGTGTAAGTGGCAGGAGTTCCTGCCTTCATGTTGCTGCATTATGGAACAGTCCTGCTTTGGATCTGCAGCTGGACAAACTTCACTCACAAGTTTTAATTCTGTCAATACTACACGTGACTATGGCTGTTTACTTTCATATGTAAAATTGATTGAAATTTTTTTCAAGTCATTTCTTTAGCATCATTTTTGATAACTTATTATATGGAGATATATAATAAAGCAGAATTTAATTAATGGTTAACAGCTCTCTAAACTATACCACATTCATGTGAGATGCTGCAGGGAATCTGAATTGAGTGGAAGAATTATACTCAGAAAGGATTCCATCTGGCAACAGTTGCATCTGTCCACGCTCATTGTAAAGAACTGGGAATAGTAACATTTGTATAACAAACTATTTAATATCCAGTACAATATTAATTTCCAGGCAAAAATAAAAAATAAAAAAAAATGGATGCAGAACACTATGGAACAAGAAATAAAAGGGAAAGATACTTGGGAATTAAAAACAAATAATGTTGTTTCATTTTCTATGGAAGACTAAAATGGATTTTTTCTTGTAAAGCTTAGACCATTTGCCAGGCCTTTAGGGCACAGTGTGAGCAAAGGCTGATGTCTTCTGGTTTTGCTCTCCTCCAACTTTACTCTGAAATATGCAGTCAAGACTTCTCTCCCATTGTTCTCCTTCTATTGTATACAACTTCCATTTCTCTGCTTTGTATGAGGAAAATAATAGTTTAAAATCTATATTATATACCACTAGTTCTGGGTAATCCTTTACAGTTGTCCTCAGTTCTTGCCATCAGAGTTTAAGGAATAAGAGAAGAGCACTATAAGGTGCTCGGGCTCTGCGTGTTCTAAAAAATCCATTTAATTGATTGCTTGATTCCTGCCTTTGTGAACCACTACCACAATGGGATTTGTTAACGTGGTTTATGCTGCTCTCATTTAAACACACCTTTGCTACAGTCATCTCCAGAGCCCTCGGAGCAAGCATCATCTGAAAGCTCTAAGCTCCAGGCTCAGCCACCAAGTCTCCATAGCTGCTTAGATCAGCAGCACAAGATGTGGTCTGATCAAAATTCCAACTTTCAACCAACCATGTGTGCTGAACGTGGACAAAAGAAGAACGTTGAAAATTTTGGGGAAAAAGAGTGACAAAACCATTCTTTTTTTTTCCTTTTCTGATGGCTCACAAACATAGACAGCTGTCAGTATGAGGCCCAAGTGCAGCCTGGCAGAACTCACAGAGCCCAGAGCTATCAGACCACGTCAGGGCTGCACTCCGGCCGAGGCGGGCAGCTGCGCCCTGCCCCAGGCACTGAGTGGGCAGCACCTCGTGTCAACCCTCCCCAGCAGGAGGGCAGCAGGTTCCCAGAGCTTTAGGTCAATATTACACAAATGTGGAATTTGTAAATATATTCTTCAAAGCTAACTCCAGGAGTATTTGAACTGACATCTTATTGCTTTGGTATTAGTGAGGACAAAAAAAATGGCACCAAATAAACACAAGAGGTGGACTTTGTCACGTTGTTAATGCTCTGCCATTAATCCTGAAGCTTGGTTCCACTATCACTCTTCTGTTTAGTGATGGTTGTCTTTGATGGTTGCTCTTAGTCTTTGAAAATGCTAATTGTCAAGCCAACATTTACAGAGGAAGTTGTAAAATGAGAGGTTATTATCTAGTACCCTTGTTCTGAGGATAAAAAAAGGCCACAAAGAATAGTTTGCTATTAAAGGCTTCATGCATCTTTGGGGAGGGTGGCAAGTACAAACAGATAAAAGAGCAAGTCTGAGAAAGAATGGGTGAGCACAACAGAGGATCCACAGCCTTCATCTGGCTGGAAAGATATCCACTCCATTTTAAGTGATGGAGAATCCTCATCTGAAAACACCACTTTAAATTGTCTAGTGCTTAATCAATCTTAATGCTAGGGTTGTATGCTATTTTTGATCTGAGTTTCTTTAACTTTCAAGCTTGTTTATACACTGTCGCTTGGCAAAGGGTTTTTGGTTTTTGTTAATCTGTTTCCTTTTCCCTCGTGTGATTTGATTAAATTTTCTGCAGTTAGCACTCTCTTAGGGGACATAAATACGTTGAATTCCGTAAGTCTTGCAATGAATTTGTGTTCATGGTCTTGAACTAATTTCTATAGATTTTTCCTGATTTTGAGCTATATTTTCCAATAGTAAAAGCAACTGAAAACGAAATCCATGCTTCATTACTTTTTCACGTATGGATAAAAGTACTTACTCCTTTTACACCAAGAATGAGTTTCATTTTCAGGCTCTCTTGGATGCGTATGATCCATTAAGTTCAAAAACACTCAGAACAGAAAATAATAAATAGCCCATCAAGGGCTAAATTTAATTATTTGATTTCTGCAATTAGGAAGGCACACGTGTGATGCTGAGCTGTTCAGGGCTGATGTGCACAGAGGACAAAGAGCAGTTCTTGCAGCTGCTAGCTAGGACAGCTCTGATTCTTGTACACAGCTCAGCTTGTCCAGAGCTCCAGCTTGCAGTTAGCGTAAATAATTTTGTTCTCATTTGCTGTTGTTAAGACATGTACTGTGTTTGATGCATAATCTGTCTGGTTGAGATCAGCTGCAGTAAATGCAGAAACACTAAGCTAGGCATAGGAAGAGGAATCAACCCATACCAGGACTCGGTACAGGTAAGCAGTTCGCAGTGTTTGGGTGATAAAGCCAATTCTTGCTTCAGTGAGCAAAAACTCAGAACAAACAATCTGCATGAGTGTTGTTAGCAGGACCACGGTCATCCAAGATGTGCCTCGGTACACGCTAGTGTGATTACAGATGTGTTATAACAATTACTCATGAAAAGCACAGAAATATCTATGAGCAAAGCCGAAGGAAACAAAATGTCAACTTCAAGAAAAGACAAAGAGAGAGAGTAATTAAAAACCACAAGCGTTTAGGAGGAAGGTATAATAGGAGAAAGAGAACCAGGAAGATTTTAACGGAAATTTCACAGAGAAAGAGCAGAAAATTTCCTCCAAATTGCACTGCAGTTAAAGCAAGGTTGAGCAAAGCCTTGGCCCAGCACGTTTTCGCAAGGCAGCCTGTTGTGTGTGAACAACTGGACAGCTCTGCTGTCCAGGGCTGAAAGTGAGATTTCTTATTTTGTCTTTTTATACCAAAAATGAAATTTTCAGCAGTCACGCTGATTTCTCTGGTACACAGAAGACAGAGGTAGGCCTGGCATCACTAACTTTTATGTACACGGAGTAAAAAACTCTCCCATTTTCGGTATGATTTCTGCGTGCCACAGCTTTCCCCTCTCTGGAATGTTTTTAGTGCTTTAGTCAAGCTGTAATTGCGGTGAGGTGAGGTGTGCTATGCCCATTCCTGGTTTTCCATAGTCCCTGCAGCATGGGTCCCATTTGTTTAGCTGTGTTTTGATCTCCTAATTCACACCCCAGCATGCAGTGTCCCCGCCACTGAAAAATTCCTGTCCTCTTCTCTCTGGCTCCTAAGAGGTGCCAAAGCAAACAGTTAGCAATCACACCACAAACTTCTGTTAATGTTCCAGGAAAAGAGATCCAGCAGTTCCTGCAGGTTATTAGGAAGGTGATGGTGCAAACATGAGGATGCTAAAAGGATTAGCAGGATGTGTACGCACCACCTTTCTGGAGGTAAGGAGCTAACAGAGGTTGAGAAAGGGCTACAGAGTGAAAAACTGCATTCATGTATAGAAATGGAATTTTACATTGCTACCAATAATTTGCAGATATACTTACACTAAAAATACATGTATTTTATTCCTAACAGTAGTTTTAATTTACAGGAAGGTTACACAATAGACATTAAGAATTTTATCCAGTGTGAAAATATATGGCAAAGTTCCTATTGCATTCAGTGGTATGAGGCTGAGAACCATTACAAATTTGTTTAGACAAAACACGCAAGCCTTCATGAATCCTTCTAAATGTCTTGTTCTACATGCAGTATTCTCTTTGCTTTGCAAATCCTAATTAGGGGTGTATGATACTAAATATAATTGGGAATTGCATTCTCAAAGTGAAGAAATGCTTAACTGTTAAAGTGCAGGATTTCTTAACGGATTCCTTGATTTCACCTCTTTGAATTTCACACTGAATTTTGTCAGTTTATAAATTTACACCAGAGCATGCCAACAGAAAAAAAAATAAAAAGAAATAAAAAAAAAAAAACCCAGACCTTAAAGGCATTTTACCACAGAGACACTGAAAAATAAAGACCATTAGCAAAAAAGTATAATTAAATTAAAATGCCAGCTTGCCAAAGAAGCTCAGTAAATGGGAAATATATCAAACTGTGATAATACAAATGGGCTATTTCTCAAGGTGTGAGAAAGTCAATGGAATAAACTCTGATAATTTGCTGACTTTTTACGTACAGGGTAGAGTAATGACTTAAAAGTAAATTGCACAGTAACAAACCCAGGAATATATTATGCACCACAGCTGCTCTTCATATTAACATCAGTATTTTAGGTAGTATGCTGCATGCATATATTTAAAGTAAAAATGCCTTTATTTATTTATTTATTTATTTATTTATTTATTTATTGTTGCTGAGGTGAGGTAGTCTGAAGCATACATAATGCTGGACTTTCCTGCAATTATGTAGTTTTATATATTTTTTATCTGCACTTCTGTGAAGCCATTTCGGCTCATTTATTTTGACCATGTTTTTATTTCTATCCATGTGCCAGAGGGCTTTTTTTTCTGCCTAAAACCAATTTTTTCATAGGTCTATAGCCTTTTTAGAATATTCAAAATTACTTTTGGCATGTAAGTTCATTTTGTTAATTCCTCTTTTAGTGTGCAAATAACCTTTGAAAACCTGACTCTAGGTGTTTATGTGTCAGGACAATATCAAAAATTACCCGATTGCCAGGTCCCATGTCAACACCCCTGGTGCAGAGAGGATGCTTGCGGCTCTGCTGCCCTCTGCTGCAAAACCTGATGGGATTATATTGCTTTATGGAATACAAGCAGATGATGCTGTGTGTCTCTTCCTTCCAAGTGACAAGATGTTAGATATCTGATGCCAGCTTAAGTTAATGTGTGTATTTGGAAATGTAAAGTTAAGCCTAAGTTACCATCAGGTAGGATTATATGCAAGAGCAAGAAGACGATGCTATTCTTAAAGTAGGAATATACTTAAATTGAAACAAAATCCTCCCTTTCATTTATTGTAATTGGAATCCAAATACTGCAGTGTCATCCCACGGTGTAAACACTTGAAGAAACAGAACTGCCAAGAAATAGTTTTCTTTCTTACACAATGTAATAGTAGATAATAAAAAATTCATTGAGAGAAGTTGAAAGATGTTCTTCTGATCAATCATACTGTCTGCAGGGGATAGCAATTGCTTCCCAGGGACACCTGCACCCAATACAAGGCCAGGGATGTGGCAGCAATGCAGCCAGGGCCTTGTGGGACTTGTGGGACTGCAACACTGCAACCCGTTCTTCAGAACCCCACTGGCCACCACCAAGGGAGAGGTGATGGCAGAAATTAACCTTTGCGAATTATTTTAACAGGGAAGCTTTGTTATCTTGAAGAAATTATCTTCATAAACACTGTGCATTTTACCTGATTTCAGAATTCCATTTAAAGAAGTTGAAAACTCTTGCAAATTGTACAAAGCTCATTCCAACAGAGGAATCCAGCAGAGCACTTCAAAAAATCAATAATCTTTCTTGAACCACAGCAGAATTTCATGATAATTCAGTTTATTTCATTTACTCTAGCATATCTACATTCAAACACACTGATTCTGGGGAGCAGCATGACAAAATTTATGATATCCTAGATTTATTCTCTAGCTTATGACATTCCCATATGTCATTTTCGTTACATAGCATGCAATTAAGCAGATATGGGAAAATCTTTTCACAGGTAAACTCAGGTTCAAAATGTGAAAATAATCTAATCTGACATTTTAAGTGCTAGAATTTAAGCAGTCAAATGCTTGCTTTCCACAAGCTGGTATGCATTTTATATGTATTATCTACCTGATTTTTATCCTGATGGACCATAACAGCTCCTAAAGAGCCATTATAGATTATTGTGTAAATCCCCCTTTGTTCGTGGACTATTGACCCAACAGTGCATTATGTCCCTAAAGAAGCCTTGATAGTCCATCATGTTAATCCAGCTGTGAGGTTAGTGCATGGTATATGAAAAATCTTTATACAATTTTCAATGAAATTAAATAAGAATTTTCCTGCACAGATAATTATGCTCCATAGTGAAATAATTCTGTATCAGAATCAATGCAGGGTAGAGTAACATAAAGAGTATAGATTATGTAATGGATTACACAGCTCTGTATTTCTTGTTAATACAAAATTTATGCTGTGTAATGAGAATAGTTGGAAGTTAATTGAACTATTAACCAATATCTGGAGTTAAGATAACAGATTTTATTTTTACACAGATCCTTTTAAAAAATGTTTCACTATAGTAAGTAATTTAAAGAGATTTGGGATACAGAATGTACATTTAAAAAAAACAAACAGAAATTGTACTTGTACTCTGACTCAGTTACCCACAGCCTCTGCCTGAATGCAACATTGTCCTCTGTACAGAAATTGCATTTTGGGTTCTGCCACACCACTCAACACTGTTAAAGTGTTATGTTTGATAAACTACATGCAAAAGTGAGACAAGTGGCAGCTTCTACATCTGGCTGGGAATAGTGGCATTGTGACAGCAGGCTCACAGCATCCCAGCTGAGGCAGAGGGTTATGCTTTATGGTATTCTTCATTCAGAAATTAAACTGCTTTTCCTATTTGTACATGGACTTACCTTTCTCACTGAAAGTGAAATTTGTAGTTTTGATTCAAACTTCAAAATTATCTGGAGTTGAAATAAAATTAATATCACTAGCGAGCTGAAATCATGCCTCTCTATTGCTGCTGCAATTCATTGCCCCACTGCCCACAACCTAGTCAAAGCACAGAATCAGTTAAAGCATGTTATGCTTGAGGGGGGTTAGGACATGATGATCCTTGGAGTCCCTTCTAACCCAAGCCATTCTATGATTTTACAATAATCTTCAGATCTTGTAGATTTTGTAGAAGAACTGGCATCTAAGAACGCCTGAATCTGCTAAACTCAAATAGAACTTCCTTGCAGACAGTCACGTTTGAGGTATAATAAAACTGCTGAATCAAAACACCAGGGAAAGAAACCCTCTAAAAGTGCAGTAATGTTGCCAGATCCCTGCATAGAAGATAGCTTCCTGGCAGTGTGTTACTGGACGTCTAAAATTTTTACAGTATCATCAGTTAATAGCTTTATCAAAAAGCGTCACCTGTGGTAAAATCACTGTATTTGGCTACTGAGCCAAGTAACTACATGAGTATGAGAGAAGCTGTCTTCATCCAGCAGAAATACGCTGAGAACTTGGGTAAAGGCACATAACAGAGTTCCTGGCCTCGGAGGGAGACAAAGAAGGAGAAGAGCTGTGTTGCCATCCTTCCTCACCTACTTCATGGCATGAGACTCTGCACCCTCTGGCAACATCTTGCCCCTTATAGGCCTTCATAGCCCACACATCTCCCTGTGCACGTCTCCATGAATTGCAATCTAAGAGCCATTAGTGGAGAGCAATCAGAGAGCCCAGGGCATTGCAGAGACCCTGAGCACAGAGGCAGACAGAATTTCTAATAAGTTCACTTTCCTTAAAGCCAAGAGCCATTTCTACCCTCTGCACTGCAGGGGCTGCATTATGTCATGACCACGTGCTGCAGAATTTGTGGATGAATCTTCAGGCACTGCACTCCATGTCCCTTGGACCATGCACTTCACCAGAGTTTTTAGCAGTATCAAAGGCAATGAGCTCTGCTTGCATTACACAAACCCTATGGGTCAATAGGAAACATTCCCTTTAGCCTGACATGGGCAGCAAAAGACACAGGTATATTCTCCCTTACTGCCTACAGAAGCAGACCATTAATATTTTACGAATTTCTCATCCTCTCTGTTTGTGTAATTTATCAATGCCCAACAGGTCCTCTGCCAGCTATACATTAAAACTATTTTCAAAATATTTCATTGTCAGCCCATGGCACCTTCATTATTTATTAAGATAAGAGACATGAAGAACATGAACAGTAGGTAGCTTGTTTGCTCAAATGTACTTTATGAATCCTTTGAATGCATAGATCTGCAAGGAATACATAGCCCAGAGGTAACAAAGAGTCATAGGTATGATTCATGCAAATAATAAAAGTATTGTATGTTTTATGTAGTACCAGCATCATCTGCCTGGGAAGTTCTGTTCTTGAGCATATATAAACAGGACTTTTGAACCTTGTGACCTTACTGCAGATCTACATGAATACAAATCAGATACTTATTCGTATTTAAAATAGAGTCTACGGTACAGCTGTTTATAGTGAAATGAGTGAACAGTATGAATCCATGAAATGAATGCAGAGCTAATTCCCTATTCATTATTAATTTTTTAATGAATGGTAAAGTTCTTCCTTTATGTCCCACAAAAGGATTCCTTCAATAAACAAACAAACAAACTAAAGAATCATTGTCACCTGACCACATTATCTAATGTTAATGCAAAGAATTATAGCATTTTCGCATACAGACCAATAATCCACAAGTATATGAACAGATCTATACATGAGCAAGGCAAATTCTCAGTGCAGTTTTGAAGTACAATTATAAAAGTGGCAGAAATATCTCAGATGACTCTCACCCATCTTACTCTCACAGTACTACTGAAACCCCAAGCAGGAATTAGCTCAGATAGGGTAACAGGCAGGAACAGCTTTTAGATGAATCTGGACCTGACCATCCAAATTTGTGAAAATATGCCATATTTCTCCCTGTTTCATATGAATGGGATAGTTTTTAGAATAAGAAGTGCAACTCTGCGACTACAAAAAGGCCTCACATGTTTCTGCCTCCTCAGCCCCAGCCCTTCATGCCTTGCCTCCAGCCCTGGAGCAGCAGCACCACAGCCATACAGACCTTGTAACAAGGGGAACACCTCTGCCAGATAGTGATGTGCTACAGAAAAACATATTCCCACTAGATTTATGCCTTCTGAAAGTTAACAGTATAGACAGACACACAAATGACCTTATTGCGTGTCTTTTGCATGTTAAAAGCTAAACAGAATCTAAACTCAGACTCCAGCACCAGCTACTCAGTAATCATCTAGCCTATATGGGCTTTAATGTTTTAATGAATTATTCTATAATAAACATTGCCTCACCTATAGGGAAAATTACTTCCTACCTATGGATGCCTTATGAACTGTCAGCAGAGAAAAACATCTTCCTGTTCCTGTATATTTGATTTTTAAAGTGTGTATGCAGTCATGCAGTGTAATTTGTTTCCTGGTTGGATTAACCGATACTGTAAATTCCATTTGCTTCCACACCAGATAAATATTTTTTGTGTGGAAGCAGCCTGAGAAATTCAGATCTAGAAGGAGCAAAGTTGTATTTCTAATCAGCTCATGAGTAAAAGTATACTGAAATGCTTTTATGAATAAGCTGAGAAAATGGGCATTAACACAGTAGAATTGTGACTGTGTTTTAAGTCATTCTATAATTTATTAATGATTGATGCCATTATTCACCAGCTCTAAGCATCCATATGCACAGAAATTTACCTTTTTGATAAAGTAAGAAAAGGCTATCATATACACTTATTTTAATCAAGCCATGCTGGTCTTAAATTTTGTATACATTTCAGTTAAAAGAAATCTCATTTTCTCTCACAAAGATAATTTTAATAGTAAAAAGTAATCATATGTCCATTACATATGACAATCAATTTTAAGTTTAATAGAGCTTGTCAAATTGAAAATTGCAGTTCAAGACATAATCCCTCATAGGGCCTGTCACATACACAAATTTGCCATTTCATTTTTATTAAGTTATCCAGTAATTTCTTAACAGTCAGTTACGCTCTTGAAAAGATCTCACAAAATTACTCAAGAAAAGTGAAATTGGCATTGGTCAGAGTCTGCATTTCAAGGAGCTTGCTTTAGCAGGGAAAAAATCAAACAAATCTACCACCTAGAACACCATGACTTCACCATTGTGATTATTAAGCTGCAGAAATATTCACAACAAATATAGTTGTTAAAACATAATTTGCTCTTAAATCAACTTCTGCTTAGAAGCTTCAAAAATTTTAATGTATTTTTTCCATCAGCCCCAAGCATTATTAGGAATAGATTATTATAAGAAAATATAGCTTACAGTATTTCAAAATGATCAATTGTAGAGGTTCTAACAGCTGGACCTGTAATGGAATAAAATAAACCATGGCACATAAGGGAGATGGTGTGCGCACGAGCATACAACTTGAAGTTCAGCAGCTACTTCCTACCTAACCTATCTGATGTTACAAGAAAAGCACGTGGAAAATAACAAAGATTTCAGTTCCATTTGCTTGCAGCACTGAGCTGAATTTACTCGACAACAGGAATCGTTTAGAGAGATCAAGAGATTTTGAGAGAGAGGTCAAGAGATTTTGTCAAATATTCTCAGAAGATAGCCTGAAAAATCAGGATGCTGTAGCGACTATATGCAATACAAGGCTGTCCCGTAAGTAATGCCTCCTGTTTTATTACACTGGCCCATAACAGCAGAGGCTGTTGGTGGTGGTGTGGCAGTAGAAGCTGAACCTTCCCACCAATATTTGATTACATTTTGCGACTGTGTAACAGATGGCAGCAAAGGATCAGTCTGACCAAATGGTGTCTAACATGGAAGTGCAAATGAAGCAAAGGCATGTCATTGAATTCCTCCATGAGGAAGAAATTGCACCTCCTGACATTCATCAATGTCTGCTGGACATCTATGGAGACCAAACAGCGGATGTTAGGTGGTGGGTGTTGAGTTTCAGCAGTGGTGACAGCAACATGAAGAACAAGTCATATTCTGGCCTTGCACAGCTGTCACACAATTAAATGAAGGGTGTCTCGATCAGTTTATCCATATGAATCAGCAGATTGTAACCTGGGAACTGTGTACAGAGTTGAATACCAGCTCCAGTGCATTGGAAACTATGGTGACAGTGTTGGGATATCACAAAGTTTGCACTAAGTGGGTTCCCTGAATGTTCATACAAAATCAGAGTACTGTATTCAAACTCGTCTAGACCTATGGAACCAGTACGAGACTGAAAGATTCATCATCACACCATTATTAGTGATGACACGTGGTATCAAAGCTGCAGCACGTGAAGTAGTGACACAAATTTCTCATCAAAGAAAATGTTCAAGATACAACCCTTAGTGGGTAAAGTGAAGTGCACTGTCTTTTGGGGTAGGAAACAGTTGGTCTTCGTGGATTTCCCGGAACTCAGATGAACCATCAAGTCTGACTGCTATATCACAACACCGACTACACTGAAGACTCAAAATTCCAGAGTCAAGTCAGAGGAAAAGAAAAGTGTTCTGCAGCATGATAACACCACACCCCATACCAGTGTGAATACTGTGGAGCACATAACCAACGTTGGCTTTGCTACCCTGCCACACCCACCATATAATCTGGCTTTTGGTAGCTTTTGTCTTCCGTTTCTTCAGGCCAATGAAAGATGGACTGCATGGACATCTTCCTAGCAATGACACCACCAGAGCAGCTGTGGAACAGTGTGTCATCTGTGCTGGTGCAAATTTTTAGGAGCTGGGTATACAGGCTCTTAGCAAAGTTCTTAGCAGGTTTTTAGCAAAGACTCTAGCTGGCATGCATCTGAATGCCTCTAAAGTCAATGGAATTCAAAGCATATTTACACTAGCTGAGAATCTGTGCTTTCATACTCCAGTCAATGTTTTTTGATTTAACATAGAAAACTCCAAAGTCTCAGTGCCAAAGACTACATATTTCCATGAGCTGCACTTGAAGCAAAATTTCAAGAATTAAAAAAATAGAAAAACAAACCAACCAACAATAAACTTCAAATTGCTTTTATCAATGTCTATCTTGTCCTTTTAGGATGGCAGAGGTATCTGCAAAAGTGGAGTGCAGAGGCAAGGAGAGAAAGAGGAGGTGGTGCCTTCTTTTACCAGTGATGAATGGAAGTCTGACTACAGCAGTGATGTACGCTATCTCAGTTGCTGCAGGGGTTAGATCACATTAAAAGAGGAATGCGCAATTGAACTGACAGAAGGCAAATGATTAGCACTGGACATCAGTCATTTGTTTCAAGGCAGTAACATGGTAGGAAATTCTGGGCACTGGTATTCATCTGCAGGAATTCACACTGGTCAATATATCTGTTTGTAGGTAAGGTTTATGTTGATATAAGATTTTTATTTTTTTTTTTTAACAGCAAGAATTACATTTAGAAAAAGTTTGAAAAAATCAAAGCTATCAAAAAAATCCCTATTTTGGATTTTGGAGCAGTGCTTGACTACAAGTGTGGGATTACTGTCTAGTCATTTTACAAATTTCCCTAGTTTACAGTATATCCCAAGGGACATCACTTCAGTCCCTTTCCCACAGCTGATATACAACACTGACAGAAACTTCTTGCTAATAATCAACTAAAACTTTACATTTTTTTATATCTTCCTGTAAATTCCACCTGTACCTTTGCTTACTATGTAATTCCGTTCCTTCCTTGAATAGAGATGCAGATGGTTATCATACCTTCACTTTATCACTGCTTTGGCAAGTTCTAGACTTTCTGCTTTTTTTAATTTACTTTTTAATCCACTGACTTCAAGTCAATATCTCCGGTCTTCAGACTTTATGTTGCTACTTAGATACTAAAGGAAAAATCCAACATGCTATGTTTTGGCATACTGGGAGAAAAGTGTAGAGGAGTATTTTTTTGCTTAACCTTCCACTTTATTTTTAGGAACACTTTTGTTTTGCCACTGTGAAGTCGGGGTAAAATATTCATACTGTACTTGTGACATTTTCTCTTTTCATGAATTGTTCATAAGCAGATATATATTTTGTTTTTTAGCTTGGTTTATAATTTTAAATTGTTTCAGTTGACATCAAAACATAGTGGAAGTTTATGGGCATGAATTATGTTCACTGAAACTATTGCATATTTGTTATTACATCTCTTTTCTATATGTTTGGTCCCCTAGAATAGAATGTTGAATGATATAATCTTCATTTTAACAAGACAGGGGTGCAAGTGACCTGACAGAAATCACTAGATGAAAGAAGCTTAAATATCTTGACTCATTATAATCTGAGAATGAAAATTTAGAGTTTGTGGACATATTTCTGCTGGTTTCTCTGGGAATTCTTAATTACATAGCAACCCTCTGGAAACTTCAACAACTTTTCAAGTAATAATAAAAAGGAGTAATATGGATTAATTTTATTTGAGATGTAATATTATCTGGAAACATGGACAGTAAAGACTGTAGGGTACAAAGCACAATATGGTTATCTTCTGATGTGGCTGTAGGCTACCTTAGGATTTGAATTAAGCTTGAATAAAATGCACACAGTTTCATGGTTATTGTGAGCAGTACATGGATGCAAAATCCAAGCTACTGCACACTAAATAGCATTTGGTTTAAAGGCTTCGATAGCAGCATTACAGCCATTAATATTACAGTATCTACCATACAGAAAGGTCCTGAACTCCAAATCCTCAACAGGGCTCCAGCCAGCAGTTGGGGTGTGCAGAGATCGTGTGATTCTCTGGAGGTCTCCAAAGTAATTTCTCACCTGTCTACACAGCACAGTTCTTGAATTTATCAGCCTAGCCCTCTCTTCAGCAAAAATGCAGATAAAGTTCTTGCCTTGCCCTACTCACCAATGCACAACTGGGGTCAGGGTTTGGGTCCAGTAGAGTTCTTCAACAGGTCTCTCCTGTTCCCAGAACAGAGGTTTTAGGGACCTAATGGGACACTCACAGAAAACGCAGGATAAGTGGTAAGAGAGTAGCAGGTGCTTGAGGTGAGTAGTCTCTCTGATGAATGCAGAGACAAGAAAATAAATGTAATCTTGGAGCAGGTGCCATATTTCAGAAAACTAGATTGAAGAAAGAAGTCAAATATAGATTTTTTCCATTACCTTCAAATCCATTCCTAAACATCCCCTATACTTTCATTTGAACCAAGTTTTGTATGAGAAATCTTCTGAAAGATGAGAATGAACAGAACTATAACTCAGAAATTCAGATTGAGCTTTTTGTATTTTTAGACTGGGAGGATCACTTTTTCTATTTAAAATCACATACTATCAGAAATGTCATAACATTTTATGTATGTAATGGCAAAACATCTGGATAACATGCTCAAACTCCATAAAAATTAATTGCATCAAGTATTTATTTCATACATGAATATTAAAGTACTTTAAATTATTTTTGTACCTTCCTGTAGGCTTTTCTACAAGAGACAGATGTCTGGCAAGAAGTGTGCATCTTTTGTGTGTGCATTTTATACAACTATAAAACATTTTCCTTCAGCATTTCTCCTTTGAAAGTCATCCTCCAGAAGAACAGCTCAAATGCTCTAACTGTCTGAGCTCAGATAAATTTGAGCTCCATTTATAACTTCCTGAGAAGACCAGGAAGCTTTCAAAAAGTCCAGTGTTTTGCACAGACACATCAAATTGACTGTACTGCAGAAGTCAACATGACTAATGAAAATTGCTTACATTTTAAGATAATAGCATTACAATTATTTACTAAGTTTTTTGTTTGTTTTTATCAGAATAACATAGTGCTGCAGCGTTAGGCTGGTATAAAGCAAGTTACTATGGTATAATGATCTGCTCTTGGACAACTACACGGGTCTTGTTACAACAAAACCTGTGATAAACATAGTGCTTTGTAAATCTAGACAACTGCTAATACAGAACAACAAAACACAATGGACCAAGCCTTTAAACCACTGAAGTAAATGGAACTTCAGTAGCACAGACTCTTATATAGGTCTCAAAAGCTTGAGAATCTCAAGGTATTTTGAGATTTAAAGTATTCAAAGGTATATTGAGATTTAAAGAAAGGTACCTAGCACCACAGCAGAGTCAGTTTGGAGAGATCATTATAAAATCCCATTATCACTGCTACAAGTTGGACTATTTGTCATCACAGAAGAGATGACAAGCTCAGAAATACTACATTTGTTATTATCAGATGATAAATGATGTTCCATTAAAGCTGCAATATATCATCTGCAAAGCTGCAAAGAAGATATCAAACCTATCAGTACTTGACTTATAATTTAATTTTCAAAAGCTGTCAACTAAAATTCCAAAGGCTAAGCATTTTCATTTTTAAAGTTCATCTTATTTATTTTCCTCATTTGTTAGTCTAATTTTTTTTTTTTTTTTTTGATATGGCAAAAATAACTGATTATGGGCAAGGTATAATTCTTTTTCTCTTGATTAAGTAATACATCAGATGTCACATTTGTATTAAAAATATATGATAAATAATAAAGCAAAAGAGCAGTGATGAACACACCTTATTTGGATTTCTTCATTTATTTTAAATGCAACCATAAGGGATGAGTCAGTCTAAAAAATATTTTGATTAGATTGTATTCTGACTAATATGAAGTCAAGACTTAAAAAAAAAAAAATCTGCAGCATTTTTACAAATTGAGGGGTTTTTTTGGAAAAATAGAAAATGAAATATAAAACTATACTAGCACTTGAAGTATCTATTTAGCACTTGAACAATTTTGACACACTAAGTTCCCGAACATTATTAAGAGTGATTCAGGCTCCTCCCAACCAGTAGAAGTTGTGCTGAAGGGGCACCAGACAAGGCACCACAAACTGGTAGCACAGCCAAAGCACCACAGCCTCCATCAGCAGAGCCCAGCCAGGTGAGGAAGGTGAGCACAGCCGAGCAGGGGGAAGGTTGCCCAGAGGAGCTGTGCACTCCTTATCCTTGGAGGTTTCCAAGACCCACCTAATAGAGCCCTGAGGAACCAGCTCTAAGTCTGCAGCTGATCCTACAGAGTCTAGACTAGAGACCGCTGAAGTTCTTTCCAACCTGGATTATCCCACAGTCCTGCTTCTATAGCACAGAAATGCAGCAAATGAAAAGCAAGAAGCAAGCCCTGTGTTGTTTCAGCTACCATTGCTGAAAAAAAAACCCAACAAACTCTAAAAAAATCCCCCAAAACTTTCATGTTTGCATCTTTGACAAACAATACCATAAAGGATGTGCTGCATACAAATTACTTTTAATTTTGCAGTTAGAAAGCTACGTATGGTCTGCAATTACATGACCGATCTAATAATGCACCATAAATTGACTATTCGTTCCATTTAAATTTCAGTGTTAGCTACTGCTTTGTATTTCTTAGAATATTTCTGAAGTCAAGATGCATCACAGATGATTTGGATTTTTTTCTGTTAGTTTGGCACACTGCAAAAGGAAAACATTAAAATAAGCTATCGCCATGCCAACTTTGTAGTGAATTACTACAAAGTGTCACTAAACAAGTTTCAGACACCATTGCAACCTACAGTTTCAAATTAAATGACTAAAAACACTTTCTGAACTGATATATTGACTTAAAGTTTGTGCTTCTTCATTTATTTATTTAACATCAATTTGAAATAGCTGTAAAGACCTCTAGGTATGGCATTTCCTGGCAATAAATGAAGAGCTACTGAATGCTGGGAAGTGATTCAAAGCAACTTGCTAGCTAAAAGCCATGAATTTGCTATTTACTCTGTGATGTTTGTTCTCGCTGTCTATACTTCCTTACTAAGACTAAAATAAATCCATAACCCTATCAGCAATTTGTTTGACTTTTAAAAACCCTCAGTTCCTGAGAGCATTGCCCGGGGTTCAGCAGAAAGTTGTGTAACAGCCCAGGTTGGCCACAGGGCAATTACATCAGAGCATAGAATAAAAGCCTAGCAAGTGTATTGTAGATGAGATTCTCCATGTCATGAATCACAGAAACCTATGACTAATGATACTAAATACTGTCCTTACTAAGAAATTATTACTTTTTAAATATTTTAACTTTCATAAGCACGAAGTGAAAATAAAACTGATTTGTATCCATATTGATGCAGCCATCCTGTAACAATGATATCGTATACTATTGATACGGCAGCACTGAGGCGTTATATCCAGTTTCTTAACCAATTCTTTTATTTTTTTTTTTAAATCCACCTTTGGCTAAAATTAGCAAGTACTTGTCTTAACACAGATTTGAGTCTCAGGCACAGGGAGTTAAGATTCCCTTCACTAATCCCCATATTACTTCCTTTTCAATACTGCCACCTACAAGGGAAAACAGTATCTACTGAGTTGCTTTGAAAATGTTGCCTTCAGCATTGTGTTACTCTGATCACATTCATCTCTGTCGTTTTTTTCAAATTTGATTTTAAATATTTACAACATCATACATCTTCACCTTCTGAAATTACTAACTAACTGTTACTGTCTGCGAAACCTGCTGGATGAGTGATGGCCAACTTAAAAGGAAGCATCAATGTTTTATTTGTGAAATATAAGCTGAAAATAGTCTGCAGATTACTTTTTATTGATCTTCTACTTTATGGAAACGTATCTTATGTACTTAACCAAAATAAGACTCCTACATTTATTATAAAATATTTAAATCCATGAAGTAAACAAGTGAATCAACATTTAATAGTCATTGACTTGAGTAAACTATGAAGAAACTAAAAATTCAACAATCAAAAATAAAGAAACTGCAGCTAGAAATCATTTACATACAGTGGAAGAGAAGTGAGCATTTGTAAGAGAAAAATAGAGAACAGAGAATGTAGGTTACAGAAGAAACCAGTTTCAGGGTAGTTTAATAACATGAGTCAGAAAATTCTTGTGAACGATGCTTCCAGAGTTGCACACGAATTCTTAAAGACTTTAAGGAAAATCAACTTCATCACAAAAGAAAATCACCAATTCCATATTAAACTGTTTGGCACCACAACCCTGATAATGTCTCTGGTAGTTTCTCATGTTTTGCCATGAACACCAACGGAAATCTTGCAATGATTGCTGCCTTTCATA
This sequence comes from Chrysolophus pictus, assembly GCA_037305975.1. Lineage (NCBI taxonomy): Eukaryota > Metazoa > Chordata > Aves > Galliformes > Phasianidae > Chrysolophus > Chrysolophus pictus. Next base: position 14,587,087 of record CM074586.1, read on the forward strand.
GTTCCTAGTGGCATTATCCCTAATTGGAGCTGGAAGACAGATTTAAGTCAGTGCACAGAACCTCAGACTGCCTTGTACCAATTCCACCTCTGCAGGCTGATTGTTTGCCAGAACACGAGTAACACAATATGTAGTTTGAGAAAAAATAGAAACAAAGGAATAGCAATGAATAGAATGGGATTATATCAGAATGAATGAACTGCTAGGTTGAAAAATAAGGGAAGGATATATAAACAATAACTTGGAAGTATTTAAGATGAAATAGGCCTTTCACCTCAAAGGGAGGAGCATAGATATCATTGAGAGATGGCTCTATAAGGCACAGGAATCTATTCCTTTGATTCACTGGTTCTTTTCAATTCCCCAGCCTCAAAAACCTCAAAAACCTCAAAAACCCCAAAAACCCATCGAGCATAGTTGAACAATATTAAAATAATCATTGGTTATTATCAATCTGATGGGAGTATACAGGACTGCTTTTACTGTTGAATATACCATTATGCAATCTAAATGCTCTGCAACGCACATAGACACTTTCTGAATTTCTGCATATAAAATAGATGATATGCATATATAAAAAGCTGTCATATATGCAACTTAGTACTTCTTGATCCCTCTCCATCCCCACCATACAATGAAATGACAGGGATCTGCAAAAATGGCACTTTAAATTTTATTTTGGCCTATGAATGATGAGTGCTCAATACTTGAGCTATTTAGATTAAACATACTCTTTTCCCAGTTGGATGAACATAAATCCTCAAGTTACATTTCTAGCATAATTAAGATCGTAAATTTGTAATCTACCTTTCCATAGGCATGTTTTAATGGTTGCTCAAGGCTTATGGTTTACCCAAAAGTTTCTGACATTAAGTTAGCTTTCTAGAACATTTAGAAGAAGCTGTTGTGAAATATTGAACAAATATTCACTTTCTCAAATATCAGTGGTTCTTCCAGATGAACCCTAAACTTTTTAGCAGTATCTTGCCTACGTAGTGAATTGAGAACTAAGCCCATGGCTTTTGTATTTCTAAACAGAAAGAGGAAAAATAAAAATGTAGCAAAGTCTCCTGTCCCTCCATAGACAGGAAGGATGGAAGAAAGGAAGGAAAGATGGAGCTAACTAACTAACTAACACAGCCCTTTGAAATTGCCAGGATCAGGGCATACCTTTTTAAAACCTTCTGTCAGACTTTTAGGATTCCTCAATACCCACCAAGGCAATGCATCCAGGTTCCTGAACAAAAGCAATCCCACAAATAGGCTTGCTTTTGCCTAAGGCAGGGATAATCCAGACAGCCTTGCCCAGCATGTTCTTCATGTGCACTGCAGGGACTTTATTGCTTTCTATGGTACCTGAGAGGTTTGACAGGGCAGGGCCAGTCTATTGGCAGACCCCTGAGCATTGATCAACAAGGAGGCTTTAGCTACATGTGCATCCCAACGTCTGAATGTCCCAGCACCCGTTGCTCTCAGCACTCTTTAACAGTCCACTGTATCATTCAATTTTTCCAGAGGTTGGTACGTGGTAGGGGTTGTAATATACCCAAGCAATGCCATGCTCTTTGGCTCAGGCTATTAGATATATAGTCATCTAGTCTGAACAAAGAATCTGCAGAATTTTTGAATGTTTTTGTATGTGTTTTTTATTCAGTGTTCCTTTTCAAACATTAAAAGTAGACTGGAAGTTGCTTTTCAAAAAGATAAGGAGTCTGCTCCCTCCTCCTGCTAGTCCTATGCAGGTTACTGACTCATCTTTTAACATAAACTCTGTGTTTGCCCGCAGAGCTCTCACTACCTTTGACATCATCTTTGGTCCCAGAACATCTAATTTGCAACTCTAGAGTACACAGATGGGAAAAGGGACTGTACTTGTTGCCTTTGAATTATACAGAAACAAAACCCTATTGTTATCACCTTTTACTTGTCACATTGATGAGCAACAAAGAAAGTGATGCTTTTTGTAATGCATGTGTGTAACACTGAGATCGTGATCCATTACTTTAAATGGCACTTCATATTCCTACTGTAAAAATGGGCGAAAATATTTTTCTTGATTGTTTAAAACTGTGTATCATGATGTTTTCAGTTCAGATCCCAGAACATTTTGTTGCAATCAAAGGAGAAGATTCTAGTAAATTAAAAACAAAAGCAAATGAGCAACGTCTCCTACTTCCCCCATAGCATTTGTGTGTTAAATGATGACAGCATCCTGCTTTACCAGGGGAATTTGGATGCTTAAAGATATTGATACATCAGTGGATTAAATTTAGAAACCTTCTGCACTGGAAGAAAGTATCTCCTAGCAGAAGCTCTGCAGCATGAGCCTCTCTGCTGACCTGGATTTTAACAGCAGGCAAATCCCTGCAGGTTTGGACACAGGTGCAAACCCTCCCAGGGGAGCCTAGGTACCCATAAGGATTTGGCAAATAGATTTAAATTACGCACATGGAAAGAAATTCAGAGATTTAATTTCCTTGAGTGTTTATTATGGAAATCTTATGACTTCTTTGGAAGTAATAAAATAGGATATTGATTGGTAAGAAAAATTTATACTCTGGCTCATGATATAGAGTGGCTTATAGAGTTTGAAACAGAATTCCTATAAATGCAACCAGTAGATACACCCTGGTAATTACACAAACATCCTTTCTTACTATATATTCCCCCACACAAGTACCACCAACATAGTTGCTACATCTTTTGTGATTTGATAACTCTGTGCTTGATGCTTTAACTATTGTACTTTTTCAGAGCACAAAGAAGATAAAGATAAGGTGTTTCCCAGCCTCAGTACCTGTGCAGCAAAGGAGTCATTTGATGCAAATATATTCTTCTGTGATTCCTGCAATTCAATTGTAATGTTTTGGTGGCAGCATGTGAATTTGCATCTCTTACTCATGAAGTATCTTTTACATAAAGCATCTGGCTTTGTTTAAGGTGAGAAGTCTCCAAGTCTTTTCTTAAGTTTCAGTATATGAACTTTAGCCTCTCTGTTGATCAAAGATATAAAAAAACTCCAGATTTGAACCAAATAAAAAGATGATACCATTTTTGTGCCATTTTTGTATAGATTTATGGTAAGTCCCTTGCAGGGATAGTATGTTTTACTTTTTATGTCTAGTCCAGGATTTATTTTGGTAAAATAAACCAACGGGGGCTTCCTTCCTTTTCCTTTTAATTCTTTTTGTTCTTCATTTTCTGCCAGATCAGGAACTGGGACTTTTTTTCCACATATTTCCATGGAGCAACTTTGAAAAGCTTTGTCTTGCAAGAGTTAGAACTTATATGAAATAAATTGCATATGGTCTCTTGTTTGAAAACACAGGTAGGTACAATGACATCTATTCTACTGAGAAGTGTCACCACTCCCACCGACTTCTGCTCTTAGAAATAAATTTTGAAATTAAAAGCATATTTTTTAGGTGAGTTTTCATCACAAAATTAAGACTCAAGAAAATACCAACCCTCAAACTAAATGGTCAAGGAAAAAGGATCAAGGAGAAGAAAGAAACTAACTCTGGTTATAGCAGATAAGCTAAAAAATTAGTATGTTGGTGGCTATTAAGAATATAAGAGGAGTAAGGACTTCTGACTGTTATCACTAAATTAAAGAAGATTCAGAACAATAAACCCCAGCATATCAGAACTACCTATACACACCACTGTCTCATCACTCCCTTCAGAGCGATGTATGGTTTACTTTTTGTTCTTCACACATTTACTAATTTTCAGAAACATAACAATAGTTACGTAGTTTGAAGATGAGTCATGAAGACAGTGCTTTTTTCAGTGCTGTTTCTTCTCTTATTTTTAGCTCTTTTCTATAGCGTGCAATCATGCATACCATGGCATGGTGTGGAGGAGGTGAGCCCATGACGCCTTTGCTATGAAAAACAAGTCTGTGGCTGAAGACAGAATAAAACTGAAAATTCAAATTAAAATCTCTACCTTTTAGGAGCCTGTGATAGATTAATGGCCTAAGATTTTATCACTCCCATGAGCTGAATGACCCAGTGACATCATGGACAATTCATGTGCCACTTTACAGGGTGAAAATATAAGTAGACAAGTTTCATCATTAAAGACGTGCTGCTCACCAATGCAGGTTTCTGGCATATTTTCCCTTCACTTGTGGGCAAATTCTTCATGTCGTTACTGAACTGAGGCACACAGGAGCATCTTGTGCTGAGATTTGCCTTATTATTACCAGTTACAGAAACTTCAGCCAAGAGGGATTAATCACTTGTATCACTTCTGTAAGCAGTCTGAGGCTGTACTTAAGAACAAATTTGGGGAGAAAACAAAACAAATAAACAGCAGCTCTTCAGATATTTCCTAATTCTAGTTCATTTTCATCACAGACCAAAAGAGACACCTCCTGAATCTCAGCTGCCTCTTAGAGTGAGGCCCCTTTTCAGAAATGACTAGGAACCTTATCTGTAGTCACACCAGCCACTGAAGCCACAACACAGAGAAGCAGCATTGGTTCCTTCTCTCAGGTCCTTGTAAATGACAAGTTTATGAATGAAAATTTATCTGCGCCTGAGATCCATGGAGGTGTTTAAAGCACAAAACTGACTGCCCTCCCTGAAACTAGCAGAGCATGTCTGACGCCACAGCACCACTTCTCTACTATATTTTCCACTGTTTTCTGTATTTTATGGCAGGAAAAACAAAACCTCAAATCATACCAAGAATCAGGCTTAGTCACAGCAAAGAGGAAACAGTTTTGGCTTCTCTGGAACAAATAACATGACACAGAATGTAAGTACTGATAATCAATCACACCCACTTATGGGTTTAAAATTTATAGCAAATACATGAAAGAAGTTAACTAAGATGCAAAGAGCAACCATCATTGTGTTTGTTGAACTAATACTTTAATAAGAACATTAAAAAGCACTGAATAAATATTACTGAAGGAAATAATGATAATTAATTGGCACATGGAAAAACAATTGCCTAGAACAGAATCATAAAATCACCAAAGCTGGAAAACAACTCCAAGATCATCTAGTCTAACCATCCACATGCCAACAACATTCCCCTCTAAACCATCTTCCTTAGTACAACATCTAAACTTTTCTTGAATGCCTCCAGGGATTGTGATTCAAACCTCTTCCTCGGCAGCCCATTCCAGTGCCTGGATCACTCTTGGATAAGAATTTTTTCCTCATATCCAACCTGAAACTCTCCTAGCTCAACCTGAGGCTGTTCCCTCCAGTTCTATTGTGAATAATGCTAGAGAAGAGGCTGACTCCCACCTCACCACAATCTCCTTTCAGGCAGTTATAGAGGGAAATAAGGTCTCTCCTGGGTTTCCTCTTCTCCAGATTAAACAGTACCAGTTCCCTCAGCCACTCCTGATAAAACCTGTGCTCCAGACTCCTTGCCAGCTTTGTTGCTCTCCTCTAGACATGCTCCAGAGCCTTAAGGTCTTTCTTGTATTGAGCGGCCCAAAACTGAACACAGTACCCAAGATGCAGCCTCATCAGAGCTGAGTACAGAGCAGATGATCACCTCCTGGCTCCTTTTGGCTATGCTATTTCTGATAAAAGTCAGGATGCTGCCAGCCTTCTTGGCTACCTGGACATACTGCTGGCTCACGTTTACCAAGCATCAACCAGCATCCCCAGGTCCATTTCTTCCATAAAGTCTTTTAGGCACTTTGTCCCAAGCCAGTAGCGTTGCCTGGGGCTGTTGTGGCCCAAGTACAGGACCCAGCAGTTGTTCTTGTTGAACTTCATCCCACTGGCCTCAGCCCACTGATCCAGCCTGTCCAAAAACCTTCGTAGGGCCCTCCTACCCCCCAAAAGATGAACATTCTCTCCCAGCCTGGAGTCATCAGGCACCTAGCTGAACAATTCTTTTGGAAAAAATATCCTTAACTATATTTTAAAGCAAATATTAAATTTTAATAGCTTGCTTGAAGGCTCTGCTTTTGGAAATAACTCTTTCTGACCGCCTCAACCCCAAGTACTCACCATAATCAGTTTGGACAACTTCAAATTTTACAACAAATTTTTCATTCCCTTTACCAAGTGTACGTGCTTTGCAGGCCAGATTTCCAGAATATAAGGAATATACTATATATTAATAAATAATGCATACTATAAAGTGTCTTACTTTAACACCTGACAGCCCCAGAGAGTAGCCCTTTAGCTTGCCCAAGACTAAACCTGATTTAAACACCAGGTGTCACTGTTGTGCTTAAGTTACACATCTCGGCCTGAAGATGCCTTTTCTTCTGCTAAAATTGTATGACTAAAACAAAAGATTTTCAAATCTTGCAGCGCTGTTGTGTCACATAGGATTTTTCGTGATTTCATCTTTCAGAAAGGGCTAGTTCAGATGTAGCCATTGGCACACTGATTTTAGCAGAAGCATCAGGTTGTGAAGTATTTCGCATCCAACAATTACTCCACTTTGAAGGCACTGAAGTATTTAAAGTAATTCATACTTATTTTCATCTATTTCCATGAGCAGGGAAGGTAAGCAGTGGATTATTCTGATAGTCGTTATGCTCCTGTATGATACACTAATAGCTGGCCTCCTCTAAGCAGTTTTGCAGCATTGAACTCCTTCAGCCACAAAGAGATGCTCTGTGGCTCTCAGTAGAGGTCTCTGCTGTGAGCAAAATTCTCAGTGGAACTACAAAAAGATCAAGTTAAAGTTAAACAAAACCGTGTCCATACACTGAACAGGTGATATCTCAGTCCCTGCTTTTTGAAACCACAAAACCCTGACAGAGGAAAAATGGGAATAGCATGTCATAAACCATACAGTATGGGTTTTCATTCTGTAGCCCAACAGAAATATTTAACAACCTGTCTTTTACACGAGAGCCCAAGTCTTCTTCTACCCATCACATTATTTTCACAAAAGAAAAGAAACAAAAAGAAGAAAAGAAAAAACAGACCTTCCTAGTAGTTCAGAAATCCAATTCAATGTGAATGTAATTGAACACTGAAACAAACATTAACGTTAAACAAAAGCTGATTTTTTTTTTTTTTAAATTAAGATCTTAGAAAGTTTTGGAATAAAAAAAGAATAGACAGCATGACCCTCCAACAAAACAAAACAAAACAAAACAATACAACAACAACAAAAACAACAAAAGGCCTTGTAAGTTTTAGTATTTTCAGATTATTAGGCAGCATGACACTTGCTGGATTAGTATTGCTGTTGTTTTTGGCTCCTTCCACAAGATGGAGTAATAAGATTTGAGCTGCCAGAACTGCTCTTTTATTTAGAAACTAAATTTGTTTCTGTACTATTAGATGTGATTCAGAAGTATAAACTGATGTAACAGAACTGTCTTTGAACTTCCTTATGCAACTAGATATTATGCACTGTATTGACAAACGGTGAGGAAGATACTGACCATGGGGACTGGTCAACAGAAGCATTGTCAACAGAAGCATTGCCACTTCATTTAAAAGCTATATCCAGATTTAATGACTGAAAAGCATGGTGGCATTTGGAAACTCTTCTAACCCAAGGGTGGCTGACAGATGACTCAACAAGAAAAGGAGAATTAAGACACTTGTTGTTCAGTGTTAGGTAAAGTAAGGAAAAAAAAAAAAAGAGGACCTACAATCTTTCTTATGTAACATGTTGTAATCATTGTGGGGCATGGGGATGAGCACGGTGTGAGCTCTACATGAAGCAAATGTGCGACAAATACCTCTAGGACTTACTATGCCACTTGGGAAGGAAAATGAAGCATTTTCAACACTTTCTCTCCTGCCATCCAATGCTTTTTCAGGAAAAAAGGAAGGGGCATGAGAAGTCTGAACACAGACAGAAATATAACAGCTCCCTCAGGAACAGGCAGCACAGAGAATAAGAGGAGAGTATTAATATCCCCTGTGATGCCAGCAGTTTTCTAAATCACATCCAATTAAAGCTTAGATCAAAAGCAGGTATTACAGCAAGTGGAATTTACCCCTTGACTCTCGTTTCTTCCCACCCCTTCCATTGCCTTCACTGTGATGCCCAAGTATGTCTAGCTCAGAGCAAACACGGCCAAATTGCATCAGCCACAGAAAAAATCTTTTCAACCTTTTTTTTTTTTTTCCCCAAACAAACAAAAACAGCCTTCTCTCTGGCAATTTCTGCTTCCTTTCATGTCATTCATACTTGCCACAGATTATGTTGTACAGAACTGAAAGCCTAATTATATTTCTCTCCTGTACACACAAACATCATCCTGGGATCAAGTAAGTAGACTTGTCTTGAGAGACTTGATAGAAATAAAAGTAACCATTTCTCAATCCTACCTCTAAATACAGAAGAAATCCAATTAAGATTTACATTTCCCTTTATATTTGATGAAACTAAGCTGTGAAGAAAGGCACTTTAGGACTTACTCTCTTTAAACTTAGTGTCCAGTATTTTAAGCTATTAAGAATTCTTCCAGGGAAACCATTTTTCTTGGAGTTGAATACAGTTTGCATACTTAGGCAGGTGTCTCTGTTAAAAATTGTTCTCCAAGTGAGTACTTATCTAAGAAACACTTAGATCTAGCTTTCACAGAAGTCAGCCTGTGATAAGAATTAACTGCATACACATCTGCATATTTTAGCTACAATGTGCCCAAGTCTTGGTAGGACCTATACAAGCAAAGTTATTTAAAAAATAATTTCAAAAGCCATTAAGTAGGCCATTAATACAACTGACCTCAGCAGAAATCTGGTGTCTATTTTCGCATAGGTTGTGAAATAATAACAAAGTGCTTTTAAGAGTTATCAAATCAGCAGGTTAAACATGGAAAATGCAATCCTAAAGCTTCAGGTATATTTCTTAAGCATGATACAGTGCTAAACTTTGGGCTATCGTTAGAGGAATACATTGACTGCCAGAGTGAGGCAAAGAAACTGTATCAATTTTCCTATGGAAAGAAGTCGGAAATGTACATAAGGAATTCTGAAAAAAGAAGTACCTCACATGGGGTTTGGAAGGTTGCTAGGAGTCTAAGTGCCCAAATCTCTGTAATTGGTCCCTTGGAGAGTTTTAAATTCCTGCATTACGGCACAAATTACATGTTATTCCTTTCCCTTAGTAGCATCTGTGAAATCCGAACAGGTGAACAGGTTGGTAATTTTAGTCTGCCTCTTCTCCCTGTCTCCTGGACTACTTCTATCCTGCCGTGAATTTTCCATATGCTTTGTGAATTAAAGTAATTGGAATTAAGGTGGATTAGTCAGTTCCTTGGCAGCAGGTAGTCCAGAAGAACCAAATGCAACAGTTTTTTCTAGTTAAACTCCATTCGACTCTTCCTCCTTTGAGAATGCTGTAATGGCCCAGAGCATGCAGACGAGGGCTGCCAAGGAGAGATAGCACTAGCCTGGATTGTTCTGTGCTGATGATTTGCAATTCTGCCATGTTTCGGTATTATTCTCAGCTTTTGTTACTAAATAAAATCACTAACAAATGTCACTGCAAAGTCACTGTTGGTAAAAAATGAACTTGTGCAGCAATTTCTCCTAAGTTTGTGGATAGACTATGGATAATTACGGTATATAATAATTTTATAATTTTTTTTTACATCAACACTGGGAATTGTGCAGGAGCGTGCTGGAACAGCTTAGCTTTTCTGTGATGACCTATTATGGGAGGCAGGAGGCCCAAAGCCACACTCTCAGCTCTCTCCCCACCACAGCACCAGGCCTTCAGTTCTACTTCCCATCAGGAAGCAACCACATTCACACTAAAATGAGAATGTTCCCCGAGCCATTCGGAGGGAAAAATCAAGTTGCATTCACTTCTCCAACCAAGTCCCAAATATGATCACTGTCTTCTTTTCACTTAGGATTTCCTTCAAGTTCAACAGCATCGGGCAATGGAGAGCACAGCCTCCTCTCACAGCCACTGCAGAGTGTTTTATTCCACTTTGCTGCAGGTGTGATGTAGGCTGAGCTATGTGTCACTACAGCACTGTGACAGAGTTGTGCTACAGCGAGACATTCTCCCCATCACAGTCATCAAGTCCATCAGCAGTAACACTAATAGCTGATTTAAATATATCACATGATAGATTTAAATTTTGTGTCTGAGTCAGAAAGCTTTTGTTAGAGCGTTGTTAACTCTGGAAATTGCTCCCTAGTGATCACATGTTCTTCCTAGTTCACTGACTTTCAGGACAATGTTCAGGGCTGATGTTTTTATTGATACCTTTGCTTGGAGATGCTAGTAGTGATTTATATGCATTTATTGAGGACATGTTGAAGGAGTTCACTTAGTAGAAACTAGTCGATATGTTTTTATTTTGTTATTATCTTTGTATACATGCCAAGAATCCTAGCGATGAGTGCACATTATGAATTGTAAAATAAATACATCTATGCTAAACCACGTAGTTATTTATGGCTCAGAGAGCAAACTTAGCTGAGACAGCAAACTGATGCTATAGGAACACAATTCATTCTTAGACTTTTAGAAGTGAGAAAACAGTCAATTATTCCAGTGTGACATGAAAGCTTTATTTATGGTTTCACTGACTAAGAATATCCATGTATTATTTACTTTGGATGCTAGCTCACTTTTCTTAAATATATATATGCCTTTGTAATCCATTAAACTTTATTTACTCTTTGGAATAACATTTCCCAAGCCTAGCATTAAAAAGAAGGCAGGAATTGAATAGTCATATTTAGAAGAATGTCCTCAATTCACTTCAGAGAGTAAAAGGTGTTTATTCCCTACCCTAATAGCAGCACTAGATACACACTTGTACCAGGACTAAAGCCTCTCTATTCCCTAGAGTAAGCCACATACTTCTTGTGCACCAGCTTTTCATGTGGAGAAGCAGTCAATACTAACAAAAGTCACTCAGCAGAATTTGCTCACCCACTAGTAAAATCTCACACGATATACAGAGTAAGATATAAGACTGAAGAAAAAAAACTTTCAGAGAAGGGCACCTATTCAATTCCTACAATGAACATTCCACATTCTAGAGACATAACAGCCCCCAAAATACTAGTGCATACTAGTACATACATGTCGAGTAGCCCTTTTCATGGTCTCCTATTTCACCAGCATGATTCTTTGTGCAGAACGCCCTTAAGGCCCTCAAGGCTGTGACACAGCAGGTATGGAAATCACACCAAAGGATGGTGCTACTTCCAATGCACTGAAAGCACACTCCAAAGGGTTGCCATTCAGAGAAAATTTCTTCCCCTGCATCCAGGTTGTCAGTTACTACAGTCTAGGTTTGAAGGGAAGTCTGACTACAGTACATTTGCTTTTTTGTTATTCCCAAATCTGGTGTAAAACAAATGACATGGATTTTTCATTGTTAAATAGCATTTTCTTGTTCTGTAGGTCTTAATCAGGACTCGCAGTGCACTAGTCATTGTTACACGCAAGTTAATCTTGGCTGTTCTATTTATTTAATACCAAATATATTCCTCTCCTTCAGTTGTTCCAACTGTGAACGTAGAAAAAACAAAGTACTCTTGATACAAGTTTCAACGTCAGTGAGCCTCTAACCAGATGGCATTTTAGATGTTAGCAATTTAACCCAGCATACCAATGTGAAATTGCAACCCATATGGAAGCATTAGAATAAAAGCAGTGCCCATAGATTTTCTGATATGTGATATATTCTAAAAAACACTTTTGCTGTCATGTGTCCCAGCACCACTCAGCACTCACTAGTTTTCTGAAGGCCAAAGTTTCTCTCTCTCTCCTTCCCAACATTTTCAGTAATTCCTCAGCAGTGGCAATGACAGAGCTCTTTCAGTTTCCAAGATTCAGACAAAATAGAAGAGCACAAATAGCCTCAGGACTATTAACTATGACTAAAACTGTGCACGACTTATTTGTTGTAAGTCATGATTACAGCTTTGGTCTTTGCCAAGCTGTTTTTCAAAACCTTACACATTCTTTACAATTATGTGTTAAAACCAACTAAAACTAACATAACTTATTATATTAGAAAAGAAAAACTTAAAGCACCACATTCACTGGCTTTTATATTCCAGTGAAAGGTAGATATTTAAATGAGATGCAAAACAGGGATAGAAGACAGTTTAGAAGAGAGTATTTTTAGAGGTGTTCTGCATAATCCATGAATAAATCTATTCATCATTCCCACTTAAAACAAAAGTGTAACAGCCTCTCTATTCCCATTTTCAGGTATCTTTTAACAATAATAAAAGTAGAGAGATTAAAAAAAAAAAAAAAAAGAGATTTTACTCAAACTTCTAATAAAGCTGTCTCCTTCCCAATTCACCAGTTTGACCACTGAAGATCTATTGCTTGAAAACTGGGACTTCAGCAACATCATGAGAAAAAAATTCCCCATCCCAGCTTTCATTCTGAAGTCAGAGTTCGGTGTGCTCCATCCTAGCAGTGTTACTCTCCTGCCAGTTCCAAATGCAAGCCAAAGCATTTTGATAACACCCAGAACTGAATAAATAAGGAAATGTTTTTTACATGCAGATACAGTCATTTAAGACTCCACAAAATGAAGTTAAATAATTATAAAATCCAAAGACAAACCACTGTATGTCCCAGGACAGAAATATCATCTGCTTACAGAGACCCTATAAACAGCTTCACCTCCCAAGGGTACCACCTGCAGGATGTTTTGTCATGTTTCAAAGAGGGTGACAGCAAGCACCAAGTCTCCAAAGAGGTTATCAAGAGATAAAAATATAGTACTGTTATGGTCTCTAAAGGGTTTTGGACCTGGTACCAACTACAAACCCTAATAACAACAAACAGACACGCAGACACAGGGAGTAAAAATGCTTTCTCCTTCTGCAGTTGACTCCCTCACTTAGTCTGAAATCTAAAATCCAGACAGAAAGCTAAAACCCAGTCAGAATTAAATCTAGCCTGGGTCATAAAGGGGAACAAGAAGAATGAACAAGAAGAATATACAGGTATATCAGTGATAAAAAGAAGGTCAGGGAGGATGTGGGTTCTCTCCAGAATGAAACTGGAGACCTGGTCACGAGGGATGCAGAAAAAGCAGACATGCTCAGTAACTGTTTTATTTTTTTCTTCTAGAGCTGCTAACAGGCAAATATTATGGTTATTAATTAATAAGAAAGCTAGAGGTTTTCTAGAAAATGGGGTTGAATAAGGAGTATAGAACATAACTAAAAGGAGGACAATATCATGTAGGTTTGGATCTTCTGTAAAGTATTTACCTTTGCTTCACATGGCTTCACAATCAGCTCTCCTTGCACTGTAGCAAGTGCATGTGAAAACTCAGGACAGGAGTTATTTAAATTTTTTGCCCTTAACATAGAAATCAAGTGGAATCATTTGAAAGGGAAATGTAATTTTGACAAGAAAATAAGTATATTAAGTTTGACAGAGTAAATCTGGTCTGCTTCTTGTCATCTAATATTCCCATGAATGCTGAGATACCTGCAGTACAGTAGAGTTTGATGGCTAGTAAGAGTGGCGGGTGTTTTTCAACCTTGCACAATTTGTACTGCTGTAGTTAGGCTTGTTGTTGGAAAAATCCTCCCTGAGCTTATGATCACGGCTAGACTGTTAACTATTAACAGATGTGAGACATGAAGATTGTGCAATTCACTATAATGAAAGCTTGTTTCATGAGTCTGGCTTTGTGCTACTCTTACCGGGCTGTTTACTTTTCTGGTGTTACAGTGGCCCTGAATATTTAACCAGCAAAAACCGTTGAGCAGTAAAAAGTACTGTTGGAAAGAGGCATATCTGGAAATGGACAGCATCTTGTCCCCAGTGTACTTTGAGAAGATCACACGTTTAATCAATGTTGCTTCGGAAAACATTGTGTTGCTTTTGACCAATATCACTCTGGTTTCATTTGCATGACAGTCGTGAATTCCTTAGCATGTTCAAATGTTATATATTAAAAATAAATAAATAAATCTTAATATGCCTCTCCTATCTAAAGGTCACTGAATACCCTAATATATGAAAGTGCAAAAACCTCCTAGGGGTACTACAGCAAATCTGGGGGTTATATGTAGAGAGGAAATAGATTACATCTCTCTTATCAGTTCTTCTGTTTGCTCCTATTTTGTTGCAGCTGTGGTAATGCAGCAAATATGGCCACTGCTACTCTATTGAAACAGGATCTTTATAAATTCCAGTTGTCAACATGAAATCAATTCTGCTATGGGCAAAAAAGTATTTCATCATTCCAATATTTGCACTCAGCTAAACCATATCCACAGGCTGTATGTGTCTTCATTTATTTATTTATTTGGAACTGGGAGTGCAACACATTCTCAGCCCAGCACTATGGATCTGTAGCAAAATTGCATAAAGGTTGTGCACTGAATTTTTCTAAGTAAATGGTCCTTTGATTTCAATGAGGGAACAAAGCCCCTAACTGATGTACTGTGGATTCAATACGAGTCGTGCTTCCTAGTCAAAGACCAAATGATATATCATTAATTAAAAAAGAAAAATGGAAAGATACATGATGATTACATATCTTGGCATTCCATAATGATTTTTTTCTGTGTTATACACCTATGGTAAATAAGCCAGGCATTCGATAGCAATAGGATTTAAAAAAAAAAAAAAAGCCTTCAGTTTGCAATTTCTTTTTCTATAGTCTTTCTTCTTCCAGTGAAAGTGTCTATAAAATTTTTAAAGGAAAGTAGGTTGCTAAAATGTACTTAATTTGCCATGATAGATTGAGTCCATGCTTCAGTGACTGTAATTGAATCTGTGACCTATTTCTTTAGTAAAGTAGAAATAGTCTCTTGGGTTTTTGTCACTACCATCTTTTAATGAAATTCAAAGAGACTGTCAAAATGTCTACACTTTTTCCACTAGTTGTTAATGTTATTACTTTACAATTTGTTACTTTTTAATTAATCTTAATAAATGTGTACACAGTCTACCTGGCAGTTGGAAATAGTAGATATCAATTCATCACTGTCACTCTGTAAAGCAAAATTAACAGGACAGAAAGGGCATAATAGCAATAGAATATCTAGACATATATTGGTTCTACTTAAACATACTTTATATCTCTAATGTACAGGAGCTGTATATTACAGCAGCCCCACTCCCACAGCTGAAGTTAAAGGATCTGTCAGCATTTTCATCATAATCCCAGACTATTTCCAAGACATTGCAACTCAGCTTTAAAGTCAGACATAAGATTGAATTTGGCAGGGAGATTCCCATGCCAGGAACAGCCCAAACTGATGCCCACTTCTTTTACCAGCAATAAAGATATTCTCACTCCATTTTAACTATTTAAAATAGCACACAATAGGGGTGTGACCTAAGGTTTGGGCAGTGCCCTGACTGGAAAATCCTTACTTCTTCCACTCAACACTTCCAATGAAAACGTAATGGATGAGTGAGACATAAAGGAAAAGCTTTTATCTAGTCCCCAGTCCAGAGAGAAGGAGAAGCAGAGCAAACCTTTCCTGCCTCACAGTTCAGACATGGCCTTACTATCATAATAGGTGCTTTTTTATCTTCAATGTTGATGTTCCAGGAAAAGCTACTCTGGGACTTCTCCCCTCATCAAGGACATTGATGTCATTAGCTTGGTAGTAATATGAACCCTGGAATCACCTTACACACAATCAGGTACAATGTTCACCTACAGTTGTTTTCAAGCCTGTAACATACCACTAGCCCAAGACTAACATTCCCAAAATACTGTCTTCAGCGGGACACCATAAAGCAGTTTCTGTGGCTGGAGATAATTCCCCCATAGTATAATGATAAATAAGGTATCATCCATATAAGACTGAGATCCTCAAACAGCTAAAAATGCAGCCCAGATTGCTTTCACCACTGAGACTGCACGCAGAGTGCCCAAGGTCTATTGCTGTCAGCACAAGGCTTCTGCCCACCTGCCCACCCCTATCTCCTGTTGCAGTCAGGCAGCAGAGGTTTTCACTGCATCAAGCTCACAGGGAGAGAATGCCACATGAACCAGTTATTTATAATTCAGGGATGATCTTCCTACCCCTTCAGCCTCGGCACAAAGTAACATGAGTCATACGTACCTGAAAACCTATCGATTGATTTTACTTTAAATGAGATTGTAGAGAGCAGAAAACAAAGAGCAAACAAAATAAACGCAGATATTTTAAAAACCTTACTTTGACACTAAATCACATTCTCCATCTTTTGCCTGCCTTCATCCTACAGCTCTTCACATCACTACTCACAATGAAGAGTAAAGTCAGAAAGTAGAGGGCTTGGCTCAGGATGGCAGCCATTGTGCTTTTTTAGGGCCCAATAAAAAAAAAAAAAAAAAAAGGGAGATAAAAAGGCACCAAGCTGAACTTCCATGTTTTTGAGCCTTGTAGGTGCTGTATGATTGGCTGGTGGTAATTCCAAGCACAGCACAGAGCACAGCATATTTCTGCTGGCAGTCTGGGGTTGGATGTACAGGTCTGACTGCAGAGGGCTGGCAAGACACCACGGGGAAGCTTACGCAATATTACCCTGTGATCTGGTAGATCTGTTGCATAAATAAGTAAAAGACCTTGTCTGCATTAAGATGGAAATTTTAGTGAAAATTAAAACAAAGAAAACCCTTTCTTCTTCATAGTAGTAATTTCAAAAGTGTAGAGAGGGAACTACTATTTGGAAAGTGAAGTGTTTTTTAGTTAAAAGTGTTGTGTATTTATACACATACACATTTTAACAGCCTCATAACTAGAGTGCATTTTCCCTAAGAAAACATCGTTGGTAAAAATATCCAGCATACAGAATCACTAACATGACGGACTATAATGGCTTGAAAGCAGTCATTATGCTCTATTAGGATGCACAAACAAAAAGATTCCTTAAGTCCTTGGTATGCTACAAAGATATCATACTCTAGAAGAGGAAAATCTGCATTTTAATTGCTAAGAAGTTGACTCAGTTTTACCCAATTTATTGTGTATTATCTTCTAAACATAGTAAAGGTTTAAATAGTAAAGAAAGGCTATAGAAAATTAAATAAAACAATCTACTTGCCAAATTTTAGACTAAAGATATTAACTAAAGATATCAGGAGCTACACAGACAGAAATTTTCTAAGGGTTACAACCTAACCTGTACTTTTGTGAGCAGTTTTCTATCCACAAATAACAGTGGGTAAAAAGGCAGACTTTGTGCCTTATTACTTGATGGTTAGATGCACTCAGATTCAGAAATTTTCTTTCGTATTTGCACTTGCCATCAGGCCTGCAATTTTCTGAGTACATCAAACTCTCATGTTCTCTAGAAAATAAGGTTGTATAGGGAAAGAGTGACTGGCATATTGATACCAAGTGCTGCTGCGGAGGCTGAGTCAACTGAGACCTAACACCTGATGTTTTGAGCCAACTAGAGCTGTTTGCTCGTTATTCTTTTAAGCCAACTTCAGAAACTTCTGCACAGTGTGACAAAGAGCCTGAGCACACAGCCTATACAAACATACCTTGCACTCTCTAACGCAAGCACAGTTGAAGAATTAGTGAGTAAATTCATTGAATATCTACCCCCATCAACTCCAACAAAGAATGAAAAAATGGTGGAGCTGAATAAAGACAGTCCTGCAGATTTCCAAAAAAATGTTTTTGGAGCTCAGAAAAAACCTTCTTCAGACTCTCTGGCTCTTTCTCCAATGTAATCTTTCTGTTCTGTAAGGTTAGATTCATGCCATGATTCAGAAGACCACTTACACATTTAAAGCTTGCAAAATATATCTTGAAAGACAGAAAAACACTAGATATATTACATATATATATTTACTCATAAGAATAACAAAGCTCTGGTCCAAATACAGACTTTTATTGACTGCTTAGACTTCAAAGACTTTTTGCATACAATTTTTGAAAAGACTAATGTCTCATTATGTGATGGGGAAATTCTATTAAGAGATAGAAAGCGTGGTTACATTGAAGTTATTCATTTCAAAGAGATTATTTGTTAGTGGGATTTTATTTTAAAAAAAAAGTTGCTACTGAAGTAGAACTAAATTTCCTTATGAGTATTCTTTTCTTTCTTTTAGAAAGTTGCTAAGCTCATGCTCAAGAGACAAGACTGGACATACTACAACTCAAAGTGTGCCAGCCCCTACAGGACACAAGTGACTCAGGTCGCCTGCTTCACAGTCTACACTGAGAGGTGGATCACACTGTTAGTTTCAGTCAAAAAAAAATCACAAGATTTCAGCAGGTGAAATCCTTCGAAGTAAATAAAACACAAGATGCTTTAGCCATGCAGAGATAATAGAATTTAAAACTTGGTCAAGATTGTTTATATTACCCACGTAGATCTGAAGAACAATTGTTCTTTTTGTTGTTGTTGTTTTTCCCTGTTATCAATATATTAAACAGATAAGGTTAGATATTTGAAGGAATGTTTAAGACTTGATTTTCCTGGCATATTACAATATTTCAGTTCACTGTTACTAATCTAACAGAAATGGATCAACTATTTGAAAAATAAACCTAGAAGGGAAGGATAAAGTCAGACTAAAATGATGGCAGAAGTCTCAAGCTTACAAGGAAGATTACAACATTATTAAATTTAATCCTTATCTTCATCATTTTATCTAGTTTTCAATCCCACAAGACTTTGAATATATGCAAATTAAGTCTCCAAAAAAGAAAGGAATAAATACTCAAATAAACATAGAGATGTATATAATTCAAAAAAAAAAAAAAAAAAACAATAAAATTTCTTCATCTCTCCTAGAATCATTATGTAGCTGGCTAGAAGAAAATGCAAAAAAGGGAGAATGGAAGGGCCATAACAAGTGAAGGGGGTTGGGGAGACATTTCTTGAATTATGAAAATCCAAATGCACGTTATTATGGATCTAAACAGCTTTTGCTAGCCTTTGAAAAGATACTGAGGTAATTCAGGAAATAGAGATGAATAAGAGCAAGAAATGGAATTGTCTACAGAACACAAATGCCATAGCTACAATTTTCAGACAGAGTGGACAAAAGGGAGAAATGAGTTCTTAAAAATAACATTGCTGAATTACAGCTCTGCATAGACATTAGCATTTTGATATAAGATGAATCAGTGATTAGCTCTGGATATCACACTGTGCTATAGAGTCCCCTAAAGAACATCCATAGCCCTTTCAGAAGGGCCCAATATATATTCTGTATTACTGACAAAAGTGAGAGTGGAAAACTTGTCAGGACCTCAAAGAATGCTTGTTAGTAGTCAGTGCAGTTTCAGGGCAGAGGGTGTTTAAATAGACAGAAATCACTTATTCCAAATATACTTGTAGTACACTTAACAAATGCCTTTGGCTGGAAATTGCAGCTTACATTACTGTGGAAGAACAGAAATAGGTATAATTTATGGGAAAATCCCCAAATTAAAACCCCCTTGAATTCAATCTTCTGAAAGTGCAAGCAAGTAACAGATAAAATTGATAATCATGCTGCATTACATACTGATTTTCAGACTTCACAAGTGAAGAATGTAAAAATCAGTGAATGCATTTAAATTCTAGAAAACCTTTCATTTAAACTTCTTTTATTCCTTTTAAAGACTTTGAAAGTCAAACTAGGTTCTGTAGTGCAAGAATTTCAACAGGAGGGTGAAATATTCTCATCTCCTGAAGTGGATAAGAAACCATTTGGCAGATAGTCAAAAGTTTGGGAAAAGCTATACAAAGCATGACAAGATGAATAGAAAAGATGCCTCGAAGTACTGAAATGGAACAACAGGAGTTGGGAAAGGTCACTTGCAACAGTAATACTACCGAACATTTTAATCCCAGCCTGGTTCCCTGTTGCTCTGAGCCTCATTTCACTTAGTAATTTATACAAGTGCAAGATGGACACAAATCATTATTCAAATCAAATAATAATTCATACCCACTTACTGTGCTACTATAATGGCTATGAAATGCAAGGTACATCCCTGCAAGGTATATGCATACCTTATCCAGCTCACTGAATTTTATAGCAACAAACCTGTGGGTCAGCAGGAATGCAACTCTGTAAAAATATTTCCAATTAAACCGCAGTTTACACAGAAATTGACATTTGCAATGGAAGATAAATGGCATTTCAGCCATTAGAAATATTAGTTCTGGAAGTATATAGATGCTTCTAGTCCTAAAAAAACCCACACAAATACCATCACTAGCATTCTATAACAGGAAATTGGAAAGTAAAACCAAATAGAAACTTATCTCATAAAAATCCTATTTAAAACAGTGACTTAGGTGTGATGTCAAAGCCTTAGGCTGTAAAATTCAAGAAGTGACTGATTTTTAAAGACATTTCAGATCATTCAGATTCTTAGAAATGTGATTAGGGACTTCTGTAGTGGTCATCTAGAGATCAGGACAGGTAATTTCCGTGGAAAAAAACCTCAAGAGGCAACACTGGAGAGATTTTGTATGGACAGATGCTGCATGCATAAACTCTTTCTAAGTCTTAGACAGCTAACCGAACAATTTTGGATTTCATCTGAAATAAATTCATCTGTGTTATTCAAAATACAGGTAGAATAACAGCACAATAAATAAATGCAAGTCATGCTTTCGCTTTATATTAAATTTAAAAATAAGCTCTACTACTCAGAAAATGCAGCAAAAAAAAATATTCCATGCTCATTTAGAACACAAAACAATAACTAAAAATAATTCTACTAATTTTAAAGCCACTTAAATTGTTTTAATTTCCATTCATGATTAAAAAAACCTCACTGGAGTGCTCATGACTTCCCCCCCACCACCCACACCAGTCTAACAGAAATAAAGATAGGAGGCTGTTCTTCACGGAGCTTGTTCATCCATCAAAATTTCTGTTATTTTCAGAAGAAAAGAGAAGTTAGCCACATGAAGAGGACATCAACTTTGTTAAGGAATGGGACAAATGGGTATTTGCATTCTTTTCTCCATCACTGTACTGTGAGGATTTACTTAAAGCACAAACATCATACTGATGTATGTGCATAACATTATTTTTTCATCAACAGAAACAGAATACTTTTAACATCAGATATAATGTTGACTGTCAGGAGTAGAAGTCCCCTAAGATTTGGCATACGTACTGCATTATTTCATCCACATACCTCCATTAAATAAGTGGTAGTCCCAAAAGCTGACTCAACACTTGATTCTGCCATTTAAGTTTCTTGCTTTTATTACTTAACAATGCCTTTGGTGCACACCGAAAAACTACTTGCAGTTCATTGGTATGGATTTTATAAGGTTTGAAATCTTCAGCATTTCCAGCAAGTCTGACAACACCAGTAAATGGAGAACAGGACTCTCATTTGAGAGTATGCTTTCTTAAGTTATTCAAGACTCTTTGCATAGAATGAATCTGCAGCTAAAATGAAAAATGTAGTACAGCGCAGTGATGTTCTGAAGCATTTTTGTTCTATATCTTATCTTAGTGTGTACAAAAAAACACTCGTCCAGTGTAGATAAATGGAAATCAATGCTTATGGAGAGACAGCAACCCAAACTGTACATATATGATGACCATTAATGCTCAGAAACAGTATTATGACATTATACCAAACAGAACAGCAGAAAATTCATCTTAACAGTCGAGAACAGTTAAAAAGAAAACACGTTACTTATAATTAGGAAATGGATAGGAAACCACACAGAAAACAGCATTATGAGACCTGTTGTGTAATTAGAGATTCTCCCACTTAAAATGTGTAAAATTAAAAAAAAAAAAGGGAAAAAAAGAAAAAAAAACCAAACAAACATATTTAGAAGTACTACAGAGAAAGGCAATGTGAATAACTGAAAGCGTTTGTATACGTATGGATAAAGTCTATATAATTGTTTAACAAGGAAAGATGACCAGAAAACTACTGTTCTTCTCTCACTTTCTATCCAACAACCAGACAGACTTAGGAAAAAAAATAAGCATAGTTTATACTCAAAAACAGCAAAAGAAGGTATTTCTTCACACTGTCCACAGTTCAGCTATGGAAGCCTTTACAATGTTATGCCATAGGGAATAGAAGTCTACTTAGGCTCAATAAACTGTTGGAATATTTAAGTAAGAAAAATCCATTCACATCTGATACAAACAGTGAGTGAGTGAAAGAGAGAGAGAGAGAGGGAGAGAGTGAGAGGTGTCATCTCTCTTCTTGAGGACTCAGGAACTCCCCAGTCCCAAGTCACTAGAAGCTGAGGAAGGGCTCTGGGAAAGAGAGCTGGGCTTCACCAGTCTTTGTACTCTCTTATTGGTTCCCATAACATCAGAGAATCCAGGCCAGGCTGCAACAGCCATGGGTCTGGTAGCATACATCTATTCTTAGGTCACCTGATGCCAAGCAACATTGGATTGATTTATATTTTGCAAATGAAAATTAGTCATGAATTGTCACATCTGTTACTTGCAACGAACAACCTGGCACCAGATAAGGGATAGATATGCTCTAAATCACATCTGTTACGTATTCAGCACAGGGATCCTTTGTTATAGCCACTAAGAATACACATTAACTATTGGTGCACCTATTTTGGTTATTTGAAACTCAAGCTCAGCCTCTCAGCAATGTTATCTCATGCTTAATGGTGTTCATCAGCTCTTTTGCTGGGTTACACAGTGCTGCAAGAAGACATGTTTTGAAAAGTGACAATTTTTTCAATAACTTTAACCGTATTTTTAGAACTTCCTCCACGTTTTGTAAAAGTTCCTCAGAATTCCTCCAATTGTTTGAATATGATCCAAGTAGCAGACAACAGCATTTACCTCCTGCAGTACCTGATCTGTTTTTCTCTGAAATGCAGCAGGTGCACTGGTCAACCCATAAGGAAATCTCGTACCTAAATAGCCCCTCATTTGATTTCCCTGTTGGAGAACTTTTTCTGCTGCTGCTCCAGGGATCCTGTTGGCAGTGCTGGAACAGTCGTGGAGAAGCCCCCCTCCCCCTACCAGCTTCATAAACAAACCTTGTAGTTTAAGAATAGGATATTGATCCATTTCTAGCAAGAAGTTGATGGCAAGTTTAATTCCCACAAACTCTCACTGAGCTATTGTTTTTAGAATACATTAAACCCATGCAGCCAGTTCTCTGAGTTCCTCCAGTAAAATTGCATTTAGGTTTTTCTCCAATTGATTTTAAGTAGTATCCTTTTACCAAGCTAACTACAGAAAAAAACTATTTTTCTGTTTTCAATCTGCCTCTGAGTCACTAACTTGCTGCGGTCCAAATTATTTTAAACTCAAAGTCAGATAGCTACTTTCTGCTCAGATGTATGAATGTATGAATTCCACTGGAAAACAGAATGAAAATAAAAAGGAAAAAAAAATGGCAGCATTTGGTCAAAATAATTTTTTTCAATTAAATTTTAAATCATTTTCACACTCACAGACATCACTAATATTATTATTTTTCTATTCTTATTTTTAAGGCAATGTCATTTAAGCAGGCCAGTGGGTACCTTTGTCCACAAGATGTGATTTGAGAAGTGGAACAATATCCTAACCGTTCCAAAAAGAGCCTGCTTGCTAAGCCCAACTCCCTAACGGTCATGGAATAAGTTTTGTAGATCCTGACTCCTTTGTTTTGTCTTAGCAAAGAGTGGCAGTGAAAAAAGCCTTTCCAGTTGATGGTGTGAGCACGCAGACTCAAACAGCAATCCCCCTCTAACTCAAGGATGATGTTTCTGACAAATAGACAATCGGCTCCAAAAATTTTATTTGATCTTGCATCTCATTTCAGGGTTCACCAAATGGTTCTTCTGTGGAACCTTCTTGAAGGCCAGCGTCTTTCTTCCAATCTCTATCTCTTTTGATACCAAAACAAAAAGATTTTTAAAAATCCCCCCTACAGTACTAAAACGTACACAGACTGATCATTAGAAGATTGACAAAAACCATAGGGTTGCTTCTTGAGGTGAAAGATTTTC
The DNA here is from genome assembly GCA_037305975.1 of Chrysolophus pictus. NCBI lineage: Eukaryota > Metazoa > Chordata > Aves > Galliformes > Phasianidae > Chrysolophus > Chrysolophus pictus. The sequence continues at coordinate 14,610,913 of CM074586.1, forward strand.
ATCCTTCACATTATTTGTGGTATGAGGGCAGTAAAGATATTTTTATTTTTTAATATTTCATGTTTTCAAATTCTTAAGCAAACACAATACTTAAAGTTTAAAAAAAAAAAAACACCTAAAAAATAAAAAAATCCCACGTTTTCCATCTGACTTAGGAAAAGTAGCCTGTTCCTTGTTCATGTTCTATATCATTTTCAAAAACAGTATGTTTCTGAGTATATATTGCAATATTCTCTTGCTACATTGGAACTTCTTCATAGTTCTGTATAGGATTTTACCTTTCCATTTTATTTTTATTTTCTTTTACAATATTACTGTAGGTATCAGAATTCTCAGTTTTGGTATACGTAGGGGGCTTGAAGGAAATTTAAACTAATTCTCCAGACAAACCCAAAGCCATTAACAAGATTTTGTTTATACAAGATCTAAATTAATGAACAACTAAAACACAATGAAAACAAACCCAAATCATCCAGTTGCTTATGAGAGTCTTATACTGCAAACAAAGCTGAAACTGAATTAAATCACTATCACTTCCCTGTGGTGAAGAGAAAGAAATAAAGCAGTTTTGACTATTTGAGTGATAATACAGTTTTCTCTGAAGTCATGATAGTCCATAAGTGCATCATGCTCATGGGCTTAGCTCTTAGAAATCAGGTCACAAGCATCTGTGAACATCCATTAGGTTTGTGCAAACAACTGTTTTTAGAGGTCAAGATAAATGTTCATGTGTGTATACGCATAAACAGTGAGCTTTTCAGCACAGTACATCCTTGGATTCTCTCCCCATATGTGGAAATTGTATGCATCAAATATAGTTATGCATCTACATGTTACCTAATGTCTGGGTTTCATTTCTCATCACCAGTTTAGAAACATCCTTAGAATAACCCTTTCGATCATTAGTTTGTGTTTCAGTAATACTTTCCCGGTTTCCTATAGAGAAAAGATTCTTTTTTTTCTTCTCGTATAAAGCAGATGCAAGCTTTGAGAATGGAGCTTAGTTTCTTACTTTCAGAATAAAAAAAAAACTTCTCTCAGGATGAGCAGGAAGAGCTAAATATTTTCTCTGCGGGAAATGATATATTTATAACAAACAGCAAGATCAGTCCACCAAGCCACAGTGCTCAGTTCAAAGCAATTAGTCAACAATGCTTCCCAAGTACTCATTTAGGTCATCAAATTATAGCTCATCTGCATTAAGTTAGACCTCATGTATATATATAAATATAGACATTCAAAATTACGTAAGCCATCATTTTAAGAAGACAATAAGACTATATTGAACAGAATTCCTCCCTTGAAATTAGGCATGGCACTTTAAAGAAACAGACCCTACATTTACTCTTGGCGAAATGCAGTAATTAGTTTTGCAATTGTCATGGAAATATTGAAGAAAACTATGCAAATTAATTAGCAAAACAAGTAGTGCTAAAAGACCAATAATCTCAATAATTTTCATTCTCCTGCACAACGGTGAACTACATCAGATTTTGTAATCAATACGGTGATATATGTAGATGTGTCAAACATAGTACGCACTGCAATTTATGATTAACGAAATACGGATAAGGGAGCAGAACCATAAACATTGACTTTGCAAACAGCCCAGCAGCAAATCCAGAAGCTAAGATTGTTTTCACCAGATAGCAGGAAAGATGTGCAGTCCTAATTAAAGAAAGATTTGTGTTAAAACTCTCCAACCAAGTCTGAACCTATGGATTCACATTCATGACTGCATTAATCCTGGCTTGATGTTCTTTTTTGATCAGAAAATCATTTTATGTATATTCTGATCTTCTGCTGCTGAAGTTTAGACTTTTCTCTTATTTACATCTGCTTGCATGTTGATAAACTACGCAGTTTGTCTCCAGTGCAATAAAGACTAATAATTTTTCTTAACCAGTAATGTCATTTAGAACAAAACCAGCTAAGAGACGTAGTAGAAATGTTAACAGAGAGTAATAGAAGGTGATTGACTATAGTTTTAAGTTTTGTTGGTGCTCTTTGTCAGAACTTGCTTAGACAGCTAGCCAAGATCTCTTTTGATATGCTAAGAGCATAAAGAAACAGAGTCTCAGAAGGTGAGAAAAATCCCCAGATCTTTGTATGATTCTGGATTAGACTCACAGGAGTACGTTTTCATTTCTTCCTCTGACTTGTTCAGAGGAAAAGGAAGTGTCTTGAACTCAGCATTAGAAAAATACAGGCAGATACATCTGTAGAAAGTCCAGTTCTTTTCAGCTGAATGCTCCTACACACAGAGCCTAAAAACTAAATGCAAAACTAAAACAATTTTCCTGGTTTAATCACCTCATCGATAATTATCAGTGCTGCAAGAGAAACTACCCACTTGCATCCTTAACACAATTTCTTTGGTAACTTTGTGCAGATTTGCACCTTCAGTGTTCGTTTGGACAGAAAACACATCTTTTCTATGATGCACAAAATGGAACAGTTTCTACCTGGATAAGACAATAAGGTAATTACATGTGACAGGATAACAATATGCCAAAGAAAAAAGAATGCCAAAAGCAAACTAGGAGTGTATTTTAAAGCAACACAGTATTAACAAATCAAAACATATTATTCAATTCACGTAACTGCCAACTATTTTATTTCCTTTACAAAGGGATGGGGGGAAGGAGGGAATAAAAAGAAAGAAAAATTAGGACAAACAATTTCTTGGAGTTAAGATATAAAGATTTATAATATCCTCTTCAATGAATAACACTGTTCTTTAAAGCTGAATACATTGATTTGATTTGAAGTCTATTAAATTGAAATAAAAATCAAACCAAGGGAGTTAAACTGAAGAATAAGGCAGTTACTGACCAAAAGGCAATGACAGAATAAAGTGATAGTTGTTTCTTCATGTTTCACTGAAAAAGTTCTGTTCAACTTCGTTGAGGTAATGTATGATATGACTTTGTTACTTACTTAATACAAAATTTCCAAAACCTAGAGTACATTAACTTATTATAAAGTTTCCTTTTTTGAGATACTGAATCAATACTCCTTGGGTTGCTCGAAACCATAGCAAAGCATATTCTGAAAATCTAAGGAATAATAAGGTATTTTTAAAGGTTCCTGCATTCTCACAGAAAAATTTTAAGAATTTCCTAATTTTCTACTGACTTAGACCTCCTGAACTACCGAGAAGCAGAATGTGCTTCTACTACAATTATAAAATAATTATGTAGATAGAATAAAATTAGTATATTTTACCAACATCAAGAATGCGCTAGATGTAATACATTGTTGACTAATAATGTTCTATACAGAATACTAGTAAAATTTGAAAATTAAAAAAAATCAACTTCAATGTGCAACTATTTTATTAACATAGTGTAACAGAAAAAAAATAGTGAAATGCTTGGGGTGCAGTCTCTTTTACATTGTTGTCATCATTGAGATGATCGCTTCCCTGTACCACTAGCTGAAAGAAAAATATTCAGTGTTCTAAGAAAGAACTATCAGGCTGAACATTTTTAGAAGCTGCTTGGAGATGAAGCATCAGATCTAGAGCAAAAGATATAGTGATAGCTAATGTGAATTGTAAAATTAGGTTTTGCAATGACTCTGTGATTTATCGCCTGGAACCATATTTTGTCACAAAGATTTCAGTACCAGGATATGTATCTCAGAATTATACTCATATTTTAAAAGTTTTTATCTGTTATGAATAGGACATCTGTCTATTTAAAAAGTTAAAAATGGGCTCAAAATGCTATGAAGTCAATGACTAATTTATCACATTAAACTAATCTAATGCATTAAACCAAACTAAATGCAAATGAGACCTAATGCTCAAGTAATCCTTTTTCATTAGAAAAGCTACCATGATTGTGATACTTAACAGTTGTATGTCGCTTTCAATCTTCAAAAACTCTGTATGAACATCAATTATAAATGAACATTAATAATACACCTCTGTCTAAAGTATTTAAGTATTTATTAACTCTACTTCACACATGTGGAAACAAAGACAACCTCAAGTTTCAAACTTCAAATATTTAAATTTAGGTATCAAAACATCTATTTCTTCTATAATATATTCAAAAGTCCTGAGAACCAAAAATCTGACTTGAAATTAAAAGGCTTAGGAGGTCTCTGCTTGTCTGAAAATCTGGTTATTTGTTTAAGAATCCTGGATCACAGCTTAGCTTAAGGACTGCAGCCCAGAGCCACACAACACAGGACAAGTATCAATTTGTGGCTGAATTAATACAGAACACTGTTCAAGGGACAGGATTCAACTCACTTAGTTTTAGCCCTCTAGACGTTTAAGTATCTACTTTAACTATATAAGACTCAACTACAGTCAACAGAAACTAAGGGATGTTTTCAAAGTTTAGGTCATTCTGTCCTAAGGGCAGCATCTGATCTACTAGGATAGAGGAAAAATATACAGATCAGTGTGGCTGTCTATGAAGTACACAAGACAAATGCAACCCAAAGAGCACAAGTCATCTACAACCTCCTCTGCACACAGTATTACCTCAAAATTAGCAAGGACTGCTATATTCTGAGAGATCAGATAGCCATCATAACCAAACAAATCTGAAAATAGCCAAAACAGTTCCTTTGTGAAACTATTTATTTTAATCACTTACTTTTAATAGAAATAATTATTATGCAAAAGATGCCTCATAATTAAACTTTTCAAAGATGCTCAACATGATAATGACAGAAGAATCTCTTAAATGTAAAATCCAGTGTCCATGTAGAAACAGATGACATGCTTAGATGTGGATTTGTCCACATAAAGTGTTCTTCCAATCAAGCATGTAAGTTTTATAATCTATATGTATATTATTAAAACTACTACGAAAAAGGTTGGTTCCTTATGCATAATCAGTTTCCACTGAATTTAAATTACTTGCAGTAAAGTACTGATGCAGATAAAATGCTTTAAATGTACAGAATATTAAGCAAATGTTTATATTAAAAAAACTTCTTTCAGATGAAAATGTGCTCAGTGAAGCACAACCCCCATAGTGCTTTGCAGAATATTAATGCTCAGTAGATCACAAGATGACAACAACCATTCCTATGTAAAAGCTAGAGGTGGGATAAAAGGTAGTATTCACATGACAAGCCTCAACAAAAGAAATGTGCAAACACACAGGGTGTGATCCTATTGAGATGTAAATGAGGTTAGAAATATATGGAATCAAACCTGCTTAAAGTCAGGAGTGTCTTGTAAAACAGGGACAACAGCATGTTTAGCATGAGCAGCTTCAGCTGACTGGTATGCCCACAAGAATTTGTATAAAGACTACCTAATTCTTTGAGAAGCAATATGTGAATAGAAATCATATTCTCGTGGAATTATAATGCAACTCGTATTAGAGAAGCATGCCAACCACAATACCTTAAAAAATATATATTTTTTGGAGCCTGCAGAATGAATCTCAGATTGGAACCAAAATGTCATGTGCAGGCTGAGAACTGGTTGGCACTGAGAAAGCCAAAAACAAAAAATGAGGGAGCGAAGACCACAAATTACAAGTGAATCTGTAGGGAACACTAGAACACAGACAGAAATGGAATGTGAGAGAGAAAAGAGGTAATTATTGCTTTGAATTTAAAATGTAAGTTAATACACTACTTAGGAGCACAGGTATCACGCCAAATTATAGTTAAGTTACTAAATACAAGATCTTCCTCATCCTTACGTTCTCACTACTGTCCTCATCCTCACTGCAGTTGGAGCTAGATGATCTTTAAGGTCCCTTCCAATCCAAGCCATTCCCATGGTTCTTACCTGACTGGACAGAGAAAGCCACTGCAGACTCCTCCATCAGCTGTTTCACCCTATCATTATCAACTTAGAGCAAGGGGCAGACAATTGGAGAAATCATAGCTCTGCCACCAAGGTAGTTGGACAGTTATAATAATCTATTACTACCAACAGGTAGCAAAAGAGAAGACATATACAGTGTCAATAATCTGTTGAAGCAAATGAAAGTGGTAAAGGTATTATCTTTACATTTCAGTTCTACTGGACTAGAAAAGGTTTAAGTAATAGTTTTTTACTGTGTTAAATTTGCAGTGTTTAAGAGACTAGCAGATGTTTGGAAATAGAAATAGAAAATTTAATTACACTAGCAAAATTGCATATTTATTTACATTGACTGCATTTGACAGCTTTGCCAGTAACAGTCGGTCTACCTGGTAAATATGTCCCAATAACAACCATAACAGTTCATACTGAATCAGATTTTAGTCAACTGTTTATATAACCCCTATCTACCTTGATGCAAATGAGTTCGGGATGAGCTCCTCTAGCTCCACCACCAAATAGATGGAGCCTCCACTATTCCTTTCAGACTAAAATTTAGAACTACTGTGTTATGTAAATGTTATTGCTCAAAGCAAAAGACTGGTGTTGTCCTAGTAATTAACTGTCTGGTTAATTAGACCTCTATCCATTTGCTCAGCAACCTGCATTCTTGTATTCTGTTACAAAAGTAAACTAAGATTTACATTACCTGTGCAGAACTGCTAAGAGATAGGCAATAACAAAAAAAAATTAAGGTATTATTCTGGAGATCTATTAAAAAAGAAAATGCAGCTTTTCTCTAAGAAGTGAAAATCCAATAAAAATGTGAATTCTGTCATATGGAGTGATGGATTTGGAGCACTCAAGAAGGACGAATGAATCATGCTGAGCTGTTAATATCCCTGCCAGTTCTATGGCTTTCCACAAGCATGTGAAACTGTCTTTGTTTGCTTTCCTAACAACCATCTCTTGAAAAATCCTCTGAGAACATAGGAAACATTCTGTAGTGGGATAATTGTTTCAACAGCTTGGATACCGATTTCTTTTTGTATGAGTAATGGAGGACTAAGATTATTGCTATGGAATGTAATGCTCTTGACATCAGTGGGAACCCTAACTATAATATATAAAGCTGCTTAAAAAATTCTATTCCTGTGAGAGGAGAATGTGGTCTTCCTCGGTTAATTTTTACATTTGTTTTGATGTTGTTCTGAATTTCTAATATATACATATTTAATGATAGTAATAACGCCTGTATTTATTAGACAAGGGTAGTAAAAACTATGAAAGAATTATTAAACCTTATCAAAAATTAGAGACACTTCAAAGACACATTGAAGTACTAAGATTGTGTGCACACTACTGTCTTTAAAATAAAGATACATATTTAGGACTTCACAAAGTACTTCACTTCACACCTTTCAATCTACTCACATTTCACTGCAGAAAAACAAAAATATTTATAAAGTGCTTATGAGTTATGAGATTGTTGTCTAGCTCAAAATTCATCTTCGAAGAGTTGGAAACTTAGGAAAGCAAATTAATGGATAGAATTAGAAAGGGTTTTTTTTTGTTTGTTTCTTGTTGCTATTGACACATATACACAGTTCTAAAAAGTAAACAAAAACCATTGCTTTTAATCTGTCTCATGGGGAACTGCTCTGAAATAAAACCCACACATGACTAAATAATTTGGAATAGGGGTACGAAACACGAGGAGTAAAAAGATGTTTTTCAGTACCTTCAATAAAAAAGAGGTACTTCACAAAGACATATGAGATATATGGAATAATAAATATTAAAAAAACCTGTGGAACTCTTGGTCAAAGTACTGAAAAACAATGTCTTTTGCAAGATATCCCAAAATCTTTATATATAAATTCAAAGTCGGAATTTTGGAGAAGTACTGTTAGGATTTCCTAAGCAAGTCCATAAAAATATGAGTATATGATAATCACATAATCTGAGGAGAAAACAGGAAAAAGCATCATCCCTTAAAATATGTATTATTTTTATATCACACTGCAGTGAGGTATTTTGGTTGTTTTAACCAAATTCCATACAGCAGCTTTGAATAACCACAATGTAGATAAAGAAAGATCAGAAAAAAAATAAAGAACAGTTTCAGTTCGAGGAGGTAATAAATAAATAAATCAATACATGGCGAAGAATATGACTTTAGGAGTTAATTATTTAGAAACAACTCAAGCTGCCACGTAGATCCTATTAATAGTTTGTAAAAATAATACCACTCACTGAAGAATGTAGCAGATGGTGGCAAGACACTGAAAGGAAAAGCATTCTTGTTCCATGTGCTTCTAATGTTATCAGATCACCCACATGCTTAGGCATTCTGGACTGAAGGTATTGGTTAAAAAATTAAAAGAGATCTGATACCATGTCAGGACACAAATCTTAATGCCAAAAGTGGCATATATTTATTTCCTGTTAGTGCCAGATGCATTATATGTGCTTCAGCTAAGGAACAGCACGCTCAGGAAATTACATGATGGTCTATCAAAGTTTGCATGCTGATAACAGAAAGAATATTTCTCAGAAATGCATAGATGCCTTATTTTGTAAACGTAAATTTTTTATTATTAATGTGCATACGGGACCATAGATAGCCACTAATGGATATGAAATGATAAATTTGTTCTCATTCTCTTTGTTGAGCATTCTGTCCTCTAGCAAATTTATCACTGCACTGGGAGCTTGGCTTCTGTCAGGATCTCTAAGGTGCTTTCTCTATGCGGTTTAAATTCCAAGAGAGTGGCTGTATTTTGAGATGTCACTCTTTTGATTGAGGAAAATGTTGCTAGCTCACAGAGACAATTCCTTCCACACTGCATCTCAGGTAGAAAGATCTGTTCTGCACTCTACATAAGATCAGGATAATCCTTATTCAGCTTTTCAGACACAATAATTTGATATTAGTTTGGTAAGTCTTGCTCCTCGACTATTACCTTTAAACTTGGTGGCTTGTCAGACATCCATTGATTTTAACAGAGAAAGTGCCTCAGTCTGAAGAAGATGGGCGAGGTAGCGTGCTTCACAAGAAATGAACGTGCCTAACCTGGATACCTTGCTCCTACACTTAGTAAAAGACCAGCCACGACAGCACAGTCTCACCACAGCAAATCTATCCTGAGGGAAATATATGTTATGTGGGGCTGTGTGTAGACTTGCTCCAAGGAGGCTCCCACAGCAACACGCAATATCAGTTCAACTGCAGAGCTGAATCCATGTATGACATGTTACAGCACACATCTCTCTGCACCCATGATGAGAGGCAGCAACCAAAGGATAACTAATACTCAAAACTTTTTCCACTCCTTTTCCATCACTGTTTCCCATTACCAGGGACTGTAGAGTTCCTAATTGGTGCTTTCAATTCATTGTAATTAATTGTAGCTAGATTTCTTTTCATCTCTCGAAATACATAATATCACAATGGACTCAAACAGAACACTGTAAAGGCAATCTATATTACTACTAAATAATCATATTCACTGGTTTTTATCTTAGCTTCACATGCCTTTCATCTGCTTTACAAACATTAAAACTCATTTAATATGATTTTAAAAATGAATAAGGCACTATAAAAAGAGCATATTAATGGCTGTTCATATAACTTCTAATAATTTTAGTCAGGTTTATTATTTGGTGTACGGTAAATCAAATTAAGTACAAATATTAGTACCGACAATGTGCATATAATTAGTTTTTAATCTTTATTGCTTGAACATGTATTCATTGTAAATGAGTAGGCAGACTTCTGAGCCATATCTGGGCATATAAATAGCATATTTAGATGTATACTTCTATAATTTTCACATATATTGCTCACACACAATCCCTTGATGTCTTTCTTCTCATGTTTAGTAGCTAAGCATACAAAATGCTCAAAGAAATGCTGAAAGAAAATTCCTAACTGTTTTCAGTTTGCAAATTTAGATGATTACATTTTCTGGTTTCTTATGATTTCCCCATCAGGAAATAGATGAAAGGTAGCAAAATTTCACCCGGTAAATATTCTTTTTGATCTTTTTATTTTTAACCTATTTGTCCCCATTAATCACGTGTATAAGTCCAGTCCTACAGAAATTCACACTTACGCCCTGCAGGTGCCTTACTTCAGTTTACATTCATGCAGAATGTCTTGTAGGTTGAATCTAATGCTTAATTTCAGGTTCTCTTGGAATGAATACACAAGTATGCAAACTATAATCCAAATCTCAAGTCCATCATTTGCTTAGTCCTCTTAGTACTGTTAATCCACAGCCTCTAAGAAGGAGCAAGATTTGATCAAACTGTGTTCATCTGAAAGTTCAAGAAATCCCTTTTCATTTGAGGATGTGCCTTAAAGATGTTATATAGAGCCCCTTGTTCCAGCACATTCTTTCATGAAATAACTAAGGGCTAGTTTCTTAATGAAATGAAATTGCTAACAGTTAACATTCCATAGAAATAAGTATATATTTTGCAATTATGTTGCTTAGTATATATTATGACATACTTGTTTTTTTGAACTATTTTGACTTGTCAAAAAGAACAGATGGATAAAGTAGATTGCTAATTCCATACCATCATCTATGTTGACTTAAAATATAAAAAGATACAGTTTGTTCTAAATCTGTAAATCTATATATCTATATATCTATATCACTAGTTTGAAATTGCACAAACCTACTTATGTCACATAATAGCACAAAAAATTCAGCTTCTGTATTCTGGGAAGGGTGAAAATAAATGCACCAATGGAAAATGCAGTAGAAGTACACCAAGTATCACAAAGAAAAGGATTCTCGAGATATTGTAATGTGATAAAAGAGAAGAATAATACGAGTATAGGAAAATGACCAAAAAATTATGACTTCACATTGAAAGTTATGATTTTGTTATGAAATGCTAATTTTGGAAGATTATGATCTGTCCTCTAAGAGAGAAAGCTGACATACGATTTCCGGAAAAAAAAGATGAGCTGTTGTTGGTCTCAGAAGAGAAGGAAATCTTACACAGATTTAGTGCATCTTTTACGTGCCGTACTACAGAAGAAGACAAACTCTTGCAGACCTACCAGAGACGCAGTTTTAATCAAGCTAGAATCTTTTTTTGCACAGTATGTCTTTGAGACATAGAAGAACAGTGCAAAAAGCATAATAATTTGCTATAAAATTCACACATGAAAAATAACCCGAATTCTTCTCCAGTAAAGGAACTTGACTTATCCAGGAAAAACAATAGGAATGATGTTTGGACAAGGCAGGTAAAATACAATGAAATTATATAGGTGAATTTTGACAATTTCAGTCTTGAATTATAATACTGGTACAAATCTCTCAACATCTTGGTATGGAAAAGGAACAGATACATGAACAAAAGCCTGGTGAAGAATATAGAACACAGCCATACTGCATCTTTCAGAAAGAAGATCAGTGCATAGCTCTGTTAACAATTCAATAGGCTTTTCTGCCTTATTTAAATGGAAGTTAAATACTAATTCTCTTGGGTGCCTTTGAAAACCTCTACCATAATTTTTTAGACTTATATTTTGGCAAGTGATTTTTTGTTGTTGTTTTTTGTTTTTTTAACCAAAGAAGGGTTAAATGAAATCCCATCAGCCAATGGCCTAAGGAAATCTAATTCAAACTTTTTTTTTCCCTTTGGTTGAAAATCAGATTTGAATGCTCTGATTCCTTCTGCACCTTCAAGATTTATTCATGAGTCACAGCTGAATGCACTGTATGTTGTATTTATATGAACAAACACACACACAAAAAGAATCATTTCCATTATCTAGATAAATATATGTTTGTCAGCATCAGAAAGTATATCAATCCTGTGAGTTATAAGTATTCAGTTACTCTTTTAAAAACATCATTCAGGCATTGTGAGAGATACAACTACAGCATAAGCAATGACCTTTAAGTATATCTTCTTTCCCATTATCTCAATACTGTGAAATAGCGATACTGAAATCTTTGTAATATCTGCACAAAAGCTATTTATTTTAAAATCATTTCACACAGCAAACCAACCATAATTTTATTAACAATAGCAAGAAGTTGATATGGTATTCAAAGGAACACTAACATGCTATTCACCTTAGTTGCTTTTACAAAGAATCTCTCAGTTCATTTGTATTTCAGCAAAAGGGCACATGATAATTTTAATTCTTTAGTAAAGTTTTTCAATTAAATTTCTAAAATCTTATCAGGTGTAGAGCATCTTCAGGGAACAAAACTTTCATAATAACAATACCATGGAAGCTTGTAATCTTTAAAATGACTCATTCGCTATGATTAATTTACTCTTTATTTTTATCCGTATATCTAAAGGGCAAATGTCACTTCTAGAATTATTTCAGACTAAAAAATTATACAGTTTTACTTTAGATATAGATCACATCATTTATGAGTAACTGTCATGACTTACGCATTGCATTTTTTCTATCAATGTTGAGTTTCTTCCAGTTTCAGAAATATCTCTTGAAGAAATATTGCTAATATTCTGTGAAAGACACCACACAGCTAAGCCAAATTAAAGCTTTTCAATTAACAGAGGCTAAATCATACTATGAGTACAGCAGAAGTAACACTGAATGGCTTATGCGTGTTTCAGCAAAGTTGTTATACGTAGGATATGTCACTGTCTGCATGAGCAACTTTTCAGAGCACTACAGGTGGAAATTATTTTGTGTAGGCTGTGGTAAAACAAGCTCTACCGAAGCAATGCAAATTGCTAAAACCCACTCTGTAGCCATGTTTGTTTCAAAATGGAGCACACAACTTTCAACAGCAATCTCACAAACACATGCTGACATCAAAATTAAGGCATGCTTGAAAATTGTTTCCTTCAGTAACAGGAAGAAGCGCAGAAACAGAAAGAGGGCATACAGCAACATGCAGATGTTTGCATCTTGCAGGAACATGAAGTCCTGTGGACTCTGCATGCCCAAGAAAATGAAAAAGCAAGAGTGCTTAGCAGTATGGGAAAAGAGCAAGCACAACAAATCAAGCTGTATTTCAGGAAAGTGCTAAAGACAGTAACCCATCTATATTTTAAGCATGTCTTTATTTGCTTGCACCTGCATTAAAATGCTCAATATGATTAAAATTATGTTTGGCAAAATTCCATTCAATGACTACTCCAAGGACAAGGGTTAGACAGCCACTTAACCATTACTCTAACTTGCTAATTTATAGGCTACTTACTAGTACTTTTAATCCACCCTACCTTAAGTCACAGCCGTTCCAAACAGCACAATACACAGCCCAGCAAAAGGATGAATGGGCAAAAATCTGATTCCTAATATGGCTCTTAATTTGATTATGAACAATATCCTAGAGCGTGAGATCACATCTGATGTTTTAAGTGTACACAAGCTGAAAGAAGTGAAGAAGAAATCAAGAGTCAAGCTGCTTCCCACCCTCCCCCCTGCCAACTTCAACATTCAAGAATAGTTTCTCAGCTGAAATTACCACACAAGCAAATAAAAGTCAAGAGGGACTACTTTGAAAAATTTAGTTTGCTTATACTACTGGATTTCTTTGTCTTTCTCTTTTCTTCCCATTGTCTTGATCATCTGCCTAGAACTCTTCTTCAATTTATGATCAGAAGCAGTATCTTACTGTATTTCATTGCCATGGTATGTGTGGCCTTGACTCGTTATCAGTTCATTTCACAGCTTTGTTGTCTGAACTACTGCCAAAATAACTGGTTCATGTTTTTGTTACAAGCTTTGGAAAATTTGATAATTTGGACAGAGACATTTTTTCTTTCTACACAGTTGTTCTTCCAGATGGTTGACATTACTTTGAGCAGTCCTTTCTTCTCATTTTTGAAATGATTCAGTCTGGCAATGATTTATTTCAGACTTCTAGAGTTGACAAGCTGGATTTGTATCTTGCCTAAATTTGCCTTTTGATGTCAGTGAGGCTCTAGCAACTTGAACAGCATGATGATACTTCTTCACCGAGTACATTTTAACTCCAAGTTAAGCTGAAAAAATGTCACTTTTCAAATAATCTGTAATTGCACCACCAAGCGCAAACCTTTATTTTGTTTTTTAACTTGTAACAAATCCTGTATTAATTAGAAGATTTTACTCCATAACAGCTAATACTGTTTCTCAAACACACATGGAAGAAGAAATTCCCTGCAGTTGATTTGAAGTGCTTTGTCCAGTTTAATTTTTCCTACCTACCTATGAAAACGCATATTTTAGATAGAAGGAAAGTTTCAGTACTGCGGTTTCAGATGTACCGCAGTACACAAAACTGTATTAAATAGTACATTCGTGAGAGCTTAGGTCAGGTCACTGCTATTTCTAAATATGTCATGTACTTAAATCAGTGATGAAACAAATTCTCTTTAAATATTTCTTGCTAGATCATCTACTTAGGTTAATTTCAACAGAATTTAATATTCAAAAAAGAACTCAAAATATTATTTAGAAGAAAATATACACATCTGAAAAGAATGAATAAGCATAATTGGTGACCAAGCAGTTTCTTAGGCCATGTGAGCTTTATAAACTTCTTACGTCTTAAGACAAATTCTTGAGCAGTTAACTGAAAATGCTTTCTACTATTGTTAGCCTATAAATTATGAATCTGTTTACAATTCTGACCCAACATACTTGGAAATCAATCCTTGGGATACAGATGAAGCCCATTCACTCTCATTTTGAAACTCCTCTACTGCTGTTAGAGAAGCTAAGCAGCATGTGCGAGAACTGTCATGTGCTTCAGTGTGGATTTTCCAATGACAACCAACCAGTGAGTGGAATTTAGATCTCTGACATTTGCAGAAGTTTTCCATTGACTAACTGAGCCATGATTTCATCCAGGGCTGTGCAATTACTGTTTCAGTATAATGTTATTTCCTCTGGACTAGATAACACAATTTTGCTTCAAAAAAGAAATGCTAGCAAAACAGAAAAACCTTCTCCACAAAAACACAATAATCCTCATGATGTCCAGTACATATTATTTTCCTTTAAATTATTGCCACTAAAATCTTTTTCAAAACAAACTTGAAATTATGCTACACCTATAAGGAGTGTATGAGGATTAAAAGAAGTATAGGCTTCTTCAGTCTTTGGCTCTGATACTAACTGTAAATTGCATGCTGTTCCTTTGTCTTAATTCCTTCATATGTAAAATTTGCCCACTAGCTGCCTAAACATTTTGGAAATATAGATGCTACCTCTGTGTTCATACACCTTCATGTTTCGTAAGTGGTGGTTACTAAAAAAGTGAAAAATTCCAAGAATGGTGACTTTGAAAAAGGGACTTCAATACAGCTGGGAAATTTTCCTCAAGATTAGATATTCTGATATTTCAGGCAGTAGGAGAAAACATATTTTGCATATGCTTGCAATAGTATTTCAAAAGAAACACGTCTAAACCAGTTATTTCCTGCATCAGCACTAGGATCTGAAAGAAACTGACATATTTCTTAAATTTTAACAATTAGCAATTTACAAATCATTTAGATGTTTAAATTAACTGACTTTTGCACCTCATTCTGTTACAACTTCATGTCTGTCTCCCACAGAAACCAAATACTTAGGTACAGATCACTCAAAGAAAAAGGTACAATTTCCTCTGAAATAAGAAAGAACCTTTAACTTCTTTCCCAGCTGGCTTCTTGAATAGATACTTGAAATAACATGATACGTTGGTAAAAAGAAATGAAATTCATTAACTACGCAAATATACAGTGTCTCTGCAGGTGATATCTTCTAATTCATGAACTCTCAAGTCTATGCCTTGTTGTTATAAATGTTTTCTTATTTCTTACAAGGACTTGTACATAATAAGGGATTTAGGGATAATATCCATTTCAGGAATCATTTTCTACTGTGAAAAAACATTTTCTGCACTGCTTTGAAATCACAGTGATCTTCACTGATGCGGTTTCTAAGGTAATTACACTTCACATTAGTGTTTGTACCCACTGTACTGAGCACTATAATCAGTGTATAGTGATCATTTATCCATGCGAGATTCCTCAGAACAGATTTAGGAATGACTGCAGTTGTAGACAGGAAATCATTTACCATCATGTTCTAGAATCTGAAATACAGTATCTATCTACAAAAAACCCACATTTGTAACAGATCCTTTACCAATTACCACAGGACATTACATTTAGGGTTTCCTATTGTATGCACTGTGATAAAGTCTCACAGGCAACTTACTGATTGACTCGGCAGTTGTAAGATGACCCAAGCTGCCACTTGTTTCTTCAGAGACTCCTCATTCATGACATCACGTCATGTATCGAATTTAAAAAGGACCTTTTATTTCCTGTTCATTTGAGCAGAAACTATTCACCCTGCATTTCTTTTGCAAACTAGAGAAAGTTGAGCAGTATGCTAAAGCATGTACTGCAAAGAGCAGAGAATGGAATTCTTTCCAGTTATTAGAAAAGGAATTTAATAAAAAATAGTGTTAAACTCACTGTACCTTGTCCACTGAAAACAAACTTTGTATGAATATGAAAAGGATGATACAGTATGGAATGTGGAGTATGGAAAATGCTTGAACAATAATTACTTTGGTTTGACATTATTCTTTCCAATAGCATTGAGAATGTACCTTTTGTTAGATGACTGTAAGTGAAAAGACTCAAAAAGAAAAAAAGAAAAAGGAAGCATTCTAGGTTTGATAATATTTTAAAGTAGAATTATTCTTTCCACTACTACTGGCAAATGGAAGGTTTGGGTACTGGGCACCTCTTCAAGTATTGTGAATATTGAGAACCCCAAATTCAATGTGAGGTCTAAATTTGCTTATATTAACACCACAGCAAAGACAGCTATTCTGCATTTACAAATTAGAACTTGTAAAAAGAAGCCTTTCCCATTCTGGAAGACTGTTGAAAACTCTTCTTTCCACTTTGACTTTTGAAGGAAAGAATACAAATTCGGAAAAGTACGGACTCCAGGTGAAGTAACTCAGAGGTCTCTGACATACCACAGTCGTATAGGGCCATTTTGATTCTTTCTACATTCTAACCTTGCTTTTTGAAATACTGAAAGTTAAGAGAATAGCACAATTAGGTCATACACTCACAATTTAGGGAACAGTGGGAAGACTAAGTAAAGATGAATCAACCAGCTTTTGGCATTCTTCTAGTTTACCCACTCTGACAGCAGATGTGTGTCTCTCAGAAAAAGTCACCATCAGTGAAACTAAACAAGACTCTCTGAAATGTCAACTAACTGCTGGAGACAAGCACAAATAAGGTAGCATGGGCAGACCTTGCAGTCAGACTCTGAACCCCAGATTGTAGTATGACTGCCTACCCCCCTCAAGGCAAGGGGGATGGCACAGGCTGTCTTACACTGCTCAGATCTGACCACGCTAGCAGACAGAATGAGGATTACCTATTTACTTCGGATTATATCTGTTTATAAGCAAGAACAACTCTGCATTTTCACTTTACAACTGGGGCCACAGAGTGGAACATGTCAGTGAGCCAAAAAAGGACACGTCCAAGTTTCATGCAATGGAATTTGAAAGGAGGGACAACATTTGACAATTACTAGAACATAAGAGTCCCCTTATAATTCTTCTCACTATGATCAGTGTCAGCTTCATCTCCTCCAAGTCACAGAATGGCTCTGCAGTTCCGCATGGAAGGTTGTCCCCTACACACCATCCCCTGCTCCTACGGCTACACCTATGTAGTTTTTTAGCATTTATAGACACAAGTGAGTATAATCATGCCCACACAAGCAAATATCCAAGTAAACCTCCCTCTGCTTTCTCAACCTGCAGAGGATCTTCTTTTCCCTATTACCCATTTTTTTCCATTTCAAAGTTCACATTTACTATCTCATTCAGTTTCTGGCCCTCTCTGTTAAAGTCTGCATTCAACTACCACAATTTTCAGAAATCTTTGGACACAGAGGAATTCAACAGTACATGCACAGGCTCAATTTCAGGAACATGTCCTCAGCTTCAATATAGAAGTGCCTAAACAGATTATATAACCACTAAGGAAATATGTGCACTGTAGTTTTGAAACCAAAATTTCAGGATGTATTTAACCTACATAGATTTCAGAATGCCTTAAATGTATTGAGATTGAAGTAATAACTTTAATGAGAATGCTACAGGAATCAAAAAGTAAAATTAAAATTTAGACTGTTAATACAGCAAACTTGTCCCAACATAAACTCTGCAGCAAAGCCACTAAAAATGGACTTCCATTTCTCATTCATCTTAGGAAACTGTGAATTAGCAGAGACCCTAACAGCAGGTGCAAATTGCAATACAGCTTTCATTCCATACATAGATCTCATATTATCAGTGGGACCTAGCAAACGGATTGAAGGAATTGTACAGCCATAGCTCTAACTGCTACACAGTAGCACATTTGTTAAAATTATCTGGAACATAGCAAGTGCTTGATAATAGAATCAGACTCCAGCAGAAATACAATGTGTTCTTTATTCCAAATCTCTCATTATGAGGAAAGTTGAAAAAATGCAAAGATTTCTGCCCTACAAAGGGCATAATAAGCATGCAAAATACTAAAATGGTATTTCTGATGTGACATTTTGTAATGAAGTGATACTGTAACATTATCTGGACAGCAAAAGGTTTGTCTGTCCTAGTTACTAAGTGTAGATAGCATTCACTTCTATAACTGTCAAATCCTTTTCATACTATTTTAATTTGCAAGAGAACCTGACTTCACTATGGAAATGTTGTGATAAAGCCTAAAAAGAGTTTATCTGATCAAAGAATATATTACCACCATGCGGAGATTTGCTTCAAATCTTGCATAAACACAACCCACTTTTGTGCAAAAAACAGATAATGGGAACATAAGGGGAAAAATAACTTGAAATTCTTTAATAAGCTTCTATTTTTGAGACATAGTAAGAGAAGAATATTTATCCACAAATAAGGTTTATAAAAAACACCTTACATGCTAATGTCTCCCTAGTAACATCTGCTTGTCAAAGTCCTATGTAATCAAGTCAGCAGTTGAAAACTGACAATCATCTACTGTAATATACTTTGGATTATGGATTCAGGATCATTTAGACATGTTTATGTCTCATGGTTATGAATAAATTACAGTATGTACCAATTTACCTAAAAAATAATTCCAAAATTTAGTCTCAGGGATAAATGAAAACATAATCTGCAGTTTCATAATAATTTGTTAATTGAATATAGAATTAAAATCACTGCTGTCATCCCATAAGTTTTAAGGTAAGCTACTTAACACAATCATTCAACAAAATTTCACAAACACCAGTGTATTTGTTAGTCTTTGAACAATTGTACTCATCAGTCCCACAGTAATCAGCCATACTAAGAATTAATAGAACTTAGATGTGTTTTTCCATATGATATCCATGGTAAACACAAAACATGAGCCTGCACTAATGAACAGATAAGTGTTATACCAGAGGCAAAAAAAAATCAATCATTCCTTGTAAGAAAGAATATTACATAGACTCATATTTCTCCAAGCTGCTAACTTAGTCTTTACTTTCAACCATAGTCCAGTTGTTTGCAGAAAGCTTATTAAGGTCTCAATGGGAGGAGAATGGACAATTCTCCTATGCTTAATTTGATTTCTTAGTACCACCGCCCTGTGCTCTATGAATACTGAATATAAGAATGGCAAGAAAATAACAGGATCTTATTGCATATCTTATTTCTACTTGAAGATGATGCTGTGATCTACCATGGAAAAGTCTCCCAACAAAAGGCTGTTGTAAATACTACAATAAAACAGTGGTTCTAATACAGCATTATCTCTACCAGTCTGACAACGAGTAGATGAATTACTCAGAGTAATGTAACGCTGAAATACAAATTTTCTCCCCTTTCTGCACAGGCATTAACTGTTTTCACAACTACAATACAGTGGTTGTTTCAAAGTCTTCTGCATGCATGCATATGGTAAAGTATCACTCAATGGAATGAAATACTTGATATAAGCACTTAACAACAAATCCTGCCTAAGGAAAGGTGAATTTGCTTTCAAATTCTTTCACCCGAAGAACTATTAACAAAAAAAAAATCTGACAATATATTGATATTAAACTAAGCATATCAGTGAAACCTGAATTCCTTCTGAGCCTTTTATCTCCATTTGAAAAATGTCTCTGACAACTGTTTAGCCCTGATATTGCCAGGTTTTCCTTTGTATTGTTGTGAACATTTCAGCAATAATTCTAATGCAGATCTCTTTCTAGACTCTTGCTGGAGATCAGTAAGCCTAGCCAAGTATGTTTGGTTTAAATGCACAGTGATTTCTGCCTCCACACAACCTCTTTCAGTATTGATCACTGAGACAATAACATCTGAAACTGTGAGCACTCTATATACTTCGCTATATACTGTCTCTCACCTTCATAAACTTGTAGAATTATAATGAATCTTCTTTTACTCCTCTTACAGAAGTGTGAGCAGAAGAGAGGCAGTAAAATCAAATTTTAGTAAAAAGATAAGTCAGTGAAATGTAAGTAGCATAAATAAGACACTATCAAACACAGAATACTAGCAGGAAACCTGCTAGCAGGAAAGCATAGTAAAAGAAAGATGCATACCATATAGGTTGATGGGATATTATTAAGCTACTTGAGTACATTTTTGAGAGGCCAAAAAAATCACCATGAGCACATTTGTGAGGTGATTTTCTGGTTTACCTGACCCTGACAAGCACCACCTGGGACTGTATCTGACCCTGATGACCCTCCCTAGGCCTGATCCTGATCCTCCTCAGTTTGTGAGCAAGCGTCCCTGCCTGGCTTCATCTCATCTCCATGGAGGGGACCAATGACTGAACTCCTCCAAAAAACCTGTCCTGCTCTTATACTGGGGGCAGCAGGGCAGGAAATGCTGGGTGCAGGGATCCCCCACAGCTCCCTGTCCCTCACTGCAGCCTGACAGTCTCAAAAATGCAATTTTTCAAAATGTCAAAATATCAAAATGTGTCCAACATGGAAGATTTTTCATGATGAAATGAATGAAGTGACCTCTTTCCTATTATTTTCAACAAACTAGCTCCTAAGAATCTGTAATTGCCAGGTTGCAAGCAATACCTGAGAGCATACCCTTTAACATCACCTGCAGATGAATTTCATCCTTAAGTCAAATGTCCTTTATTAAATACTACTTACATTTAATAGAAACTCTGAAATAAAATTATTTCTCTCCCATATGCCTGTGTGATAACACATGATCTAAGGTGATAATTGAGACAGCTGTGCTTTATACTAATTGCTTTGGAGGTTCCCTGACACCAAAGGTCTGTAGTTATCCACCAATTCCCTAAAACCCTCAGATAAGGGCTCAATATACAGATTTCACCCTGGACAAACCTAGCATTAAATTACCTGGAGGAATTATCACTCTGCTCCCTATCCATCTTCACATATGCTGTGTTTTAAAGGTCTCTGCCCCTCAGGAAGCACTTCCTTTTGTTCCTGTGCCCAGGCAAGGGTTTTGTCTATTTAGAGGATGGGGTCACATGCTATTCTTTTCAGCTGGCCACATCTCAAGGATCATACTGGAGCTTAGGTGCTAGGCCAGTGAAAAAGAAATCACTGGAATTTGTTCAAAACAGAACCTCTTCATCATGGGAACCAATTTTGAGCTAAGAATAGAAAGATGGATAACTTGTTCTAGGAGAACTACCAAAAAAATGTGTCTTGCCTGGAACCTATTATTAAATATGTCTTGCCATTTTCCTGACAGAAACAGTATTTTAAGAGAACCAAATAAAAGACATAGGGAGAGAAAACATCTTTGATATGATATAAATGAAAAAAAATGAGCAAACATTTGGCACAGAATCCCTGAACTGGATTATGAAAGAAAAAGCACAAATTTCAAGCTAAAACTGGCATTAAAATCAATAACTCTTAATTTAAGTTAAACACAGATTTGAATGAAAAAAATATCTTTCAAAGATTTAAAATGATACCTAGGCTTGTCACATGTTAAAACATACATTCTCACACCATAACAGTTTGCAGGAAATATGTAAGCTATCAGTACATTTTGAGATCAGCAGATTTCTTAATATAACTCTCAACATTTCACAGTACAATATTCTCTGCTACATATCTTCACAATTAGACATCTTGATTTTCACCTTCATACTCTTTCATTTTATACCCCTATGTACTGGATTCTTTCATGTAGGTCAACTGGTAAAAAAGCAACACTTCCTGTCAATAGTTAAAGGTTTTTTGGATGCAAGAATCAATCTATTCCTCTTTTCACATATGTATGTGGGCACACACAATTATTCTGGTTGTTTCTTCCTCTGCACTAGCAAGATTATGCATAGTGCTCTGTATAATACAGATATGAACGCCTAGGGTAGAAATCAGTATTTCTCCATAATGGCCGATAAAATAATTATCTCACTATGTTCTGCAGCCAGGAACTAAGTGCATCATCTTGCCAGAAGAACTATGAAAAACTATAATCTGAAAAGTGTTACCCTCAGTGCTTTAATCAGTGTTAGCATTAACAATGCTCATCTCTAGCAAAGAATGAAACTATTGACCCTCTAAAGACCTGTGTTAAAATATGACAGTATTTTATCCTGGAATTTAATTTGTGTTTGCTGCTAATTAAAATATGTTTGACACAGCTTTAGCATTAACCCCAGTTGCATTCAAGATGTAGATTGTGGTTTTTCCTTGCACAATTTCAAAATGAAACCTAGGAACAGTGCTACCAGGAAAGGAGCAAATCAACTAGAAATCCCTGTAATTCATTAAGTATGCAAATCAGCATTACAGTTGTACAGAGACACGAGTCAGTTCTCAAAATTAAATTAAAAAAAAACCTGTGAAATAAAAAGATGCAAAGTGCAAAGAACCAAATTACCTCCATCGGATCTCACGGAACTTTGTGTTTACATTTACATTCACTAAGTACTTTAAAATGAAATTTGCATTTCTCTCTTCTCTCCTGGAGAAAACCTTCCACTCTCAGTGGCATCTTTACTCTTAAGCCTTCTACATTCCAAAAGATTTTCTTTTTCTTTATGGTATTTTCTGGGGACCATCTCATTACTGTTGCTGTATCACTCCAATGTGGTTTACACTCCGGTATTGTCCATAGCCTTATGAGTTCCCAGAAAGCAGCCTAGATCCTTTTTATTTAATTTTCTTAGGAAATAAATCATTAGAGAGGTAGAAAACTCCATAACAGCTGGAGAAAACAGACCCCTCCAGGAAAAGTACGAAGTTTATTTATTTGCATCCCACTAACTTTTCCTTTGCTTTTCTTAGCCAAAAGAGAGAAATATCGTCCACTTAAAATCATTATCAGGTAACCGGTAAACAGCCCTTAACCACTCACCTGGATGGCTTTACTATCTATGGGTTTCAGACCAATTCTTTATGGACATTTGGATCTTCTCTTCATCTATGCTCTTATTTTACAGAGTAGATAGTAGTATAGAAATGCTCTTAAAGAAACAAAAATCTAAACTTCACTGTGAAGATGTAAATTGAATTACTAAAAAATTTGAAACAACTTTTGAAGGATTTCTATTGAATAGAACTTAATTATGGGAAGATGTGGCTTTTAGGATTGTGCGATGGGAAAAGAAAATAGTTATATAAGCATCTCTGGAGCCTCTTTTTAAAATTATTTTTCATGAACTTATTTTTCTAGGAAAGGAAGGACAATGGCTGGACTGAACTTTTAGAATACTTTTTTCCCCTCCTCCTTCATCTACTTGAAGTAATAGAGCAACAAAATGATCAACCAAAGAAAGTCCAAAACTACAAGAACTGATGCAGTCTACCGTCAGCTTGAGCTCAGACTCTACTGAGCAAGATTAACAGGGAGCTTTATATTCCTGGGGACCTGGCCCTTTTGGAGACACCAGCTCTAGTCTCTTCATCCCCGTGCCTCCAGAAATCCTGAAAAACTATGAGACCTTACAGTCTAACTTCAGTAACAGTTCAGTCCCAATATTTTTTGCCAAATTCTTTTCATTTTCTTTCTCCATTGATCTTCCCTGTGAAAAAGAAATAATGTGAAAGAAAAATACATTTTAAGAGAGTAACGACAGAGTGAAGATGAAAAGCAGTTATGATTTTAAGGTGAGTTTTAGCTGCTATCACTTGTACTGTGATGATAATGTTGGTGTTCATGATGCCACCCGCAGCTTGTGTGATAGATGTGACTGTGTATTTTGTTTTGATACACTTGAGTAGTACCCTAGAAACGTTGCGTTTCTTTACCATAACATATGACTGACAATCTTTTCAGTCACCCTGAGATCAAATCAAAATGAGGGGCAATGACCTCTCTCCTGGGAAAAAAGAGTACATGAATAGAGAGAAGAAAGAATAATACGTAGTGATCCTCAGAAAATGTAGAATCTTTTTCTTTCAAGAATAGTTGCCATCTTTGATGGAGAAAGATTCTAGGATTGTCTTTCACACTACCATCTTTAAATTACTGACTGATCTTTATTGAAATAAGTGGGATTACTCAAGGAGAAAGAAAAAATATTTCAAAAAGGATCGCAAAACCCAGCCCACCATTGCTAAATCCTTTGATTTACCGATGTCTATAACATGTATTTTTCTTCCTTTTCTTTCATCTTATCAGTATTTATATTTTTAGGTAACTATCCCATAGCTATTTGAAACAGTTATATTTAATTAGTAAAGCATGATTAAATTTATGCTTCACATATCTGAAACAAATAAAAACCAATGTATTACTCCAAAAAAGTTGCCAATATTAAAACCTCTAAATGTTGATTTAGGAATTTTAAAACATATCCATCTTTCTTAAAGACAATAATAAACAATCTGAATACTAGGTATCATTCTATCTGAAGCCCACAGTAAGGAATCCAGAAAGAGTAATCCTAGTAGGTCACACCAGTTAACACTAAAAAATACTACTTCATAATCTTCTGGTCACTAATGAAATATTACTGACACACACACACACACAGTGTGATTCTAATCTTGATACAGCTATAATTATATTGTCTTTAATGGGTTACGACTTACAAATAAGATCAAGATTCATGACCGTATTTTAAAATGTAATTTTAAATATGAAATATCAGTGATATGAAAAAAATGAATTGGATTAGGCTGAACAAAAGCTGCCAGGGTATTAACCAGCAAAAGAAACAGTAGACTCATACTCAAGTCAACTGAAGGAATTAGCTTGCCCTTCCTACCATAGCAAATGAAAAAGGAGGTCTGGAATATAAGATTTAATATTAAAATAAAACAAACTATTCTGCTGATTATTACAGCATTGCTTTCAGCAGAACTAAGCCAACAGGGAATTCGTTCTATGTTGCAAGAAGTCACTATTTACTTGGTTGGGAATCATGGAGACTCAGATCTTCATGAGAACTTCAAGTGCAAAAATGGAATTATTGCCTTGTAGATGACTTTTATGGTATCAGTTTCTCTCAGACAACTTCATTTTATGCCTTTATAAGGGCATTTGAAGGCGTAACTGCAAGGCCAGCAGCAATTACCAGCCAAACACATTAATACAGACTTTGACCAAAATAGAAATGTAGATTGTTTCCCTTCCCCTAATAACTGTTTACCAGCCTGTTCCTTCTAGTGATTAACTTGATAAGAGTGGAGGGGACAGACACAGCTGAAAAGCTAAAATAATTCCCTGATTTAAATAAAACTGGGTTGGTTTAGAGTAGTGCTGACTCTCTCCTAGACGAAGATTTTTCAGAAAGAAAACAAAGTAAACAAAATATGCTTTTCTATTCATAACTCTGAAATATATCCTGTAAATTAGATTTTGTCTTTTCCCTCAGGAACTGGAAGCTTGAGACTACAAAAATGTCAGCTTTTAACAGTTTTTAACCTTTTAATTCCAGTCTGTTTTCTAGAGGGTGGCTGCTGGGGTGATATGAAATTCTGATGGACTATCCATCACGTAGTTTCTGCCTATGGGTCATTGCACTGCCTTATACAAACACAGAAACCAAAAGATAAATCTTTTGATGAAATACCTGCAATTCTTTAGAGACATTGTAAGCTAATGCCAGTGTTTATCCCAGAGTGGTTTCTCTGCTGTCAGGAGAAGCAAAGCATGTTTGTAATGCGGTTCGCATCAAATTCAAAACACAGTTCCAGAGACTAAATCTGGGCAACGGCCAGGCAAAACACCTGGAGAGTATTTTATCTGCATTATTCACAGTGCAGAATGCAAGACAGAAAGTCAGAGCTCACCAGCAAGTATCCACATGCAGAGTACAAGTCTCTTTTTGAGATATTTGAATTTAAGTGATGCATTTATCTCAAGTATTAGAAGCATTTGTATTTCTTCAGTACCAAAGCAGCCTTCAGTCTTACATTTACAATCACATTTCTGGAAAGAGATTTGATTATATAGATTCTTAAGGAAGAAACTCTCCATATAGAAAAGGATCACCATGGACCTAGCTCTGTTTTTAAAGAAAATGGCCATGATAAAATGTAGTAGCCTGCCACATTTCTATTTTCCAGTGCCAGTGAATGGTCAGAAGACTTTGAGAGGGTTATGTTTTCCATTTTAGGAAAAATGAGAGAATGGTGGGAGGGGGATGATAACATCTAGCCACTACTCTAACTGTTGTGTTTTGGGGTATTGCGTAGGGGTTTTGTGACAGTACGGTGGGGATCCTTTCTTTTGTCTTGCAGCTATTTGGAATGGCGCTAATCTTCCAGCTGGTAGTTCCCAAAATTTTGGGTGGACAAAGTATCTGTACAAAAAACATTACATTTACCTCCAGATCTGAGAAAGGGTTCTCCTGATCTTGTATTTCAGAAATTCATAGTAAAAATAAAAAATAGCACGCAAATTAAATATCCATGAGTATTGGCTTATTTATATTTAAACCTAACACGCTTTGGGGGCCCTGCCAGTACTTCCTGAGCACCTCTTGAGACACTCACCAAAAAAATTTTCTACATCTTCAATTCTCTTATCTGAGAGCTTGCACATTACTCACAAGAAAAGGTACTTGACAGTTAAATATATCACATACAGAATCTTTGTACTATGAAACCAAGTCCCTCACTCCACCAACCCCCCTTATCAAAAGCTAGTATTGGCTGGGGAGAAAAAGCCCCTGAGATACTAAATCTTCAGAGCATGAAGGGAAATGGAATGGTTTTCTAATGGAGTATATCTGACTGCCTCTGGCTTTTGGAACCTGTCTTTAAAGTCTGCTTACTGAGGCATAGATGACCACTCAAACACAGACAGACTTGTCACTTTGGTTTTCAGGACAACCATCCTGTAAAGACCACAAAGTAATTGCCAGGTCTTTAGTGGCTAGACCTTCTCTTGCTATTCATGAGGTTTCTGAATTGGATTTAATTTCATGCCAGATTTGACTCTATCAATGGAAGACCAGCTCAAATGATTTCTTAAGAAATGCCCAAGTAACACAAGTCATTGTTACAAATCTTTTTATGCTCCATAAATGCAGAGCAAGAAGAGATGTTTTGACTGTAAATGTTAAGGTATAGCTACCAATGTACTAACAGCTACTGTAATATTTTACAGTCTATAGTTACTAAGCATATACTATTACTTATATTTCAGCCATTTCACAACTTAAGTCTTCAAAGCTATAGATCTCCACAAAAGCACACTAAGCCCTCTAGTACATTGTGCTATAAAGGTTTTCTTTTTTTCCTTTGTTTCAACTTTCCTGTCTGAAATATAATCCTCATGATCTCGTGGTTGCTTACCTCTTTACAGCTCGTGCACATTAGTTTTCATGCCAATGTGGGTAGAAGACTCTTTGTGATCTTAAGACCAAAGTTTTATCATGTAAATGCCTACCAGAAATGAACTAACTCTCAGATATCCTGTAGAAAAACAACTCATATCAGCTGAAACTAGAATTCATATGTATACTATCCTAGTAAGGATTAGTGAGTGTATCACTAGTAAATTTCAGAGTACTTGATCACTAAAAGCATTTCATTTCCATTTTATATTTAGTCAAAATAAAAGCAGAAAATAATTTGATAAAAATCCCACAGAAAGACAGAAGCAAAGTTTTGAATCAAGTCTGGTTGCAAATGTTACAACCTGCTCAGTTACCTAGTAACTGAAAGCAAGTACATGCAGATAATATAACCCACCATGCACACATACAGAAAACAGGACAGGAGCTGAAATCTTCGGATACTTTTCTCACTGTAGTCTTCTTACAAGGCTTAAGCATCTGCAGAAACTCCCAGTTCAAGTATAACTATAAAACATCATCTAGTTCCCAGGAAATAAGCAGATTTGAAATTCCATTTCCTTTTCTTAAACACAAACCTCAAGACCTTTCCAAAAACTCTGAGGGGAAAACAAAACAAAACAAAGAACCGCAAACTCCTCACACCTGTAAAGCTAAATAATATTATACTTAGCTAGGAAGCCCCACCTTTCTTCCAGTATTGTCTTCCTCTAGATCTGCTTCCATGAAAACAATGCAAATTGAGTCCCTGGAACCAGCTTCACAACCATATTGATTTAAACCACCTCCTTGACAAGAGGAATGTTGACAATCTTCATTTAGTTTTGATTCCTTTCCTATGACTGGTCAAAACTGTGAATACTAAGCCTGTTTTATTGTAGTTGAAGACTTAACTTTTTGCATCCAACACAATGCAGAATTAAACATCATCATTACACCTAGCTTTTCTGTAGCCTCTATAAGAGCAGTACAGAAGTTTAATTTAGGACAATACTACATTTTTAATGTCTGAATTCACAGCTCCCAAAGAATTTGAAACTACTTTACCTCTTCAAACCATTCAGACCATAGGAGTGAAACAAATGAGGACCATTTTCATATCGCATTTTCACTTGCTATCACTAGAAACCAGCATCAGTGGGTAATGTATTTAGAAGCTGTCCAGAAGCATCTGCGTTTCACACAATGTTTCTGCTTTCCCATAGAATGCACTAGAGAAGAATGATTTCAAACGAGTCAAACTGTTAATTCATAAGCTGTTCTTGAATTCAAACAGTTTTCAACAGAAAAGGGAAAAAGCAAAAAGAGATGAGAAAAATTAAAATGAGGAAACAGGAAGCAAAATGCATTAGAGAGCAAGTAAAACTGAAACAAGGAGAATACATGAAAAATAGATTAATGGGAGAATCTGATTTCTTCTCTTGTATCAATCCAGCTTTTATAAAGAGAAGACACTTGCCTTTCCTTAACAACAGAGAAAAAGTGTTCCGACTGTACAAGTAAAACATAAAATAATATCTATGCAAAGAAAATGTGTTCATGAATTTCACCTAACTTCAAAACTTGAAAATAGCTCAAAAGGTTCCATAAGATTAAAATAACAGAAAATCACAATAGCATAGAAGAAATTCTATTCGAGACAAAGACAGAACAATTCACACTTAGATTTATATTTAAATTAACCAGCACTGTAATACAAAGATTCATTTATTCACGCAGAGTTTTTATTTCAACCAGTGTAAATACATCATGAAAAAATGTCTAGGTTTCACCAGTCGTGAAGCAAACACAGTTATGAGGCTATTTTAAACATATTTCACACACACACTGCAGATCTGAAGCCTCCAGAAACATAAAATCCCATTGGATATCTTTATGAAAGATACCTCGGTTTTTTCCACAAGGTTTCTTATGAGTCATTACGAACTGCTATGAAACTGAGAGGTTGGGGAGGTTTTTTGTTTGTTTTTAATTAAAAAACAGAACAGAGTGTTCTCAGTACCTCTTCTAGTAGGTGACAATACAACACTAGCACAGCAATTGGATGAAATCATGTTACTTTGGCTGCTTCAGGCTAACTAGAAAATGAAAGAGTAGAACAAAATCATGAAACAGAAAGATGTCTCTTCTCTGTCAAAATACTGTAGAACATCAGAATAAAATGTTAAAATAGGTTCCCTACACTGCTCCTGCAAAAGAGCTGAAGCCACTGCCAAAAGCATAGAAAATGCAATTCAAGACAGCTGCATCAAAGAATCTATTATTGGCCTGGGCACACTAGTACACAAAAGCAGAGAAATTACTATTATACAACCATCAAGAAATGAAAAAATTATTATTTTGGTCAGAAGCAAGTAAAATTCTAATTTATTTAGAGAATATTGGCTGAGATTTTCAACTGAATGAGAAGCAGATAGATGCCCAAGTCCCCCTGAATTTTAATAGCATTTATGTTCCTTCGAGAAGCCAAGCCAACACTTCCAATTGAACTGTTTTGCATAATAATTTCATGGTTTTATTCTGATATACACTGAGACAATTCCCACTATGTTCAGTGGAAGTTTTAAGTAATCAGCATCTTTAAGCACCTGACCGAGAAACTCAAACCATAGGAATTCAATACCTTGAATCCCCACTTCCAAAAAAAAAAAAAAAAAAAATCCACCAAAAAAACAAACCAAAACAAAAAGAAAACCACCAGCACACTAAAAGGCAATTGGACTAATTCTATCAGAAGGTTAAAGAAAATCAATGGAAATATTTCCCTGGCTGAACTTTCTGAGTATCAGATATCAGGAATGAACCTTCCCCAGGCACTGCTCACAGTAGCTTTCCAATTAAGACATTCACACTTAGGCTGAAATGAGAGACAGTTCTTTCTTCAGGAAGAAGAATTGTCTTTCTATGAAAATGACACTTCTGCTCAGAACTCAATTGTTTTTATTGCTACCATCACATACAGTGACAAGATCAAATAATACAAATCAAAAACTAACATGTTTTCATTAACTGTTTATCTGATATGTGGAGGGCTGAACCATGTGTTGATGCTGGGAAGCATGTGAAATTCGTTTTATACCATATTTTGATTCTACTAACCACGTACATTTTAAAGGAGAGTAAATAATGATCTACTATTTAACTGGAAAACTTTGGGGCTGGAAACTTTCTTGGAGGGCTTGTGAGTTGGTTGGGCCTCAAGCAATGAGGAGATGTTTGATTTTTATGTTTTGTGCGCGTTCATTTCAGTGCTGAGCATATGTTACAGTGCTAAGCATATGTTTCACATTTTCTCTGCATCTGAGCCAGTAATCTATATATTGTATTTGAGTATGAGAGCAGTAGGATAATAATATTGCCTATGATACAGTAGAATTCTATTTCCCAACAATGTAGAAGTAGCATGCTTATTAGCCATCCAAAAGAATAAGGGTACATAGATACATAATTTTCACATGGGCCAGAATTTTGTACAGTGTGATTGTCAAATCCCTTTAAATCCAAGAAGAAAGATAAAATTAGGGGAAATAAAATCTACCACCTGCCTCTCAGTTAGTTGTTAACTCAACTGTGACAACATTTTGGTTGTGATATAACAACTCTGAGAAAAACAGTATTACCACCAGGCTATAATATGAGCAGCACCCAACTTTAAGCCTATTTTGAAGTACTTGTCCATAGGAACTGGCAGTATGTTTTTAAGATAATTAGTTATTTTCAGTACTTAAACTGGCTCAAGCTCACGGATGAAAATCTCTAATTCTCTGCCATCCATCTGGGTGCCAGGAGACCTCAAACTCCAAGTGAAATAAGCAAAACTGAGCTTACATGAAACATCATTGATAGGTGTTGGTCATTTGCAGACTCATTTCCAGCCATTTTTGCAGTACTAGAATGATTTCATTTAAAGCACAGACATCTCAGAGGAGGTTTAAATAGCTACAGCAGAAAACCTCCAACATAATCCCCTGAATTTCTAAA
This sequence comes from Chrysolophus pictus, assembly GCA_037305975.1. NCBI lineage: Eukaryota > Metazoa > Chordata > Aves > Galliformes > Phasianidae > Chrysolophus > Chrysolophus pictus. The sequence goes on from CM074586.1 coordinate 14,642,441, forward strand.
TTCAGTTAAATAAAAAAGCAAACAAACTATTCTCCTTAGTCATTAGTCATTTCCATTTACCATGACACCTCTTATACAGAAATGCTAGATTTCCAGAGGGAATACCAATATAATGGCTAAGCCAGATACCAGAACATGATAGTTGAAATAAAAATCAATACTGAGTCATACAGATCCTAAAGTACACTGAGAATAAAATTGTTTTCACTGTAATTGTACTTTCAAAACCTAACATATTCAATACGTTTGATATTGATTATTTTAGCAGTATTTCTGAAGGTTAATGGATACAGTATGTACTAGCTTCAATGTACTGGAGTACAAAATCTGCTTTTGTTGTCCTAGCAACAGCCAGCAAAGTGATCTCACAAATCAAGTTCAATGGAAATGCAGTGCTTTACTGAAATAGACAACTAAATGATTTTAAAAAATGACAGCTTAAAAAAAATACACTTCATGAATTTGGATCAGGCCCTTCTAAATGCAGATCATTACCTAAGGTGCAGAAGGTGGCAAGCGTTCCCACATTTTACTGAAGAACAATTAGTACTAAAGTAATTGGCTGGACTGTTTTGCATATGTAACCTGCTCTGTTTCCTTTAAACGCTGAACAGGTACTCCCTCTGTGACCAAGGAGTTACGTAGGAGGCTATTTCTAGTAGGTATGAAGGTAAGTCCTAAGAGATACTTTTATTAGCATTGCATTCTCAGGAAATCATGATAAGGTGTAAAAAAGAAGGAGGACCAGATCTGTACACCATTTAGTACAACAGGGGACAGTCAAGAGCGTTGTGTTTCTTGGAAAGTTTCATTTCCCTTGATATACAGAAAGTGAACTAAAAGATGTTACTCTACACGCACAATAAAAACAACTACCTTGTTTTATGATGCCAGCTGTACACTCTGAACATCCCACTGACCACCATCACTTGATGCCTAACTGCAAAATCACATTTGTTGCTTTGATTGAGGGCCTACAGTAACTATTGAACTGAGTAAGGCTGTTTCCTTATGTATAAGCAGATCTTAGACTATGTTGAAGGCGTTCATAAAATAGAATCCTCTAAGAAATAGAGAGTGTGAATAGATGTACATATTTCAAGATGCATATGAAATTGGAATGAGCTGCAGAATAAAAAATAAATCATAATGGATTTTAAAGAGAATGGGAAGAACAGGTTTGCTGGATTTATGCTGAATAGTCTCATAAACATTCATTTCTGATTTTATCTGAGGTATGAGGATCAAATGTGTATAAACTGAAAGTAACGACACAGAATTAACACTTCTGAAAAAGATTTACTGTACCTTCAGTCAGCCAAATCGGGAAAAGTTCACAGGAAACAATTTCTCTTTGTCCAGTATGCTCAAAACCAGATGAAATATGAGAAAAATGAGCATTTTTGAGATGTCTGAAAACATATCTTAAACCACTTCATCAATGTATTGCCTGCACATGCAATTGTAAGAGAGCAGTGATTACAATGATGATTAAAATCATATTTTACATGAAGTTCTGATAATCACTTCCACATTACTAAAAAAAAAAACAAAACAAAAATAAATAAAATAGGGCTTTTCGTATCTTCTCAGAGTTAAAACACTATTTCAAAAATCATAGAAATCAGGAGAGTCTGGAACACATTAATTCCAATTCCAGTGTAATTAAATTTCAGTGTAACTAAGTGCCTGGCTAAAGAAAGTAGACTCTGTAAATGTTTTTACACATCATTGTAAGGCAATATGGATACCTGAGGTTATGATGGAATTCAGAAGTGAATAAATCTTTCCAGAATGTTGGAGCAACTAATTATCAATAAAACCATAAGTTCTACTTTCTGGAGAAGATACCAGTCAAATGTAGTCATCTACTGATGGATTTGTATAACACTTGATTTCTGCCATATCTATCCTCAATAGAAAGTTTGGGGTCATTTTTATTTTACTGACCTATGACAGATTTTTCTGAAAACTGTCATTAATTATATTTATTGCTTATAATGTTATTGCTACAAGTATTTTATCATACATAGTATGTCTTCTTATAGTAGGGTACTCCATTTATGATTCAGGTTTACTTAATTGTCTCATCTTGTACTGATAGCAAACTCCTTAATTACATGGCTATATACATATGTACATATGAATGTAAATTACCAACAGTTATTGTTTAGCTTTCTCTTTACAAGTATAAGTGAACAGCCCCATAACCTCTGGGAGAAGATTTATTTAAGAAACCTCCTCTGATAGAGAATAAAGATGAAGGTTGTTGTTTGTTTTTAAGAAAGCTTTTTAAGTCTTATTTCTAAAACACTGAACTGAAACTACACGTTCATGTGCTACTTCTCCAGCTACACTGGAACGCCAATGAAACTGATGATAGAAAATTCAGAACAAATTTGTCAAGGCTTATTTTAAACTGCTAGACAGACCTAGCTAGTGAGATAATACATTATAAATATTGTATTTATTCCATGATTGTTTTGGTGATACATATGAGTTCTCACAGATCCTAAGAAACTCAATGTCAACTATTTTATTGCTGAACTGCAAGACAGAACGGATGATTGTGCAAAATAAATACTTTCATTTATACATTTTGTGTAACTCACATCCCTATAGATAACCATCCCTGCTTATCACATACCACTTTACCCAAGCAAAATGCAACTCTCAATCTAATCTCTGAGTCACATCACCTCTTGAAATCTCCAGTGGAGCAAAGCTTTATTTTATTTTTCAGTTTTAAAGGTTCCAAAAGTGAAATCTCACATTTTATTATGCTTGCCCACTACATCAAAAGAAGATGTTAGCAGTATGGCAGTAGAGACTGAATCTTCCCAGATATTCCATTACATTTTGTTGCCATGCGACAGATGGCAGCAGAGGGGTAGTCTGACAAATTGGTTTCTGAAGTAAAAGTGTGTCACTGAATTCTTCCATGCACAGAAAATGGCACCCACTGACATTCATTGACACTCGCTAAATGTTTGTGGAGACTAAACAGTGGAGGTTAGCATAGTGATGTGGTGGGAAGTGTGTTTCAGCAGTAGTGACAGCAATGTGAAAGACAAGCCATGTTCCGGACACCCATGCTGTCACTTTTATATATTCAGGCTCTACTTCAACACTAATAAAAATACAGCAGTGACTATGTTGAAAAACAGTACTTTGTACCTGAGAATTTTCTCTATCAAGTAGCATTATCGTCTCTTTGTATTCTTTAATTTCCATGGAAATAAATAGGAGGCATTACTTTCAGAGCAACATACATAAATTAAAGTTAATGGTAGGTAATGACAGACCGATGCCAATGAAACGTTGAAATTCTGTTGTAAAAGTCAGATACTGTTACTTCATTAAAAAGTATGTATATTCATTTGGAGATGACTTATGAGTACTCATTGTTTTGGAAATATCCAGGATATGATATATTTTGCTAATGGCTTGTTCACGTGTCCTATGTACAAACCACATATATGTTGCATAGAAATAAAACTAACTCTTCATCTGTGATGACCTCTGTTCAGCACTAAAGGGCCTTATTCTCACTTAGCTAATAGAAGGTTAGAGGTAGCTTAAACTAAAATATAAACATCCTTAAGGGAGATATACTGTAATAATACAACTGTTTAACAAAGTCAGTATTGTTACCTCATTTCCTCTAGATTCCCTTCTGTGGAACATTCTCCTTCCTTCAAATTCTTGGGATCCTGATCTAGTTCTCATAGTCAGTAGAAAGTATTCCATTGATTTATCTATTTTACACACTGTTACCTCTGTCAATGGATGCATTCCCTGCCCAACATTATGAAATACTTCTAAACTGTTGATGAGTCAAGAACAGCAAAGTTAGTATTTGTAGGAAATCAATGTGTACTTTTGTAACAGTTTTTATGAAAGGAATTTTAAGACACCAAGTCATAAAATCAAACCCTTAAGTATAGAGCTTAAATAAATCAACATAAATAGTCCAGTAAAAGGGTCATCAGTATGTGTTTAAATATAAAAAAAGAGAGCATAAAGCTAACGCTGAAAACCAGAAGAATCAGAGAAGTTTGAATTAACTTTCTTATTTTGGGGGGGCACATATGGAAACAAAGGTCAAATTCACATTAAGTTCTGCATGTTTAGCTACTGACATACTCAAGATTTATCCAGAGTGATGAGAGGAATAACAGAGAGAATACATGATTCGCTTATTTTAGTATAGATTCTTACTTTAGATTGAGTATTACATCATCTGAAAAAAAAAACCTGCCTGTCCCTGACTAGGGTGCTTGGCCCAAGTCAATGTAAACTTCTCTGCAGATTAGGAAGATCTGATAGTCTACAGACAATTAAAAAATGACTATATAGACAGTAGCAATGTCGAATCACTAATGTTTACAAGGCGAATAAGTAACAAAAACCACAATATTATGCAATATGTTGTTTTCTCAGATGTACTTTTTTCTCACACGAATCCTCTATGATTGCCTGGAATGCAGGCAGTGAGCTAATAATCTCAATAGTAGAGTATCGCAACAAATGTAGAGATCTAAGACCTGTTTGACTAAACCAGTTCACACCGTTATTTCACACTGAATTCAAGCAGCAGATTTTGCTTTCTTGGTCAGATGTCTACACTTCAAGACAAGTTAATACTTAAACTAGCTTAGTGCATTGCACATACTTACTTGGCTCTAATGATACAGATATCAGTTTTCATCCCAAATCTGAAAAGCTTCAGAATGTCATTTCTGACTGTCTTTACATAATTAAACAATAGTCATGCTAAAGAGAAGAATGGATGATAATTTCTCTTTGGGAGCATGTGTATGCATATGCCATGTGTTTGGTGAAACAGAATACAGACTACTGGAACAAACAGCGAAAAACACATTTTAACCTACTGATGATCAAGAGAATTCAAACACCAAAACCAAAATGAAAGCTACAGTGCAACATGCAATAAGCCAATATAAATTAGGACAGATTGATGATACGGAGTGGTTTTCAAACCTTTAGCTAATTTCCACCAAAATTTTTCACCCTACATCACAATGAAAGGAAAAAGACAAAATTCTCCGGATGAACTACACAGGAGCCAAATAGACTGTATATAAACATTAAACAACAAAAAATGGTGTATTCATCTGTGAAATTCTATCAGCACTCATTTCTTAGTTATCTCACTTCAGAGTTTAATATTTTCTATAATGAAGAAATAACTACTTGTGCCAACACACAAATTGGTTAGAGGCACATCGACTGGGTTATGCATGTGTCCAAAATTCAGTATATTTCTCAACTGTTGACAACCAAAAATCAACTGAACTAAAGAACAGAAGTAAATACTGCTTTTATCCGTAATAGCAGGTGATCTTATCAAGTGGAAAGCAGGGTTTTCGTATCATATACAATGTCTTAAGTTAGTGCAGAGCATCATGGATTTGTTTTTAAATGGTTAACATAGAATTGCTCCTTATCTGACCATTTTTAGACAGATATAACTCCACTGTCTTCCATACATACATTGCCTTGATGAAAAATTAATAGAATAATAACCAATAATTTTCCTACCTCCATTTCTTCTACACAGCATGTGATGCACCTTCAGTAGAGAAGTTCCTGATTTTACGTAAGTGATAAGGTGGGAGTCATGTCCAGTTGAGAAAATTCTGGAAAAGATAAATTTAAAAATGCTTTAACACACCAAGTCATCATTCTGTATCATCACCTATGCATCTGCACTAGACACTAAGACACCAAAAACAAAATGATGCATGTATTTCAGGCTGTATTTTTTATCTAGCTAAGCAGCACATAGATTTTACAGAATCACTAGAATGCTGTAGAATGATGTTCTCAGAGGATTTTGAAGTGCTGTAATGAAATCAGGATCATCCACAGGACCAGTGATAAAAATATTACAAAGACATTCTGGTACTCCTTTATCCTGAAGTTATTTCTGCAACAAAAAGCCAAAGGTTTCAGAAAAGAAAACCATGCAGTTTACAAAGTACAGTAAGAAAAAACTATTCCAGCCCTTCTGCACTTGCAAGGTGACTAAATGGAATCAAGACAAAATAAGTTAACATGTGGTGAATGTGTAACAGAAGTTCACTCTGTCTTCAGTCTGGGGTTTTTTGTTTGATTGTTTTTTGTAAACTAAATACCAGGAAAATAAGCTAAAAGAAATTTAAACAATATAAAACTAACTTTGCATTACACTTCAACTCTTATGGTTGATATGAAAACTTAGCCAGTCATACAGACGCTTCTAATCTATGGATATTCCTGGAGTGCATTCTAGCTCTGAGGCACATTGGAGCAATGAATGAATCCATCCCGTGTCAGTGAGAGGTTTGGATATCAGTAAAGCAGTAAGAAGTGCCATAGCATAGCCTTTTGCCTGCACTCACTTCACATTTTTCTCTTTTATTTAATGTCAGTGCAAAACAAACAGACAAAAAAAAACCCACAAAGTCGAAAACAACATAATCCAAGCCACATACACACACACACACACACAATGCTGAAGGGAACATGTGTGATTATTGTCTCCATTAAGCAAAACAGTAAAATATCGGTGACCTTTAGTAAAAGCAATAAAATGTCAAATTGTATTCTTTTACTTTCTCTGCAGAAATGTTTTCTACACAGCATTGTCCCTCCTTTGTAGTAACACGTTAAATAATCAGCTCCCAGTATACCTAGCCTCCAGTGAACAACCACTGGAAAAATCCTTAGAACAGATTTATTCCTTTCATTCCTCTTTATTAACTTTGCCCCACTGTAGAGAAGAAGTAAACACTGCTCTGTAGTTTTTACTCCCTTGACTTCTGAGGTACTTGTACGCTGAGTGTTAGATTAGTGCCTGCACAGCCAGTTGAACAGCTCTAATTACTCTGCTTCCCTTCCCTACGTGCACACAGACTTGGTGCTGAGTTTTTCTAGAACTCCAACAAGATACGCCTCCACTGAAGATGAAAGCATTCCTGGAGTAAAGGCTGTTATTCCAGAATCAAATCAACTCACAGAGCTACAGCCTTCCTCTACTGGCCTCTGGATGTGTAGATGTGTACAATGTTTACACTTTGCTTAAGAATTATATTTGTCTTAAAGCTAAAATTATCAGACGTACAGTCGTCCTCAGGATCAAAGTACAAATTAGTACAACTTCCTATTTTAATTAGTCCTACACAAATAAGTGAAATTATAAGAGAAATATTTCCCTTATTTTTACATTATGCTCATTGCTATTCAAACACTAAATCACTTTTATTACACTGCTGTATTGTGTTTCTCTTATCTGTTACACATAAGAGAAATATTTTGTTTTCTATAAAGATGTACTGACTTTTAAAGGAAACAGCAATAGATCTTACTGCAGAAATGATTTCCATTTACAATGAGAAAAAAACGACATACATGGGGGGTTGGGGAAAGCTATAAAGCTGCAGAGAGCTGCTACCTGTTCTATCCCTTGTCCCACTTGGAGGTAGTGAGCCAGTAGCAGTGCAGTACTGAGCTACTGCCAGGTTAAACCACAACAAGAAAGTACAAACAGTTTTGGAAATAAGTCAACCTGAGCAAATCTTATTCTTGTAGAATTTAGGAACTTCTGTCTTAAAGTAGTAAAATAGCATTGAACAAAATACTCCTTTAATCAGTTATTCCATATTTTCTCTGAGAATTGTGGATCCTGCATACAACTCATTATTCTCTGTATTTGTTATGATACTGGATGAAGAAACAAATTTTGATTAATGTCAATCAATCATATTTCCAATAGAATGACATGCTAAATTCATAACTTTATCATTTATTAGCATCTGTCATTAGAATCTGTCAACTCAATTGCTTACTGCAGCCCTTATACAAAGTGACTGCTTTGTCGCCTCTCTGTAGATAAAGGGCAAAAACTTCAAAGAGGAAATTGACATTTAAGTGTGAAATTAAAGTTGTGTAAAAAGACACAGAATGCAGGAAGCACGGCAAGAAAAAGAAATGATATAACAAGACAAAGGCCCCCTAAAATGCATAATTGGAAAGAGTATTCGAGTCAGAAGAAGTTAAACTGAGCACAGGCTACTCCTTTGACAAAAAAGAATGCACAGAGTTAAGATTAAGAAAAAATCCATGCATTATAATTAATTTCAGAGAAAAAGCTGATTGATCCATTTTTAAACACTTGGAAATGTACATTTGTGCAAATTGAATGATAAACATCCATATAAGACCTACTTTGGAGACATGTTCGATTTTGGGCTGGTCAGATCATCTGCACATCCTGTGGTGATCAATCTTAGCAGGAAAAGTCTACCCCAGACACCATCAGACTGGAGAGCACCAGTCTCCATCCATCACTTAAGAACCATCTCAGAATACACTGATGTAGGAACCCTGAATCAGTGCATGAAGCCAGAAATCGGCTAATGTTTACCCAAAAGGCAGCTTGAATTTGGTGCATGGCTTTTAAATAAAGGGCTAGAGGAGAAGATTGATCTGTAGTCCACAGCTAAATAGTACCACAATAGCCTTAGTGTGAAAATATTAGAGGCACTGTGGCAATCAATAACAAAACAATTTAAAGACGTACCAAATTGTTTGTTCAACTAGCACCTAGACACAAGTCTAGCAGTTTATCCCTGTCCAGACTATCTCCGTTCATTCTTAATATTTGTATTAAATTCCTGGTGATTTATGATTTATAGTTATGTGGTTGTCCCAACCTTGAATTGGAGCCTGCTGGGACAAATATAACCCGTTGGAGAAGGCACAGCTGTAGCATTTCTGCCTACATATAAAAAGTTCAAACAATAAGTTGCAATGGCTGGTATCACCCTTTTACATCTTGCAGTTCTTTCTTTCTCTTAGAGCTTCAGTTTCCATTGATGTAACTATTGCCAGTAAAATATATGTTTGTGTATAAATATTTTGTATGTATGTATGTATATAGCCTTAGTCACATACTCATAGCACACCTATTTTTCAGGCACATGCCAACTGCTAAATAATTCTTGACACATACTAACACATCAAACTATGCAGTGGCACAATCCAGATTTTTTTTTTTTTTTTTTTTTAATGAAGAGATTTGAGCAGGTATGAGAAAATAGCACACTGCTCTTTTTCTAGCCAGGAGAAACTGTGCTGAAACTTCAATTTAAATCCATTCTGATGCACTGCCACTGGCTCGAGGTTACTGCTTAATTCTTCCTGTAACTCAGAAAAAAATGCTGGACTGCTTTGACACCTGGTTATTCATATTTCACTGAGATAAAAAGTTGCTGAAATTTTTGGAGAGTTTCCTTAGCACTGTATGCAGAGACTTTCAACATAAAAACTAATAGCATTATTTTATATTTGAACCTATGTTACCATATGGAAAATATGGAATTATACAGCATATACCAAAAATTATATTGTAGTTAAGTTGCCTGCATCTTCCTTTATAATCCAAAATGCATTTGCTATATTTGATTTCAAAATTAAGGTGAAAAAGAAACACCTTAAAATGATCAGAATCAGACAAGGCCAAGATATATCCAAAATAGATGGAAGATTCAGAATAAAGTAATTGACCATCCATCATCTTGTCTTAAACTCTGTGTTCATAAGCTGTCTGATTTTTTTTTTCATCTTTCCAAGAAGCAGTACCTGTACTATCAATAATACTTTAATGATGTTTGCCAGCATTTTCAGTGCAAAGCTATTATCCTTTTCCTATTATCTTGTGATTCTTCTTTTAAACAGGCACAGTCTTTAATGAATGAATTTGGTAGGAATTCATTTTCATACTATGTAGGTTAATGTTAAATCAGCATAGAATACATTAGGGGTAGCTACAGTATTTTGTTCATTTTCAGTAGTTCATTATAAGCAGTGAGGTTACAATAAGCCTCAGTACACCAGCACCTACAAACCAGTTAAAGCTCAGAGATCACCTTTGTGCTGTGAGCCTGAAAGCTATGATTAACAAACAGATGCATTTTTCACTTAATATTTCCTTTTGGTTATTTTATTTCCTTAATTCAATGTTTGCATTATTCAGCAGAAAAATTAATCCAACTGGATATATAAAAAGTCAGCAGATAGATTCAAGTAGATTAGCAGCTGCAATGCTACTTTTGCTTTTACCTTTCACCTCCTAAAAAATTAAGATGGAGACTGACTTATGTATTCTCTCCACAGAATGAAGCAGAGTATTATAGAATGCATTTGGCAAAAGAATAAATCATGATTGACAAAGTGAAATTTGTTAATACAATGGTTTGAGGCAGTTGACAGAAATTTTTGTCAACAGAATAGATTAAGGGATTCAAAAAAATGAAATTTGCAGATGGAACGGCTTTGATGTTTCTGATGAAAAGTATTTTGTTGACAGAATGGATCAGAGTGAAAAAATGCATTTTCTCAACACAAGGGTCTTAGCTCTTTGTCAAAATATATTTCATCCCCAGATGTTTTGGCTGAGTTGTCAATTATTCTCCCTGTGTGCCATTAACCAATCTCTTTACTGCAGACAGATTTTTTTCTTTAATAGCAGTTCTGTGGAAGAAACCGGAGGTACATCAAATACCACTGCAGTTGATAACATGAAATCATTAGTTAAGATGCTGTAGTTAGTCCAACACAATTTAGCTCAATGGACGCTTAGTTTGTGGAACACAATAGGCTTAGGCTTTTGGGTTTTATTTTTTTTTCCTCCCTTATCTTTCATTTATATATAGCATTGATTACAATATCCATTCTTTTCACCTTGAAAGAAAGGTTTTAGAGCTGTTTTTCATTGAAGACTTTGGTTCTGTATTCAATAAGGAAGAGACACTAGAAGCACAAGCTAGCTATCTCAAGCAAGTGCCAGTATGTAAATTATGCTATCTAGAGCAAGTCAAGTCACCTTATCCATCCAAGTGAAGAAGTTCCGCACCATCATCTGAAGGAGCTGCCTTGTACAGGCCAACTAGCAAGTCAGAGGTGGATAGTTAAATGTTACTAGACTGAATGTCTTCCCCCTGCACGCAGAGGCAAGAATCACCCAAAGTTATAGGCTTAACCCAACAATATTTAACTACCTAGAAAAAGGAAGACAAGCAAATTGTTGTTTCTCCTTTATTGCAGTTAAGCAGTCATGTGATAATCTTCATCAAGTTGACTTGTGAGTTTTTAGATCTTGTATGAGTTTATAAGATGCTTTGACCACATTCAGAGGTGCATTTTGCTAGCCAAGTTTCATTCTGGCTTGTCTAGTCTACAAGCAAACACCCGCATGGACATATATCCCATAACATATCAGCATACTTAACACCCAAGGTTACTAAGGGCAATGTTTTGTCATGTAAATCCTAGATCTGCACAATGTGAAGGCGGTTAGTGACAATAGCAAGATGCCAGTGATCCGTCTGACTATGAAGTTACCGTTGAAGGGAAAAGCAGAAAGATTAAAATAAATACATCTAGCCCAAGAGAAACACATTCACCACTGTCAAAAAGTAGGGCATGACTCCAGCTAGATGTTGCATAAGCCAAAATTTCAGAGAAAACTTTTAAGAATGAGATCACAGAGTCAGAGAAAGCACAATCTGTGGTGACATTCTAAGCCAGGTCACAGACTCAGATCAATCCACAACACCATTATTAGGAAGAAGAGACAGAGATCCTTTAGGTCCCTTACCCCACCAAACTACTCCCAGTACACTTGTCCCAGTTTTGACATAGACAGGCCTCTACCACTTGATTGATATAGGTGTTTTGTTTTTTTTTTTTGCTATGGATGGGTAACCAGGGATTCTGACAGAGAAAACAAACAAACAAAAACAAAAGAAAACACCTGCAAACTTCTTCCAAGAGATTGTAACTTTTATGTTTTCCATGGTTTCAAGGATAATCTAAGACATTGTTTTTGGTTTCCATATCTTATCTCAGAGCTTAGAGCAAGGATGAATCATAGCTTACTTTTCAGGAACTGCACCTGTAAGAGAAGCCTCTGAATATCTCACCAGAACTTGAACAAGGAAAACTAATGATCAAGGTAAATAGAAGAGATGAAAAAACTCTCAGAGTTCTTGATAGAAACAGACAAAATTGCACAGCACTTGTGGAGCACTGTGTAGCATGACTCCATCAATCTAATACCTCACCCTACATAATAATTATCTGTTTTGACACATACTGTTAATTTCACTCACACAGATTCTTGGAGTCCTTCAGATTCGGGTTTAGTTTCAATCTTTAAGAGGCAGTCCCTGTGCATTCCTTGAGAGATTTATCAGAATGGAGGGAACAGTACACATTTCACTCCAAATCCTTTGCAGCTTATTATGTTCCATTTTTATTTAAATAAAATTGCCTACTTTATTGTCAGTGTCATTACAGTGCTTCATGGGTCAGGGTAAAAAAAAAAAAAAATTACTGAAAGCAATAGCTGGGCCTCTGAAGCAGAATTGCCCCCTGTGCAATAACAATATAAATTTAGTTATCTTCAAGAATAGCCCTCTTTTGTAATCAGTCTTATTAACCTCTTTAACTGACTATATGTGCATTTGGTTTTCCTCCTCATCCTTCTTTCTGTTCTTCATCCTGAATGATTCTCTGATCTAGTGGGGTTAACAGGACTAGTGGGATTAATTCCTACCAGCTTGGTCAAAGCTGGTACTGACTCCAGTATTCTTAAGTTACCTTTTCAGTATCAAATATTAAGAAAGTTTTTCTAAAGGGCATATTTTCCCATACTATTTCAAAATATTTTTGATATGAAACTTCCTAGATAAACACCAAAGCTGTTGTTAGCAAAGTTATTTCACCTGCAAATTTTAATTGGCTAGAGATATATCTTCATAATTGCAATTTGCCTATTTCCTAGCTTTCAAATAGAAGAATTTCCAAGGCAAAAATTTTTGAGAATTAATTCATACTAAAAATGTAAACATTCCATGAAGCAAAATGTAGACAGAAGTTGTTAGCTGGTTGGGCTGAGCCCATGTGGGTATTGCAGAGTATGTTTGTAACAGCAGTAAAACAGCCTCTGTTTCACTCTGTCTTTACCTCAGCAAACACATCTGCATAGTCAGAGAAAATGCTCTTCTGCAGAATCTTTGTATTTGGCATTTCTGGTAGCTTGGCATTTCTGGTAGCTCTTCCTAGCACTTTAGAGGACTATTCAGTTCAAAGAAATGATTTCTGGAATTCAATTACATAACAAATATGTTAATACCTAATTGGCTGACACCTTGTATGTCATGCAATGTAACTACACTACTCAATATAAGGATAAAGCAAACTTATCTTGAACACATTTGCCTTTTCTAGTATGACATTACTTTGTGATTTTAAACAGACAAATGGGATAACACAGGAGACATTTGCTATTATAAAGCAGCTGATGATGGATGTGTATATTTAAAGAAAACACTGACAACCAATCTCATTAGTGTTAAGTAGGTCACACCTTCCACTGCCAAGAACTGAGAATCTATAGCAAAAAAAAAAAAAAAAAGAGAGAGAGAGAAAATACATAATTTGAATCATTTCCCAGCTAAAACTGTTTTTCTAATTGTGGTACATTAACTGCTTGCACATCTTTCTAAACATACCAAATTCCTGCCACGACTCAGAAAAGTAAAAAGAATAGAATACTTAGTAAACATAGATCAAGTTTATTCCTTTTTTCCAATGACTACAAATGAAAATCATTGTGCCTACACTCCAGTACTTAGTCTGTGGCTACTTCCCACTCCAAAAAGACCATGGAAAAAAAGAAAAAAACAAGCCTGATCAGAAAGGATGCAGAAGAACTGATCTAGAAACAACGTATTTCAGATAAGGTTGTAATGCGTAACGATTTGAATTGAGAGAAGTCTGGTCTTACTTGATATCTATGCTGTCAGAGCAGCAGAGCTTTGTTAAATAAAGCTCTATTACATTTCCTTCGTCTTCCTGTCTGTTTTGTTTGTTGGCTTGTTTTAAAGGTGGTTAGGAAGGAGGCCCTGAACACAATTATGTGAGCACAAGTTCCAAAATGGATTGAAATCTCATGGTACGTCTGCACTCCTCACATTCCCATTCTGCTCTGCATTTTTCTTACATCTGGTCCTTCTCTCCCCTATCATACAAGCTGTGAGATTTTCAACTCGCATCAAGACCACATCAGATTACAGAAGTGAAAAGCATTTTTTCATTGTGCAATCAACATAAGTCATAGGTGAACATCCCAGACAGCATATCTCCCAGAATGTCCTTGCCTTTTACAAGGTACAGACAAGGACTTAGGTTTATGCTCGAATCAATGTTTTATGGTAATCAGACGCATCTGAAACTCATACTATATTTTCAACTCCTTTCACAGAGTAAAATATATTTTGCAGGTAAGATTTATATAACATAAGGATAACTAAATGTTTGCTCTCACAGTTTAAACACCTAACTAGAAAGTTTTATCTAAATAGCTCCAAAGTTTTGAAATGCTAAAGAAGGTCTTTCAGAGAAAAAAAAAAGGAAAAATTATGTTTATTGTTTTCGTTGTTTTCGTTTTCAAGAAACAAAGTACTTTCTTATTTTATTTTTTAAAAAGCTTCTAAGAGCCAGAAGTGTCCAAAATTGTCATTATGCTACCCAAAGCTAGGACACATAAACACTTGATTTTCTTTATATAGCAAGTGAAATTTACACCAGCAATGCAAAAGTATGTCCAGAGCCTTCCAGGGAAAGCCCACACTAAGTTAGATCTGATGCCAGGCCCACCTTGCAGGATCTGTTTTCTCTGCTACCCCAAAAGAGAACAAATGTATGAAAGACAAGGTGGAGGTAATCCATTTGATTCATCCTTTAAAAAAGCGTCATAACAGTGTGCCAAGATGAGAATGTTAATTCCTCATAAGATACTTGACAGCTGAGATCTTAAAATAACCAATAGCCTTGTGAATAATTTGAGGGAGGACTAGAAAAAACAGCATAGTAAAATAACATGGAGATACAGACAAACATTTACCATTTTTTTGGCAAAATAAAGAGGTCGGGATAAGTGGTTTAGGAAAAAAAAAATCTTAGCAAAGGACTTGAACTGGCTTTAAAAGTGCCTTCAAGAAGATGATATACATATTTGTGATGGAAAAGGCGGAATCAACACAGAGCCAAACAGTACAGCATAAAGACATAATGAGACAGAAAACTGTCCCAAAGTTTGCAAGTTGTAGGGGCATACAGTCACCTGAGCCCCAGAATACCACAAAGACAGAAAAACAATGAGTAAACCATGAGGAGAATGTTGTGGGCTTTTGGATAATTCTTGCACTGTACAAAATGCAACAAATACACTCTGGGCTGGCAGGAATTTTGTGAAAGAAGAATATCTGCAACTTGCTCAAGCACACCTAAAAAGTAAAACTGAGGAAATGCCAATGAATTAATAGCATCTAAAGGAAATTTGTAGGACACTAATAAGGGTCACTGGGTTCAGAATAGGGCAACTGACTCATACACAGATACACAGAATAAATCTGGAGGGAATTCTGCAATACTGAAATTAAGCATGCTGAACATTAAAAGAACTAAAGGGCTTTAAAATGAATAAACTACTTGCATTTCAGACATTCTTGGCACATATCAAAGAATTGAAAGAAAAATCTCAGGTTGATAAAAAACGTTGTCTTAGAAGTTTTGTGAATTTTACTTTACTGTCTAGAATTTCTAAATGATCCAAATATAAACTTGAATAAACAGAGACAGAAGTATCGCAAAAAAATTACTGAAATTTTACATGAAAATAAAAGTCTTCTTTCCATAATTGACAAAATGGTATAAATTTATTCAGATAATCCATTTTCATTCAAAGTGACATTCTATTAAGTACACAGAGAGATGATCTCAGTACGCCATTCTGAATAAATTCTATTCAAATAAGTATTTGATCTGAATATAAAAGTTACCATGTATAACCAGCCACAAACAGAATATTAACTTAGAACTTAGAGTGTAGAGTGTCTGCCTTTAAAGAGAGTTCTGTTTGTTCCTCTTGATGTATATTCCATCTCCTTGTAAAAGTAATGCCAAAGACTAAGGTCAGATTTTCATCTTACAACAACAACAACAAAAATGAAATATGATCCAGCCTCACACATACAGTCCCATTTAAGTCAGAATCCATTCTCTTTTCTTTAAAAATTCATAGACAGTCACAATCATGACAAATTCTAGCCCTAGACTTCACAACCCTAGTGACATCAAAGGGATTACCATGCTTTGTTCATTTGAATATTAAAAATGAAAGTGTTTTTATATTTCTTTTGGATTGATCATACACTTCAGAAGAAGAACCTGATGAGAAAGCATTGTAAGTGTTGTGAGAGATTATACTTAATGTAAAGGTTCATTTTCAACTTCAAGACTGGTCTGTTTTTGTTTAGCTCATATTTGGGAGGATGGATCTAGGCTGTTGAAATCTTGGTAAGCACAGCTGCTATCTTTATCAAGTTTGTCCAAATATTAAAGTGTTCACCAGCAAGAGTGGGACAAAGAATTATTAAAGAAACTAAGAATCTTAACTTGCCATGAACTGACTAATTATATATATTTACAACCCAGTGTTACAAAAATTAAATGTGATTCAATCACAGCCATTTGAAGGATAAGAGAGCCTCATCTTTAGACAAGTTAGATGGACTACTGGAACAGATTCTTAATCAAGAACTTGCATTTATCTCTAGCCAGCTACCAAGTTCCACTCCTGTCTCCACACAGCATCACTTAAATTTAAAAATCGTATTTCTGACTTAAAATGGATCCCTGTGAAACCCAACTAGTGACTGGCCACCTGCTAATAAATACTACACCCGTGTCTTTTAATGGGAATATAAAAGTTTATCAGGTGAATTTAAAAACCATTATTTATTGACATTGTAACAAGATGTACAGTGTTTGCAGTTGTTTTTACGAACAATTAAATTTTAACATGACTTCCATTAACATGATGCTTATTGCATGAATATGAACTGAGATTTATCCTTTTTGTAGTTATTCAAAAGAAATACCTAGTTGGTGAAGAAAAATGGAAGATGTAAAACATGTACTAGAACAATGTATTATTGCAAAATATGTGGGAAAAAATCTAGGACTAATATTACAGAAAAAGAGAAATTCGGATTTCCTTACTAAAAACCTACAGATAACTGTAAATACATACACCCATTTTCCCACTGGTGAAAAAATACTTTAAAGAGCACAAATCAAGTTTTCCTTTCCATTTTGTGTTATATCTCAAGAGCAGTAGTATAGGTACTATTTTACACTGTAACCCCAAGATGAATTTAGACTGTCTAGAGCGTGGTATTTCAGCACTAAAATGTTACATAAAATAATCTACTTTTAGAACATGATAGAATTAATCGATCAACAAGTTATAAGTCTTCTAAGGCTCGATTAAAGACTTTTATCATAATATACGATAAAAGTATAAAATGAATATTTTCATAGGAAACACCGATGATTGGGAAGAGAAGTAGTCACTAGTCAAATATAACCATTAGCAATGGAAAAGTACTGACTTCTAACATGCAATCTGACTTGGTAATTACTATTTCAGGTAGCAATCATTAAACAAGCAAAATAACTAGCCTGCAGTAGAGAGATAAATATCTATCTATATACAGTTCAGAAATACATAGAATGATATACTGCATATTATTAGTTTTGTGTCCTTCAACAGAAATGAATACCTCAGAAATTTCTATTTCAACATGATCTCTGCTGCTCTAAATATGATCATGTTACTTTCCATAAGTGTCAGTTTTTCCTGACAATATTACATTTTCTAACATTTAGTTTTCTAACATTTTTCCACTACTATCTGTGTAGATTAGAAAGGTTCTTAACTGTTATCTGTAATAGATTTTGCCTGTAGCAAAATTCATGCAGGCATAATAGAAGAACAAAGTGTACTCTGATGAAATTGCAACCATAATTTCCAGATGCCTGACATTTATTGCTTATTGCTATTAGAATTCAAGTGCCTATTTGTTTTGTACTTTGCTTTTATTCTTGCATCACAAATGTATAATGGAAAAAAGATATTTTAAATATTGGGTTAAGTATCACAGATCAACACGAAGCACCAACATAATCAATATTACTTAAACACGCTCCTAGGCAATTAATTCTTAAGGAATCAAACTGTTGTACCTCATCAAAATTTACAATACAATGAAAGTTGTTACATTCTTTATTGTTTAATTAAAAGCAACATTTAGCACACACTGTTCACACATTATGACATAAAATACCTGTTTATCAGTGAGATATACAAACACCATTTACTGTACATTTTATTCCACAATGTTAATTAGGCTTTATTTTGATATGCTCATCATATTAACAAACAAAAGAACCCAGAACCCCAGAGAAATGTGTTTCTGTATCCCAAGTGTCTGTAATACTTCAGCTTTCCTATTCAGTGCAAAATAAGTTCTATGTACAGTACTTCCATGCACGCAATATAGGAGTCATTATGATGGTATATATATGTGTTGGAAGAGATGGCCACTACAGAAGGATATAGCATATGTGTTAAACCTTTAAAACTTAGGGAGAAACACATTATTTATGTAAGCACCATCTCCCATGTATGGTCTGATTTCCATGGAGGAATGCAAGTGAAACAGCAGCAGGCTAATGTAATGACTGGCCCACTACTTCTGTATAATAACTAGCACCTAATAGTTCACTGCAAACTCTTCTTGCCCTTGTGCAGAAGCGCAGTCTATGATCACTCCTACACTTTTCATGCTCTCCTCTTGAGGTACATTTTAAATACTAAACAAAAAACAACACCACTTATAAGATAAAAACAGAACCACCAACACTAACATTCCTGGCTCTATCTTGAGTCTTTAAGATCATTGAACTTCAGCTATTTCTCACTTCAATATCCGAAGCAAGGTCTATGAAAAAAGATTCTGTTCCAGAATCTTTCAGGATATGAGGCCAGAAGTAGAGGCACCTTTACTAGTCCAATTTTCAGATGCTTTGATAGGGGTCAGTAAGGCACACGTGCATTGAAGTTATTTCAACAGCACCATGCTGATTTTGCCCTCGGGCTGTTTTGGGCCCACATTCTCTGAAACATTCACCTTGAGTGAATATTCTGAAAGGGTACTGCTTTAAATAGAGGTTTTTTTAGCCTTCTGAGTAGTATTGATTTTTCATCCCCTCGTTGTCAGATTGTTTAGGAATGTTTGATGAAACAAACTCTCTTATACAGCACACCAGCAAACAAACTGCCCTACTCAAAAAAAACCCACCAAAAAATAAAAAAAAGCCCTTGATCCTTCACAACAGACTAAACAAGAAAAAATGGGATGGAAGTTTCTTCCAGTGGTTTTGCATTTTCCACATGCTTTTTGGAGAAAGCTAGGATTCTTTTGTCCATGGTGGACAAAACTGTAGTGCTGTGCTGGTGATGCTACACTCACTTTTTACAATAATTAAAATGTTCACTGATAGTTCTTATTAGAAAGAAGTTTTTAAAGAAACAAAATAGTTTAGTTTATTATTTCTTGAAGAAAGTACATATTTTGACCACACAAAGTAGCATTCTCTGCTACAGTAATCATTACTCAAATAAAATAATAGTTGTACTAATTTATGCATTTTTTATATACCTGAATTATTTCCAAAATAGGGCATACCTATAGTCAACACGTTCTTTGTCTGCTCTCCTTTTGTAAAAGAAACTAAAACAATCGTGTACTCCCTGATTCTGTGTTAAGCTGTGGAGGTGTACCATGACAGCAAATCTGTAACACAGAAATAGATGGGCTTCCACAATTAGAGAGTATGTGCACAACTGGAACATTTTCCATTGTCGCAATTTCCAGAAGGGGCCTAACCCTTCGTCTGGTACAGAAATTTTGTGTTTTTATTAGAAAACCTCTTCAGTTCTATTACTAATTTGAGTACCAAATAAAAAAACTTCACATAGTCCATACTTGGAGTCACTTCTTGTGAGGTGAACAGGAGTTCTAACCTTGGTCCTGGAGTGAGATATCCTATGGCTAACAAATAAAGAAGCACGCTCCTTCAAAAAGTCAAGAGAAATCGTGTTGCAGAAGCATAGTCAGTTAACAGTAGTTTGCAAAGTGATTTTTAATAATTATTTTGTACAGGGGAGGTTTTATTCCACTTTAATATTCTATGATACATCCAGGGATATTTTGCTCCCTCTTTAAAAGAAACAGCACAGAAAAAGGGGGAAATAGAAAGTAGCTTATAACATAAATAGCAGTATTCATACATTTCTCAAGGTGTTGCTTTTAAAAACATAATAAACCATAATGAACTGGCTGTAGGAATTGTTAATTCCTCACAGATGGTTCTTTAAACCTGAGGTATGAGTATAGAAAGCTTCCTTTTCATAAACTTAGTAGACCACGTGTTAAGTTACAGCTAATTTACTCAGTAATACATAATGCCTCAGAAGTGAGTTATTACATGCTGGGTCCACTCTGTCACGTGTTCTACCAATGCTAGACTGTAGTGTTCAGGTTGCTCCTTATAGGAATTCCATAAAACCTTGGCCAACCTATGTACGTACTTTCCCATTTTCTTCTATCAGAAGGGTTTTCCTAACACCTAACCTGAACCTTCCTGGCTCCGCTTGAAAGACATCATTACCATTTCTTTCATTCCCAGTGGAAACATTTCAGTGGCAGTTCCATTGGCATCTCTGCAGCCAATCAGATCAGCTGCTCAGCTACCACACAGTAACCAAATCAGATCTCTCACTCAAGGCTGCAATCAGGAGAGCAGAGAACATCCCCCACTGAGCATATTCTCATGATTCCGAATCTCCACTTTGTTTTACTTTTTTTCCTTAAAATTAGCACTTTATTTATTTATTTTTAAGTTCTCTTAGGACTGCCTAAGGACCCATACAAGAAACAATAGAAAGGGCTGACAGGACCCCTGCAATACCTGGAGAGCAATAGCAGACACCTGTGGTCTTGCAGACTCTGCAGAGCAGAGACACCAGCCCTACCACATCTGTTGTTAGAGCGCAAATAAAAGGATAGAGGAAAGACTGGATGAAAAGTCAGTAATTACACACTGACTACTTCTATGCAAAAATTCAGAAATCACTGACAGTTCAGAAGCCTTAATCTATAATCAGTGTTCCTGCAATCCCAGTCAGAAATACGCTTTTATACTCTTGAATTACCAGTACATCATGTTATGTTTTCACGTTATAGCCCATTTCAACTCCATGTTGTATGCTAATATATGTTCCTACCTCTATAACACACAATGGAAATTTAGGGTCTTGTATAGCCATTCCTTGACATAAATGCTTAGGCAAGATCTACTACTCTGAGTAGGGTAATAACACAGATTGAAGGAAGAACAAAACTGTTACCAATAGTCATAAAATATGTTTTTATTTCAGCCCTGACTCTGATCTACAAAACAAAAAAAACTGCTCAACTACTCAATATTTTTTCTTTTCTTTTTTCTTTTTTTTAAATCTTTTTGTTTTGTTTTGTTTAAAGAAACCTAGTTTCCATAGCTCTGTGGTAAAATAAGTAAAAGAACTTTTTTTTTTTTTGTCTTTGTTTCTTTTAAAGATAAAATAAATGTTTCTAATTTTCAGGCATATAGAATAAGCACTATGAGATGTAAATCTGAAAGACACAAAGTGGCAAATAAGAATACAGTAATCAACAGACATGGAGCTACATATTTTATAATTTGAGTGGATGGGAATGTGTGTATGTCTGTATGCATATAAACCCTTATGATTTGAAAGTTAATTTTGCAGCATTGAAATCTGACTCATGAATTCCTAGATTTGATTGTGATAGAGCTTGTCAGCCAGCACAGCTGATCCAGCACAGAGATAGAGATAAACCATGAAAAGGCCTGGCACAGCTTAGTTCCCTGCAGGACTGTGGGACTGGGGAATGAGTCACCATCTGGCAGTGGTATGATCTCAGAAGTAGCAGCGTATGTTGCCTATAATCCTCAAATCTATAGGTAATTCTAGAGTTCCAAAATACTGCAGTAGTGATCATTTTCAGACTTTTGTAGTATTTAAGTGGTTATTGTTTTCTTGTTTAGCCTTTTCCTTAAAAATCAGCAAGCAATCAGGTTTAGCCAAAATACCATTAACATAAAGCAGTGAAAAAAAAAAAAAAAAAAAGAATCTGTCCTTCCTCTGCAAAACAAAATGGAATTTGTGTCCATCTTTCAGACATGCCTTATTCCCAAAAAATTCTAATCCTTTTGTCCCAGAATCCATTAGTCAAACATCAGTTAACCTCTCACATAGAGCTCTACACATTCCTTTTAGAAGGAAATCTGCCTTCTAGGATCTTCTGTGCTCTGTGGACTCAGTTTCCTTATAGTAGGAAATTGAGGGCTTAGGTTGGCATACTTTGGTGACAATGGTATTTTTAAGCCATGTCAGCTTCAAGCTCTTGAAAAGAAAGAGGATAAAGAGAAAGCAAAAGCAATCAACTGAGAAAAAGCAGAAGCAGTAACTGCTGCCTCTAAGACTAGGAGGTTTAAAGAACAGTTGTGAAAGGAAATATGAACTCTTCTCCCTAAAGACGATGAACTGTGGAGGTGGGAGAGCACATGAAAAAAATCTGAGCTCTTTCTCCTCACTGCAAATCTGAGAGGATTCTCATGATATTTGCAACTCTGTTTGTTTTGAAGTTTCAATTTTTGGAGTCAAGAAAATTTCAACCAATATTTTAGAACCTCCTTAAGACACTACAAAAAACGGAAGGATTTAAACTTCTACATAATATTAAATTTCAACATTTGATTATGTTCCACTTACTTTAAGCTATTACAGTGGTCTGATTTGCAAAGTTAAAAAAAGGCCTGCCTTAGCAAGAAAATTAAGAACCATGGGAGATGTTTTATTGCTACTCTGTTCCTCTGGGCCTCTGTATGATTGATCTTAAAAACCACAAGTATTAAGAGGTAAAATTTAAAGACATAAGTGAACTTTCAGACTGAAATTCAAGATTGTTTCTTTTAGGGTGGCTTCAGACAGAACCACGGATAATGTAGCTTAGAACATTCTCTGCTGTTGCTTTTTACTCAGCACACGAAGTATATAAAGAGAAACAATGCATAAACAAAAATGTAACCGTGTGTTTTCAATGTTTTAACTCATTTGTGCAAAATCTGTAACGCCATGGCTCTTAAAAGGAAGATACAAATGACAATATAACTAAAAATAGAAGAGAATAAATGCAGTCTCATAGCTTAAAAAAAACCTTCTTTGAAAGAAATCAGACTTACTTTCCAAATTTTAATAAAATTTTAAGAAGTCTTTTATATGTAGTTTGAAAAAATAAATATAGATGCATATAGAAAAAATAATTTATATAAATCAACTTGGGCCATGGTCCAAGTATGTCTATGACATCCTGAGTTGATCCACTACAACTCATGGTTTGCAACCCAACAATTTATCTGCTTCCATCCCATCAGGTCAGCCCTGTTCAACATTCCCTAATTAGCCCTCCCTCTATTCTTACCCAGTGCTACAGGCCTAAGAGCACCGTGCAACCCCTGCTGCTTTGCTCTGTTCCAATGAAGCCAGTACTCTGCTTACTGCTCAGCCTTTGTGGGGTGCATTTCCACCCAAACAATTCAGTGTACGAAGACAAACAGATCAAGACTATCAACATGAAAATAGATGCCTCTGGCCTGTCAGAAGCACATTGCTGATCCTGGAAAGAAATGGTGCTTTCACTTCCATATCAGTACACTTAATAGCTATAATGCTTCATAACTTTCATGGCATTTGTAAATTACTACATATTTTGCAAATAGTAGCATTTCTCTTACCTGGATAATATTATACTACATTCCAGTTAAGAACCCAGGGAAGTGTGCACATTTTTGTTCTTACTCCTTATGCGGCACCTCAAGCTAGAAGCAGAAAGTATTTTTCAGCTTTCTTTACAATAAGAGAAATAATTTTTGGTATATAAACGAAGTCCAAAATTTTGAGCTAAGCTTCTTTCCAGAAACTATCAGGTGTACTGTGCAAAGCTATCTCTGCAACTTAGAAGATGAATAAGGATCAAAAATCAACTTAAAGTATTTTTCTGCATAGCAAAATTCTGCAACTCAGTTAAGAGCTTCAGCTTTGTTAAGGCACAGTTGAAGGCCAAGGAGGGGTCTCCATTTAAGTAAATATTAAACTTACTTTTTAGAAAGTCTGTGCACAAGAATGGCACATGCATTTTTCTCTTGTACTACTTCATTGTTTGAAAACAAACAAACAAACAAAAAAACCTATAGTATAGCAATTAGCAACATTACAGTAACATACTTCAGCTGCAACATCACCAAGCAGGCAATACAGGGCAAAAATGTTCTTCCTAGGTTCTGTTGAGAGTGCTAGAAGATCATACATTAATAGTACTTTTTCCTCCAACAAGCAGAGGTGAAATCTTCCTATTCTCCAAGTAGGTTTGTGCTGTTTCATGGAAAACCCTCAGGTTTCCAGCTAGATTCTGCAGACTGTTCTGATTTTAGTTGTCTTTGGATGGCACAAGAAAGTATTTGAAGTCAAAAGTTACCAGAGAGAAGTCTTAGAAATATTCCTTTCTTGCTCCTACATCATGTGGCTGAAGTGAACCCCATTCCTCCCCATGAAAATGTTGCCACAAAGCAGCTCTGCTAAGCTGGCAGAGTACAAGTCAGACCAAGTTTGGCCTTAGTACTGCGTACACATACTAAGCTGTTACCTAAAGCTGATCAGGCAATTTTAGTGCCACAAAATTTTTTTCATAAAAGAAGTCAGTTCAGCTCTAGGAGAACTCTACTCATACACAACACACTCAGGAAAAAGTGCATGATGAAAAGCACTGAAGGGATACAATTCAGTATCATACTCAATAGACAAGTGATTTTTCATCCAGTCAGTTACCAACACTCAAAACCAATAGTGTTTCCTTTCTCTCCACATTTTTTAATTTAAAAAACAAAACTCCCAGTGAAACAAAGGTTCATTCCCTGACTAGCAAATCACAGTTATTAAGCCATGATGTCTTTCTTTAAAACCAATTTTAAATCAAAGATCATGTACCACTGCCACTTACACAAGGTTGCTCATAATTGCTCCATGCAATGCTTTGATTAATTAAATCACACTAGAGATTGTTTCTTAGTAACACACCTGGTACGCTCTTTGTTGTTGGCGCTCATTAAAACACTGTGTTTCATGCAGCAAAGCAGCATGAAAGGATATTAATCAGCTAAATTGCCATTAAGAGTCATATCAATATTTGCTGCGCACTGATTGTTTTTCTAAATCTTCAACAAAGGACATTTCACTGAAATCTCAGGTTGCTAACTAACCATATGACAGTGAATTCAAATTAAAATGCTTTATTTTCTCTGAAAAAAAAAAAAGAAAGAAAAAAGAAATGAAAACTGTTAGAAACTAAAGGGCAAAAACAGAAACAGGATTTCATTATTTATTTTGGTCACCTACTATAAAATAAGGGTGGCACACTGAATAAACTAAACTTAATGTGTAGAATATATATATTAAAAACAAACAAACAAACCCCAGCTCTCATTAACGTCGGTACAGTTCCCTAAGCAGAAAAGGTTCCACTTTGTAATGTAGAATTGGTAATTAGGCTCAGTTTCAGAGTCAGTGCTGAAAAAGTGCCCAGGGAATCAAACATTGCTTTTCATTATTGATGTGAAAGAGAAAATGTTCCTAAATGTTTCTCATACCTAGCAATGTTGTTTTTATGTATGATAGGCAAACACACTGCTAAGTTGAAGGTGAGCCAGTAAGAAAGGGAGTAGCTATAATGCTAGTTATTTCTGCTTTCTCTATGATTTGTTATAAGATTCTTAGTTTATTTAAGCCTCACTTGCCAGCAAAAATGATTCTGTAGACAGTTACTTTTTATGTGCTGCGTATTTTTTGTTGTAAAGCAGAGTATGCATCATTTAAACTTTCCCACTGTCAGCACTATCTCCTATTACCAGAGGGCTTACGGATTCAGGTTGTGCTGCGCCTAGAAATGACTCCCAGCTATGGAGCAGTGAGAAGAAATCTAGATTTATGTTTGTGCACTGGGCATTCAATGACACACCTTTGCTTCCCACGCACTTCCATGTCAGACGCCACTCAGTCTGACTACTCCTCTGCTGCCATCTGTCACACAGCAACAAAATAGAACAGAACATTGGTGGGAAGGTTCTGCCTGTACTGCCATATCACCAACATCTGCCTCTGACACTGTAGGCCAACATAATAAAATAGGAGGCATTACATTCAGAGTAGCTCTCATATTTTCATCTTGAGTTCAGTCCTGACCACTATAAAAGTTTGTGAGTTGATAAGCAACTGCACCAAATGAGATTGATTTTTGTCATTCCCTAAGGAATAACAATTGCTTTTCTCCAAAATAAGTTTACAGTCACCTTCTGGACCTGAACTGTCTTTAATCCAGATAATCTCCCATTTCCCTTCCTTGTGAAATTTAAACAAGAAAATCACAAGAATCTGAGAAATACTTGGACCTAACATTTTCATTAGTACTTTAATGCCAACAGGATTTTTTATCGTATTTGTCTTCAAATAGATGTGAAAAGTTCAAATAGAAGGGGAAGGAGGGTTGTTTGCTTGAATTAAAGAATCAAGATCTGAATTCTTCAACAGTACTTTAAATAATCCCAAACAACTGATGCCCTCCAGGAATGACGTTTTCCTTTGGGATCATACATTACCACGGTTAGTTTTCTTTATTTCTTTGGAGAAAAGACAACTATAAAGAGGTGTCCTACATAGCAGTAAGGAAGACTTTATTCTAGATGGATTGTCATTAGTTTTTAAGCGTACTTTTCAGAGCTGTTTAACCTCAGAACTTTAGGCTTCAAGCTTTGTAAAATAATAGCACAAGGAATAACAAAATAATGAATTAAATGGGGTGGTACTTCAGCACAGCCTTGCTCAAAGTGCTAAAACTCACCACTTCCCAAAGGGGAAGCACTGTTTCCTACCCTTCATGGAGAATTGCTGTTCTCATCTACTTTCTTGAGCACAGTCACCAGTCTTGAAAACCATGTTCATTTTCAGGTACTTAAAGTTGATGATGAGGCATCTTTTTAAACTTATAATAAAAATTATGTGTTTATATAAATATAATAATGAGAAAAACCAGAAACTATGAGAGTTTTATATAAACCATGCAGAAAATACCTGTCATTAGCAGCAATCTCTCCTTACTTTCTTATGCATACCAGTTTGTTCCACCTACTCGTTTTCAAGAAGCAAAGCCATTAAATGATGAAGCATGCTTGAATTAGGCCTTGCTATTTCTCTTGCTGAAAGACATGATCGTGTCACTGACATCTACGAACCACAGTAAAGACTGAAAATTTGCCAACATGCAAATTCATTGTAAGAACTCTCACTATCACTCCTGGGAAAATATTTTGAAGTATCTGCAAACTCCCACAATTATGATGACTTTATGCTAAGAAACAAAACAAAAACAAACAAACAAAAAGAAAAAAACAACAAACAACAAAAACCAACAAAGAACACTCCTTTTTATTTTATATAGTAGGATAGAATTGATTAAGCAATCATTCAAGGTCCTTGGAACATAAGAGCACCCAATTGTACACAGCCATGTTATTAGGTATTGCATTAGGTACAAGATTCTGGTTTTAGTCAACAATTCTGATATTCATCATTTCATATGCAGCAGCAAACATTATTTATATTTGGGTGACATTAGAAACATGCAGCTTCTGCGTTCACATACTCTGTAAAACACCTCTAATAGAATAATGCAGCTCTCCAGGGTATTCTTTCCTTGGAGAAAGTATTTCTATCCATATAGTTCATGTAAATCCAAATAGCCTCAGTGGAAGCTCTGCTGTAGAGCAAAGCAATGGAAAGACTGTATTACTCATTTTATTGTGTCCAAGATTTTCACCTTTTCCCAAAAATAATCAGTGACAGATTTTACTGCTTTTCCTTCATGAGACATACCATCAATACACACCTAGAAAGGCAATTCCCTGTTCCACCCACTGTGACTCCAAGAGACATCGCAGCATATTGCACTCACACACAGCACGAGGCTGGACTGGTAGGAGCACAAGGGACAAACTCAGGTGAACAGAAGGGAACTGTTTGTGTGTCCCATTACCAGCACAGCTATTCTGTGTTTCCAGGAAGATACAACATCTACAACGCACAATTGCAGCTTTTTTAAGAACGTAGAAATGTTTAACAAATGACTCGTGTATCTAATTATTAATGCTAGCTTCAGATAAGAATATCTAAAACATACCCAAGTATTCTGAGGAAAATGAGATGATAATATATATCCCATTAATTCATGAACAGTCAGAAGCATCTAACTTGCAAAATTCCATAACCATTGGAAGAACAAACATTCAGCTGCCAGCCAACGATGTTCACATGAGTAAAGAAAACTTCCTCAGTCACTTTAGATGTTTTGGAAAGCTCACCTTAGCTCATTTTATGGCATCATTTACAAAGATAGCCTGCCTTTCTGAGCTCCTGCACATTCATTATTTTTATGTTTTATACTCAATTTGTTACTGGCTTAACTGATTGAAATGATACTTACCTAAAGGCTCTGAACAAAATACAGTTTAAAAAATCTGAACAAAAAAAAAAGTGGGGGGTGGAAATAACAGCTTTGAAATGTTTTAACCCTCTTTTATTTATGGTTCAGTACTGCTCAGGGCTGCTATTAGTATTATAAAGCAACAATGCCTTGCATTTATCGATGTGGGGTTTATTACTACCAGTTTTTCTTATTATTCTCTATACCACAAATGAGTAAATCACAGCCAGTCAAATCAAGGTTAAATTCAAGAAGATGCATTTTAACAAGATCCTGGAAATAAATAAATAAAAATAAAAATAACCTTCCATCTATGGAAAAGAGTTGCTAATTCATTGAATTTTGTGGGTTCCATGAACTGATAAGCTCTGCAGCTCAGGCAACACTGAAATTAAATTAGGTTTCAGAAATGAATATTTCATCTTTAAGATACTGTTGCTTGGAGACCTGGGAAAGAGAAGGGTGATTTAACACAAAGACATGGGAGTTAGTTACAAGGGGCATCATTTTCCACTCCGACAGGCTCTAGAACATACCATAAAATGCCCATAACAAAACACTATGTCACAAATGTAAAAGGATGTATGATGCATATTTTATCTGAAAAACTCTTTTTTGGCCTGCCAGCTATCAGCTCGAACATTTCCGTTTAACACCATTTAAATAATAAGAATAATCATAATATAACCAACATAAAGGCACAATTACAGAAGTATTCTATTAACTCTTCAGTGAAATATCTCCAGGCAGGAGAACTATCCTAACCATTCCTTTCAGTAGTGATTTTCGACTTCTCCCACTGATGCCAGAACTCTTATTCAAGCATGTTGGCATTTCTATGCATTCACTATACAAAGATTACCATCTTTCAAATGCCATTTCCCTGAATTGCATTACATTTAAAGAACAAGAGTACAAGTTCACGGCCTGATGAATCAAAGATAAAAACAAAAAGCTGAAGAAATAAATAAAAAAACCTAACATTTTTCTCATATTGTTCAATACTCTGGAAAACAAACATACAGAGTATCCTGCATTTGTTACAAGCATTAAACTTGGTTTTCCCAATAAGTGTCCTTTATTATGCCACTGTGATTTTATTTCCAGTTTGCAGTGCACGGTAGATCATTTTAAGCAGAAAAAAAGAAATAGGAGAAATATGCTTTCCTGCAAATAATTTGTGCCCTCTGTATCACTTTGGGGATAAGCACCTTTTTTTAAAAAAAAAAAAAAAAAAAAAGTGTGGGAGCAAAGAAAAGACTAAAAGAATTACTGTCCTAGGCTGCACATCTGAACACTAAGGTGGATAAGCTATCTGTTCAACGTGAGTGTCATCTTATGGGCTGCGTTTGATTATAGAATCAATCTTAGCTATCTAACTACATCATTTAAGAACGAAATTGAAGAAAGGAGGGGGCGGGAGGGAAGGGAAAGCACTTCTAAATTTAGTGTAGTGTGCTTCAGGAGTCTTATGGAGATGGAACTGAATGCCTGCATTAATGGCAGTATGTTGTTTCCATACTGCAAACGTAGTGAACTGATCACACAACATAAGACAACCTCTTAGAATATATGACAAACAATCATTTTTCCTGGCAGAAGGCAACTTAATTTTTGCAAAATAAGATTTCAGCTGAAGAGAATTCAGGGACCAATACTGATGTGTGCATTTGCATGTACATTAGAAATCTCGTAATATTTTTTTTCTGAATAGCTGTATTGAAGTTCCTCAGGGAATATGACCATTTTCCCAGTCTGCTATTTTCTCTCCACATTAGACTCCAATTTAAGTTCTCCCAGAATGAGTTCTAACCCCTGTACAGTTGCTGTTGCTTGCTATAATTTATTCTCATTGTACACCCTGTACATTGGGCATCCCACTTCCTGTATCTTTCAGGCAGGCAGAATTTAATGTTCTTGAAAGACAGCTATAACTATCAGTAAAAGGCTAAAGACAATATTAGGAGTCATCAGTAACACTTCACACAAAGCCAAATCAACTGCAAAGATGAGATTTGGGGGAAAAAAAAAATAACCACAGCAAAAAATGTCTCATAATTCCCATATCTTTTTTCACATTTCTGCTGCCCTTCTGACACACAGGATATCTATCTAAAGCCAGTATTAAATAACAGTGTGAACCATGCAGTATGTTTATTTCAGCTTGGTTTATAAACATTAATATACAATACTTAAACGCCTGAATTAAGAACACATGCTGCCCATTTGATCTCCTGCTAGCTGCAGACACAGATGAACCCAAAAGAAACTTTCAGATTAGTCCCAGTTTTGACTTAATTTGTGTATTCACAGCACTTGTATGGATATATGGATGAACATATTTTTACTTACACCCTAAATCTGCACAGCTGATATACAAATATCCTAATATCTCTCCAGTTCTTGAGAAACATTGCTTCTAACACAGTATTGACTCAATCCATTCTGTAGGTGTTATCTCAAAACATTAAACTATTGTGATATGCCAACAAAAGCAACTGAAGACACAATTCCAGCATTAGACAGACTGTATTGAAACCAGCTGTCTCAGGGAGCCCAGATGGGATCTGTCAGTGCTTCATTCTTATTCTTTTTCTTCTGTTGAAAACTGATAGGCAACTCCAGGCAAAAAGTGACCTGACATAACTCTACCCAGCCTTAGCTATAATTAAGCTATTAAATCAAAATAGTAGTTTACACTTTTATCAGTTTCAAATAGCAAAATAAACATATGTTTTTAATAATAATCTACTACTTATAGCAAAAAATGAATCCTGTGAGAATCCTATTTAGTTTTTATTCTTTCACCTTTGGATATTGTTTTTCCCTGCTAACCAGAACAGAATTGTATCATAAATAGAAACCTAGGCTTTCTAGAAAGTCTATTTACTGGGGCTGCTGGCTTTCATCTCTTTGCCATGAACTACTGAAGCCACTAGAAATTACTGTAAGTAGTCAGTATTCAGTCTTGCTTTGATATCATCCTTGGGGATGTGCAGTAGTATAATAGGCTGCAATTCTTTTCCTTCTGATATGTC
This sequence comes from Chrysolophus pictus, assembly GCA_037305975.1. Classification (NCBI taxonomy): domain Eukaryota; kingdom Metazoa; phylum Chordata; class Aves; order Galliformes; family Phasianidae; genus Chrysolophus; species Chrysolophus pictus. The sequence goes on from CM074586.1 coordinate 14,674,113, forward strand.
TTTATAATAGGAGATTTGACAGTGTAACTATTTCACAGTATATTTTTACTGCCATACTATTCTTATTTATTCTTACTTCTAGCAGTCTGTGAATGACAGTGTTCACACTATTATGTCCGTAGTAACTTCAGCTCATAGACACAGTAGTTACACAGTTGTTCCTGATTTAGCCAAGTAACCTAGAATTACTATGTCTATCTACTTTCTAATTTTTACCTTGAAATCTACTGGACTACATATTTCAACTCAAGCCCACTAAACTTTTGGGCCTAATAGCAAAGATCATGGACTCTTAGAATCAATAGCAAAACTCTCATCAGTTTCAACTGGAGAGGTTCCGATGAATTTCTAGCATCATTGCTGTGCATAAATTATGTACTTACACAGCTCAGGTTCAGAAAACCTAGATTCATTTCTATAACCTGAAGTAGCTTTCATTAAGATACAGAAGATTTAGATACAAAGAGTTTTCTCTCACTCCCGCTTTTTCAATACAAAAATTTGCTGTGGATGTTTTCTCCTTTTCACCCTCATCCCCTTGACAGAAGTTGGTATTGAGATGTATGTTTTATGCGAATATCTCATTTTCTGTCAAAATTCCAGTTTTTGCTGCTGAACAGATACATTGAAGGAGGTAGAACAGAAAAATAACTTCCTAGAAGAGCTTAGCTTGTTTAAAGCTAAAAATAGTAACATTGTTTTTATCAACGACTTGTAAAAAAAGATCCAATTTCCTAAGTTGATCACCAATATACTCTCAGAAAAATATTTGTAAAACTATTTTATTTTCAAAGTGTAAAATATTGCAGATCAATTACTGAAATCAGCACAGCTTCCATCTGCTTTTGCTTACAGGATTATAGTTTCACATTCCCTAGAAATTCCTCTCAATGATGCTTAAATGAATTTTGTCGTTAAAAAAAATAGTCCTACATTGAGAAAAAGAGTTAGATCCAGTTTGTTGAGACTGATTTGGCAGCAGCTAATATTTCTGGCTTTTGCCCAGCAAAATACTTCCTTGGTTCAGCTCATAGCTTTGTTAAGTATCTATCTGAATATATAATTTGAGTACACACCAACTGGTGAATAAAATGGTAAAAGGCTGTTTTCTCATCTCAGCACTTGTTTCATAAGTTTCCACAGAGATAAAAGCTACCAGTACTCTGTCCTGTTTCTAGAGCTAAAAATTGGTAAAGAAGCATATCCCATTTTCTACCTCCCCAGGTTCTGAAAACATCTCATTGATTCTTTAACACGAGTCAGGCGTATTTAAGAACAAAATAAATTAAAGAAGAGTTTGGTTCTGTGTCTCCTAAGGCATATTTTACTAAAGCACTTCTGTTCCTAAAGATAATTTTTGACAAAAATGGACCAATGCAAGTTTCATTATAAACACAGCCACACAGATTCATATTCCTCCCCTTTCCAGGAAGGGCTGCCACGGGGCCTTCAGTTCATGCCAACATGACACCTGACATTACAAATATTCCTGCACCACATCGCATAGCTAAACCACACAAATTACAAGCCTACCTCACCAAATGCCCATTAGATCACTGATGCTAGAGAATATACTGGGGAGCTAAACTAACCACTAAGCTGGGAAACCTGCCACATCTGGGAACAATGCAGCATCTTGACCATTTTTTCCAAAAAGGCCTTAATACTACATGCTATATCATTGAGACCACTACTGTAGTTACTGTTTTTCCTCCCAACCCCTCTCAGTCCTAAAAAAGGATCCACCATTTTTAGTGACAGAGAACTGCCTGTTGCTGGCTTGATAAATGTTCTTGGAACAGATTTCTGTCTCATACCTCAGTAAATCTCAGAAACTAAAATGAATTCATAGAAAAACCTAATGTGACATAATGCAGCATGACTGATGAAATGCAGTATGCTGCAGTACTGCCCTATATCTAGTCCTCTGGAAACAGCTCTGAAATTAATCTCTGTATGCTGGAAGAGGGAAAAAAATAAATACACTTGCTTCCTTGTCATCTTCTTAGTAAATTGTATAAATAACTACCAGGACACCAAAGTAGTAAACTGTTATATAAAATGAAGCTGAAGCAGAATATGCTGCCAGTGAGGACAGGAAAATTGTTTTTTTGTTTGTTTGTTTGGGTTTATTTTTTTTCAGAGACAGGACAAACCTGCAATATAAGGACTGTGCCTCATGTTTTGAGACCACTTAGATTTAGAGTGAGGCATAGGGTCACCTTAATTTTTAAAGGGACAGAGAACATTCCCAGATGAAAAATATTTACCCTGAATAAATCAGGCAAAGAAAAAGCACTTTTAAAGATTGAATTGATTTCTTCTTAGACTTGTCAGCATGCGTATACTTTTCTAGTCTCCAATACTAGGACAATAGAAAGCAATCAACTCTGCTTCACTTCTCTGTACAGTCATTTTCACCTTTAGATTCCTAGTGAAGTAATACACGATCTGCAAATAATACCAAGTAATCTGATCCATTATGAAAAGTTTCTACTGTTAAAAATCAAGAAAATAATTCTGTTGATTGCAAGACTAATGCCTTTCCTACTAACTTGTAGAGTATGCCCAAATTTGACCACATTCATTTCATGAGGGTTTTGTGTTTGTTGTTTTTAACAGTATGATTAAGTTAACATTAAATGACAAAGAAATATGTCATTGCCCTTTTCACACATCAGCAAAAGGTAAAAGGAGGAGCAGAAGACTAATTACTACCACAAAAAAGAGAAAGAGGTAGGAAATTCAGGTCCCCCAGGTATTCATATTTCAGATTTTATGGAAGGGAAAAATTTGAGGACAATTATCAAAATTCATGCATATTTCTGGACCAATTAATACATGATTAGGTAGCTATTAAGGTTGATTTGACATAGTTAATTTAAAGCTTGAAAAACAGAGGACACCTTGTGATGCAAACTCTGCAGCAGAAGAGCAAAAATATTTAAAGGAATCTAATAATCTAAGAAGAATTACCTTTTATCTAACGAGTAAGATCTTCATAAATAACAAGTTGACAAACTTCAGTGTCTGAGGAGCATCAATGGATACAAAATACTAAACTTGATTTCTGTGCCATAAAATATTTGTTGCAATCTTCTAGGTAATGGGGCTTTACTTTTGCCTTCCATCCCTTCAGCTCTTCTTTCAGCCTCTAGCGGAGAAAGGCCAGTAGATTTACATACTTGCTCTGCAGAATCCACAAGTTTAAGTTAAAAACTTTTTTTTCCTTCACTTGACTTCATTGTTCATTGAATCAGGGCTATGTGAAGTCCAACAAAAGCAAAGGCCCAGTTTAGCTCATTGCATCATAGAATCACAAGGTTGGAAATGACCTGCAAGATCATCTAGTCCAACCATCCTCCTATTACTATTGCTACCACAAGCCACTAAACCACCTCACAGCTCCTCATGCAGACGCCTCTTGAACACTGCCAGGGACGGCGACTCCACCACCTCCCTGGACAGCCATTCCAGTGCCCAAACACTCTCTGAAAGAAGTTCTTCCTAATGTCTAAGCTAAATCTCCTCTGGTACGACTTGCGGCCACTTCCTCAGGTCCTGTTCGTTGCCTGGGAGAAGAGGCCAAACCCCCTCCTCACCACAACCTCCCTTCAGGAAGTTGTAGAGTACAATAATGTCTCCTCTGAGACTCTTCTTCTCCAGACTAAACAATCCCAGCTCCCTCAGCTGCTCCTCATAAGACTTGTGCTCCAGACCTCTCACCAGTTTCGTTGCCTTTCTCTGAACATGCTCCAGGGCCTCAATGTCTTTTTTGTAGTGAGGGATCCAAAACTGACATTTCTCAAGGCGCGGCCTCACCAGTGAGGAGTATAGAGGGACGATTACCTCCCTGCTCCTGCTGGCCACACTACTTCTAATGCAGGCCAGGATGCCATCGGCCCTCTTGGCCACCTGAGCAATGGGATGCAGTGTTAAAACTCATATATATTTGCAAAATAATAAAATGAATGCAGCTAACTTTAAGTCAAACGTGACTAAGGACTTCGCATCTCTAAAAGAAAGCTGGTATCTGTTTTGAGAGGCAGACTAAATATTTGCTTCCAAGTATAACTGGGCTAGGAGGAGAGAAATAAGGGAAACAGACTATTTTCTAATAGAATATTTTCCACAGGCTCAGTCTTTCCACCTTTCAAGATAAACCTCTCGACTTTGCTTTGACATTAATTTCTGATAAATGCCTCAGGTTTACCTTGGCATTTAACAAAGCAGCAGGAGACCATTATCCTGTGACAACGCTCTATTCCACAGATAGTATCTCTTAATTGGAGAAAATTTCTCTTCATCTGAAAATATTTGGCAAGGTTCCCCATAAAAGCTATGGTATATCTAAGTTGCAAGCTTTAATAAGATGGGGAATAAAATACCCAGAGCAGATGTAAATCAAATCTTTCCTATCAAGTTGCAGAAAACAAGCCTATTGTTGCAGACACCATTGTGATCCCCAGCTTTTAATTATTTATACAAATTACTCACGTGACAGGATATTCGGGAGGATGGTCAGTACTGTATATAATGCAGATCATTTGTTTGTAAAGCAAAACAAATAGACAATAATGTCATAGTTGTCAGAATTGCAAAAATTATTTTAATTGCTTTCACACATAAGTAACATCAGTAGCCTTCCTGTCATAAACAGAAGGAGGGACAACAGGAGGCCGGAGGGAGGTGGAATAAATCTAAAAGAGCTGACTTAGATTTGCAGGAGATTAATACTCTAGCTCCCAGGTTCTGTCATTAATCTGCTTTGCTTCTACTTGGTTCTCAGCTAAGAACTTCATGTTTTTTACCTCTGCACTCCTGCTACACATAAGTGTCAATTGCCCTGTCAATATGTTTAATGTCACAGCCGACACAGGCATCATTGCCTGTACAATACAGTTCTACAATGTGGGACAGCTTTAAGCTTTAAAATTTACACCAAATTTCTTGATTCCACTGCTACATCTACCACCTCAAATGACTGTTTCATGCAACAATAATCAATATAGTATCTTTTACAGCATTAACGCTTTGTTCAGTTCAACCTAATACTTCTTTGCCTCAGTTCTATATCTTGGAATAACCTGACAATCACCTAGCACACATGATCCTTCACCATTACTGTCTTCCGTGCAACTGGAGCCCCTTACCTATAGGGGCTTGAAAGTCACATGCTCTACTCAGTTATTTCTACTGAAGTACACAGTCACATTCTGTCTGTGTAAGATCATTTTTAGTACTAATGCCGCTTTCCCAAATCCGATTCATCAAGAGCCATTACCATGTTCTCTTTTTTTCTTCCACTCAAAATCACTAAAAAAAAAGCCCTACAACATACATTAGTTTCTAAGCAGCCAACACCTTGGCTACTGCACTAGCAATTCTTACATAAAACCTCCATGCTGTTGTCCCTTTCCAATTCATCATTCATTTTTTCTACTAGTCCAAATCTTTTACAGGTTAACTGTTTCCCAAGTGGTAGCTTATCAAATGCTCTGCTGAAGTCCAGAAAATTAGATCTACTGCCTCTCTATTGTCTAGATTATCACATATCTTCAAGAGCAGCCTCTCTTACGTTTCATTTAGGGAATGTGATTTTATCTGTGCTTATAATGGAAAGCAAGATTTTACATCTGTGTTATTCCCTTCCATACTGAAAACCAACATACTTCAAAACACATGGATGATAATTAGGCATCTGCTCATCTACAATTCAAACACATCAGATTCTGAACTGTGTTTTGATTTAAAAAAAATAGTAAGATCTTATCCCATGTTTCCCAGAATTAAGAGTAAATTCCAGCCCCACCAGCGGAGTTGGGAAAACACATCCCACAACAACAGATTCAATCATTGGAACAGAGTCAGTTTTAATCGTATTTTCTCTTGTAATGTATATTTGAAAATCACTCAGAAACTAATGGATTTTAAGTTGACAAGAGGTGCAAAGGACGGCTGAGAAAGCATGCCTAAGTTCCAAGGACAAATTGTCCTTGGGATAGATACAGCATTCTGATGTAAAGGGATGGGTCTGATGACATTTTTTGCTCATACCATGCACCAAGTTTCACAAACTGTGTTATATCTACATAGACTCAGCTTCTGGTTCCCCAGACCGGCCCCATTTGTTGGGACTAGATGAATCAGTGGGAAAAAAACCTCTGCCATTCTCTTCTATTACAGCAGCAAACCCCCCTGCCCATTCCTTTCTGCCATCAACTACAGCTCCCACTGAGAATGATAAGAAGGAATGTGAGGCACAACAAAAGCTACACAGCTGTGTGTGCACACTACTGCTCCCCTCTTATTTTGTTATGGAAAGCAATTTGATACTTGGCCTCACGCGTAAAAGCAGCAACACTGATAGTTTAATAGGCTACTCTGTATCTTCTGATATCAGGGACAAGTTGGGTACAAGTGGAAGTGAATATACACGTTCTCCTGCAACTACTAAGGCCTATTTCTCCCACAACTGAAGCAAGGAATCCATCTGGATTAATGACATTTTTAGATAGAGTAGAACTTCCACATAGCAAGTCCAATACCTCAACACGTGTTTACTGCTTTTCCTAACCTTTTCACTGTTTTAATTTAAAAAAGAAGTCTATCTTCTGTCTACCTGTCCGCCCATCTCATCCCCTCTCCTTCTTATAAAGATCATTAAAATACTTCGAGTTGGTTGCTCAGCTTGTATCCTGATGAATTGGACTGTAAAATAAGAAAGGGATGATGCATACCCTGCTTCCATGTGTTGCTAAGATCTGTTAGCACTTCTCTCAGTCAGCCACACTTTTACATTAAAGCAGTACTGATATTACTAAATGCAATAAACTGTACAATACTGTTAGACTGAGAGTGCCACGGACATGGTACTTTATAATGAATAAATTCTATTCATAGCTACGCTCTCAGAGACACCATTTTTCTATTTCAGTTTCATGTAACCATCTGGTTTAGTTAATGCTTGCATTTTCAACAATACTGAAAAAAAAAAAATGAGATTCATGCTTTGCTTACAGGAATTGGCAGATTTTTATTTGAGTGAGATTCTTCAAATTCTCTAGCCCCCCAAAATACTTCATTCTCAGTCACTTTATAAGCATTTAAAATTTGTGATATAGCCAGTGCCGAGAGCACAACTTCAAAATAAGCACTATAAATCTGTGTTGCCACTGTGGGCATATGCATCACAAACATCTTATCTAGACCGAAGTTTGTCGACTTAGCACATTGTACTTGATGCTGTGTGTCACCTGTCTCTTGTTTGTCTATAGATTAGCACAAAAATGTCACTGCAAACTAAGTGAATAGGGCACAGACTAAGCACCTGCCACTTTTAAAACTCTTTAGAAGACTCTCTTGTTTATTTTGCAAGCACCCAGGGGTGCAGTCAAATAACTGCATTGAAACAAACAATACTGGTGATTATTAAGAAGGCTTTTCACATGAAAATTCACTTCAGAAAAAAAAATGTTTTGCAGATGTAGGGAAGAAAACTGTATCACTAAGAATGACTCAAAATACTTTGGTGGACCAAAACACCTTTATTTTTCTCTTGGCAATCTGCCAAATTCACTGTCGGTTTGAAAAGAATTCTATAGCTGGAGGCTAAAGCAGAAACTGCAATGATTTAAAAGAGAATTGGCTACAGTAAGAATGATAATGCACCATATCGTTAAAATGCAACTGGCATCTTAGCCTCCCTACAGCTCTTGAAAATGTGCTTACTCCTCAACTATTTACCAAGAAAGGAGCAGAAACAATTGAAATCACACAATACAGAAAAAAGTGTTTAAAGAACTTAGAAAAGAAGTACACACAGAATAATTTGCTGGCAGTGCTGTTAAAATAGTGATGCATTATACATGGTTAGATTACAAAGTAAGGCATATGGAAATACGTAAATTAATATAGCACCATATCCATTCATCTCAAACTTATAGGCAAGAGAATTAATAATGAAGGTCCACTTACATTTCAGAATTAAAGCTTTATTTACAGCTCATGGATTAAACATTTAAATATTGCAGGCCTGATAATATTCACATTTTCATGCTTGGAGGATCATCAACTATTCTCTAAACTGTTTGAGAAATTAGATTTTGAGTGTATTTGCATCAAAGCCTTGTATAGTGGTCTTTTCTGGAAGGCTGCTTTGCAAGACAGATTTACAGAAAATAGCTATAGTTTCAAGTGAAGGAAGGGTTCAGAAAGGCCTTCAGCAGTTTCAGATAGCGGACTTTGTTATTCAGATGCTGCTTACTCTAACAAGCTAATAATATGCAGGCTTGAGTCAGAAAACTGCGCAACTCTTTCTCAGGTTCACAGTGAAGAATTTATTTACAACTAGATGCTTAACTTGCAAACTGTTGGTAAGATTTCCCTCACAAAATTCGGTCTGACAGATTTCATTTGTTCAGTAGTTGGGTCCGGCTTTACAATTAAATAGAGCTGCTCCACTCAGCATTTGTAAATGACAGCAGGTGCCATAGCAACATGATTACAAGTTTCCATCAATTTGTAGAGCTGAGTAAATAATTATCAGTGAATAATTAACTAAGCAAAATTAGCCTCTTTTTCTGCTTCCAGCATGTCCACAAGCAGATTGTATTTTCTCAAACGTATTCCTTATTTAAACCACATGGAAACACTCCAGACCCCACAGAACCAGATCTTCAACAAGTTCTAACTTCATATGAGATAGATTGCCACCTAAAAAAAAAAAAAAACACAAGCAGGACTTCCCACAGGAAGTGGGAAAAAGGCAGGACTGGGATGAGGGAAGTGTTTGGATTTTAACATTTAAATTTAATCATTTTCTCATAAAGGCACAGTAGAGAGAGACAGTCACCACCTCGGCCCTGCTGGCCACCTCTCTTCTGATGGAGCCCAGGATAACATTTGCTTTCTGAGATGCAAGAGCACACTGTTGGCTCATGTTAAGTTTTTCATCCATCAGGACTCCCAGGTCCTTCTCTGCAGGGCTGTTCTCAAGGACTGCTCCTTCCAGTCCCCATATATATGCCTGGGATTCTCTGGGCCAAGTGCAAAACCTTGCACTTCACTGTGTTGAACCACATTAGATTCATCCAGGCCCACCTTTTGAGTCTGTTGAGGTTCCTCTGAATGGCATCCCTTCCTTCCACTGTGTCAACCACATCACTCAACTTAGTGTCATGAGCAAGCTTGCTGAGGATGCACTCAATTCCATCATATGTCATTGATAAAGATGTTAAAGAACACTGGTCCCAAGACAGACTTATGAGGGACACCGTTCATTACCAGCCTCCACTTGGCCACAGAACCATTAATCACCATCCTCTGTTTGCTGCTTTCAACCAATTCTTTATCCATTGAGTGGCCCAGGCATCAAATCCACATCCCTCCAATTTGGAAATAAGGATGTGGTAGGGGACCATGTCAAAGGCCTTGGTCAAGTCCAGGTAAGTGACATCAGTTCACCTTCTCTTTGTCCACCAATTCTGTCACTGTTGTCTACAATGCCATTATTATCTGTACAGTCACTCCTTTTTCTTTTGATGAAACACTCAGTGCTCTTCAGTTTGCCAGTACAGCTAAAAGAATAAAGAATATACCAAAAGTCAATGAAGTACTTCATGACCTCCTGAAGAGATATCGCAAAAAAATTCTGGATTTGAAAAAGCAACCGGAGGAAGAGTCTTTGAAGACTCAATTCATGCAATGGAAAAAGATCAGTTGGCCCATGTGTTGGAAGAAAAAAAAAATTATTCAAGAAGTGCAGGAGGATAGGATACAAAACTTAACTGAGATGCTGGAAACTTCTGCCTCATTCACATCAGAATAGAATGCTAAAGCCAAGAGAAGAGGGATTGTTAATGGGTTCCTGGTAAAATAAACCAGGAAAATGTGAACTATTTTGAAGACTTCAAAAAAGCAACATTAATGACAACAAGAAAAAAAAAGTCTCTGTGATTGCTACCAGAAGCAGAGGACTCTATGGTAATAGAGAATTTTGAACATGACAACCAGTATTTTTCCTGATCAAATTCAGGACTCAGAATGAATCGATAGACCTAACATAAACTGGACTCAGAGAGACTTTGAAGAGTCTGTGCAACTCTGTGAAGCTTTAGCCATAGAAAAGGATATTGCTGTGAGATCAATGTCTTGCAAGCTAGCTTTAATAAATTAGTGTAATTAGTATTAGAAATCAAACAGTTGAAATATGAAATAAATGAGATGAAGGAGAAATTGAAGATAGAAATGGATGAATGTGAAGCACTGGAAAAAACAAACACAAAGAGATCCTGAGATACAACTAATGCGTGAAATTACCAACCTAAAGAATATTGTTTCAAATGCTGAAGCACACAATGAAGAGCTTGAGGCAGAAATGAAGTCCAAACTGGAACAAGTGAAAGAGACCAAAATAAAGATATTACAAAATCGTGTGGAAGAACTACAGAAATCCAAAGTGGAAAAAAAGGACATGACTCTTTCAGCAGGAGATTCTGATAAACTAATTGAGGAAATTCAACAGCTGAGTAAATCCATCTTAGATAGTGAAACCATAGCCTTGGATGCCAATAAAGAATCTGCTTTTCTCAGAACAGAAAATTTGGAGTTGAAGGAGAGGATGAATTAACTCTTAAATAATCGCAAGCAAAAGCAAAAGGATGTGTAACTTTATCAAAGCCAAATAGAAGCAGGAGAACCACAAAAAAAAAAAATGCAAGCATCCTTGCAGAAAAAGTTGCAGTCTGTATTTCAAGAAAACACGAAGCTAAATTCATTGATGGAGGGTAAAGTTCCAAAATATTTTGTTTCTCCTCCAGACCTCGAAAAAAAAAAAGGCATCTGACTTAAAAGCAGAACTAGAAAAAGCATTGAAAGAGAATGCACTCCTAGAAATAAAAAAAAAAAAAAGCTATCAGAACTTCACTCTCTACCAAACACAGCAGAGAAAGATTCTTGAAAAACATAAGGAGTTATATTTACTGAAACTGGAATGAGAAAAGCTGCTCTCTACAGCAGCTGATAACGAAGTTAAACTTAACTATATGAGAAAATTGAAAAAAAAAAAAAAGCAAAAAAGAAGAGCTAGCAGATGTGCAGCTTAAATACGTAAACTCTGATCAGGAATATGGAGCACTTAAACAGCTCCATGAAGAACAAGAAAAAGATACGTAGCTGTGACAGAAAAGTATGTCTAAAGACACAGAAGAGTCTAATACAGCTTTGGATAATATGAAATTAGAGCTCTCTAATAAAATGAAAGAATTGGAAGAAAAGACAGCAGAGCACAAACATCATCTTCATGTAAAAGAAGAGCTTGCTCAGGCTCATCTGAAGCTAAATGAAATGGAACAATTATAAAAGAGCAAGAAAAGATTATGGAAACAAGATTGGAGACTAAGGATTCAGAGCTCCAGGTAGTACTCCAGCAGCTTAGTGATTGCTGGGAAGAAATAAAAACTATCACTAAGGAAAGAGATCCCCTGAAACAAAGAGGAATCTCTCCAAGCTGAGACAGGCCATCTCAAAGAAGACATAGAAGTTTACTTCCTATGCTCATCTCTTCGAGGCTGGTGAGTTGCAAGCTGCCCAGTGGGTTACTTGGCACCATGCGAGTAAAGCCTAAGTTTACTAAAACTGTGGAAAGTACATTCCAATACCTGTCAGCCCTGCCCAAATACACAGCTGTTAATGCTTCTTGAGACAGCAGCAGTTATTGCCATGTCAAAGGGACCCCAAAGCTTTCATCGTCAAAATGCTACTTTGCACTGCTTGGTAGAAACTTTTCAACCATTGTCACTAGAAGTAGGGGTATTCTACACTTCTCACTTAGCATATCTGATATGCAGAAATTGACTTTTACTAGGACAGAAGAAACTTACGACTAAAGGAATGAATATCGGCATTTCTGAAGTCTTGACTAGCTCTCCAAAAAGCGTGTTTTCTTTCTACACCCTCTAATTCCTTCTATACCAAACTGTAAACAGATGCAGGAAATCTGTGAAATTAAGTCTATCTGGAACCCAGTAACAACCAAATATATACGTATGAAAAATAGAGATGAAGCAGTAAAATATCCATTCTGCTTTAAAGTTTTCAGCCACATCTGAAAAGAGTGTTTCTGAAACCTTCAGTTAGCTGCTAATATTACTGAAACATTTCACTTTCCAAGAAAATTTTATACTACTAGTGCTGAACTTTTTGCTCCAAGATCAAGCAGGAAAAGCTGGACATGGCAGCTTTCTGTTCCCCTCAACGTTATACCAAAAGATAACTCTAGACTTGATTTTTCTACCTAAGGACCCATTTCCATCTGGTAAAGAGAAGTTTCTGCCTTTCCACCTGTTTAGGCCAGGAGGGAAGGGTATTTCGCTGATGATATTCCATCTCCCTTCATATTGTCTGATTCCCGTTCAGACATCCAGTCTATAATCCATCTGATTACATTTATGTTATCTGACAGATTAATCTGAGTGATATTAACTCCCACTCACTCATTCAGGACAGGACAACAGCTTTTTGCTAAATGAATCACTGAAAACCAAGGCCACAACAGCCCTTTCGCCAGCTCTTATCAAGGTCTCCTCCAACTCACTACTGCTCCTGAAGCATACTGCAATGTCGCTCCATGTCAGCATCTAGATCAGAGACTCCAGATAGGTTTCCCTAACAAATTGCCATAACTTTTACATGGTTTTAACATGTGTCACCCAGGTACCTTCTCCTTAGGCCTGCACCTGGAGCTAGCCCCAGGGCACAAGTTTGTAATAAAAGCAGTACTAACCTATCTTTTAAAGCATCTGTTGCCTTACTACTTTTTTTCCTGGGGACAAATGAATGAAAACATTGGCGAACCTTTTCAGATGTCCTAGCGTGCCAAGAACCTGGTGTCAGAAAGATCTAAGTCTTTCTAACAAACTGAGATCAACACAAAAACATTGGCTCACTGCTGCTACAGAAGTAAAAGCATTCTCCTGTTTATGGTGCAATGATCTGTCTGGCAGCATTTCTACTAAAGAAACACTTTCCACACAGCAGTGCAGCAAAACCTTAAGAACTCCAGAGAAAGATCCATTTACTCATTATTGGTACTTTTTTCAGAAGGCCACAAATAATGATAAAGATCTACTGGGCTACATAGAGTAGAACAAAGGAATCAGTACCCCAAAGAGTTTATTGCAGAAAACATATCAGGAAAGAAATATTGGTCCACAAATAGGAAACAAAAGCACAGATTTCAGATGAAACTCCATCCATAAACTCTTAATTTTGGTGCCTTAAACATACAGTTTGAACAGAATTTTTTTCATTTAGTGCTCTTTTGTATTTTCTATGCAAACGTCGTTAAAAAACATCCTCATTTGTTTTAAAGATCCATCAGAAATTATTCAGCATAGGTTTCTGAGAAGCTGTCTATTCCTTGTTAAAACAAAAAAAACCAAAACAGTGAAGGAAAGTGAGAGGTGTGGTAGGTTAGACTTTGGTATCTCATACTGCATGCTCTACAGCAAATATTAAGAATCATTTCAAAACAGAAAAAAAGTTCTAGGATAGTGTATCATTTTATATGTCTGCAGGGAATAGGTCTATGATAAATCTAACTGGATATTACCACAGCTCCTCATAAAAAGCCTGAAACCATTCTCACCAGTGATAAAGAAGTACTTTTTATAAATACATCTTAACTATGAACATATTGGCCAGTATAACATCCGAAATCTAAATATGTCATTGTAGATTGAGTCATTTTATGTCTTCACTTAGCTGTTAAAAAATGACACACACCAAAAAAAACCAACAACCAACTGTGAAAACTGAAGGGGAGGGGAGGAAGTGGAGAAGCAAAAACATGCTTAGAATAAGACAAATATGATTCAGAAACATAACCTGACCTCTATGTTCACCTCTCTCTGGCAGCAGAAAAGAAGCAGACTTACACAGTATAAGGAGACTTTTGAGTTTTCAGGCATCTGAAAATATCTGAAAAATGGTTCACGTCATCTGGAAGTATTATGCCAACATAGAAAAACAGATAATAGCATATCATCATCATCTACTAAACCTACATTTCAATTATGATTTTTAATTAGATGCCAGAGAAAGGTAGTAGTACTTGCTGACTTGAGTGCAGTCAGGCATATCTGGCTCTGACACTGACTTTCTGAACAACCTTTGACAAGTCCCTTAACCATTCCCAGCCTCAGTTTCCCAATTCGTTAAGTAGGGCCTGTTTCACTTAGTACATAATGGAGAAGTGGCTTATTAAATATTCATTAAAAATTCCAAAATTTGTGAATACCAACTGTTAAAATGCTAATTAATTTTATTATTTCTGAAAGCATTCCCTTCATGTCTTCGTCTCAGCGGAAAAGATCACACGTGAAAAAAAGTAATAATAAAACCACAACCCAACACAGAACAAAACCAAACAAAAGCCCTCCTCACATCCCGAGCAAACCAGACTGAACACATAGGCAGATATTTCTCTAGCTCCTACGTAAAAGCAGAAGAGTAGTTCTTAGCATAACGTAACTTCCATAAGACGTTACTACAGACACAATGAAGAAGAAACTTCCCACTTATTTTTTCCAGCTCTTCTCAGGGTCTGCCAAAATTGCTTGAAATTATCCCAGAAGGCATTTTCCATTATTCACTAAGCAAACATTTTTCAGTAAACAAGTGTAGTTTGTAATTTCTACAGGCCTCTGCAGGAAATGTAATAGTCATGTTCGGTGTTTTGTTTTTTTTTCTCCTCTAGCCTTGTGATTTTCAGACTACAGAATGAAGTATTAGTGTCCAAAGAATGAAGATTAAAGCCCTCTTAACATCCCACGAATCAGAATTAAGACAGGTTCATGTACACGTATATACCCTTTAACACCACAAGAACCTGACGGTGAGGAGTACATTTGCTTCATAATCAAGAAATATCAGTATTAAATTCTAAAAGAGCCCTCATGAGTTCACCTGTGTACAAGATCTACACCCTAGACCACAGAAAATCATTATATGGTAGAAATGAAAACTCAAAACGGCACTGTCTGAAGGGGCTGGTTCTCAACCAGAGAGCATCTTTCAGTGCCCTGAAAATCAGGGCAGTCTTGTTCTGATCGTTTTACACTGCTACTCATCCTGCTCTCTACTTGCTCCTGCTTCATATCCTTATGAAGTATTCCCTGGTTAGAGAATTATGCCTCAAGAACCATCCGCCAAGACAGCTGAAGCTGTGCAATAAAGGACTGCCTTTATTGCACAAAGTTTGTACAAACCCAAAGATATCCAGGAAGAAAACCTCACAGACCCCATGATTTTTTATTTATTTCGATTTTTAAACTCATGACATTATATGCCTTGGTTTGAATAATGCCACGCTTTTGGCTGATCTGGCTCTTCTAGTATTCAGCTCTAAATACTCTGTTATTAAAAACAAGCCACTAGACCAAGTTACAAAAATCATTTTCACTATTTGCAGTGTTTTCTGATGGACTTCTACAATTCCTCCCGTGAGTTTGGGCATGAAGGCTGAAAGGAAAGCTTGTAAAATTTACGTATCCTTAGAAAATTAAATGTAACATTTGAGTATAACGAGGTCACAAGTAATGTGCCCATCAGCCTAATTCTCCATTCATTTATGCTAGAATAAAGCAAAATTAGATCCCCAAAATGCACTTAGTACCAGTGTATGCTGTAGACTTGCAATCTAATTGTTTTTACTGGAAGACATAACTGTTCGCTCAAGAATTCACTGGATAAAATGAAGAACATCTTATCTTACTGAGTGAAATAAAGATCAAAACGCACAGAAACATAGATCAATTTAGTTGTGATGTTATAGCTAAATACATTTATGCCACAGATTTTTATTATTTTAAATAACAACAAAGAGTCTGGACCTCTGTTGTGCCAGTAGAGTTTGGATCCCCATTAAATTCATAGAATACTCCCGGAATCAATACAAAATCAGTTCAAACATCACTGTGCCTCCTAAAGAACTGCTGTCACCACTGTACACAAGTAGCATATGCATTTTTTATGCTGTGCATCAACACAGGCCTTTGTAGATGCGATCAACATGTAACCCAAAGTGTTAAAAAGAATCTGAGAACATTTCAGCAGATGAAGATGCATTCCAATTTCACTTTCTCTTTCAACCTTCCTTACCCCAAGACAAGTATTCCATATATATGTGTAATGCAGAACAGTTAATACAGACAGCGAGAGATTGACATGGCACTTATCTAAATGGATACCGAGATTCCAGGATACCTATTGCACTCCAACTGATAGGAACTTCAGAAGCTCTGAGTCAAAAATGACTTCACAAAACCAAAACAGCACATCTCACCTTTGCCAATAGATACTGTAAAAGTTAGTTTATAGTACTGTGCCAAGGGCGTATCATCCAGACTTTTCTATTTCAGCTGAAAGAAAATTCACTATCTGATAAGCTAACATGATGAATGTTCCAAGGACTGCACAACTAAGTAGAAAACCCTAGAGTTTCTGAACCAAATAGTTTTGTTGGGTTTTTTTTGACATTTTCCCAAAGATATAATACATTTTGCAAGTATTATAAACTTGTCCATACATACACACTATCCTGCCTATTTAACATACTCTGAAAATTCTGAATAGTTGGAACATAAAATCTATAATATATGTGAGAAAGAAGAAAAATTACCATACCTGTTCTTTAAAAACACAAATCCAGTATTGTGCAAACTGATTTTAAGACATAATCTCAAAAAACACTACTTAACAACAGCTTTCCAAACATATTCACTAACTTCAGAAGCTACACAAAATTGGAATAAGGTACATCTATTCATTTGTTCTCATTCTTCTAGCAATAAAAGAATATAAGATTCTATTGTGATAAGTACTACATGGATATATATGGATCTAAACAGCCCAGTAGTTCTGTGTGTTTTGTACATATACAAGGAATAAAACCTACTACCACTCCATTATTTGGCAAGAAATAGGGAGTATAAATTGATGTTATTTCTTTTTAAAACTTAAAAAGCGATACAGAAATATTTCAAGATCTCCTAAGCTCCCTACCCTCTGCCTTTCTTGGGAGAATTGCATGAAGCATGTACATAATTCCAAGCATCATTTCCACAGTCAAATTCTTTTGACAACAGAAAAAGTCTGTGTGACAAATAGACGAGTCGCTCATATTTTACCAACCAGCGATATGTTAAACAGATTGAGGAATATACTAAGTAGAATTCTAATCTCTGTAGATGCATTTCAGACAGTGACTTAAATTAAGATTCTTTAAATCATAGACTTCTTAAACTTCAGCAATTACAGTGTCTTTAACATCAATGAAGAACGAACCACAAAAGATCTGTAGATCTGTAGCTACAGCTCCACACAGATAAGTATTAAAATAAATAATAATATGCAAGTGCTGCCACCCCACTGTGCTTCCACATCTAGCTGAACCAGCTTATCTAGGCCTATTTTAAACAGCTTTGAGTTATATTGTGTTCCTTCACAGGTCTGGACTGACAACAGAAAATAAAAAGAAGCACAACTCCTGGAAGTGACTGTGCCTGTAACACTTTCACACACAACCAACCAACCCTCACAAAAAGCAACAATCCCCACAACAACAACAACAACAAAAAAAACACAAATAACATGCCACCACTACCAAAAAAACCTTCTCACCACATACAGCTCAGATAAGAAAAAAAATACTTCAACAGAGATACAGAAAAATAAAAAATGGTGACTGGAAAAGTCCACGGGTACTCTTAAGAATACCACACATATCAGAGGACAGATTCATCACACAGCAGACTTCATCACACATTCCAAAAAGCACTCGATTCACACTTTACTGCTGAAGCTTCTGCCAAATGTGTCACATCATTAAAGAAGTTTATCTAAACTCATGAAGAAATAGACAAACCTGAAAGTTTGAGGAATACAGATTTACTGATAAGAGGCCATAATAGTCTTTCACATCAGCGAGCAGTGTTGACATGTACTACAGTAATAGCAAAGAAATGAAAAACTGAATTCTGAAGTTGAGAACTTAGAAATATAGTGCAGAAGCTTAGAAGAAAGCATATCATCCCTAAGAACACATTTAAAGTTTTGTATAAGTCCTAAAAACAGAAACTGAAAAGAAAATACCTTACCCAACAGAAGAGTTCAGCTGTATACATTAACTGTTGCACATCAACACCATTTTATGTATTTTCTTGCACCACAGTTCCACAGTTACTACAGGCTCAAAGTTTCTTTACCTTATGTTCATATTTATTTACTTTTGAGTCAGGATTGGTGTTCAGTTCCTATGGCTACAAACAAGGAGTCATTTCCAAATATTATCATTTGTACAAAGGAGGAGGGCTAACAAAGTTTTTAATGAGAAAGAAGTTCTACTAAAGAAGATTTTTGTACACAATCGACTATAAAAACAAGGGAGTCACACATCACAGCACCCACAAGCTCATCAGCAGCATTCTCTCACACATTATTTCATGCCAGGTGTAAGATCCCATTGACAAGAGATGTTTGCTAGACAGTAAATCTCAAGTATCACACAAAATTTAAGGATCGGGGTTTTCTTTATTTACCACCTCCAAAACTGACTTTTAAAAAGCACACACACAACACACAAAAAAAAAAGCACAGAAAAACCACAGCAAAAATATAGAAGAAAAAGATAGCTATTGCTAGCTTCTAAGTGAACTATTAATAGTTCATTTTAAATATCAGGTAGATAAAGACAGATTATATGAATATTAAATGTTAACTTGTTACTAACTTCGGAAAAAGAAATCCACAGAGCTTCGCAATTTAGAATAAACTTGAGGAATTTACCCACTTCCTAAATCAAAGGCCTCTGAAGACGACAGTGCATATTACTTTAACCTCAATTTTTAGAAATCCTATTAGCAACTTGAAGACCATAAAACTAATGGAAACAAGGAAAAACATTGTCCTTCCTGTTTCCCCGTGCTTGAGATGAAAGAAAAAATTCAAGTTGAAACCAAAGATCAAATTAAGGTAGTCAGATGGCGAAGACAGTAACAATAAGTATTATTTCATCCACAAGGTACAACTTACCTCATAACAGTCTACAGAACATTCAACAGAAGTTACCCAGAAAGTGATAAAACTATCCACATATGCTCCAGAAGACAGAAAAGTCAAGACTCCAGTAATTTCATAACATTTAAGTTACAACATCATTCTTTTTCCTTCAGTAAATTATTTTAAAAAGTACCCATTGTACGTAGAGGTGCACCTTCTTGGGTGAGGTGTAACAAACCCACAAATGCTATTCCATATGTAAGCAGAGTTACTTTTAGGTAAAGACAGACAATTACATATAATTAAAATAAAAACTAAAAAGGAAATAAAACAAATAGTATTGAATTTCAGTATTTTATATATTGGATTATGCCATAAAAAAAAAAAAAAATCAAGAAAACTTACCTACATCTTTACTCCACGTGTCCGCTTCATAAACATTGAACAGCTAGAAGAAAATATAGTCCTGATGAAAGGCTTCATTACTACAATAATTTGCACAGAAGATACTCTTCAGCAGGTATAACTGTGCTGATGCTACACTTACAAAGCCCTAACATGGGACTACACGATAAAAACACATCACAGCTTCTACCTAGAGAAATCACTACCTCTTTAATCTATTGAGGGAAAATATATATATATATATATATATGCATGTATTTCCAATAAACTGCAATATTACATCAGCCAACTCAAGCAGCCTGACAGAGACATTATTACCTATCCTACCCTTAAAACATACGCTTTCAAGGAGGAAGGAGAGCAGGGAGTAAAGATTTGATGCAGCTGTGATCAACTCTTCAGCTGGTACTCCAGGCAATAATCAACAGAGTTCTAGCGCGCTTTGTGTTTGATTAGAAATACCACAGCCTGAAGTGGTTTAAGATCTCCCAGCCAGGAATTTTCATTTCCAAGTCCCTATCCCAGTAGATCCCTATTCGAGATCAGCCACTGACACTGTTCTAGCTTTGTGCCAAATTATCTCTAGCCTGAAGCATGAAGACATAAAGCTGCAATGAGCACCTCAGTGCAAGATGAAACATGCACTGCAAGATGAGTCAACAGCAAAGTCACTAACAATGACTATGAATCTAAATTCCTAATTTCTTTCTAAGATACAACTAAATATTACCTCAAACCCTAACTAGATGGGAAACAAAGAAGTTAGATTATAGTGGATATTCCTCACAGCAGTAACAACTTCACTTCTGTGCAAAATAAGCTGAGTTTCCAAACTCACACTAGAGAACCTTTAGTGCTGCATTACAGCAAATGTGCCTAAGACACAATTTAAAAGCTTTGCAACCTCTTATTGCTTGTTTTTATCCAAGCCCTTATCAATTAAGCACTGATATTGAGGATTGTAAGAAAGATTTAATGAAACTTGGTCAATCGTTTTCTTCTTTTTTAATATATTCAATACACAAAATGTCGAAAATCACTCCCTGAAATTAACCTATTCCCCTGCAATCAAATTTTAAGTTACATTTAACAAATGACCCATTTCTCCTAAGAGGACAATAAATATTCATGGTTTTCTTCCCTGCCCTGTGCAACTATTATCAGAAATCCATAAAACCAAAGAAAGTAGTGAGCATTTACTTAGAAACATGTACTTCATATGCTTAATTTCTTGCTTGTAACTGCAGTAACTCCTCCCTCCATGCTAGTTCAGTAGCTTACATAACACAGGACAAACATTCCCAGATCTTTCTGACAGGAAATTGAGTGCATGCATGTAGCTGAAGCAGCCTGCAGCAGTCATGGCTACTGTCCCTCTTCCTTCAGGGTGTGGAGTATATTCTCCTCAGGGCCCAGAGAAAACTCCCTCATATTTTCCTCAAATAAACAGTTTGGCTGAAGGAAGCCTTAAATACGTCTGGGGAAGGGGAATTCAGAGCTTCTCAGGGCAACCTAGTCCTGCGCCCCTCTTCATCCCTTGCAGCCACTTTGCACATTGGTGCAGAAAGCACCAACGCAGTAAAGGAAGAATTATTACTTGTGAAAAGTGACCAGCTGAAGATATAGGCAGCGTACCCATCTGTGTGATCAGGCTGGTTTTGCACACGGCTCACGTGCACCGTGGCAGTGGCCCAGCCCTTTGAGGCCTGTTCACGCTGCAGTGGTGCCTCAGGGACATTTGCCACCTGCAGTCTCCAAGCGGGACAAGGCTGAGGTGGCGGGAAAGCTGAGGGGCTGCTCCCTGTGCTCACCAACACACACCTCCTGCAGACCCGTCCCCCCTCCTCCCACTACGCAACATCAGAAAATAACATAAAATCAGAGCAGGCACAAAGCCAATCCTTGTGAAGGAAATCGCCATCTTGTCTCAGGGCAGGCTGCACACAGCGTGGCACACATAGCCAAATGCTGGTGTGCCGGAGCACTGCTCTGGAAAACTATATGTAACATTGTTCATCCTGGTTACTCACTGAATTTATCTTCTTTCAGGTCAGCCAGGCTGAACAGTGTGCTGAGATTTATCAAGTTAGCTATTGTAGCTGGACACTTTCCATTCTCTCCATTAAGTCCATTTACATAAGAGTACATTAACATATTTCCAGGCTTGCTGAGCACAAGTGTCCAGCTCTTTTGCTGATTTCCATCCAACGCTTTTATGCAGTTCGCCTGCAAACCCCAGTTGAGAGGCTTGTCTGTTTTTATTAAAATTCACATGTATCTCAATGGAAATGTCTGCATGACCAGCACACCTCAGAGGATCTCTTTCAGCAAGCCACAGAGAACTGAGAAGGTGTTTTTTCTCTTGTCATTTATAACTTGTTGCAATAACCCTCTTCATACAGTTTAACCATCTAATATCATCATTAGAAAGTTTTTGTTTTTGTAGTCACTCTGGACTGCTTAACCCACAACATATAGATATGCATCTAGTGGCTTATTATAGTGCACTCACATGTCTTACCATCACTGACTTATTCTTGATTAATGGAAATGAATTCTCCATGATTTCTGACATCATGCAAGTTTTGTTGAACAGATCTACAAAGTAATAGCAACAATAATTTGCAATGACATCTGGGTGTTTTTTTCTCATTATATCACATGCTGTTTACAGCAAAACACAGCAGACATGATCAATCAGTAAAAGCAATTAAAAAGTTAACAGTAAACAAATGATTTGGTTCATGAGAAAGCCAAAAGTTCATGAGATACATACCTGAGTACAAGACTCAAACAATTCTGCCCGTACAAAAATAAGAACCACCTGCATGTGCTGTATATGCTTTGTGAATGACAAAGATACAGCTATTAAGCATGGTTTACAGCCTATGCACCACACTATTCTTTAGGAAAAAAAAAAAAAAAAGCAGCAGCTAATTTAGTGTCTCAGCCAGTCCGCAGATGCTTTATTGTATCATGATCATTTAGATTCCACTTTTTTCATGCCACACTTAGATTTTGTGAAAAATCAAGTTCCATTTACAGCAGCCATTGTTATCTCACAAAGTAGCACTTCATGCTACTAGTGATGTGTTACAGACTATTAACAGTAATTTAGTTTTAAATGCCAGTGCATGCCAAGTGTTTGGGATATGAATACTAACAAGGAGAAGTTATGCAGGTGTAGAAATAAAAAATAAAATAAAAACCAGGAAATGAAAGCCAGTTCTGTGACAAAGCACACGGAGGATAGGACTTGTCCCTTCCCATTTTAGCTGGCTAAACACAACTCCTTGTCCCACTCATCAGTGAAAATACAGTGAAAATACCCCCTCCAGGAGTGCCTGAACATAGATGATAGCACAGAGGTACTTATACCTCCGTGCTGATTGTGGAGAGAAATTAAATAATAATTCCTGGCAGTTGCTTATCTGACAGATGAACAAGAACATAGCAATGGTGTATAAGTGATCCCCACAGCTATACAAGGTCCTTCCGGGATGAGATGTCCCATTCTATGGCCAGTACGATGAGGTATACAGCTTGCTGAGATCTCTGCCTACCAAACTGGGGGTTTTCTCAATCCTGGCACGACTTCTGTCTGTGCTTAACTGCCACCTCTCATCATGCACTTAGCTTATTGTAATTCTTTGTTAAAAGATCTGTCTTTTTGTACCCTGTTGAAATCCTAGCTAAATGAGTTCATTATCCACATACGTGAACATATGATAATAATTAATGAACAAAATATGCCAAATCAAATAAGCAGATTAGCAGAGGTCTGTGGAGTATGAATGGTCGCATGTAAGGTTGGTGGGTTTTTTTTGTTTTTTTGTTTTAATAAGCAGATGACTAAATATTATAGAGAAGGATGGGTGTTTGGGCTCTGATGGAAGACAACCTACCTATGAAAAACACTTTCTCCATCTCCTTTCTGTATTCTCAAAACAAAAATGTGCTAAGAATTGCTTCACAAAGCCAGTCCCAGGAATCAAACAAGAAACCGCTTATCTTAATAAATACCGAATTGCTGTAATCAACTGATTTGGGTGGATAGTATTGAATAGACAATGCCAATAACTGTGTATTGTCTCTCTTTAGTTCTTTTTCAATAAAAAAAAGTGCCTCAAAGAGAGGTTTCCAACAGGCAAGGCAAAATTTTCCATGTAGAACTGCAGGGAGAAGATTAACTATTTGGCCTACATATCCCCATTTACTTTTAGCACAGAAATTTAAAAAAAAACTAATAAAGAGGTGTGTGGGGGTGGGGAAGATTATTTTTAGTGAAATGGTAATGCCTTTTGAGAGAATTTGCCAGCACTGAAATAGTTACTTCACTCTGAAATAATTCTTCACCTTTTTGTTCAATGTGAAATGCAAAAAAATTGATGCAAATATGAAGCAATGTGTCAGTTCTGCTAAATAAAAATGTGCACAGTAAAACTAAATCACATACATTGAAGTGTTATTTTGGTTTTATGGAAATGTAATCTGTGTTATGACATTTGCATTTCATATAACTGCTATGGATAAATAATCTTCCAGCGCATTGCATACCATTTTGTAACCAAAAAAAGTAATACTGTATCATCTGTTTCCACCTGTATGTTAAGAATATTCCATGACTAATGTACCCACGTTAGTTGTATAAATTCACCCAAGAACCAATGAAAAGTATGGATACATTTAACAGAAAGATTTCTTTTTTCCTTTAGTACTATGTAGCTATTATAAGATATCATAGCTTGGTAGTAAATAAAAACTTACAGCTTCAAACAACAGAATATGTGTGTGTTTGTACGTATCCTGAGAGTTCTGAATTTTATGTGAAAATTCAATACATCAATACCGACTGCCAATATGGAGCTTAAACAGAACCATATGAAAATACATCTTCCACTGAATCTTCAAAATTCGTATTTTCCAATTATAAGCTAACTTCAGTTCTGCAAAATATTGAGCACACACACACACACACACACACACACAAAAAAAAAATATTAAAAAACTCATCAACTTAGATACAAACAACATCACAAAATAAATACAGTATTTATCATGCTTTCACTTTTCCTTCTCTGTTCCTTGTGATTATCCAAAATACCCCCAAATCGTCAGTTCCCAACAAATGCCTTTGGATGAATTTTTAACAAAGGGATCCTATATGACTTAGCCAAGATTAGGCCCAGATTTCATAGCTGTAGTACAAACAACAAGACTGCAATTCACTCATTTTGGAAAATATTCAAAAGCAGAGGAACTCCTGAGGAGTATAGAAAGCCATGTGCAAGAGCAGTCCTGGTGCTTCTCTCCCCATCCTTGAAATAACTTAAGCACTAGGATCAAGGTGGCTTGCAGTGGGGGAAAAACAAAAACAAAAACAAAACTGTTCATGGGCTCAGTTCAGTATTGCATGCCATTAGATGAAACAGTGCACTTCAGTACCTCTCTGAGTTAGCAACTGACTTTTCATTACCTTTCACTGAGATTTGCACTGACAGGACGAAGGGACATTTTGAAAAAGACACATCGGAGCTCAGAATACAGAATGTCCTAAATTACTGAAAATCAAACTAGCAAATGTACAGCTGTTTGATTATTTCTTAGTGTAGATAAGTAACATCATCTTTAAATGGGCTTGTTTCTTTCTTGGGGAAAGAAAATTAAAATGTTTTCCTATCAGTTGTGAAAAGCAGTGCAAACAAAAAGGAAAAAAAAAAAACAGGGAGAGAGATGTGTGTTTGCTAGATTGTAGCTTCCTGCAGTGACATAGCTATGTTTGGGGTTCTTTTGTGTGCTAGGTTAGGAGTAGCAGCTTTTTAAGCTCAGATGTGTAAATGTCCCCATTTACAGCCTAGCTCTGCAAAAATAGATTTTCGTGCATATTGCAGTCAATATACACACACAAAAGAGAAAAGTGAAATAGAAAAAAAATATAATTCTCTTATTAGAAAACTGAGTACTTACCTTGTGATAGCAGCTGGAATGAAAATGGCTGAAAGCAATAAAAATCCATTTTACCATTTACTACAGTTTGTCAGACTAGAGAAATGGGATTGAATTTCAAAGCCACAGGCAAGCTGGCAGAAATCTGTGGTTATGCAGTTGATAGGGTTTTTTTGTGTGTGTTTTTTTCTTTCCTTCTTATTTACAACTCTTTTGATAAGCCTTCAGCAAGTTACATAGGTTGTTCTAGTTGTATCTCCTTTGACTGGATTAGAATACTTGATGACAGTTTGGATAAGTTTGAGGCAGATGGTTCTTGACATTTTTCATGCCATCAGTTACAAACCATGCAAGGAAACTCTTTCATCCTTTGTTTATCCTTCACTTAGAAGCCACTATAGTAGATCGTTAAACTTTCATTTTTCACAGTGCTGATTAAGGCATACTACAAGGCAGATGTTATGCAGCACCATTTTTAACAATTTACATTTAGCACCAAAGCTGGCTTTGTACTTGTTCCAGTGGATCAATTCGCATTTCAAAAACTTCAAGGTCAACCTCTAAGCATTGCTACTCTGTTGAACAACTAAATGTTTCACAAAGTTTTCCCTATGACTGTAGCACTTGAAAATATGCGCTGGCCAGTCTGTTTACATGTTTGTAACTGCCAAAATGAATACAAGTACCTATTGTTCATCTCTGCCACAATTAAATGACCAATATAGTTCTATAAAATCGAAAGACTTAAAATAAATGGCATAAAAGATTACTGTTTCAACATAGAGGGTGTCAGAAAAAGTCCTCTTTTTTTCAGTATCAGCATTTGAAAGTAACAAATAATTACTATTCAAATGGCTTTAATTTACTTTCAGTCAGGCAGTAACATTGCATGGATAAAAATATTTACTGTTTTACTTCACATCTTTATGTGCATTCTTTATTTTATGATTATGTAAATTATATATTTTCTAGTACAAACTCTAATAATAGCTTTATGTAAACAAAAATGGGAAAAGTCACCTTTAGAACATAGTAGAGTAATGACAATTATAATCACAAAAGGCAGTAAACAAAGTAATTGATGGCAACTTCATTTTTTGAGATCTGTGTTCTATAGGAAACAAAGTATTTACAGATATGTAAGAACACCTTTAAGTGATGTAACTCTCCTTTTTCTTCTGAAAATTATGAAGTTATTTGTCCTTTTTAAATGGAATTCATCTATAGTTAATAGCAGCAGCACTGGAATGGAAGGCTTTGTATTAGTGACAGTTTCACCAGTGGACAGTAAATTGAAAATACTTTTTTTCTTAAAGAAGAATCCTGTAATTTAGACTCCAAACAATCAATATAATGTGTATGTCTGTGTTTAAAAACATATATTCCTGAATTCCATGGCAGCTGGCCAATGTGAATTTTCAAGAATTTCAGTTGGAAAAATATATGTATTTCTATAAATTCTTCATAGATATTCTATGCTTCTCTCTCTCTGCTAAATTAAGTTGTAGCAACTTCTTATTAATTATTATTGTCGTGAAGTTCTACAGCAAAGATTAGCAGATTGAATTATAATTTCATCCTCTGGTACCTCCTGATCCTCATCACACCCTTTTCTTATGCTCAATTTATTCTATTTTTTCCCTGAATCTGTGCCATAAGGACTTTTCTCTCCTGGTCCTAAATCCCTCAAGACTTCCCATCTGTTACAAGTACTTCACCCTATATATCTAAAACTATTTCATATCTGTATCTGTACTCTTTATTCTATTAAATTAATATTCAAAATATTTCTCAAATTAAAAGTGTTTTTCCTCTGAGTAGTTCATTTGATGAATGACCAGTAGTTAATGAAATCCTGTTCTTGGATAAACATCTATGTCGTAGACATAACACTAGATACAAATCCATCATGGAAAATATTTTCTTTGATTCTATGAAATCTCTATTCCCCTAGTCCAGGGGAATGCTTTCTTTTCACTTGAAGAATTACAAACACTGTAACTGTCAGTCATGCTAATGAAAACATGGGCATACACAGATAACACATGGTCACAACTCTGCCACAGAAATTATCCTGGAAATCTCATAAAGAAAAGGCTACTGAATCTCAAAAAAGGGATTGAAATAGTGCTGACTTGAGTTATGTATGTGTCTTAGATTTGATACGTTTCCTACCTAAACCATACACCAATCTATATTTATAAAACCTTGAGCAAATAAGACTCAGAGTAATGATGACTGTGTCATTCAGAAATGTATAATGGCCTTGCAAAAGCACTGCCACAGCCATTGTCTTCCTTTACAATAGCTGTTTCAGCAAAAATAAATACAGAAGATGAATGCAAGTGAGAAAGGGTGAATTTCATCTTATTTTTGTTACATTATTATCCTGGCTTCCAACAGTATTTATCATCCTACAGTTTGATTTGCTATAATTTATGTCTACCTTTTATCTTCCTGGAAGAAAAGAATACCAGCCCTCCGGGGATAATGGAGTAGCAATGTTATTTAATTATTCCAAACTATCTTGTGCTTTGCTACATGTAAGATAACAGTCAACACACTGCTACAAGTTTGCATATCAGCAAACTGTGGTCAAGATAAAATATTTAACGGCAGAAAAAAATACGCTTTTATAGTGCAGCTGCTATAATGGGATTTTAAATAAGGAAAAACAATTCTGTTTACTCTCGTTTTTTGGGTTTTGTTTTGTTTTTAGTTTTAGTACAAAACTAGATACATTCACCCATAAATTAACTTGATAACAACTGGAGATAGATGGATAATGGAACTTAATCATTTAACATACCCTCACCAAACAGCTACATGAGAGTGAGAAAAAGCACATGCAAATAACTGTGAGCAGCAGTGTTATCAGAACATCCCCAAAAGAACTGATATTATCATGGAAACTGTGAAAGTAAAGCTTAAACTGACTGTACTATCATAGAACTCTGAGGTTCATCTCCAGACTCAGCATAGATTCCTGTACATGTCTGAGCATTCGGGAAAATAAGCATTCAAAACAAAAGGATAACATGGCCAGATCCTTGTAAACTGGCATTACTCCATGGAAACAAATTCAGCAGTACCAGCTTATGCCAGCTGAGGATGCGACATTACCCACAAAAGTCCCGAGGCACCTGCAATTCTGTGGGGTGAATAATTTACGAATATATGAAATGTTCTGAATAGCATATTTCTGGATATTTTTCCATTATTCACTCCATTCCAACTCTTCCACAGACCATGTTCTTTAAACCCATTTATTAGAAGCATGCAGTAGAACTGTGACAATGACAATTATTTGGCCAGTCCCAATGCATTTTAGTTCCTTTGCCTACTGCAGTTTTATGGGGAGGTGGAGAGAGGTGACTGTTTAATTGTATTCTTCTGATAGTTCTTTGAAAGTGATAGACAAAGATAGATAGTTAATCTTTCTCGATTAAGCTGACAGACACACTCTCTGCTGACTTCTCTAATTGTGTTGGCTGTTCTGTAAATATTATTTCAACCTTTTCTTAAATTCCCATTCCATTTCAAACTGAGCACCCATTAAACATTAGGTAAGGTGAAGATAGAAGTCTATGTACAGCATGTCTCTAACTCAGCACCTCACTAAAATCCTTCTCTTAGGAAAACCTTTCCCAAAAGCTCATCCACAAAAGAACTCTAATCACTGATGAACAGAACTGTTACAAACAACTGTGTAGGCTAGCCTCAAAATCTATAACAGAAAAACAAGTACCCAGGACTACATCGAAATCAATGCGTGAGTATTTTAGAAGGAAGGTCAACCTGCTTTCTGTGCTAAGGAGCAAAAGCATCACACCAGCAAAAGCATCATACTTCCAGGCTGGCCTTAAGCAGGTAAGAAATTCACACCCCAAGTTCACAGCTAATCAGATACAGAACTTCTCAGCAATAGCTGAAATTCTAGAAAAGCCTGGAATTCATCCCCTCCAGGTGCAACTCTCTACAAGAATATTGCTTCTTTCAGGATGATCTTATTTGAAAAGCATCCAAGAAACTACACAAGAAAAATGGTTTATTGCACTTCCAGAGGCACAGATACAACACATTATGGTTCCAGACATGAATACAAATATGCAAAACTCTATTGCATCAAAAATATTCAGGCAGCAACATTTTCATTCATGCTAACGTTGTTAGAGGTGTCTGCAAGAGTACAGATGAAATGCAGTGTGAAGTTCCTTGAGACAGTTGATGTCCAAGCTCCTCCTGTTATGGATTCATTACCTCAAGAGCAGATCTGAGCAGTTCCTGGTGTCCCTCTGACTCCCTCTCACCCAGAGCAGGATGTCTCCAATGAGGTCACTATGAGCATAGTCAGCATTGGTTCCTGTGCCCCTACACATAAACATCTAGTACAATCTGCATCACAGGAAAAAGAACGTGAAAACATAGCAGAACCAAAGGTTTATGTGGCCTTTGTTAATCCTAATCCAGACCCTTAAACTGAAACTTTTATTGCTGTTGCCTGCTTTTGGTCAAGAAATTCCATGTCATATATATAGCTTTACCACCATTGCTATAGAAGCCATACTCTCCCTTCCTTGCACGTACACAATTTCCCATTAGCCTCTCTGAGATTTATTCACACATCTAAAGAGGAGAATAGCTCTCTACAAGTATTTTAACAATCAAAATAATGAAGCATTGTGCATCAAAGTGTTAAAAATGTTTCTGAACACTGTGTTCAGTGCAAACTACTTGATTTTCAAATCTCTGGACAGAAATGATTTAGAAAACTACTCAAAGTAAACTAAAGCTCTTATAATAAACCAAATATTTCACAGTTCATTTAATCTAAGATATTGAAAAGAACTGCCAGTACTCAGGTACGTGACCTGAAGCGCAGAACTTTATTGCTTTCTCCACCAGGGACCAAAAACATTCGGAGTAAAACAGACGCTGCAAGGCAGGGCTTCCTTTAACCTAACAGTCACATACCAGGACCATTGATCCTTCCCCAAGACATAGCATAAAAACAGCAGGGGCACTGAGGTCAAGAAGATTTTACATCTTTTTGGCTTTCATCTATCATGTTAGAGAACAACTTCAAAATCTACACCTATACAATTGAAATAAATGGTTGTATTTGGAAATACATGGTAATAACTTTAATTTTTCTAACAGTATGTTTGTTCAGTTGCTATTACTTGTCTTTGTCTTCTAGTCAAAAACTGATAATTTGATAAACTACATGAATCCAATAAGACCTAGTTTTCAGAACTCATGGAGATGTTTAATTCCAACTCAAATCAATGGGAGCTATGGGCCTAAGTGCCTGTGGGATTCTGAACCCTAGTATATACTTAACTACCCTGTCATAATCAATAGTTATCAAGACTGAAGGACTAGCAATTCTCTCTTATGAAGGTGAGGGTGATTTTAACAGATTTCTCAAAAGGAATTGAAAATGATTATTTGTTTTCTCATAGATCAACAGAAAAAAAATACTAAAGGTTAAATCAGCTTAATTTTTAATAAATTCATCTGAACAAGTATCATCAAAGCAACAGCAAGTGATTTATTTATTTATACTAGATATAATGGTAGAGGAAATCTGCCTTGCTAGAAGATTCACAGATATGCAGATATCCATTAATGGCATATACTGTCATAATGTATGTTGCATGAGTTCTTACTCTGAGGAAATACAGTGAAAATTCCGTAAGATATTAATAATACACAATCCCTAGTAAAAGTACTTTTATTTTATGATATTACCATACATAAATATTTCTAGAAATAAAAACTGAATAAAAGAATACAAAATTATACTTTAAACAAGTGCAAAATCTTTTCATTGACATTGCATGTAATTTTCTGGCTGTTATTATTTTGTATAACTGTATGACCACATGCATAAGATATTAAGATATTTCAGTAAATAACACAATAACATAATAAACCAAGAATAAACCATAATAACATAAACCAAGTATAAGACAAGAGCTTGGACTTACTCTCTTAATAACTTTCCTTTTGCAAATGTTTTCGTGTTTCTTTATTGTGTTAGGCAATTAAGAGATTGAAAAATTATTTAATTCAGAAAATAGTCTTTACTAAATATATTTTACATTATATGCACTGATCTCTAAATACTCAGAAGTTCAGGGCTAGGCTTTCAAGTATGAGAAGTTCACTTTCTGACACATATGGCAGCTCTAAGTGAGAGTTCAACTAATTGAAAACCAGGCTTCATCTTAAACTTAAACTTTTTAGCATTACTTTTGATGAATTTTCCACCATATCATTTCTGCTTGAGCATATGCCCTCTGTATTATTTTGAAAGCAGTGAGTTGGAAAGCTTCTCTTTCATACCCACAAACTCTACATTGTGTTTGGAGATTATATGGGTCAGTAATTAGCTGGATCAGATATTACATATGTTGATTTGTAGCAGAAAACATAAACCAAAAGAAATTCAAGGAGAGAGAACCAGGAGGCTTTGGACTTCATTTAAATATTGCCATCTAATAAGAGAAATTCTCTTCAATTTTTTTCACTACCTCAGTGATGGGAATAAAATAGTAGACATCAACATGACAGAAAAACTTTTATAGTGCCTGTACTCAACAAAACCAAATGAAATTCTGTCTTCAGTTTAAAAAAAAGTCAGGGTTCAACATTCAAAGCGTGCAGTATTTTCTTGAAAAAGAATGGAAGAAAGTCATCTTTTTTTTTTATGTTAACCGAGGTAGAAATATTGCTTTTTTCCCCCTCCTCTTTCATAAATCTACAGGAGGATCATTGTTGGATCATCACTGACCTCATTGTGAATTTAACCTACATTTTGAGGTCTGGGCCAGTTCCATACTGACAAATAACCGCTGCTCTTAACCCAAAAAATCTGCACCATAGTTTTCTCCCTGCGTAGCTCTTAGTGTGAGATGGTGATGGAAAGAGCACTACCTTACTTCTTCCTGCAGCAGCTCTTGACTAACCTATCTTTACAAAGCTACTCAATATTTCTAAGCTAGCTACCTTTTCTTCTTCTTATACTATAGGAACCAAGGTTACAATAGGGAGCATTATTTTTATGCAGCTTGCCTGATTTTTTCTCTTATTAGTTTGCAAAGAATAAAGCAGAGCAGTGTTAAGGCAAATCTATTCTTTTTCAAATATCTTCCCTCTTATACTTCACATGCTTATGAGTTTGCAGTATCCTAAGTGCTTAGTTTTGAGCTGGAAAGCATTGGAGCAAGCGTGGTCAAAAATTTTATCATGACCATAGAATCACAGAATGGCTTGGGCTGAAAGGGACCTCAAAGATCATTCAATGTGAAACCCTCTGCTGTGGGCAGGGTTGCCAGACACTAAATAAGGTGCTAGATCAGGCTGCCTAGGGCCCCAGTCAACCTGGTCTTGAACATCTCCAGGGACAGGACATCCACAACATCTCTGGCAACATGTTCACCACTCAGTGAAAACTTTACCCAACATCTAATCTAAATCTCCCTTACTTTAGTTTAAAAACATTTCCCTTTTTTCTATCACTATCTACCCATTTACAAAGTTGATTTTTCTCCAGCTTATAAACTCCCTTTATGCACTGAAAGGCCACAATGAGGTTCTCTCCAGAGCCTTCTCTTCTACAGGCTGAACAAGCCCAACTCCCTTGTCTTGTTATCATAAGAGAGATGTTCCAGCCCTCTGCTCACCTTAGTGGTTCTCCTCTGAGCTACATTTCCTTCACCTTCTTCTATGAATTACTTCTATCCCCAGCACTGGTAATTTGAGCTAGCTCAGAATTTAAAAACTTCAGTGGAACAACACCGAATTATACCATCTACCTATTACTTAAGAATATCAGCATTAGATACTGAATATGTGGTAGACAGCTAGACTTTGTACATATTTTCTTTCCGTAGGTGGATTACTAATATAAAATTTCAATCCATTTAAGATAGGAACAGCATTTTTTTCCCTGAAATACGAGCATAAGTGGTGAAACTCTTAATGTTCAACATCTTACGTCTGATATTCTGTAAATTGATTAGGCACATATATCATACACATATTCCATGAATCAAGTTTAAGTAGCATCTCTGGCCATTTCTTACCATCAGCATAAAATGGTACAAGTTGCTTGTCAGTTGATGAAGTATTTAAAATATTCAGGAAACAACGAGCAAACTGTTACTAATGCTACATGCCAAATAAAATTGCACTGTGAGACAGAAAAAAAATTACTTAAGCTGCCAAGTGTTTAATGTGTGGATATGAACTTTCTTTTACCTTTACTTTACCAAAAATAACAGTTCATCTCATGAAAAACAAATAATAAATTAGAACTTCACTTACAGTATAGCTGTTTTCACCAGTATGTGACCTAGATTCTCTAAAAGGTGGGGCGAATAATAGATCAAATTATGTCTCAGGTTGCTAGATAGGAAGATAGTTCCCAAAGTCACATCCTTTGGTTTATGTTTTGGTTTATATTGCACCAAGGGATACAACGAAGACCTACAGCATTTAATCTCGATTTGCAATTTTCTTTTAATGAATAAATATGTTTTTCTCCTGCTAAGAACATTTGCATTAAGAATTACTTCCAACAGTTCATAAAAGCTTTGATATATATATTTTATTTAAAAATCAGAATTAAAAGTAGCAGAACATTCAGTAGAGCTACTGGGCCAAATTGCTCTCTGATGTCAGTCCAGAAACATGGACTTACTGAAAACACAATGGCCCACAGTAGTGTTTTACTTAGCCTTATTCATGCTTTGCTCTCAATTGTATCCACCTTTTTATGCAACGCTCCTGATAAAATTAGCAACTTTTTTTCTGCTTTAAAGGTATTTGAAGGCCTTCTGGAAAGAAGGGGCAGTTTCAATAAGAATTAATCTTCCGTTGCTACTAATAACTATACATGTATAAAAACATATAAGCGTACAGAGACAAGAAGTATCACAAGACTAAGCATATCATTAGCAAAGTACACAAATAAGCATAACGATGAAAAGATGCAATATGACACAACTCAGTCTTTACGCATGTACAGACACATAAAAACAGGTTCTCCATAGCAATTTCAATTTGAAACTCTAGCACCTGGGGAGAAAAACAAACAAATCAACCCATAACAAAAACAACAATACAGAGCAGACAAAGAGGAAATTCATACAGCATAGATACTGTGCTTAGGACACTGCGCAGGGATACACCAGCTGCTCTTGCTACAGACTTTCTAGTGACCCTGGCAGCTTAAATAATGCCCCTGCACCTCGTTTCATCACTTGTAAAAAGAGAGATGGGTCCAATTTCACTCTTTTTCTGCCTTAACTGTTTATTTCAGGGCAGTAAAAAGATTTCAGCCAAAATTACTCTCTTAAGTCTACAAGGAAGATTACTCAAAACTATCTATAGAAAGAATGATATTTCAGTATACTAGAAAGTCTTCTCAGATGTATTTTGATCAAAAGAAGGATAAAACAACACCCACAAAATTCTAATTAAGTAGAACAACTGTTTCTAAGAGGAATTTTCAGAGGAGCCTGAAGAAATCTACATTCTCTATTAAAAAAAAAAAATTAAGTAGTACTAGCAGGAAAATGGATTCATGCTGTCCCTCACTTCCATGTAATTCTCATTTCTCTTTGCAAACTATTGGCTAGTGCCATCTGGCCTTATTTACACTGCATATTGAATATTAAAAGAGCATTCAAAAAAGTTTGTATTCCAATTTCAACCAACAGTAATAGAAAGTGTAAGCTAAATTGCCTCACAAAGCTCTCTTGCATCTGTAGGTAAATTAAACTAAACTTCTGAGAAACCTGTCTCCCGAAAGCTATTGTTCAGAACTTGAAGTAGATCTGAGGCAGGAGCAGGGATGAGATATATCGCATTTGCATAAGGAAGATAGCTCCTTTGTAAACATTGATACAGAATGGCAAGTCTAGCAATGACTTTTTCCCCCCTAAACTCTCTCCCCTCTGACTTACACATCCTTGTAATATATACTGCTGTTTTGACTTGAGCTATGCACCCAAATAGACTATTTGTGGAGTATTTGTGATGCACAGATCTATTATGCACAGCTATCAGAGGTCAAACACAGAGCAATTCTATACCTCTGATGTCAGCCTGAACAGAAGCATTGTTCTTGGCAGTGACAGGAAAAAGGCACCACATCCAAATTACTGAAAGCCTTCTCATGGCAGAAGAAAAAGCTGTCAGTTTAACAACTGAACACAGAAGGTTCAACCAGTATATATCCTTCTCATTCAAGTAACATGAAACCCTGGAAAAGAAAAAAATAAAGAGAGGAAGAAAGAAAGAAAAGGGGAAAAAAAAAAAAAAAGCTGAAACTGTG
Source organism: Chrysolophus pictus (assembly GCA_037305975.1). Taxonomy (NCBI): domain Eukaryota; kingdom Metazoa; phylum Chordata; class Aves; order Galliformes; family Phasianidae; genus Chrysolophus; species Chrysolophus pictus. Next base: position 14,709,871 of record CM074586.1, read on the forward strand.
TCAGATTTTTTAAGTTGCAAAAGCTCTTGTCAGCGCTGAACAAAGAAAACCAGCCATTTCGGTTGCCCAGACAGTGCTACTGAATTACAAAATAAAAGAGAAAGAGGGAGCCTCGATATAAATATATAATGTGAGTGTCAATATATGCATGTACTGAAAGAGAAAATGTACTGAAATTACTATATTTTTACAGTTACACTACATGATAAACTATAAATTCTGTGAATATATATTAACATGCACACACACATAGGTATATGCTGATCTACCATAAATTTATAAGATTTGTCCCCAATGCATATTTCTGTCCTCTGTGTTTCATTACTCACAACAAAAAAAAATCTTTCTAATTACCAGTCTCTCATGTGTTATTCATGCTCAGTATATGTTTCTTGAATAGCATCCCCAAACTCCCTAATACTGTACCTACAGAGCAGAGGAATAACTCCCCTGTTTGGAGCGAATGACCCGTTAACACGCTTTTGACAGAGCAGACCTTAATACATTAACACCTACAGCTCTATGAGAAAAGAACCTTATGACTGTGGACCATATAAAATAACCATGCAGGCTGTGCCTGGCCCAGGGTCTTCTCCAGAGCATAAAGATATTATGTTTAAATCTACAGCAATGATAAGTACGAAATCTTCACCTTTTGCTCTCTTAGTTATGCAGAGTACACTGACAAGCACGGAGCACCGTAGAAGTTAAGCATGCCAACCAGCAAACAGGCTGTATTTCATTTTGTATTGCATAAGTAAAAGAGATTTTAAAAATGCCAGTAAATTGTTCTAACCCTGCGAAGCATCAGGCAGTGAATGTGCATGCATCTGTCACCTGACCCATCACATGGGTCTCTGAAGGAATACCAGCCCTGATGAGTACTTTACCAGTTTCTACCATAGGACAGTTAGTTGAAAATTAGTTGAAAAAGTGATGCTAATTTTGTGCAGAATAACTACATGTAGTCCTTGAGAAGACAGGTATCCACAGTCTGAAGATGAATTTAGAATATGTTACTCTCTGACAAAATTAAAGAAAGCAATGGCTTCAGTTTCATTGTTGCAGATTGTTGTTGCTTTTTTTGTTCTTATAAAGAAAATGTAGATATTTTCTGCCGATTAGCAGTTCCCAAGCTCTTCTTATTTATCTCACAGTTGAAGTCATAATACTCAGTTTGTGACAACATAATTGTCTCCATAGAAACTAATTGAGTTCTCACAAAATAGAACATTTGCACAATATTTGGACCTTGTTTACAGAAAACCAGTAAATACGCGTACTGCACAAACTGTCACTGCTGGCAAATTTCATATAAGTCTATGAACAATTTTAGCAGAAATTTATTAAAACAATATATTTTTCCACCTCCAACCAGTCAAAAATAAATCAATCATTACATTAGAGCCAAGTAAACTTTTCAGTTGTTTAGCACCAGGACAGATGCAGCAGTGATCATTTATGTTGAGGTGTAACTGTGTAGCACCTAAACAGCACATTAGGTCATTACTGTGAGTTGTTGACACATGGCACAAAAACTGACTCAAAAACCAAAGAAAATGCTGTGAATCCCTTTTACACTTCAAAATGGATTCTGAAGTTCAAGCTCCTGTCAACTGCTCTGCTGCTGCTCTCATGTTGAGATCTTTAATCAATACATGAAGAGATCTTTATGCTCAACTTTGTCACCAAGTTAGATTCCTCCTCAAATAAAAAGTTCTACAAAAGGCTTTAGGAAACGTAGAAGTTTTATATGTAGATTATATCTGGAGTTGTTTGTTTGTTTATGTGATAAGTGGGAAACATCTCATATAATCATATACTTGACCTCAGAATCACCTAGGTTGAGAAAGATCTTCAAGATCAAATCCAGCCATCAGCCCGACCTGCCAAGACCCTGCACTAAGGCATATCCCTTAATGCCACAACTCAACTTCAGCCATATTTTAAGCTCCCTTTACAGCCAGCAGAAACCAATAGGTACTATAGGTACTGCCAGATAATTAGTCAACTCACATACCCAAAACATCTGTCTAAAAGTCAGGTGTCTTCTGGCAATAAGGTGACTGAAAAAATTCCAGTTAGCCTCAGAACTACAGCAGATCCACCTGCAGTGCTGACTTATGTGGTCATCCTGATCAGACAGCCATGCACCCCACTTCATGTACTGAAGAAGGGAGAGCATTTGATCTCTGGCATTTCCAGTGTTCTAGAAAGGTGAATGTGGAAAAATTTAGCCAAATTCTTCCTGAACACATTACCCAATTTTTTCATCACCTCTAACAGGTAACTATTTACTACATACAGGAAATGTGCATTAAGTTCTTTTTTGTTGTTTCTAATTTTGTTATGTCAGGCTATGCATTAGAAAGAAGACTAATAAAAAAATAAAAGTCTGGAGCATCTGACAGTCAGTACAACTAATACTTCAGGACAAGCCCACTTATATGTATGACACTACTATTTGATGCTGTCTTAGATGCTTGCCAGAAAAGAAACAGATGGTGCCTATAAAAGGCAAAAATGAACTTCATTCTTTCATAACAAGGCAATAAAACCCTGCATAATATAATTATTTTCCATTTGTTGTTAAGTCAGGTCTTAACACGTTGGGGAAAAAAGGATGAAGGAAAAAAGAAAAACAGCAAAATAACTCTTTTTCTTTTGTTCCAATACTTCTCAGAAAGGAGCTTGCTTAACTTCATAAATCCTTTTTAGCCTTTAGGTTTCTCTGCTTAGGAATTTAAACAGGATGTCAGTGTAAGGTTATAGACCAGATTACAATTCTCCTTGCTGCCAGGTGTATGTGGACTGGAGGAATAAATAATATGTATGGAGATTAAGTTCATAGTTATCTCTCTTCCTATATATTGATAGAATACATTTCAGAAAGCATTGACTGAGCATTTTTTCTCACTCTCCCTGCTTCCTCCCCCTTCTATCCCTAGAATCTCTCAGATCTGTGACTATTTTTCTCCTGTTTCTCCACTCTGGCTTGCAAGTTTATCCCTCGCACCTGCAAAAGCAGGAGCTTTCAGTTAAAAAGGGCTGCCAAAGCTCTCATGTCAAGGAGGAGACATAATTTGGAGCATCTTTTTCAGCTTCATTAATAAAAAAACACCTGTGAGCCAGGGAGTTTAAGAGATTGTATCTTCATCCTTTATGAATCTTCCTCCCTGCTGTGGCACTTATCTCTTTGCCAGCTCAACCTGGCACAATTCCTTAGCATACAAATTTTTTTTAAATAAAAAATAAAAAAAATCCTTTTGTCTCCAGTGATAACAGTGTGCTAGGAGAGAAAGTGCTCGGAAAAAACGGCAACAAGAGCTGAAAGCCTAACCCAGCTAAAGCTGAAGAGTGACAAGCCTTGACATTGCTTCATATTTACTTTGTTTGTCATATGTTTATTGGATTTCTTGAAGAAAAACAATGGCCAAGGAAAAATATAATCCTCATGATACAAGTACAAGATGTTGAAGCTGATCCTTTCCTTCACACTCCAACTGCAAACTTAGTGCAGCCCGCTGAACTTTTATTGATAAGTAAAATAGCTGTGGCAAAGGAGGGGAAGAGCTTCTAAGCCTGACTTTCCATACTAAGCTGTTAAAGGGAAGAGCTTCCATTAACACATTCTATCCATGAAAGGTTAAACCCTATCAGAAAGATTTATTTTTTAAATCACTGTCTTCATGGGGAAGCTCCGAGCACAAAATGTTTCATTTGGACAATCTACTAAATGAAGGGCATTTGATTTGCAACCAAACTAACAGCAGCTATACAACACGTTGCAGTTAATTTGACCTCTGAAGACACTGAAGCACTTTTCTAACTACCCAGATTCCCAGGCACAGAAATTGTCTTTTGATACAATCTGAATTATCGCCATCCCCTATGAGCCTTTTGAAATTCTCTCAGTACAAGTGTTAAGAAGTAAGAGCCTTTTGGTAGACTGTGTAAATGCAAGCCAGCAGAGATCTTTGAATAAATCAGTTGTTACATCTCATGGTGTGGTTCAATAGGATGAAACATCCTGAAGGTTTGTTAGCAGTCCCAATCTATTCGTGGCAGTTGCAACAGTCATCAACAGACTGTCACTGGAGAATTTAAGCTAATGCAATAGTATCGCATCAAATCTTGGAAAAGAGCAACTGCTTCTTTAAATGCCAAAGAGTTGAGACACCAAGCCACAGAAGCAAATGACCAAATCTGTCTTTCTTGCTCTGGAAAGAACAAAATGAGGCTACTACTGTAACTTTTCCCTCAAGCTCCACCTATGAACCTCAGTACTATTTACAAGATCTTCCCCTCTTTAACAAGACATTGCTACCTGTGCTTGAGTTGCATTACATCATGATATAACAACAGTCTACACCCTGCAAAATCCATTCATCTGCCTTTCATACCCTTGTGCTTCAACATATAATGATGACTTGAACATGCCCTCCAGAGCTGCCATGGTTGTTCGTTAATGGATGAAACAATACATGTAGCCCTAAAGCGAGCAAGTGTCTCTATGGGTCATTCCTGACTTCAAATTAAAATTCAAGGACAAAGAAATTCAAATGAGACCTTTGTTTTTTTTCCTTGCATGGCAGGCACTGAAAACCCCACTGGAAATTAAGAAGGTTATATTCATTTGCAGGTTTCTGTAAGGGTGGGCCTTAAGGTCTAGCAGCCTTGGTTTTTGGAAGACCAGGCTTCAATAACCCCACATGCAGATGAGCCGATATCTTGGCAAATGTGTATATCAGAATCTCACCACAGTAAGAATACAATTTCTTTAGAAATACTTTCTTTAGAAATACTGTTCAGAAATTCACATACATCTTTAATTCTTGAATATTTCCAAGTTCAGTTTCACAACGTAACATTAACTATTGCACAGAAAATCTGAAGTACTTTAAATGGTATGAAATTTCACTGCTATACTGTTGAACAAATATAATTCAGACAGCTTAGTGCTCAGATCTGAGCCACTGTTTGAGTCAAGTTTGGAGAGTAAATTGAAAAGTTTCTTCAACAGAAACAGCAAGCCCTGGCCCAAAGGTTAAAATCAAGATATAATAATGAAGAAAGAAAACAAAATAAAACAAAGGATATCTGCAGTGTAAAAGAGTTAGAAGAAAAATAACTAAAAACTGTCAAATGTCTGTAATGTGAAATCATTTTCTGTTTATTACTTTACTTCTCTTATTGTCTTATACAGTAGAAGCCAGTAAGACAAAATAACCAGACGAGAGATAAACAAGAGCAGAATGATGCACTCACAGATTAAAAGCAGGTGGCAGAATTAGTAAATAACCTGACTGGGGGAGAACTCCTGATCTGCAGGAGGAAGCCACCAAGGCCACAGCTTGCTCTCCACCAAGGCCAGAGCCAGCAATCTAACAGCAGCACTGCCCAGGGCATCCTTCTCACTTAAGTAATGTGAAACCACAGCAAGAATTCTCTTAGATGGTTTAAGTTACAAAAGCTTTTGTCAGCACTGAACAAAGCGCATAACTGAAGTAATGCCAGTGAATTAAGAAAATTTCAACACATTTATGAGCATATAAAACCTTCATACATACACTATACATATAACACTGCTTACAAAAAGATGCAACACACCCTCAATATTACCTATGGCTGTATTATTTATGACTTTAAATAAAGTGTGCCTAAGTATTACACAGAAAATATAAATCACATGCACAAAATATCAAACATATATGTAAAAAAAATGTCCTATGAAGAACTTCTTTACAAAATAGCTTTCTGCAGACTTTCTCACACACCCAAATAACAGTTTTTAGAGGGTTTGCTCTTCTTCCCTTTAAATAGAGTCTGCATATTTCATAAAACAATAAGGAAGAAAAAACACACAGCACAAGGAGGGGAAGGGGATTTGGTTTGAAGGATGAGATTTGGTTGTCTAAGCATCAGTGTTCAGTGTCAGTGTTCAGTGTCATTTTACAAACTGTGAGCCATCCCACTTGACCTCTGGCTGATGGCTTGGAGCACAAATCTCCCTAAATCCAGCTCTGCCAGCTGTGAGAAGAGCTGGCACTGAGTGCATGTATTCAGGCAACCAAATTTTCTCTGTTTAGAACAAAAATGTATCTTTTCTGTGCGTGTTGTGGTGTTGAGTTGATTTTAAATTTAAAAAGCAGAGCGAATTTTCCACTGAAAGGAGATATTCCTTCTTATTCTGATGTTTGACGTGATATACGAGGCCAACAATTAGACAGTACAATCAAGAGTTAACCAATCCATTACAAGTGATCTTACAAATAGCAGATGTGCTTCAGTTCACCTGCAGTTCACTTTTAGTATACCTAAATGCTTCCATTCAAGCACTAGTAAGACTCTTTTCCAGTGTGGTCATAGACCAATAATTAAAAAAAAAAAATTGAGAGCAACTTCAAACAAAAGATTCGTGGATGAAAAATGCAAAAAATCTAAGAAATATAACAGGCTCAACTCTTGAATAACCATTCATCATCAGAGAAGGAAAAATATTTCAGAATGGTTCCTGAAATGACCTTAGCAAAAAGTCTGCAGGAGCTCTCAGCAGTCCCAGTTAGTAAGAGATTGGGAAACTGGTAAGGCAGAAGTTTGACCCAACAAATATCTTGAATAACCTGGGAGGCTGACAGGACCATCTAGTTATAGAAGGGGAAAAAAAATCCATCAGGTGCCTTTCTCCTGTTGTTTATGTTATTGACCCAATTGCTTGGCAGGGTAGAGGAACAATGTGAAGTCAAATTCTCAAATGGTTTATCTCAGCGCAGCTTAATTCAGTTTTAATTTAGCACAGTTTCATTGACTCCAGTCTAGCTGAGCTGATTTATTCCAGCTAAGGAGTTGGCCTAATTCTACTGTAACTGGTGAAAACTATTATCCACTGAAAGCACTATCATAAAGAAAAAGGTATCGAGAGGCATGGTATGAAATAGAAGGTGTTGATATACAGAGCACTAACAATGTTTATAGCAGACAGCTCACTCTTTCAGCGCTGTGATTACTTTTGCCTTTTGTTACCACCAAGTAAAAGAAGAACATCTTTGTTGCCTGGAAGTCCACGTGCTCCTTCTATTTGTTTTGCACATTAAGTCTTTACCCTTAGTTTGTGACAACATAATTATCTCCATGGAAACTGACTAAATTGTCATGAAATAGAACGCTTACATAAAATTTAGAACCTGCTACTTACCAAGCATCTACACTGTACAAACTGCCACTGTAGACAGAATTCACCCCAGGCTTCCTATTTCCTTCATTCATTGTTTAATACATTAAGTTTTGAGAAATGTCTTAATTGATCAGTGTAATGAAGAGCTTCTCTGGTCTCAGATATATATATTTCCACCTAAACTAAGTTTATAGCATCTGTAGGACAGTACAATTCATGGAAGCTATCGACAAACAAGAATGCTTTACAAATCTGAATTTCCACATTGCAATCCAAAAGCAAACGTCTAACAGTGAGAGTCCTTTCCTAATCTGAGTTACAAGAGAAGTTCATGTCATGGAAGCTTAACAATTAGCTAATTTCTAGAAGTTCTAGGGAGGCTTTATTAAAAAGTGTTTTCTCATTTGGTGCTTTTGAAAATCCCACTGCAAACTATTAGTTGCAAATTTGCTGGGCCAATCCTATTAAGCATTTCCATTAAGTAAGAGTTCACAATTTCACTAAATTGTGTTCTTCCATTTCAGGAGAAGTTTCATAAATTAATTACAGTCTTTTGCAGTAGACTTGCATTCAGTTTTTGGAGGCTGTAGTTTTCACTTGCTTAATTCAGCACTCATTTCTGCTTTTGATATTATATGGAAACCCTTAAAGTAAGAAGTAAAAAGAACAAAATGCTGAAAAAAAGTCATAAATATTTTCAGGAATAATAGAGAAGGAAAGAAGTTCAACGGAGATCAGTTACAAATGGTGTCCCTTAAGGATCAGTACTGGAGCTGGTACCTTTTCACATCTTCATCAGTGACATCAACAGTGTGATCAAGTGCACTCTCAGCAAGTTTGCAGGTGACACCAAGCAGTGTGGTGCAATTGACATGCCCAAGGGGCAGGTTGCCATTCAGAGAGATCTGAGCAGGCTGAGCTCTTTGCCCAACTCAGTCTCCCGAGATTCAACAAATCCAAGTGCAAGGTCTTGCACCTGGGTCGTGGCAACTGCCACTGTCAATACAAGCTGGGGGATGTAAAGATGGAGCACAGCCCTGTCAAAAAGGGCTAGAGGGTAGCAGTGGATGTCAAGGTAGACATGAGCCAGCACTGTTCCCACGCAGCCCAGAAATCAAATAGTATCCTGGACTGCATCAAGAGAAAGGTGGCATCAAGTCAAGTGAGGTGATCCTGCCCCTCTGCTCTGCTCTGATGAGCCCTCACCTGGAATACTGCATCCAGATGCAGAGTCCTCCATAGGAGAGATGTGGACCTGCTGGAGCATTTCCAGAGGAGTACTATAGAAATTATCCAAAGGATAGAACTCTTTTCCTCTGAGGACAGGCTGCGGCTGTTCAGCCCGGAGAAGGGAGATCTGATTGCAGTCTTTCAATATCTAAAGAGGGACTATAAAAAGAAAGAGGACAGACTCTTCAGCATGGTCTGTTGTAATAGGACAAGGGGAAATGTTTTCAAACTAAAAGAGGGAAGATTTAGATTGGACATAAGGAAGAAGTTTTTTACAATAAGGGCAGTAAGGGCACTGGAAGAGGTTGCCCAGAGAGGTGGTGGATGCTCTGTCTTGGAGCCATTCAGGGTCAGGCTGGATGGGTCCCTGAGCACCTGATCTAGCTGTAGGTCATTGCAGGTGACTTCTAAAGGTACATTTCCACTCAAAAGATTCTATGATTCTGTGGAATTGTGTGGTGATGTACTGCATATGTAGAACATACTAAAGCTACCTAAAGGCCAAATTATTTTTAGCACTCTTCTAAAGAAATGAGTCTCCGGTGATTGTACCTCTTTCAGTCTCTTTGAATCTGTTGTCCAGTTACTCTCAACAGGCAAGCAGAGCTACCAGAAGGACTCTTAAAGATTTCCTTAAAGTCAGGGCCAGAATCAAGTACTGTCCCCATTAAGGGGATGCACAGAAGATTTTGTCCATGTTTTTTCAGTATCAGTGCTGGCTGCATGTGGTGAGGATAGGCACTGACCTTTCTTTTGTCCATTTAAACACATAACAAGAGCTACTGAAGGAAAAATAGGAAATAAGCAGTTAAACACCTTCAGTAGAATGCAAGTCTTGAATACAGGTACAATAATAAAAATACAGAAAAGATTGGAGAAGAGAGCACTCAGAGTGCTTATTGTCCTCTACAACTCCCTGAAAGGAGATTGTGGTGAGCTGGGGGTCAGCCTCTTCTCTGCATGACTAGCAATAGGACAAAAGGGAATGACCTCAAGTTGAGCCAGGGAAGGTTCAGGTTGGATACGCAGGAAAATTTCTCTGAAATAATGCTCAGGAGCTGGAACAGGCTGCTCAGGGAAGTGGTTGAGTCACTGTCCCTGGAGGTGCTCAAGAAACACTTAAGTGTTGTACTAAGGGATGTGGTTTAGTGGGGAAATACTGGTGGTAGATGAACAGTTGGTCGGGATGATCTTGAAGGTCTTTTCCAACTTTAATGATTCTACGATTCTATGATTCTATCACTGAGGTACCACCATGGAGAAGAAAGGATGAGAGGAAAAAGCCACTGAGAGGACAGAAGATGTGAGGAAACTGAACAGAAGTCTGTAAGAAAGGGAAGGTTCATAGAGAACTTGTTCCTGGAAAAACAAGTGTTCTTTTATGGTAAAGCAATTAACTCAAATTCACTGTAGAAGGTATAGCAATTTTGTAAATTATTTCAAGAGAATAATCATCTAAATATACTAATGCTTTCTGTTCCATGTGAATACATAAGGCTTTTTCCCCCCCTAAGCTACTCATTTCTAAAGCTGTCCTGTACTCCAACAACAGCAATTTCATCCCACATTGTATTTAGTAAATTGCACTGAAGTGCATGAAGTCTTCCCATAATCTCTGTAAATACAGACATATATCTAAAGGCAACTGTTACATATGGGTCATTATATATTCTATTGCTCAATATCTCCTATTCATGATCGTGTCATCTCAGTAAAAATGAAGTTATTTTGCATTTAGATGCCAAGTAAGATGCTCTTATATAAAACACAAATATTTCCATAAACATAATTTTCTATTCATGTACTGGATTATATCATTCATGCAATGCCTCTAAACCAAACAAAAATATACATCCTGAGATTTAAACAGCTCCACAGGCTTCAGGAATTTTCCTTCAAATGCACTATTAACTGTATGCATATTATTTTCTCCTGGACAGTGGTAATGGATGAACTTGAAGAATCTTAGAGGTTTTGTCATCCATCTGAAGTTTAGCCTAAAGTGATTCAGGAAGGCAAGAGATAGGCATAACAATTTTCCTGAAACTCTGAAACAAGAGCAACACAGCTTATACATATGGTGCGGCACCTGGTGCTTATTATGTACAAATCAAACAAGCTCATCATTCTTATAAAACATTTCTTCAATCCAAGCCTGTTCAACCCTGTTTTCCTCTATTTCTCTCGAATGTTCCGACACATGGTCAAAAGGCAACCGCACTCAACAGAAACATATCAGTTTGCCATCAGGGAATAGACTGCAACTAACCTCCCTATTTCAAAACACTTTCATTTTGTGATTCTTTAAGATTAGGGCACACAGTCCACCCAAAACAGCTGACAGCTATTAGAAATATCCCTCCTGGCTCACTTTATCCTTGAAGGATGCATTTCAAAGGATCTAGATTGGACATAGAGAACACAGAACTCTAATGGATCCAACAGGAGCAGTAGAAAGCCTGTGAAATCAGTGCAAAAAAGATACCGTACAAAATCAAATTGTTGACACCTGGCATTTAACTTTGATAGAAGTCTTGCTGTAACATCTGAGCAGCCACAGTGGTTATGTCGCTGAAACACAGCCAATACAGCTTAACAAAGTGTAGGGCCGTAGTGTTTGCATAAGATTGGATATGTGGAGTTCAGTCTCTGAAGGACCTACCTGAGGTTGAGTCCTCTCCATAAACTCTCCCATGGACTTCTTCTTAGGTAAGGGGCAGAACACATTTAATAGCCTAATACTTCGAGAAAATAAATAAACAAAGCTTTAGTCCAATAGCTGGATTAGGATGGGTTTGCATTATAAAACTAGATGTCCTACGGGAGAAGACTACATGCCGTGAAACACGTGTCAGAAGGAATCCATTTTATTTTTGTATTTTGGTTCAGGTTATCCAGAGTACCCTGCAAAAAGAATTGCTTGATGCTGCTCTGTGACTGCACCAAACACTGTAAGGAAAAGAGACTATTCTGCTTCTCTGAGCAGCTGCGTAAACTGAGTGAGAAGCTCTATGGAACGACATAGCAATTAGCCATTCAGCAATCACCACCTCAGATTCCACTTACTTTAACAAAAAAAAATTCCTTTCATCTAGTTGACAAATAGAAAAGGAGATGCTGGAGGAAAAGGCCTGTACTTTCATGTGTTTGGGTGTTGTTTTTTTGTTTGTTTCACCAGTAAAAGAGGAGATTCTGTAATTCTTAACTTACTGTATGAGTTTGGATTCGCTAAATCTTCCTGAACGCAAAATAAAAAGTTGTAGAGACAGGCATAGATTAGTAAAAAAAAAAAAAAAAAAGTATAATTCAGAATAATTCAATCATATCTCTACAGGAAGATATTGTCCAGCATTTTAATAAAACAGTTAATCATAGTGCTACTTTGTGGTTTTAAAAATCTAATTATTTTCCTTAATAAAGTTTAATTTTTTGTTTTCATCCCTATAGTATGCAGCTCATAATATTCAACTGTAGTGTGAAGGAAAGTAGTCATATATGAGCAATACATCATCAGGAGCAGATAAAGAGACTATCAGTGGTATCTAGCATTATAAAAAGATTTTGTGGGTAAGTGAACATATATTTAATCTCTGTTAACATTTTTTCCCTGCAATTTAGAGTAAGAGCTTCACTGTCATTGCAATACTAAAGCATCATCTATCATAAGAGGAACAAAAGACCAAAGCTCTTTTCAAAGATGATAACATGAAAGGCTTTGGGGGCCTTTTATGCTTTCAGTCACATGGCTCTGAATCCTCCTTTTCGCAATTATTTCTATATAATACTATATAAAATTCTGCATCTATCTAATGACAGATCTAATCTGGAGATTTAAAGTAATGCTTACAGTAAAATGCAAGTTGTTTGGATGCTTTCTCAATTGCAATTGCAATTTAACTTCTCTTCTAGTTTTCATAGCAGCTATACTACACAGGTGAAGGTATCCATCAGAAAACAATTAATCCCTAGTGTCAGTGTATCTATATCCCACGGCTATTTATTTAATAAATTTTTATTAAATAAAACTTGTTTTCATGTCTACAGTGCTTTTCTCTGAGGATCTCAAAGCATTTCATAAATGATAATTAACAACATCTTAATCATATTTTTCTTTCCAATCCATTAATTTATTTACCAATAAAGAATCAGGAACAAGGGTGGGTTTTTTTGCTAGATATTTTTGAATCTGGCAATAAGCCTGTGACAGAATTAAGAACATAACCCATAATCGCAGGTATTCAAACACTGTTCTTTGAACACAAAAGCATTATTTCAGAGTGCATCTTGTTTGGAACAATTTTCTAAGCTAGCAATTTTATAGACAAAATGCAGCAGAGCATTGAAGTCTCAGTGTTTTGTGTCTAGCCATGAAGTATTTATTCACATGTTGACATGAGTTGTGTCTATGTAGCCTATGAGAATTCTTTCTTATTCTGTTTTCTTTCTACTATGTCTTCAATTTTTCCACCTCTCATCAATCCTCCAGAAGTACAGCACATGCATTTTAATGGGGAATACATCAAAGGTCCACAATGATGCCTGACTACTCAACAGAATGCCAAACTGGTGAATCACATCTCACAGACAAAACAAAGACCAGTCTAAACACTTCGTGTATGCTCGATTTTTAATCTCTGTATACAGGAATATACTTGATGTATTTTTCTAGGCTCAATGGCATTCAGCTCGGCTTCCACTCTTCACTCACAGGTTTTGCCACATTCTAGAAATATCAGCAAAATCCCTGATTCCTAGATCTGATAGAACCTGGTCTCTGCTAGCCATGCTGAACATGTCCTTTATAACATATTAAAATTCTAGCTGAAGAACTAATGCTAAATAAAAAAAAAGAGGTAGAAGATGTTTAGTAGAACAGTGTATGGGAGGCTTGGATTCTTGTGCTTTCGAAAGGGAAAATAACTTATTAAGAAGAAATAAACTATATCTATAATGGCATGAGCTCTATAAAGTACTGTTTATCTGTCAGAACTGGAGGCAAGGATGAAAGATTGAGATGGCATGTAAGACAGCTCAAGAATTTCATCCATATCCAGTATGTTCCATCCATGCCATAGCAGTGCTGTTGCTCAGTCTCTCTCTGCCCTCCATAGAATCATTTCATTTTTAATGGAATAAATACATAAATTTAAAATCTGAAAGCTTGCCTGCAGCCTTTAGCTGACTATTGACAATTTTCCATGAAATATCTTTCTTTATATCCCTTAACACTAGAAAGTCAGAGGGCAAAATAAAATGAGCAAAACGTAACCAAAAGTTGAAAACTAAATCCCTAATCCATGGAAAATCTGTTACTCTTACTTTGTGCTGATTGTTGTCCCCTTTCACACAGTGTCAACTGCCAGAGTCTCATATACTGAAGACAAGAGCTAACAGCAAGTAAGACGATCTGCCCCTGTAGGATGCAGCTCCAGCCATGCATATTGTGAAAGCAGCCAGCAGTGTGAAGCTGTTGTGGTGCAGCAACACCTCAAGCACCAAGATGTATCATTATGTCTGACCAGCAATGTCAGAACAGGCTCACCAGGGGGGTGGTGGAGTCACCGTCTCTGGAGATGTCCAAGAAAAGTGTAGATGTGGCATTGAGGTAGTGGACATGATGATGATGGCCGGACATGATGACCTCAGTGATCTTTTCCAACTTTAACCAATGATGATTCTGTGAAATCTGATGGCAGAAGCCATTCTAGGGCTGCTACGCTTAAACTCAGATGTTCTTCACCAGGGGTTAAAACATAAGCACCAACGCTAGGTCATCAGCAATCAAAATCCCAACCCTTCCCTCCAGATCATTGCAGGAAGACTGGAAGAGGGACCCCAAAACCCAAGACAGATTGTAGGAAACACAGCTGAGTGACAAAGTCCTCCTTTCATATCTCCCCGCAGTGCTACCTACTTTCCTTACCACTGGGCAGACCACCAGAAGAGGTGAGCACGGTCTGACAGTGAACAACTGAAGCATCCTACCTGGGCATGTCTGTAAGACATTCCTTACAGGATGCTGAGACCCCTCATTAGAGAAGATCAAATACATTTGAATGATCTGACTTTATCGCAGACATTTTCCTTAGCCAGAAATCCAACTTTCTCTACAAGCCCAGCAAAGTGCTGATGTTGTTTATGCATCACATACCACAGATTTTGCTTTGCAACAAAAGCTAAAAGATATTTTGCTCTAAGGCACAGAGCTTGTTATTTATTTTATATTATTTAAACCTTGAGGCATGAAACTTCTAAAGAAAAACTGAACTATACACATTTTAAAGCATTTAGAGTCCAGGCAGACCCAGATCCACAGAGCAAAGCAGTCTCACATTCACCCCAAGTTTTGCACCAGTACATACCTAATTTAACTGGGAAATGAGAGGTGTAACCATGGCAGACTGGGGGCTCCAAAACCCAAGCTCCAGAGTGTAGAAGTTGGTAAGAACCCATCCCATTCTCCTGAGAATTAAGTATGATACTGTCATGGACACAGCATCCAAGCAAACTGAAAGTAAATAATACATTAGAAACAAGATAGCAGAAAAAAATGGATTTTTTTTTTTTTTTTTAAATTAAACACTCTTGCCTAGTTTTCCTTAGCTAATTAGCATCCTTTCTTAGCGGTTTAAGTAACTGCTCATTTAGATCAGTGAATGATTGCTCTGAGATTAGGGTGTGGGAAATATCTTTCTGTTGGGAATAATCTACTTATGCTACTGTTTATTTGAAGCAGCGATAAACACAGAGATTTTCCTTCCATATGTGCCAAGTATAAGAGAAAGCAGAATGATTAATGAACCCTTGCTTTTTGCCGATAAATTACTAACTTCAGACACAAATTTATAGTTTTCATTAGCACAAGACATCACAAAAAAAATCATAACTAATTTAAATCTGTTTCATTGCAAGCTATTCTTCGGTTTTTAAGAATGTTTATATTATTTCCATTTGATCTGCTGGGAATGACATTTTGCACACCATTATTTATAATCTACAAAAATTAATTATGCTTCTAATTAACAGCATGCAAATAAATTATTGCTCAAGCAGTTATTTAATCAGTTGTAAAGTAGGGACTTTAAGACTGCATACATACTCATTTTAATCATGCTTCCAGGGTTTTCTGGTTTGCTTTGTTGTTGTTTTGGCATTTGTTATTTCCCCCATTTACATTTTACTTATTCATCTTAACATATACATTTTATTTATTCATTTCTTCCCAGATTCTAAGCTCCAATGGTCTTTTGTGAAAGTTTTCAGACGCTTGGAATTGTTTGCTCTTCAACAACCAAGTACTGGATAAACTTTATATGCACTCCTTTCCTACATGAAGGATAAGTAGTCAAAAAATTAATAAAGAAAAAGTGAAACTACATTGACCATCTAATACATTCCCTTCTCAGGGCCATTTAAGAAAATTAGAAGCTGTAGGGTATGTCAAAGCTAGCTGCAGAACCAAACAGCTAATTCTCAACTGAGCACGTAAACAGAATAACCACAGTACAGACCGCGCTGTTCTGCCCAATGTCTTATGCAGGTGTGATGAAAAGAGGTCACCTTGTGACTGCCCCATTCCACCCCACTCCCACCCTTTGGTTATGTTCTCCTAGAGATACAAGCCGTGGCTTGTTCTCACTGGGACTTCACAGCAGACCTTGGGGGCTTCATTCCAATCCGTCTCTCTCTCTCTCCCTCCATTCCAACTCACAGCCCCACTCATCTCTTTGCAGTCCCCCACCAGCTATTTAGTTGGCAGAAACCCACAGTTACAAGAAGGGGCTCAGAGCAGCCAAACTATTACTCTGTTTGTGCCTGCTTTCCATACATTTACAAGTTAATGGTAGAAACAGTCATAACAAATATTTTTAAGTGATGTTGTAGAATATTCAGAGAAAATGCACTTCACATCATAAATATTCATGCTCTTGTATTTAAGAAGTAACTACTCCAGGCAGAGAAATTGTAGGTGTGTTACATCCAGGCAGAAAACCTCCCGTTTAGAGATGCACACAAGCAGGAAAGAATTGGAAAACATTTCATGAACAGCCAGATGAGCACGAAAATGATTTCAAACAAACAACTAAAGAAAACCCATGCTATTTTGTGCTCACAGACAAGCACAGGGTAGGGAAAGAAAATCATTCTACCAAATTCTTAATTGTTAAGCTCTGAGATTGACCTGAACTTTTTTTTTTTTTTTTAAATGAAGTTAATAATTAACTACTAAAATAACTTGTCTGAACTTCAATGTGTACTTCCATCGTTCCTTGCTTTTAAATGTCAAGATTAAGCCAGCAGGATAGTTGATAACAATACTCCCGCCACCTGGTCAACCCCTTTCACTCCTAGGGCTGGGATGCCAAATGCTCCCTCCAAAGCCCAGTCAAGGAGGCCTGCTCATCTTTATCCATCTCCTACAGAAGCCTGGCTGGATAACAGCAGGGATGCTCTGCTTTGGGCAAGGCATCCTACTGCGAAGGATAATGTCCCATGAAAACCCTGTTGGGTCTGTCCTCCCTACCCAGCCACATCCAAGAGGATGATGCATGGAACAGCTGAGAGTAAAGGAGAATCTGAGACCCAGGTTCTGATTAAATCACAGAATACCATGGAACCAAACCCCAGTGTCTTGAAAACTTACAATAGCATCACAGCAGTTTTGCTCGAAGTACGAATCAAACATGAAAAGGGAAGCCTTCCTTTTAAACACTGGTTCTCATAGAACCATAGCAGTTGGAAGAGACTTCTGGACATTGTCTTGTCCAACCCTGCTGCTAAAGCAGATTCCTAATAGTAGGTGGCACAGAAAAGTGTCTAGGTGAGTCTTGGATATCTCCAGAGAAGATTACACAACCTCTTAGTCATCTCTTTTTCTCAGTAGTTGTCACATGGGTCATGTTGAAAACATTAATTGTATCAAAAGGTATGTTGGACAGTTTAATATAGAGGTCTAATAAACAGATGGCAGTAATGAACAGCTACCAAATATATTAAAGTATCTTCATTCTAATAAAACTTAACATAAAGTATATGGATTGTGATACTCAACAACCTTAGTAGTGGAGTTAAAATTGAATTATATGGGAGAAAAAACAGCTCTGTTCTGATTTCAAAATTACGATGATGTACTATTATGATCCATCACCAGCAGAGCAGTAGGTGAAACAACAATAAATCACTGTTATTTATAATGCAGCAAATCATAAGAAGTATCATGAGGAGTTATAACTCATTTTCACTTCAGGTCATAATTAGACATCTACTGCATTATATTTTTGCATAGGTATATCAGTATCATGATAATTCATAATCCATCACACAGAATCAAAACAAGTGCAAACTGAGTAAAAAGCTACTTCTCTCCTCAGCGTATTTATGTTTTAAGTAACCAGAGCAAGAACGGAGCATAAGTGAAATGCAGGATATTTTAGATTGTACTGATACTTTAATACTTTGTGCATAATTCACTTATGGTTTTTGAATTGAAGAACTCAAAGAAAAAATAAATAAAAGAAAAAGTAAAAATCTACTTTGCCCCAAGCACACATTTATCAAAATTCTCCTGCTAATATGGGCCATGACTTTCCAGACTGATAGCAGCTGCTGGTTTCCTTCTTGGTTTCTGAATGCACAAATGTTCAGGGAAGCTTACCAGCAAACAGATACTGCTTTGCATTTAAGAGAAGAATTCAGTTTTCCCCTTTTTTCTTATTTTTTCTCCTTAATGCAAACATCTCTTTTCCACTGATGGTGCAGGAAATGCTGTGTTGCTGAAAAGTAGCAACTGTGCCATTCAGATGGGTGGAGTTTATTGTAACAGTGATTAGATTGAGTCGTCTTTGCAAAGAACTCTTCTCCAAAGCAGACTGAAGCCTATGCAGTTTATTCCTCCTAAATAAATACCTTTTTCAGAAAGCAGCACAACATTCCTTTGGATGTAGAGACCCTGCATTTTTTAAGCTACTATAAGAGAAGCTCAGGTTGCTTTACACCAGGAGTTAAGTCTCTAGATGGCAGAGCCAAACATCTAAGGTCTGGGATCAGAGTATGTTTTGTTGGAGCAATTTTTTTTGGTGTATAACCAGATTTCTACAGGCAGGGGTTTCTGGTGCACAGGAACTGCTCACTGAAGATTAGAACAAGGCACTGCGCTGTGTGTGTGTCTTGATAGCCCAGCCTGGCAGCCACAGTCCTTAGGCATATGCCTCAAAGGCAAAGAGAGACCACGCAAACCCCCTGCAAATGTAAGCCCAGAGACATCTGGGAGAAGTTACAGCAAATTGCTTAAGCTTCACACAGGAGTGGTGCTATGACTGCCCTGGGTTACCAACATGTCAGTCTCCATACTGTCCTGCTCTGACCTTGCTCTCAATCTCTGCCCCTTTGCACAGGCTCGTGATGCCCCACACCAGCAGTGCCAAACAGCCATTTCTGCTGTGATTTACTGCTGGATGAGATCAGACCTCAACCACTCAAAGCACTGTCCCACTATGCTGTTAATTACAAGAGAATATCTGTCTGAGAATATCTGTCTTCCATTTAACACGTACTCTGACTTTTTTCCCACTCTTAAGACCATAGCTAGAGAAAGAAGCCACGCTTTGTCCAAGCGAAGCAACTTTTGAAGAACACTACAGGAAACTTTGAGTGTGGAATAGGGACATGGTTTACTGAGCAGTATTAGAGGCAGATGGACAGTTGAACTAGCTGACCTTAGAGGTCTTTTCCAACCTTAATGATTCTATGATTCCACGATATCTCCTTCTAATCCCTCAGAGCCAACAGGGTTAACAGCATCCCCCCCAGGCTGCACATCCAGGACTCTACACACTGCAGGTTCAGCAGAGACATCTGTCTGATAAATAGCTCATTTTGCAATCACTATCATATAATTTAGTATTTTGACAGGTGCATAAACTTAACATGAGCTTTATATAAATATTAAACAGCCTTTCTAAAAATGAAAGCTCTGAAACGAACACGGTTCCCTAGGCCTGCCTTAATAATTATACCAAGGAAAGGATTTTTCTGAAGAAGAAAAGGAAAAAAGATTTCTCCAGTGAGAGAACATAGGAGTAATTTGGCTATATTATATCCAGCATTTTTTGACTATCAGTTTCAGGTGCTGTCAGGCTGTACCAGTGACTATAGCTCTGAACAAGCTTTGCTTTTGGTTTTGGGGTTTTTTCGCTTTTTTCCTTATACAGTCCAGACTTATCTCTTCTGCACTACCCTGAGGGGAGATGTTTACTATAGATCTGCACAGGTATCACAGAACGGGATCAAGGCTGAGTGAACAGACAAGAAGATTTAGAAAGTAAATACATGATAAAATTAATGAAGATGTTCCCTCTCAGTGCTCTTCCTGGAGCTCTCCGCTCTCACCCTGCATAGCCCCACTGTTGTCCTCTGCCTCCTCCAGCCCTGCTCCTGCCCTCCCTGGGCACCACTTTGTTCCCAGAGGGGCACTGAAAAGATAAAGCCTGAAGTTTTTGTGCTGCTCTTTCCTTTTATTTTTTTTTCTCCAACAGACATTGATTTTACACAGAATGCGCTCTACTCTCGGCACTTACTGCAATCAACATGAAAATAGCATGATACCACTTCTGAAGATACCTTTCTTTTTGTCTCCTACTATAAAAGATCATTTAAAGAGAGCGATACGGCTGAAACCTGCTGTTTAACTTCTCAGAAATGTTCTCTCCATTTTTTGTTCTTAAATACAGTATTAAAAATAACATTTTAGAAAGCTTTTCTTCTTTTCATAATGAACCTACTGAAAACTAGATGTCTAAATATTCTCCACTTGTCCTAACAATACCAACTGAAACAAATGCAAGCTTCTTTTTTAAGATGCTAGACCTTGGCATTTAAACCACACCACCCAACTTCTGTAAAGGTTATTAAGTTCCCTATTACCAACTGCACATAATAAGGAGGAATGCACCTGAGCACAGTTATGAGTTGTCCAGCACAATGGAAGGTGCTGGTCCAAGGACTGGAAATGAAGAACCAGGAGCTCCTGGACCCAGTTCTCCATGCTTCAAGGTAACACTTTTTCCTGGCCAAGCATGACATGCATTCCTTGAGATCCTGGCAGAAGTACAGCACACACGACTTCAACATCTCAGTGAGCTCCACAGTGTGAATCACATCATCTCTGACTCTTCTATTACCCCATCATTTTCTTGCACATTAGTTTTTTAAAACATCACATTTATCTGTCTATAACCTATTTACTTACTGATGACAGCCCTGTGAAAACATATGTGTATTACATATATAGTGCAGTGGAGTCTTTGTGCTATAAGGGAACACTGTTAGAGTAAATTTATCTAGCTTTGTGATAAGGTTTTTTTTTTTTTTTTTTTTTTAAACACATCAGCAATATTTCAGCCTTTTATGTCCCTATTGTCCCCCTTGGCAATATGCAGATACAAAAAGAATATTCGTGCACCGTTCCTATTAAGGACTAACTTCTGCTGGGGATGTCATTGAGTGCGAAGCTTTCAAAAGACAAACTTTCTCAAAGTAGAGAATGACATAATTCTCAAACTGCTTTCTTAAAGCAGCAGCTTGTTAATAATAGCCTCATGCACACACAATTACCACTCTCTTCAGAGACGTATCAGAAGTAAAACAAGCCAATAAAATCAGATAATCCAGAATGCTCATTTAATTCATTCTTCAGCATTCAGACTCAGAATATGTTTTATTGTCTTTTTTTAATTTATTTTAGACCAGTAAGCAATCAGATAAGCTCCGATTCCCAATACTGGGCCAGTAGTCATCCTCCTTGACTATGCTCACCACTGCTTTGTGTGTAAGCTGGATATCCAGCTCTGCAGCACTGGGGATGAGGAGAGCCAGCTCAAACTGTGCTCAAAAGGCTAGTCAAATCAACTTCATATCTCAGCAATTTCATTTATTGTTTAAAAGAAGATTCTTGTAGCTTCTCATCTCAAATTTAGGTCTCGTGTGTATTACTTATATGCACGTGAGTGGTCTCATCTATGGAAAGGCAGGAATTACCTGTAAATACGTTTCACTGAAATAAGATAATGAGCAAAACTGCTCTTAGCAACATAGGTAATATTCCCACACCAGAAATACAGCCACAGGCACATAGGCTGAAACTCCAGACCAACTATAAACATAAAATACTTCTACTTCAAAATCCATTTGATTAAGTGCAAATTCCAAGAACGTTTACCACAATTTTCAAGAAAATTAAATCCATTTCCTATGACCACTGTATCAAATTGATTCTAATACCTACAAACCTTTATCTGACTGTTTCTATACCACATTACTTTGCCTTCTTCACTACATGAATGTATCCCCTGAAGACCCTCATTATTATTTTACTAGAATGACTCAAACCAAATAAAGTATTTGGAGAGCTGACCCTTTGGACAGATTTTCCCAGCAAAGGATGGGAAAGTAAGAGAGCTCCCAAAATATTTAGCAGCAGTTATTCTTAAGACCTATCTGAATTTCACTGACAGGTTTTATCATGTGTGATTTCCATTCCATTTTCTTCATCTCTGTTATATCATAAAATTTCATCAAGTGTAAATGTCAGATCTTTTCTTTATTATTTGCTAATGTCATAAAAAGTCGGATTGTTTGCTTTGTTAAAGGGCTTACTGAGCATTGACTTTTCTTTATTTGTATTTTACTACCGAAATGCTTTAAAAAATAAAATTATAAGAAAAAAATCCCATCTGAAATGGGATTTAAATACCAGAGTAAGGTTTGCCATTATCATAAATGTATAAAGTGCTTTGTGAGTAATAAAATGGATCATGGATTCTGGATAATTCAAACTGAAATGTTATGTTCAGTATCAAGATTAGATTACATTAATGTAGTTCATTTTAAATGGTTTAAAGACCATCAGATGCATGTGAAAAGAATCTGTATCATAACTTAGAATAAATAGACTGAGACATTTGTTTATAATGTCAGTGCTAAACAAATCTATTACTACATTTCTGCATGTAACATTATGTTACCACTGTTATTAAACAAGCAGAGCATGAAGATAAATTATAGCTTTAATTATAAACATTACCTTTGCATATTTATTAATTTAAAATGAAACAATGTTCACTAACCTTGGATTATTTATATTTGCTAACATTTTAATTAACTTTGTTTTATTTATGTTACCTCTTTGCTGCTACCAGTCATACGTAGTTACTTGTGCAGGCTAATTTATCACACTACACGTTATCCAGGAATGAGACAGTGCTATTTGGGCTAGTTTTGCTACAAGATACATGCAAGAAACCGAGCAATGACTGATGAGAAAACCCCTCTCAGCTCACTCTCACGTACAAACTCCAACCTTCCTTTATTCAAATTGCACACATCTACCCAAGATGTCAGCCATTACGCAAAGAAAACTCTCTGCTTACCTTGAAATGATTCCATTTGACAATACATCCTCAATTTGATGTCACAAGCTTTCATTCTTAAAGTGATTTGGGAAGAAAAAAGTACTTCAAGGGCTCCACGTTTATTGTAGCTCAATAACGAGCAGATAATGGGCTGCATGGAAGAATTAAGGCATAAAACAGCCTGAAAATTTCTTTGCCTGGTTGAAGTATACCAGAAAAGAAGCTACTGAAGTTCCAAATCCCTGGATGAGTTTCAAATCCCTCTAACTTCGAGATAGAAAATAAGAAAACAAACTTCACACTGAACTCCTTACCGCTGCTTTGCAGTGAGCCTCTTTTTAGCTTCCCATCAGCCAAAGCCAGCTGAAGCCAAAATAAGACAAAGCTGACTCTACTGCTTTGAGCAATATCACCTTGGGGCCCACCTGCAAGTCCTAATGATGTTGTGAGGGGACAGCCCCACACTGAGCACTCAGGGCTGTATCCAGCCTGGTGGTGCTGAGCTTTGCATACAGATAGAGATGTAGAGGAGCCACAGAGACATTCCCACGTAACTGCTTCAAAAATTTATATTAAATTCTGCTACGAAATACTCACACTTACATAGATTTTCTTTGTCCCACACATCTGGGAGAAAATTTAATTCTGCTTTAAATACTAAAACACTATTAATATTTTCAGTGTGTTTTGCATAATTAAAGTTTTACTTTATACATTTTGTAATTCCAGTGCAATAAGTACCTTTAATATCAGTAGCTATCCTTGATAATAAATGCCTTTAAATTTAAATAAATAACAAATACTTTTATTGTGCTATTCGCTCCAAAGCTAGAGTTGCCTTAGTAACCATGAGTCAGTGGCACTAAAGGGAACCAAATGCGCAGGCCTTAGAGAGGAATGAAGGACTAATAAATTTTTAATATTAAATTGAAAGCTTAAATTAAGTTTTATAATGGATTTCTACTCTGTGATCCTTATCTGTATTATGCTACAGCATCATATATTCTGAAAATACAGGAAGCTCAATGTGCCCCATCTTCCCTGCTTACCACAGAAGAACACAATCCTGCGAAATTCTACTCACAAAAGTGCTGAAGGTCTCTTGAAATCTGATTCATCTTTATCTAGGCCATCCTAAATTCCTGTGTATTCATGAACTGAAGGCCCGCAAATGTCAAAAACCACCTGTATTAGTTGTAGACTGCCTGTTTTTAAATTCTTATCAGTAATTCTAAGAGCAGCTGAAACCCTTTAGTGACATCACCTGTTAATTTCTGATAATCATCATTAAAACTGTCTAATTATTCCAACTCATTATTCATTATGGCTACTGAAGCCTTCTTTTCAGCTCTTTTGACCTCTACAGTTTTATTATTCTTTATATCACTTACGGCACATCTCTTGCCAAAGCTGAAGTTGTAATTAAGCTTAACAATACATCAAATGTTTTATCAAGTTCTTCACCCGAAAGAACAGTAAGCAGAATTAAAAACAGAGTTTGTCCAAACAATAAGTAAAAACTAAATAAACCAACAAGCCTTGGTGGTGGACATTGTTCATTCAGGATTCATTGTGGAAAAAAACATGGAAAACTAAGGTTGTACGCAAGCGATTAAATCAGAATGATCAGTCTTCCTTTTAAAGTATACTGTCTCAGTTCCTGCATAAGGCAGTATTTTTAATGATACCCAATTAAACTCAATAAACCAATTAACATTTACTCTCACGGTAATTACATCTCTGGGCTTGACAACAATCATACTTCAACCAACATGCTGGCAGAGCCTGGACATGAAATAAATGCGTGGCACACCTTGCAAGGTCATCTCCCTGATGTTATCAACACCAACAAAGGAGTCAGCCCTGCAAGAGCAGAACAAGATGGCCAATGTACACTCTTGTCTGATCATTATTTTGCCCAATTTTCTTGATAGGCAGGAAACATCTCCTGGCAAAGCTTAGTGAAACTCTGCACCACTCCAGCCCCTCCTAACGAAAACAGAGGAGAAAAGCAATCTAGCCATGCAGAAATTAAGATAGGAAGTGCCAAGATAATGCAATTTTACTTTTTATATGCTGGGAAGGCTGGCAGAGCAGAAAGAAAGCCATCCATGCATGGTGTACCTGGGGAGACTCTGTAAGTCTGAGGCTCTTGTTTCTGTGTTAGAAACGGTGAATTACAGAAATCTTGGGCTGTACTTCCCTGTATTCCAGCAATTCTATTCCTGTGCAAACGTAGCAGGAAGAGGCAAAAGACCAATTAAAATCTTCTGAGTTAATTCCTGAAAATATTCTGTATAGGTTATAATACCAACTTCAAACATCTCAGAAAATACTTGAAGACTAAGCAGCTATTGATTTCACTCAGCCTAGTTAAAATTTCTAACAAAACCTTTCCCTTTCGATTTGATTTAGCTTGGGTTTTGCTGAATTAGTCTCCTACTAATCCAAATATGCAAAATTTTATTGGAAAAAGACAAAAAATATCATTTTAATCCTTTTTTTTTTATAAGCAAAATGGAAACCCCACAAGAACAATTAATTGCACTGAATTATAAATTTCTGCCACTGTTAACAGAAATCTCCAAATGCAAGACTGAAACCAGGTGGTATTATTGCAATGTGTAAAATATATTTATTTCTGATTTAAAGAGCTACAATCTAGGTATATTTTCTTAACTAGTTCACTTTTCCTTCATTTGTTCATATCAAGAGAACCTTAGGAGAAGAATATAAGATGATCCTAATCCAGCTGTGACACATTTAATATTGCGCCAGATTTGACAGTTTGGAAAAAAAAATAATCCATGATTTCCAGCGCAAGCCTTTCCATTGCATCATAAGTACTGAACTTGATTAAGGATTTATAAAGTTACTTCTGAACTTCAGTGGTGAGACCTTCCTATCTGGAAAAACAGAGAAGAGAAAATAGAGAAGTACAAGTGCTACTTGTCAGTCCCTGAACATTCAGGGCTAAATCCTGCTCTGAAATACAGCAACAGTGAGTTTTTCAAAGGTTGCTGCCTTTCCCCTGAGTTCAGTGTTTCCACAGGGGCACAGCTGGTTGCTTTTAATGAGAAGAGGGGAATAATTGCACCAAATCTGCTTCCACTTGGTTCTCCTGCCTTTTCCCTTGGTGGCAGCTGGTACAAATAAATACAAGATGCTGATTGCCTTTACTGCTAGGTGGGAAAACTTACAGGCCTCCTTCAGATCTGTCTGTGAGTGCAGAATCCCTATTCACATCTCAGGACCCACATCTGGGCAGCTGGAATCCCAACAAACTCCCTCTTCTCTTTCACAGCAGATACCCATGTTGTTCCACAGGTGTTGTGTATATCATCTCAATAACACTGATTTAATCTGGTCTGCCACACTACTTTAGTATCATTTAATTGGCTGTGGTTTATATCTTGCATATTTTAATAGTTGTGTGGTTTATCCACTTAACCAAAAGATGACACGTTAGCATATTTCATAAAGTCCAATTAAATAAGATGCATTTATTTCTCTGGATTTTTTTATCGTACTAAACAAAGCTTACAAGCTGAATTTGCAGAGAAAAAAGAACCTTCTTAATTATACAACTCCAGTCTCCTAGAAGGAAATCGAAGCATCATTGCTGATCTGGCTAAAAAAGATCTCATTATGCCTCTAGCACCAGGTCTTATTCTAGTAGCAGTCTTTTGATCTTGCCCTTTTTCTTCCAGGTTGACTTGTCCGAAAGGCTGCATCGTGTCTCATGACATTTCATAAGCTTTATAAATTCCATTTTTCCCTTTAGCTGTTTCCTCTGGTAGTTTTAAATCAGTTTATCTCTCCCACAGAGCAGAGGTCCTGACCTGACATGGACCTTTGACCGTCACAGCGCTAACACAAGAGCTCGCTTATCAGATCCGAGTGCCTTGGAAACCCAAAGACAGCTGGCACTTACTGAGAATGGGAGGTTAGGAAAATTAATGATGTTGTACTGCAATGCACAAGGTAAATATTTTGATATGTTAGAAGAGCATATATACCCATAGAAACTCATCCATATGGACACCACACACAATGGGGGTCAGAGAGAGAGCCTAAAAGTTACTGCTCCCTCTCTGAAAAAGGTTTGATTTTTTTTTTCTTCCCATGCTTCTATTTCCTATAACTGAGTTTTAAAGTGAAAGGGAGGTCGCTCTGCTTGTCCTTAGGCATCCTGACAAATTGCTGGAAGTTGGAGATAAGTGATCTCTTTCAGGCATCCAATGAAGGGGCAGCCAGGTGCAATCCTTTACTCAGTTTTTCAGCCCTCATGACAAACAATTTGAGGATAATGCATCTGTAATGAAATTTTGATATCAAATGCTAAGCAGAAGTAGATGTTATTTTACCAGCTATGCCCATTTACTTATTTTAGGAACATTAGCAGCACTTCTTTGCATAGGAAAAAAACCACTTCAGTAATTTGGAGTTTACTTGAGGTCTTACAAAAGCAAAATATACACACTCTGAATATTTTCCTCCGAAATTTACTCAATTTCTCTTCACTGGAGAAAAAAAAGACCCGGAGTATGTTTGGAACAATTCCTATTTAAATTATAACTCCGTATGGGTTCAAGATTGCTATTGTTGCCATAATATCTGTGTTTGCTCAAATGCTGTGGGGTGGTTTGTTGGTGTGTATGAAGGAAATCCCCGGATAATTATTTAATCCATGCTACAAAGAATTTAAGAGAAAGAAGTCTCAGCCATTAAAATTAGACTGTTCTCAGGAAATACATCTGGAATGACAAAAGATAATTAATCTGTATCTTAATGGGGTAAATTTAAAGGTATAAGGTAATCTGTCTCCTTCACTGCACTAGTTTGATTTGGTATTTCAATTCCTGACATCTTCCACCCTTTCTGGCTCTGTGCTGAGGCCAAGATGAGGAAAGTCAGGTTCAGGTCTGGATTTAGAGCAGAGGAATTACACCCCAGTCACACTGCACAGCCCTACCCCAGCAGGGATGCACTGAAAACCAGAATATCCATTATTAACATGGAAAGGGACCTTGGGCATAAGGATCATGTTCCTTCATGTCCCTGGGACTCCCTCACATACACAGATATGAAGAGTGACACAGTTATCTCGATAGCAAGCAATCTGCTTCTTAAAAGCTGTAATACAGCCATAGATAATGTTTCCAAAATTGGTCCTGCAGTTGTGAACAGAGCAGAGGCCACCAAATCCCACTCAGTAAAACACAGTTTGTACCTAAACGTGGTGATATGCTTTTAGGACATTAAATAACAGGCAGATTATAGCACCTTGGTAATCATTTCTTTTCTTTAATTATCCTTATTATACTGCTGAGAAGTGGCACCTCAGCTGGGTTTGAATTCCACTCCACGAAAAAAAAATGAGCCTCTGGAGGGAAGGAAAATGCAGTGGCTCTCACTGCCATCGAGGCTTTATGGTCAGACTCAAAAACATCTGTAAAACAAACAGAAAAACAAAAAACATACACCTCCCTCCTTTGCAGACCTGCCCTCAGGAACTAGGCCAGATGACCACCTGAGCGATCATTCCATTAATTCAATGCAATAGCCTGCAATTTGCAAACAACTTGTTCATGTGCTTCAGTGGAACATTCCTTTTCCCTAAGCACAGAAAAAAAAAAAAGCTGGCCTGGATGTTAATAGCTAACACCATGACTTTATTAATGACAGCTGCTGTTTTACTAATAAAAATAATCATAATTTCAGTGCAGTCTTTTCATATCCATTCTGATTTTCCTTCTTACTTTTGTAATTAAGCATCTTATAGCTTGCTCGGTAAAGTTCCAATTATTTTACAAAGCAGTCTTTTAGCAGTGCTATTCTACAGAAATGGCTAAGTCTCAATTTAGAACATAAATTATAGGAGCGTAAATACAAGAGCTTCTCTTTTCCCCCCCTCGTTCCATTTTCAAACTTGAATTTGATTGGAGTGGGATTGCCAGTGATGCTGGATAGTTTACAAGCTGTCCCCAAAATCCTGAGTGATGTGTTTCTTGCCGAGTCTATGCCCCACAGGATCCGCCAAGCAGGCATCACACTAATCCAGTATTGAACTAGTCAAGCATGTGGGAGTTCAAGCTGTCAAGAACTGTAAGAATCATATGCAAGAATCTCTGCTATTCTCTTTCTTACCCAGTTCATATATGTAACTACATTTATCAATATGTTATGTGTTCTCACCACAAGCCTATCCTGATTTCTTCCCTTGAAGAAGCCTCTATGATCTAAGCCAATCTAAAAAAGTCAGATAATCTCAAACGTTCCCTTCAGAAGGAGTTTCTGTGAAGAAATTGTTTTTAAAATTCCACAAAACATGAATGCAAGGATATGCAGCTGAAACCAGGCCAATCTCTAAGTGGTTATAGATCTTGAATGGCTCTTCAGAATAACCATTTTTTTTTTTGCATTTATCCAAAAAATTTCCTACATAGTCCCAGAAAGCAATGGATAGTTTGAAAATAGTGAATTTCTGAAAGGTATCTTGACACAGATTTGCTCCTAGTTTACTCAGACTGACTCTGCATTTCCAGTAAAGGTCTTAAAGGAGGAAGAAAAAAACCCTAAATTTTGATCTAGAGTGGAACACCACAGTTGCATACAACCCCCCAAAAAAAAGTTAAGAAAAGCAGATAAAGAGAAGAAGCATTCCTCAAAGTTATCTGGCTACAAATGGAAAAGATCCTGACTTGAGCTCTCTGTAGCAAAGTAGGCAATATCTATTTCAGGAAAATGTTTTTATCATTTATTATGTCATAAGCAAAAGAGTAAAATAAACTGTTTATTATCATGTATAAAATGCTTTTGACCAGCCAACTGAAAAACTAATTTCATTTTCTCATTACGCTGCCTCAGGCATCCTTTAACGTCAATTTTTATTACAGACAAAGAAGTAAAATTAAAATGATCTCTTACAGTGGAAGAAAAAAACCCAAATGCTTCAGAATCTTAAGAAGTAAGACTAATAAGCAATGAATCTGCTAATCATTCTTAGTAATTACCATTAATTTTGCAAGAAATGCAAGACAGGTCCTAGGGATCTGTATTTCCATGCCCCAGAAGGAACTCTCTCTCGAGTAGAAGCATTAAGGTTTCTAAAAACCTCGAACTGTAAAACCAAGTGTCTCCGCAGAGACTGCTGGGTCTCCTTGCGCCGAGATAGCAAAGTTAGTTATAGAGATGCTCCCTAAAGGAGAATTAGAAAAGGTTTCTTCACTTCTAGGTGGAATTGTCTGTACTCCTTTGGGCGTGATCAAATCATCTTCACCAGTACAGTCATATGTCTTCACAGATTTTATGCGTCTGTAAGGCATCAGATTGCCACAGCTTTATGGACTTAACAAACAAAAGAAGAGGAAGCCCATGAGATCCCTCAGATACCCCTGAACAGTCTCAGTCCTTAGACTCCACAAAGGAGCTGTGCTATGGCCTGTGGAGATCTCTGAAAGAAATTTAGGAAAAAAAAAAAAAGAAGTCTTACTACTACAGGCCCAGTAATACACTCTGTAGTGTAGCTTTTCTCTAAGTGTACAGTCCTAGATATATGAGGTCAGAACATCAATCAGATATTAAAAGGCTCACAAGGTAAGCATCTACTATTTTGTAGTTTATTGGTGTTTTTTTTTTTTCCCCTTAAAGATTCCAAGAGAGCTATTAAGCACATCACCATCTAGAGCCTGACAGATATAATGTAATTATTTTGGCTCCTACAAGACTTTCCATATGCCCCAGCTGCTGGCAAGGAGGACCCTGGTGGATGTGACATCAGCTGTCTGCATAATGGCAGCCAAGCTGCAGTACTTCTATCTTCTTCCATAACTTACAACAAAGCAGTATGTTCCAGCCATACAACAACTTCCCTTCATAGGAAAAGAGAATTACACATCTTGTCTTGTGACAATTTCATAGACATTTCCAATCCTATTCCCAAGTTTCCTACAGATGTACAAATTCAGGCTATTCATTTTCCTGGGACAGCTTGAGGAACCATCCTGTTTTCTTTTTTTCCTTCTCCTTCTTTACTCTTCCTTTCTCACATCATTTCTTTCTTTTCAAAGAACACCCTAGACTTCAGTGAGGAGGATATGGCTGCCCAGGGAGGTTGTGGATGCCCCATCCCTAGAGGTGTTCAAGGCCAGGTTGGATGGGGCCCTGGGCAGCCTGGTCTATGAAATGGGGAGGTTGGTGACCCTGCACGTGGCAGAGGTGTTGGAGATTCATGATCCTTGAGGTCCCTTCCAACCCTGGCCATTCTGTGATATGTTTCAAATGACAACAGAATACTATCTTAAATAGACTGTCTTCCAAATACAAGATTTCATGTCAGTATACAAAGTTTTATTCCATCTACATATTAGATAAAGGAGTCAGTAACAAATGAAGGAAGAAAGGCTGTGTTAGAAACACAATCAGCTTGGTCAATTTCAGGAGCCAAACCTGGAATCAATCCCTCCTTATATACGAACGACAAGTTACAAGTTCCTTAAACTGCTAACACTAAGTCTTAGGTCAAGTTTACTTTCTGTGCATCCCCCAGGACAGCCCTGCATGGAGCCCAGGTGAGGATTACTATGGCCTGTTCAGGCCTGATGCCCTGGTATTGTGTTCTGGTGAAGTTGCACTAAGTTCTGCAGTAATCAGGCAAGTTGATATCAGTTTAGAATATAGATTGCACACATCTGTTTGCAATGATAGACACTTTCAGAAGTGAGACAAATTTATTTGGATGTGAACCCCAGACAGGTGTTTGTCTCTTTTGTATCCCCAAAATTGTTTAAATATTTCTGGCAGGTGTTTGAATGACTGCCATTAAAAGCTAATTTACCATCTACCTCCTTTCTAAGTGACATGTTGATTTAGTACTGTTATAACGTGACTGAGCCTGCCTTAATTATTCTTTTATTTAAGAGTCTACACATTATCATTAGGTGTTTCTCTGCCAGACCCAGTCTAACATTGAGATTGTGGCAAGTACCCTTCAAAATTATTCTGACATTATTTTCTGGCAAAAATGATGATATTATTGAGTTGATACTAATACAGCTGATCCTAAAGAGAGGCAGCAGCAAATCGTTAATGCATAGGGATGATGAGCAATGCTTGCTCTTAAGCTCCCAGGAACCTACCAGCAGCTAACAGCATGCAACGTGTTTGCTTGGCTCTGTAAAACAATCCACTCTTTCAGGGCATAAATGTAATATAATATTGAATTAAGGATGCAAGAGGTGCTAGAATAATATTACTAGAAAGCAGGAGAGACAGAACAAAAAGCAATCATTATACAGAAGTAAATACAGTATTTTGAGAATACCTTCTATTATTCTTGTGAATATTCTCAGGGGGACAAGGAGGCTTTATATCACAGATAATTAAATGCAGTCTCTTTACTATTATATCTGTTGTATTCGAGAGAGCAGCAGGTTATAGGGCAATAGACTGAAATTAGATTTTAGCAGAACATGTGTCCTGACCTTTCTTTAAAGCAGATCTATTTACTTTATAATGCAGTTCATCTTGTAGGAACTGATGTACTCATAGCCAATGTAAAGGTTAAGACATATATGACACTTAAACCTTCCTGCTTCTGACTCTAACACAATTCTCTTTGTTTATATTGTGAAAAGAGATATTTTAAACAGCCAGCATTGAAAATAATCTTTTTCGTGGTGATGTTAATTTCAGCTATCCTAACATTTATACATGCAGTGAAGCAAATGCTTTTCTAAATTGCAAATCTAATGGGCCTGATCCTCTCAGGGTAAATCAGAATAGCTCTACTGAATCAAATACTGAAGCCAATGGAATTTCACTGATTTATGTCTAGGTACCTAACTCTGAGCTTAAATAGATTAAAGCCAGATTTACATGATTGCAAATGATAAGATCTTGGCCTTATGCGTTTTGATACATTACAGGCCAGATTGTGAAACCCTTACGACAATGGCAGAAGTTGCATGACTAACTGCTCACTGGTGTGGCTGTGGGCTGCACAATCTGGCTCCATATTACACAGATGTAAACAAGCAACCAAGAAAAAGTTATTAAGTGGCTCTGATGATATCATAAATAAACATGTCATGACACTTAAGTAGCTTTAATAGTATCAGAACCACATGAAATATGTACAGTCTTATATTACAGATGCCCTGTGTTGAGGTCTTTAAACATAATGGATGAGAGCTGATTCAACTATATCATGACATAATTCTGAATGTCATTTGTTTTGCAAAAAAAAAAAAATAGCATAAAGTAGTGTTACACTGTGCAAAGCAAATAAGAGGTTTTGCACATTCCTTAGTCCTACTGCTGTTGCTGACTATTGATCACCAAGACCTTTTTCCCTTGGCTTGTAATCTATTTACTTTTTTTTTCCCCCTTATCTCTTGTTTTCATTTTCTCCTATTTCAAGTAATCTACCAAGACTTCCACATTCTTGGACATAACAAAGAAGTTTCCTACAGTAAGGGTGATGAGGTTCTGACACACATAGACACATTCCTATAACATCTCACTCAGATTACCAAATCAGCTCACAAACACCAACCATTACACAAATTACCACAGCCAAGTAGGCAGGTCTTTTTCAGTTAAAAACACAATGAAAACCAAACATAGAAGTGTAATGCAATGGAAAGTGCAGCAATGACAGCAGGGCAGCAAGTTCCCAAACTGCAGCAAGTAAGGATGCGTTCAAGCAGAACAGCTCTGGGCACAGAAACAAAGGAAAGAAACTGCTTACCTTCAGAAGGCCTCACATAGGCAGGGATCTCCAGCAAGATACTCTCACCTCCTGATACTGCCAACCCTTAAACGAGGTCTAGGAAGGGGTGGATTCTGACTCTGCCCCTTCTAGTTTCTCAGGTCCATTGCATGCACCTGAGCTCCCCTGGGTTGGCCCTGCCTTCCCACCTGGTGCTCAATCACTGCTTCAAGATGTGACTCAGCATTTCCACTACAAGAAGTAAGGGAAGAAAATAACATTTGACTTCAGACAAATGGAAGTTTTCTTTAAAACATATTCTGTTTGACCATTTGGAGAATTTTGCAACACTGAGATACTGTTTGAACTTGCAGTTGAGGAAAATGGAAAAAAAAAAAAAAAAGCCACAAAGAGCAACCCTTCAGCAGCTTCTAAAACACTGCAGAGGCAAAGCAAAGGAAGAAGCTTCTAGAAACAGAAGAACAAAAGAGCAGGTAGGGTTTAGCAATTAGAGCCACCTGGAGAAGCTTTGGGCTTCAGGTTCATCTTACCCCCTTGCTTCTTTCACTGTTTCTTTTGCCATGAAGCAGAGGGGAAGTCGTTATACAGGACCTTACCACCCCAGTGCCATGCCAATTTCCAGCGCTTATAGGGAAAAGCATGCTTACGTTTGGTTTGAAGGACTTTCCAGAAAAGTTAAATAAACTGAACAGACATACCTTAGATGAAGGTATTCCAGAGCTGCAGGGTGCAGGAAGAGAAAAGGGAAAAGGTGGAGCATGAGAAACAGCAATTAATGCTAAAATGCCATATGCATCTCTTTTGTTGTTTTTTGTTTTTTTCCAATACATTGCATGAGATCAGTGTTTTATAAAGATCATTATTTTCAAACAAACTCCAAGATCTTTCTCACAACTGAAATAAAGAGCAAACTGCAGCAGCACAAAAACACAAGCACAGTGACCATCCTCAGAAGTGCAGTTCTAAGTGCCACAGAAATGCACTAACACTGGCCTAAATCTCAAAGTCAGAGGAACAATTACTTCCAGAAGAATAAGGGATATCAGCACTAATTTTAATGTGAACAAAATGGCTTTTGCAGTGATCTTAGAGGAGAAGGAGAAATATTATGGGAAAGGCCTTTACATAATAACCTTTTTGTAAAGCTTGGATGGCAAGATGATTCTGTAAGACACTGAAGTCACATGTCATTAATCAGAAATGACAGTCTTTATTCATGTATATTTGACTGAAACTGCATAATTTTAGCCTCCAATAGCCCTGGATAAATGACCCTAAGTATAGTACTTTTTCAAATTGACAATGATTGATGATGAAGAGGAAATTATGAACAGAGAAGAAGTAAATATAAGAAATAGACAAAAACCTTTCGTATCAAACAGTTTTCACTTTTCCAGCTCCTTCCATCTCATTTTTTATCTCTATACCCTCACTCAAAATGTTTTAATCATTTTTCTGCTACTGCATCTTTTACATTTTGCCTGTAGTACCCCACGCTAAATCCTGAGCTCACTGAAAGATTCATTCAGATAAATGGGATTGATTTCCTATTTTTCCATTCACAAAAAGAGTCTTTAAAGTTGGAAGCTCTTTATGCAGTACAAAATTAAGGAAACTGATTACTTCTAGAAGGAATTTATCTACATCTCTTGACAAAACTGTGGAACTCATCCTCACATGAGCAGCATTACTTACATAGCACACAGCTAACCACCATTTCCAACTCCCTTTTGCCAAGGGAAAAGATAGGAAATTTAAATAATATTCTTAAGTGGTTAAGGCCCCACCCTGTTAATTAGTTTTGTGCTAACTGATGAAAGAGTAAAGAGGAAGCAGTACCTAATTACTCTATAGCAGTACCTATTCCTGGAATTAGTATATGCTTTGGCTGGATTAAAAATAAAAATAAAAAGATATTGTATGAGTTTTAACTGATTCTGGAAGACTGAAATTTTGCACTGTGCCACTGAGGAAACACTAGTACATAAGCTGCTGGCCTGCACAAAATTAAGAACATTTATCATTGCTTTTGTCTGTACTGAGAGTGACTCTTGTGTTGGATTAATTAGACTACTATTGCCCTGTGTTATCACTTTATGAGAATTTGCCAATGAGATTTTGCTGAATGAAGATTCCAAGCTCTACACAGCAGCTCACCAACCAACAGCTGGCCTGCTGCAAGACATTGAGTAGCCAATGCCAGGAGCGACTGAGCCTCTTTTTTTCTCACACACTGCATCACACAATGCCATTCCACATCAAGGTCCCCTGAGTTACACCATGTCAGGCCAGCTTAGGGCTCCGTGCAGCATAACAGAAGGTGACACGGTGTAATCCAAAGCAAAAGCTCTAAGGAGCCCACTGCCTCATTAAGACTCTTGCACAGCAGGGCTGGGTGCTACCATGATTGATGCTCCCAGTCTGCTTCAGGCAGGACCAGCACGGGGCTTGGCTCCACGCTCCAAAGCTGGATCTTCAGAGTGCACAGCACTCACCTGCCAAGGAATCATCATAGAATCATAGAATTGCTTGAGTTGCAAGGGACCTCAAAGGTCATCCAGTTCCATACCCCTATCGTGGACAAGGTTGCCACCCACCAGATCAGGCTGCCCAGAGCTCCATTAAATCTGGCCTTGAATACTTCCAGGGACAGGGCATCCACAGACTCTCTGGGAAGCTTGTGTTAGTGCCTCACCACTCTCTCCCTGACCTCTAATCTAAATCTCCCTTCTTTTAATTTAAAAATGTTTTCCCTAGTCCTATCATTATTTTCCCGTGTAAAAGGTTGACTTTCCTTCTGCTTATAATCTCCTTTTAAATACTGGAAGGTCCCAATGAGGTCTCCCCACAGCCTTCTCTTCTCCAGGCTGAACAAGCCCAGGTCTTTCAGCCTGTCTTCATAGGAGAGGTGCTCCAGCCCTCTGATCATCTTCATGGTCTTCCTCTGGGCCCTTTCCAGAAGGTCCACATCTTTCCTGAGTTAGGGGCCCCCAGACCTGGATGCAGTACTCCAGATGGGCAGATGGACCCATGTGAGCACCATGGGCAGATTCTGTATTGCAAAATAATATTGATAATAATAATAGTATTTTTAAAAAAGCAATGACACAATAAAAGCAACAAAATTATTTCCTGCTCTTTACTTTGAACTTCTGCCTCCTGGCTTGAAAAGGAATGGCACTCTACCAGATGTGTAGTTTTAGGTTTAGCTTGTCCCATTTATTTTCACTTGCACTGACAAAGCATAACGATGGCCTGGATGTTTGCAGGAAGGAGCTGTTGATTTGCAAGTGGGAAGATGCTGGAGGCATCTACCATTCAGAGAGCCCTGGGAGCACTCTGTGAGTAGGAGGATAATCACAAAGAATAGGCAGGCCAAGTCCATAGGTTTGAGACAGAGCGAGTAAGAGGAACACTTCTCTTTTCTTGTAACAATTGCAGAAGGTCATCTGACTGGTCTGAAAAGCAAGAAAACTCAATTTTTTTCCTCACTTCCAACTGTCACAATTTTCTACTGGGCCAGGAAGACAACAAGAGGGAAAGCAGGAAAACTCTTGATCATAATTCTGCATTCCCTGGCACATTTCTCAGCCTTACAATTATGCAACAGAGGAATCTGTCCTCAGGTGCCTGATTTTCTCTTGACATAAGTCATGGCTTGTAATGCTGCATTTGGTACCCAAGGAAACAAAAAGAGCCCTTCTCTGTAGGAGCAGTAGAGCTGACTTTAACTGTGAAGGGCTCTGTGCAGGGAACGGTGTGCTGTCCTGTAGGAAGTGATGAATGGCAGTGTTTATCCAGTAGGAATCTGGAACATTTGAAGTTCTCCTTTTCTTTCCCTTTACTATCTTTTCACCCAAGTGAAAACCTTCAGGAGAAGAGCCACTGTGCAGTTTAGGAAGAGATTGCTGAGCAGATGTTCCTCTAATCCAAGCATCCACCATGAATTTTTGTTTATTATTAGACCTTGTTTACACCACAAGAATAATGAGGCTGTGACTAGAGTGTGCACATGTGTGCTCAACATCAGAGCCATTCTGCTGCAGGGTTTAATGCAAACAACACTGAAGGCACAGCCACAGTTACATTAGTAGGTGTTCATCAGGTCAAGATGTTCTACTTTCATAGTAAGCTCCTGGTGCGCCAGCTGAGAGTCTCCAACACTATGGGATCATCTATGTCACCATAGTCACTGTGAAGTGCTACTATCACACAAGACTCACTAAATACTACAGCCCTTATTGGACTAAACAGATTTTTCTAGGCACTGGGAACAAAAGTTCCGAATAGGAACCAGCACATTTCATCTGATCACGGATGAAGTCCAGCTGCAGGCTATTAGGACTCATTTCCAAGCTTATAGCACAGACCATTTTTGATTTACTGTTTGGCTTCTTTTCATTTCTTGTCAGGCTTATATTATATCATACAACATCTGGGAAATGCATACACCTTGGCTGAACACAGTGCCAAAGGCAGGTGGATCAGGTTATGTCACTAGTTAGTCAATCCCCAGCACAAAAGCCATAAGCAAAGAGATTCAATGCTAATAAAATATTAAAACTAGGCCTCCCAAACAGTCTACACCTATTGATCAGGTGAGGAAAACCCAGAAATTAGCAAAACCCCAGCCCTTGAACCAGCTTCCAACAGGGCATTCCAGGCACTTGGAGCTCCTTGCTCTCATTCACACAAAGGTTACTAAGGCATCACTCTGGCAATGTGAAAAAAACCTCTAAGGGGATATAAATATTCAAACCTTAACGTCCATTTATATAGCTAGAGGGGGGTAAAATGGCCTTAGGGCAAATGAGAATTAAGATAATAGATTTTAAGGCCAGAAGGGATCACTGTGATTATCTAGTCTGACCATAGAGTTTTACTCAATAATTCATTTATCAAGTTGATGCTTTCTGGTAGCAGAAGTGCATCTCAGTACTAGAGGTATTTACTGCACAGCGAGCCAGATGAATGCTTTACAATAAAGAGATTGAGGTGTCTGATGGCAGGAAGTTCTTGTGGTAATCAGGTCTCCTGTTGTAAGAGCTGGGTTCCTTATGCTTGGGCTGGAAGCCCACAGGCTCAAAGCTCAGCTTTAGCATTTTAGTTGGTGTACAGTGACAGTGAGAGCAGTGAGGTCAGTCAACCAGGGAAACAGCTGTAAAGAGGAACTCTTTCTGTTCTTGTCAAGGCAACTGACTTTACACATGTGCAGAAGTCACAGCCAGAAACCAGAGACCGTACTTGTATTAATCCCATGTCCCATCATGATCATGACTACAGCTCTTAAAGGGGTGTGACTGTTCCAGTCTGAAATGTAAGAGGATACTGTCACTGACCTCAGGGCCCACGTCCCATCCTTCTGAGGATGCAAGCTCAGATGCTGTGCTGGATCAAACTCCAGATGACCTATGTGCAAAAAATTGGGTTCAAAAGTAGATCCATGCAGAAAAACAGATGCTCAAAGTGAGTTGAGCAATCTTGTGTAATTAAATGTAATTAAAAAATTGCTTCATTCATTAACTATGGTAATTGACCAGAAAGCAATAGGACACCTGCTATTTTCATTATAACAGCTCTGAAATAATTTAGGGTACAATCTTCATGTGGAACAGGTCATTTAGGTTTAACATGGCTTCAGATTATTGTATTAAACAGCTCATAAATGCTCTCACCTTTTATTTCCAATGACTGCTTTCAACAGAGTTTGACCAAAGATGAATCCTTAGCCCAGTATATATAACAATGTTTCACCAGATTACTGAGAGTGTTCTCATCTGCTCTTGTATTTGTTTCATTGCTTCCAATTCCTCCAGGCCCTGTCTAGCATGAAATGTAATTTTTACAGTTCTCTCAAAGTTCAGTGGATATTTCCTTCTATTTTCTTTATTTATTATTTAAATGTGATACTATCCCATCGTATTTTCAGTTATGCATTTTCTACACTGTGCCCAATGTATGGAAGCATCTCCCCTGGGGAGTACTATCTGACAGACGGATGTGACTGACTGGAGGTGTAAAAGAAGAGTTTTATTTTTCAGTAAAGGGATTTATTTTTCTTTCTTCCTTTCTCTCTTTATTAACATCATACACAACAAGAATTTATTGTGTAACTTTAGAGTAGAGATGTCAATACTGGGCCAATTCCACATTCCACTCAGACAGAGTTCTTACTTCAGTAATGTACTTACCAAGATTACAACTGTTGTGACAATTGGTTGCAAACATCCAGAAAACACAATTCTCTCAGTTTTAATTTAAGTAGTAGAAAGTAACAAGAAAAAGAAAGAAAATGAACTCATATCAAGTAACAATTTCGGATTGTTTCTGTACTGTCAAAGCTACCCCAAAGCTTCTAACTTATGTCTAGAAAATTTTAGCCAAACTTCATCTTGGCTGTGTTCTGTAAGGGCTCTGCTTATTTTCAGCTTCAGCTGTACAAGTTGTACAGCACACTGAATGATTTAACCAAGCAGATTTAGAGTTCAGTAGACAGTGTTCTTTGTTAGATTTTAGTCACATACCAAATTCAATAGACTCTCTGCTGCAGGCGTACGTCAAAATGCCAGGAAGGCATGAGACATTGTTGAATATGTTGGAGTTTATTGTTTAGAAAAAATTAAACTTGGTCTCTCATTCAATCTTTAATTAAATAGTCATACATTACAGCTCCAGGAAAAGAGAGAATAAAGGCAGTTGTTCTGTAAAACACAACAGAGATTTCTTTATATCTGTATTGAAAAAGTCAGTATATGTCATCTTCTCTGAAAATAAATACAAGTATGTTGGGTAAATGTGTTCCAAGCAAAAAATTACCATTACTATTATTAGCTATTACCTACATAAGATCATTAACGAGGAGACAGCTTTTCTGCATAAATAGAGCTGTGTTTGTTTCCTAATAAGAGCTGCCATCGTATCCTCAGTCCATGAGTTTTGGAAAACAAAGCTTAGATCTCCGTGCAAAGACCTTACAAAAAACTAAATAACCATATTTACAAAAAACTAAATAACCATATGTGATAGCTAGCCAAAAAACAATCCATTTCCATGCTTCCTGTCTGCATATTTGTCCTTAAACCTGAACAGAGAGCATCAGGCTTGCATTGCTTAACAGGGAAGAGCAGCCAGCAGCTTGCTGAGCTCCCAGATTCAAGAAACACCTTCAAAGGCCACAGTTAGTGGTCCAACCACAAACCCACCCAAATTGGTTCAGAGTGAGAACACTTGAGTGCTCCAGGTATGGGGAACCACACCACAGAAATGCAGGAGCCATTGACTACACCAGCCCTGCCACACTGCTAGCATTGCCTCCTCCAGGGCTGCAGTGGGAAGCATTTAGCAGATTTCTTCCTTAATTTTGTTACATCATTTCATCAAGGTTTTAATTTCATACCATCCATGGGATGTGGCTCTTACCACTCTTTGCTATGTTCATCCAAAGAATAAATCCTGCCTTCAAACTGCATTGAAAAACAGATGTTTTGGTTGCTCTCCGGCACTGACTGTGTGGTTGTCAAAATACCATCAGCTGAGAAGATAAACATGTTTTACCCCAGTAATTGTTATGAGATGTGTGATACAACTCCTTTATTCGTGCTGGTGTAACGAGAATGGGAAACGGTACAAATTCTGACCTATTTAATTATAATGTTTAAATTGTAATCTTGTTTTGCTCCTTGCAGAGCTTATTCACAGTAACTTGCAGCAAATCAATCAGTAGCACATTAAACTGGGCTCCTTAATATCCATATTCTTAATTATCTATTTAATGTGGATAGCAGAAGTAAGTTAATTATTCCTCTTCTTCACTTCAAATATTTTAAAACATGAAGCGATATTTACAAGGTTATGACCAAATGGTTGTACACTGAATTGTGAAGGGCTCTAAAACCATTCGAGCTGAGGTGATCAACCAGCAGTCACACTCCTACAAGTGTGGTTTTTTATTTTGAAGAGGAGAAGAGAAGAGAAGAGAAGAGAAGAGAAGAGAAGAGAAGAGAAGAGAAGAGAAGAGAAGAGAAGAGAAGAGAAGAGAAGAGAAGAGAAGAGAAGAGAAGAGAAGAGAAGAGAAGAGAAGAGAAGGAAAAGGGAAGAAAGGAGCAGGAGTCCAGCACTGTGTGTAGACAGCAAAGGCACCAGGATGGCAGGCAAAGGGGCTCTACAGACCAGTAGTGCAGGATCTGATCTTTGTTATAAGCAAATCAAAGCACG
The DNA here is from genome assembly GCA_037305975.1 of Chrysolophus pictus. Classification (NCBI taxonomy): domain Eukaryota; kingdom Metazoa; phylum Chordata; class Aves; order Galliformes; family Phasianidae; genus Chrysolophus; species Chrysolophus pictus. Next base: position 14,751,632 of record CM074586.1, read on the forward strand.
TCTTTAGCTGAGAGTACAGCAGCTATTTGGTGATTTTGTTCTTTCTTTTCTCTTTAAGTAAAAGTTAACCTTTTTATCTAGTTGAACAGGCTTGAGGTAAATTCTGCCAGCTTCCATCTCCAAACGACAATGGCCAATAATCATCTACAATCCAGGTGCTGGGGAGGTGTGCAAGAACCTTTTAAAATGTAAAATAACAGGATTCTGTGACGAATAGAAGGGAAATCATTTTCAGTCTAAAAGCAGTTGGAAAATTCATGATGTGTACTCATTAAAAGTGCCTTCAAGATATCAAGACAGGCTTTCTCTATAAATGCAAGATGAATAAAAATGGTAAGTAGCAGCTATGATGTACAAAACACTTCAGCGAACACACTTGTTTTTGTTCTACGCTGCTGCTGGTGGGTTGGTTTTTTTTTTGTATTTTTTTTTAAAGCAAATCTGTACTGCTTTAGAGAGCTGTATATGTACTAAAAGTGAGGTGAGGAGTAGGGCAGATGTGAACCCCACAACAATGAGCAGAGGTACAGGGAGAGTCTGATATCACTGGGTGTGCAGGGTAGTGTCACCAGGAGGAAAGGACTGGGATCCATTGGTCAAAAGCCAGTACGATCAGATTGGCTTTGTGACCAAGTGCCAAGACAGAAGAAAGTGTCCTTTTTGTAGTGAGGAGCTACCTAACTGCCTCAGAAAGTGACACACAGCATGGACAGGATGTGAATCCACAGAATCGTTAAGGTTGAAAAAGATCAACAAGATCATGAAGTCCAACTCCAAACCATCACCACCATGCCCACTAAACCCCATCTACATGTTTCTTGAAAACCTCCAAGGATGGTGACTCCAGCGGCTCTTAGGGAAGTGTGCTCAAACTGTTCTCCAAGGGAAACAATGTTAAGGCACCAGTTCTTTTGTCACCAATCACATCCCCGTGTCCTTTGAGTGCATCCCCAGCCAGTACAGGCCTCCAAGTTAGGATCATTCTTTCACTGAATAAAAATATCAGACCTGCTCTATCGAGATGTTGTCCACCAGGGCCACTGAGATCTTCACAGTGGCTTTACCCTAGTGAGACCCAGGAGAGTGCTTTAAGGAACAAGCACTGTCAACAGCACGTGAATATCCTGGACTTTAATTAATTACCAAGAGCAATAATTACTCTGTTCAGCTTTCCACAAAGTCACTTATTTATCCTGCTGCTCATTTTAACAAAATCCTCCTTAACAAATTTGCCTTCTCACTTTACTTTCATGGAGTGAAATCTCTACAGAATCAAAAACCTAAATAAGACATAAATCCTTTGGGAATTCTCATTATTTCTCTTTCCAAGTCCTGAAGGAAGATGTAACTGCTCATAAGTCATCACAGGCTTCTCTACTGTTCCTAAATCTTAATTATTTTCCTACTCAGGAACATACTTCAAGAGGATCTTTCTTTTAAGCACTTGCTTGAAAGTCATTGAAACCAGGAAGACGAAGGCAGGGTCAGAATGCTGCTCTGAGTGGCCACAAAAATCATTTGCTTTTCCCCAGGCTGAAAAGGCACCAAGGCCATGGTTGCCTGCAGGATACTTATATAGCTTTGATTAGATCTGGGCATTTATTAATGTCTATAATTTTTCTTTAAAACTATGTATCTCAAGCAGATTTTTACCTCTAAGGGCTCAAATATAATCAAGAGATTGGCATCCCATCCTTGCTCCCAATCCCAACGCCCATCGTCACATCATCTGACAGAACATGCAATTTAGTTATGCCCAATCCCAATACACTGGTGGGCAGGGTGGTAGAGATCCACCTGGGACTGCTACCTTTTTCTAGGCATTTCCAATCAATTACACTCAGTACCTACTTTTTTCTACATTTCTTTGTTGCCTCTTTTTTCTCAGTAGTGCACAGAGGGCCTAGGACAGAGCAGTGCCACATCACAGCATCTATCACCCTCAAACAGGCTGTCCTTGACCTTCAGACATCCTTTCAGTACCTAAAGGGAGCCTACAAACAGGAGGGGAATCAACTCTTTGAAAGGGTTGATAACGGCAGGACAAGGGGAAATGGTTTTAAGTTGAGGGAGAGAAGATTTAGGTTGGATGTCGGGGGAAGTTCTTTACAGAGAGAGTGATGAGGTGCTGGAACAGCTGCCCAGAGAGGTTGTGGATGCCCCATCCCTGGAGGTGTTCAAGGCCAGATTGGATGGGGCCCTGGGCAGCCTGATCTAGTATTAAATGGGGAAGTTGGTGACCCTGCATGTGGCAGGGGGGTTGGAGATTCATGATCCTTGAGGTCCCTTCCAACCCTGGCCATTCTGTGATTCTGTGATTCTGTGACATTCTAATTTAAACAGATAATCCTCTGCAACAGAGAAAAAAACATCAAACAACCCAAATTTTCAAGACTGTAGGAGTACAGCTACAAATCACCTCTCTTCTGACATCTCTTCCTCTTCCACAGCTTTTAAACCTACAGAGAACACATAGCTTTCTTGCATGTGCACTAAACTGGTCCTCTCCAAGAAATTCTTACTGGCTGGAGATCTAGATCTTCAGGTGAGAGGCAAAAAAATTGTTACCTTCTGGTTCTTTCTGCTTACCCATGGATATATTGCTCACAGCTTTCAGTGCTCTGCAGTTTTGGGCTGAGCTCACAACCTGAGAAACCTCTAACTTAGCTCCAAGTAAGGAGATGCTCTCATCTTAGGGACATCCTGGGCTATGTTTGCAAGACACTTTACTAGTGGCACTGTCTGGTGGGACTATCTGAGAACAGGCACTGAAAAATGATGGTCCGGCCTCAAATCAAGATGAAAATGAGAGTGCTGAACCAATGAGAATAACCAGAAAGTAACATGTGCCCCCAAGAATATAGCCTGGTTCCTGCATCCGCGCTGCATCCTGCAGGGACTTCACAAGGCTGTCGTGTTCATTCTGAGTTGAATTTTATGAGCAACAAATACAATTCTGAAGAATTTTTTGCTGTACATAAAAGCTCCTCCAGTCCATAATTTGAGAGGAAAGAAATCTCTCTCTTTTTTTTTTCCTGGTACTTCCAAAAAACGTGAAAGCTATTTCTTCTTTGTGTGGCTTCTTGGCCCATTCAGCTTTTCCTTGTCTATGTTCTCAATAAAGACACTACTGCATAAAATGTGTCTGGTTTGCCAAACCATGTGATACTGATGCTGATGCAGATTGCTCTGGTACCCTTACATTTCTTCTGCTACCAAATCCTAGCTGGAGATTTGTGCAGGTAAAATCATGCTTCCCCATACAAATGCAAAGTCTCTGCTCCACATTGGGCACAAATTGTTCCTTTTTAGGGTTAGTTAACAGTGCAAATTATCCCCAGATAGTGCATGTAGATGAGATTGTGCACTGTCCCCTTGACTCCCCCTGTCCAGCAGCAAAGGCCACCTGCAGGCCATATGCCAACTGGGGAAGGTGACCTTCTTTGCTGTCAGCTGCGTGCAACTGCAGCCTGTGTTTGTGCCATCCCTTTGAGCTCCCTGGAACATCCCTGGAGAGCTGGGAGCTACCACAGAGATAAACTAGACAAGGCCAATGTCATGCCAGGGGTGTAGAAAGGACTCATCATTCACCTTTTCTGTTGTCGTACGCTAGATGAAACTCATGTTCAATTGGAAATACTCCATGTATTTTGCATGTTTTACAAATAGGGCACCTTTATAGTTACCAAGGATAACTGCATCATAGTCCTATAAAATAAAACATAGTACAGTGCTCACATTTTCCAATTACATGACAGCAATTGTGAATAATTAGGCAAAATCTCAGGCTTTTTTATGGCTATTTGAAACACTGAGTTTTTGTGCACTATATAAGCACCATCTGCAGAAAATACAAGGCACAGCTACTGTGTCCACACAGATATACAGAACTATCTCAGCAGCTACCAGTGAGCATCCAGTTCGAGTTACTGGCTGCATCTTCCTCTAAACTCTTTTAGCTCAACCTGACCCTTCCGTATTTGCAGACATGCTTTGCTGCACCCAGCTCAGCCCCCAGCTTGCCCACAACCCCATGCACGCATCCCATGTCCCTGACCCCCCAAACCCAATCCGATTGGCTCTGCCTCTTCTGCTAGGATCTTACACTCCAGGACTGAGCAGAGGTTTCCAAAGTCTCACAATGAAAAGCTTTTGAGGTGTTCCAGCAGAAGGCTGCTGGCAGTGAATACCAAAGCAGGGGCTTTTCCCTCTGCAGAGGCCCCTTCTTAAGTATAAAGTGCAAACAATGAAAATGAAAAGCAATAAAAAAGAGAGATCTGGGCTTTGAATGCTTCTTAGGGTCAAGCACTAAAACCTCTTTTGACAGCTACACAACCCACACTTGTTCTCCTCAAGAGAATTTGACCTCGAGTAAGGCATTGAACAAAGTGCATATTTTGTCTACACTGGACGAATGCGTTGTTCTAAAGCAACAAACAAACCTCAGATAAAACACACAGATAACACAGAAAAAAATATACAGACCCTCCCAGCAATTAAATCCCACTATAATTTATGCAAATTTAAAAAAAAAAACAAGGTATCTCTGGTTTCACTGACTTTGTGTTGTATGGCAGAAGGTTAATCAAACTAAAGTGTTACATTTCTCCTCTGTTATTGATTAACCAAAGTCAAATAACATTATCATTTTCCTTAATGCATTTAAATCATGACTGTTTCCCCAGATGCTCAGTGCAGCCTCACTTAGAGGCAGATTTAGGGGAAGCTGTTTGCATGCTGGAGCACTGAGCCTGGACAGAAAAACTTTGCTGTGATAGCAACACATACCCAACAGTTTTCATTTTCTCAATTCAAGAGGAAAATTGCAGTCCCTCCCTCTCCTTAGAATTAGCTCTTTTTTGTACAAGACTCATTCCAACATCATTTGAGGAAATGATAAGCCTGTTCCCAATGGCTGCATTGCTGTGCTTGTCTTCAGCTCAGCTGTGATGCAACATCCCCTCAAATCACTGGGATTATTTCTTCTGACCTCTTATTCAGCCCTCCATATGCTACAAAGCTGGTTTTAATTTTTAGTAGGCCCAGTGCTCAGTGGAGTTTCTTGTGCAGAGATTTTGGCCTAATAGCATAAAAGTGAATCCTGCCCTGCTGAAGTGACTGCGGCCAACAGTGATGGGGCTGAGGAGATGCAGCAGTATGAGGTGGGCTGATCTCGCCTCCCTCAAAATCTCAAAATCATTGTCTTGTTTGGATTTTTGACACTTGAAGGAGGTGAGCAGAGAAGAGCCCATGCTGATGGCATGGCACCAGCACTCCTCCATGCATCCGACCCTATCAGCAGGCACAGCTGGACGGGCACTGATCCACTCAGTTTTGCTGATCAGCAGCTTTGAAGATGGAAAGACAGTATCAAAACCAATTCAGCCTGGGTCTGAAGCCAAGAACAGCTCCAGCAGACTTCAACAGAATTGAACACGAAAATACTACATTTTTATTACTGTTTTAGTTCAAAGTTTAGTTCAAAGTTTAATTTCTCCAACCCTGCTAGAAAGGTTTGGCTATTTTCCTGAAGAGAATAAAGATTCTATTTGCACTAGGATAAAACAAAACAAAACAAAACAAATCGTAGCTGGTAATTCCTTATAGAAACACAAATGTCTGCAAGTTTATACTCAGAACTACACGTATTCCACGAGGGGCCTATGGTCTGCCTCAATACACTACCTGCAGTAAGTGGCCAAAACACTTTTAGATTTATTTATCCCTTATTGTAAGGGATAAAGACTGTTTATAAAAGGATGATACTTATTATTAGCATCATCTATATTCTGTCAGTGCCACAGCATGGAAAGCAGTAACCAAACCTGACAGCCCTTGCTACCAAGCACCTGGAATATTAGTCCCAAAATCCATACCTCATTTTTACACATATACATTATCCATATAAAATTATGTGTACACGTCTGGACATCTCTTAATTTAAACACCTGTCACATGTTTGGGCTGCCTATTTTTTATTCCTTTTCCCTAACTGTGAGGAATAGGAGGGAGGAGAAGGGCTGAGGAAGAGGAGCAGCCCCTCAGGAGAAGCTGCCCATGGCCGGTGAGAGGTGGGAGCAGGGGCAGAGCTAGCACAGGCAGCAAGCACAGGCTGCTCCTGAGATTGGAAGAGCAGAGGGACAAGGAAGGGCCAACAGGGGGAGATTGCTCTGAGAATGTTTGAGTGTATCCCACAAAGGTGAAACTGAGTCTGGAACACATTCATGAACTGCTTCGATCAATTTACACGTATATGCACACATTCATAAAATGGTGCAGCAGAGAATCCCCTGATGAACAGCTGGCAAGGCAGAATTTTCAAAAGTAACCTTTGATTTTCAGACATTGAATATTCAGGAGGAGCAAGAAAGAAATTAAGCAATGAAACAACTACTTATCAATTTTTAAACATCCATGCCGTGCGGTCGAGTTTCATGATTCATAGGAAAGCGATTCCAAAATTAAACACCTATAAGCACCAGCAAGAGAAATACAACAGAAGGGATTTATTATTTCTTTACTTTGTGTTAATGCAATGTGTATGTTGGTCATCAGTACACTGTGGGACCTACCATTAAAAATGAAGCAGTCTCAAGTAACTATAGCCTTTAGGTTTCACAAATATTGCCAGTAGGTTTAATGATGCTCTGTTTGCCTGCATTTAATTCTGTTTTGTAAATGCAAACATTTGGTCAAGGTATCCACGTAAGAACCGTGCTTGCTGATCCAGGTGTAGATTTTTAGACTTGTGCACAGTAAAAACACCTCTAAAAGACTGAGTATGCAAATTCCCAATCAGATGGTTAATTCCTTACACATTATAATGATGCAGGGTTGCTGAACCAGCACAAAGGTTAGATACCTGTATTTGAAAATCAGCCCTGTAACTTATTCCAAGTAGAATTTAATAAAACAAAATGCGAAAAAAAGTAAGCCCAGCTATTTACTTTTAGGTTCAAATTATTGCTACTTGGAATTGTTTGGAAAACAAACGCAATATTTTTGTAATTAGACCCCCTGATCTATGAAAGCACTTGAGAAACTGTTCAACTGTAAGCATCAGAGCAGTCGCTTTAATGAAATTACTACCTATATACTAGAATTATCCACTCATTTTAAGTGATTTGCTGGATCAAAGCCTTTCTTTTTCAATTAGAGCAGCAGAGCTAAATTAATGTAACAACTTCACTTTGGAAAAAATAACAGACCAGAGATATCTGTATCAGTGCAGATATTAGAGAAGGGAAAGAAAATAAAAGGTATCTGTAGGAACTGCCCATCTTAGTACCACACTAGATCAAATACTCTTTTCAGTTCAATATATATTTTTTTTAACCTAAAAGATTAAATGCATTTCATTTCAAACCTCAGAAGAAAACTCTGCACTACTTCAGTTTGTGTGGGAGCGGAAGATGTTAACGCTGAGAGAACTTGGACAAAAATGAGATTTAAAATATTACTTCTACTTTTTAGCAGAGGTAAACAGTACATTATAAATCTCCAGCGTAGCCTATTGAAGTGTCAGAACAGCTCATTCAAAGCCACACATTCTCTTCTGAAAGATTTTAGTATTATAATCGAAAATACTCTCCCTCAGATGCACCTGAGAAGCATTAGCTTCTTGGTGACTTTAAGAACCAAATCCTTTAATACAAACCTAGCTTTTCCCACAGGCACTTGAAAATATTTAGCATTTTTTCAGCTGAATGCAATTTTCATAAGAAAGTAGCTCACTTGGCTACCTGACACCGCAGACAAAGGCAGCGCGCGAGCGGCTCCTGCCAACGTGGGCAGAGGTCAGCCTGAAACACCCAATGGCTGTGACAGTTCCAGCGAGTTATTTGTACAAGCACATATGTATTTTATTCCCTAACATTCAGTTACAGCTCTCGCACACTGGACGCCTTTCAGTCAGCCTTCGTGGAGAATAAAACACACCCTAAATTTCTGCTGCATTTAAGCTCCACTTTGATGGCCGATGTTGGGCACTGAAGAAGCCCTTTGCTGCTCCAAAACAAATTGGAATGCCTCATTTTAACGTCTGTGTTTTAGGGGCTGGTAATCAGAATTTGCTTAGTCTAATATCCCTCCTGCTCTGGAACAGATTCCTGCACACACACACAGTCCTTTCGGAGCTGCACTGACTCATCTCTAACGAGGCTCAATTTCTTAGGGAACTGCTCACTTGCATTTCAGTGGCAAACCTCTGAGAAAAGTATGGGAATGAGCTGTTTGGTTTGTCGTTTGTTTTTTCGGTGCCAAAATACCCAGTCCACCCTATCAAATCTGAAATGTTTGTATTTCACTCTATCCCTGGCAGTTTTAAGGGCATCGCTTTAGAACTGCAGTCCGTTTTGTTAAATCAAGCTGCACGACGATCCTGCTTTACCTCCATCCACTTAGCCTACTAATGCAGGCTAATACTGCATGTTCTGTGGCAGCAAAACCTAAAGCGTACCAAGAGACTACAGTGATAGATTACATGTACATGCTGTGTCATATCCAATTAACTCAAATTGACTGTGTACTGCATTATGCTGTTAGTGCATGGAAGATCAATAAATATGGAGAAAATCCAACAAGGCTCTCTCCATTCCCATCCAATTCTAGTAGGTCTGAGACAGATCATGCTCCTATGATGTGTGTGCTGCTGCTGAAGAGGGCAGGTGGTGCATAGACACCATTCAAACTTGGCCTATTCAATCTAAACTCCTCTAACTCTCCATTCATGCATAGCAAAACACCATCTGGTCCTATTTTGCCTCCAGCAATCACAGCTGACCAAAAACGATAATAACAGCTGTTGCAAAACAAAAGCCAAACAAAGGGGGGAGGGAAAGGTTAGAATGAAGTCCAGTGCTGAAAAATACTCCATGAAGTGAGAAATGGAAAAGGAGCCATTCAAAAGTCCAATCCCCATTGAAAAGAGACAGTGCAAGACTACTGGTTAAACTTGAGATATTTAATCCATCTGTCCCGCAAACCACAATGGTCAGGTGATAAAATAAAATTGAGATTATGTTGCATAGAGGTATTTAAAGCCTTTGTTCTTCAAGTTAGAAACCAATGACCCTGTGTCAGCTAAAAATTAAACCTCCTTATGTTCTTTCATCATGTGTCAACCTGGGTTAATGTGAAAGTAGAATGTGGTTAACTGGGGTGATAAAGCATCTGAAACCTTGGGAAAAGAAGGGAGCAGTTAAGTACTTGTAAACGATACGAAGAAAACAGTCTTTAAAACATGTATGACACTGAAATCATGGCTAAGGCATTTTTTCCTGTATAAGTTTCATAGTAAGTGATTTAAATTAACAGTTTTATTTGTGACCGATGATAGCGAAGTTATTCACTTAGATGTAGAGAATATGAACTCCAACTTGCACAGTTTGAAACACAAGATGTTCTGCAATATGCTATTGCGGATAATGGAAAATATAATTTGTAGCAAGCAGGGGGATGCTCCAGTTTTCCGTGATTGAAATTTTGATATTTAAAGTGTTCAGTCCTGCTTGATGATTAATTTTTTTAGCTGCGGCAATTAAAAGTTCTTTTTTTTTTCCTGGAATTGACCATCAGTAGTTCAGCAGCTCTTAATCAAATGTGATAAAACCCAGGATTTATGAAATCATTTAATGAGTATAATAACACCTGCTTCTTACCACAAATAGTCGAAAACAGACTTCAGTTGTAATTAACTCTTATCACTAGTGACATTTTTCCCAACGATACTTCATAGGTCTTCAAAATGACAATTACAGAACTAATACACAATTACTGTCACATGCAGTTTAGCAATTATTTCTGAAGACAGTTGTCTAAAGGTTTCAAAAAGACTATAAAATGGTCCTCTTTGTTATGTAACATTGGTTAAAACTGACACAAAACCATCTTTCACAACCAGCCTCTGCTGTGCCATTTCCAATGCACACAGGCTTCCTTGTGCCTGAAATAAGCCCCCTCCCTCCCAGACACGATTAGATATCATACGAAGGCTATTACGAGCATGGGTAGCCGTCAACTAACACCTATTACAAAAAGCTTCAATTTATACATGATTTTTTCTGCTCCAAGAAATCTATAAATTTCTAATTGGAATCTCTTGCTGTTCAATATTTGTAGATAATAAACAGAGTACCTGAGGACTGTGAAATATTGAAAGCTGAATTCATTATTAATAAACTCGCACAGCACAGTACCTTTTCCCTCAAGTCTGGCTGCAACTTTTGGGGGATCTGTATCCCATTATTTTTGTTTGGGGCCTGGTCGGTAGCCATGGACACGGCCTGAAACAGGATTAGGATTCTGCTCGGGTTTGACACTTGCTGTTTTTAATTTTCATTTTATCATAAGCAGTTTAAGATTGTTGCCAGTGGTAATTTGCAATTTTTATCAAGACCTCTTCATTATAGCTCCTGACAGGACAGATGCTGTAATTAATCATGCAAGACAACTGGGGATAGTGGTCAGGCTGCACCCAGCACACAGCAGTAGCAGGCAGAGATGGGAAAGAAGAAAGGAAGGGTTTTTCTCCTCCATCAAGAGTAGAGATGTAGAAAGAGCATTAGTATCTTGCCAACATGTTGGATGCAAATGTTTTCAAATATTTCCAGTGAAACAGCCTCCTCTACACCCACTTCTCCCTGCTTACGCCATTCAGCACCAGCCAGAGCCTGGGATGAGCCGGGGGCTCATGGGCTCAGGACAGCGGTTGGGCTTACAGCAAAAATACAAGGACATGAGGAAAATCCCAAACTGTACTTATTTTCATCCCTGAGTGGCTAAGACAGGTTCCTTACCCCGTAAGACGTAACACGGGGTGGATGAGTGCTCTGTGCCATCATTGCTCCACCACCTGCTCTCGCACCTCCAAGCCACAGCCTGCTCAGAGGAGCTGCATGCCACCCTCCAGCCACGCGCTTACGGACACCAGAGCTGACTGCACGGACCAGTACCTATTTACACAGCATGGCTGAGAGAATCAAATCCAGAAAGTGGAATAAAGTGCCAGAGAAAGCGGTTCCGCGAGGAAACGTTTCTGTTGGTTATTTTTCTTATCAAAGACTTGTGGCCCATCGGTTTTACTGAAATGTGTTTATTCTATAGCAAGATAAAAGCATTTATTTTAGATAAGCAAAATACAAACAACTTAATTGCTGCTATCGTAACTCATAAAAAAGTATAAAACAGCATAAAAACACAATAAGCAATGTAGCAATTAATAATTCATGTTACCAGTGTTTACATTAAAGCCTCATTTATGAAAACTTTACAACACATGATATGAAAAGTTACAACTTTTAAAGAAAATATTTACATTGATTATTCAGTCGTGGAGTTTCTTTTAAATATTCTACTGGTTTTACAGCGTATTAAAAACTCTTGCATTTTTCATCTTAGCTTTTTGTAATAACAGCCTTAGTTAAGTGCATTTCCCTTTTAAAAATACAGTGTATTAAATCTGAAACTCATCACTTCCACACAGAATATAATATTCACATTTGTTCTGTAATTGGAATTAACGTAATAGGGTAACTGTCAATATATATTTTGTTACAAACTATGGTAAGTTTATTGGGAGGAATGGAGTGAAAGGATGGATCAAACGTTGAAGTTCAGTTACTTGCATTTGCTTTTCTGAAGATATTTAGGACAGAAATTTAAGAGCTTTGGCAAAAATCTGTGACTTACTCTATTTTTTTTTCATGACAAAAAATGCCATCAACGAACTCATGTCATACAAGTATGACTGTATGAAATCCAATCATCATTTTACAGGTAGTTACAACTGTGCTTTAAGGGCTTCATGAGTTCATACTGCCTTGAAGTGCATTATTCACTTTTAGAGAAATCTGTAACTCTGAAAGGCCATGTTGCAGTCATAAGGTCCAGGTATTTATTAGGCCATTTGATTCACATATTGTAGGTAAAGCTTAAATAAATTAAAAAGGCATCACATGAAAGAGAGCACAGCTTTTTTTTTTGCTTTTTTTTTTAAACAAAATGATTTATAGTCAGCTAAAAGATGATACACAGCTACATTGTAGTTCTTTATTGCCTATCTAATAGACACTTTAGAGGATCGTTTGATCTGTTATGCATCCCTGCATAACTACCATCAACAATTTACAGTTTTCAGCCAAATATGGTTTACCCCTACCCCCTCCATCAACACAAAGCGATGCTGTGAGATCATTTATCTTCAGAAAATACTGACCTGTGATAATACTTGAGTCTGTGTCTGAGATTGTATTTGTGACTGGTGCTGCTGAGGTGCTGGCTGAGGGCTCCCAATGGCAGGGATGGGAGAAGTGATCTGAGAGGCTACTGGCGAGTGCTGCTGAGGAGAAGGCTGTGACTGGTGTTGCATATGCTGCATCTGCTGCTGCTGCATCTGCTGAAGCTGTATGTGCTGAAGCTGCTGCTGCATTTGCTGTTGATTAATTTGCTGCTGAAGATGCTGCTGCTGCTGCTGCAAATGTTGTTGCATGTGGTGCTGAAAATGCTGTTGTTGCATTTGTTGTTGTATCTGCTGATGCATTTGATGCTGATGTAGCTGCTGTTGTTGCATCTGCTGCATCTGTTGCTGCTGCAGCTGCTGTATCTGGTGCTGCTGGCTTTGCATGGAGGGACTTACTTGAGATGAAGACGGCGTTGCCACCATGTTTGTTCCCATAGAGCTTATCAATGGAGCTGCAATGTTTGTCGGCATGTTTGATGCAATGGTAACAGAAGCTACAATCTGATTCATTGGCAGTCTCATGGTCAGAGGTTTGGGAGCAATTGCCCTGGGAAGGGACTGTTGAAGAGTTTGAGGAGATGCCGATACTGTGGCATGTTGAGAGAGAGAAGTATTCAGAATAAGGGAGGAAGACAAATTTGTGGATGCCAATGTTTGCTGCACAGAACGAATCGTCTGGGCCTCAGCAGACTCTGCAGCAGCCTGTGTTTGGAAAAGAAATTGAAGAACAGGTATTGGTAAAAGTAGCCATAATCCTATATGAGCTTAAAAAATCATCAAACCTGTTCTTTCCCCCTCAAATCTCACGAGCTGCTCAGTGGAAAGACTGCCCTGGAGAATTTGTCCAATTATTATAATAGTCTATTTAGGAAATGCAGTTCAAAATCTCGCTTGAGTTGCCTATTTACTTCAACCAATCTGAATTTTTACTATCTCGGTTCTTATTTATCCTCTCTCAGCACCTAAATCTAGCTGTTTGATATATATTTAGAAAGGTTACGAACCCTGGCTCAGTTTGACCTGATCAATTGAAGTTACCTTGTGTTCTTAATAAAAAAAACTTTGTTACTGTTTATATGGAAAGAAAAGTCACAAATACTCAGAGAGACTTTTTCATCTTCTGTTTTCCATGGGGAAACATCAATCAGCAGTCTGAGAAAGGTCAGTGGTCCACTACATTACACCTTAGTCTGTCTCTGTACAAAGTACCTCCAGCTCCTACTTAGATTCCAATTCTTAGACAACAAATTAACTTGTGCCCTGGTTCAACATCAGAAATCTGTAGTACTTCATCTGGTTGAAAGAGCTAAAACAGTCTCTATTTATATATTAAAAAAAAAAAAAAAAAAAAACCAACAAAACAACAAACAACAAAAAAAACAACCTGTTCTGAAGAGTATTGTACAAGCACCAAAACTTATCAAACAACTTTTTAAATTAGCTCACTGTAGTTCTTCACTTCTAAGGCATTATATCCAACATATTCTCAGCAGAAAGAAGTCTAAGGGAGCACTGTGAAGGCAGAAGCCCAGAATCACTGGAAGCAGCATGGCTACATCAGCAGGTGCCCTGCTTAGGGCATTCTGCCTAATTTCACTGTCATGAGCTTTCTGACGAGAGACACCCGCAGGAAAACTTCATTCTGAGGCTTTCTGGTGCCTTTGAAGACATAGTTTTATTAGGTATGTTTAAATATACTGAGTATGTTTGAATTAGATACGATTAAGCATCAGAAGTAGGATCATCTTGCATAGTTTTACACATCTGCATTGTATAAGACATGTAATATAGTTGCCTAGAATTCTGTTAAGGTGATGGAGAGAAAAATTCTCATCCAGTACAATAAATAGATATGTTTTAGACATTTACCTTAGAATGCATCAAATCTTGCCTCAGAAGTGCTTATTCTGTATCTACTCTCAACAACAACCTTTGACAAAAAAGCTACAGCAAGGATATCTTAAGGTAGGGGAGATGAATTCTGGACATGGAGTGTAATTTCTATTCACAGTTTTCTCAGAAGTCACTCAGCAGCACAAGTCCCACAGATTAGGGCAGAAAATATGATCTCTGTTGTTTTTGAAAAGGGAATTTAGGACTGACAAGACACATTCCCTCAAAGCAGCAATTTAGAATTGTTGCTGCCATTGAACTTAGCATCACGATATTAAAGACTGAGAACATTATCTAAGTCCTAGAGACAACAGAAAAACACAGCTTCACAACACAAGGAAATCTTCCAGCTTTCAAGAATGCATGTGTCTAATTTCTGTTGTATTTCTAAGCACTAATTAAAATATGCTGCAACTTTCTGTGCTACTTCCTAATGCACTGTAGTTGTACATTTAAATAAGCATTCTCAGGAACTAGATATCATCAGTTTAGTGTTGCTTTCCTGTGATCAAGGGCATTCTTGTATTTGGTCTTTAAGAAATGTTGTTAGAGAAATGACTGCCTTGATTTTCACACATGTATTAGAATCATGTTTCCATTTGTAGCGTCCAGAGGCAGCAGATATACAACCAGCCTCATGCTATCAGTTAAAAAGGTACTTTCTCAAATCTGAGACCAAAGCTTTGTTTTCTTCACATGAGTTTCATACGAAGTAGGGATGTGCTCTAATACTCAGCATGGCTCACTGCCAACTAGTCCATTTGTAAGCACTCTCCAAATTCAGAGCCACCACACAAATTTTTTCCCCCTCACCTGCAAGAAATACTTAAGCTTTGCCACGCAATAAGAGCTGTTCAAGCCCATGCAAAACAAGTCCATCTTTTGGGAAGAACCACTTGAGGAAAAGGAAAAAAAAACAAAAACCCAACAGCAAAAAACAGAAAACAATTCTGCAAATAGCTTGTAAATGTTAATGTCAAAAGGTCAGCATATTTTTCATGACTGAATTTTACTTCTGTAGTGAAGTGCATTATTTTGCTTCCCAAGATAATGGAAGATGTATGCGCTTACAAAGTTCTTGTTTGGTAATCATTACAGTGCCATTAAAGAGATGAAATTTCTTTGCAGAGGCCACACAGGGTTCAAGCAGCAGTACATCTTTTAGAATTGCATTACAGAAATCTTAGGATTCTACTTTTGTTTTGCATTACACCACACTCCTACCCCCATATTTAAGAAAAACATTGCCAAAATCTAACTTGCATTATGCAGAAAGCATTATCAGGCTTACCTTGGAAACAAGGCTTGCTCTATAGGCTGCAAGTGCCTTTAGGTATTCTTTTTTGGCAGCTTCTGTTTTTCTTTTATATACCTATTAAAAGAGACCACAATTTCACCAACTTCAATTATGAAGAAGTTTTTGCCAGAATGCTCTCAGAATCCCTTGCAACAAAACCAAAAGCTCAGATCAAAAATCCGAAAACACTTTTACTTCATGAGGGCTTTTTCTTCCCTGGAAGTTTTAAATATTCCTGCAGGTGGCTGCAGACTTTCAGGTCCACTTGCTGGAATGTCACCACAATGTAAGTCCATTTGTCATATAGGAAAAAAAACCTGCTAGAGCAGTCAACTGTTTGACAAGACCAGTTATGCACACTTCATCTTCCTAGGAAATGATATTTTACTGACACTGAGTATTTCAGGTGCTGAAAAGTATCTGAAGTAGTATAAGGCAGCCAAAAAAAAAAAAAAAAAAAAGGAAAATGTGGTTCACAGAGTTTTGACAATTCACTTTCCCCAAAGTCAGTATTAGAGAATCCCACAGAGCTTCAGTAGAACAGTTAAACAAAAAGTGAATCAATCTGTATTTCTAATCAGCACTACATTTAAAGATCATCCTTAAATCATGATCATCATCTGCGAGATATCATCATCTGTCAGACTGCTAAGTATGACTGGGAGCTGCACGGAGCATCAACAGGCAAAGAGCCCCAAAGGATTTTTTTCCAATCTATGTGTAGGAGTTACATGTGTATAGCAAGAAGAATAACCCTCAAGGAAGAACAAAACTCGTCATTCTGTACCAATTTTGAGTTGGAGATAACATTTCACACACAACATTGTAATGAGGCACAGAGGATTGGCTTCAAAGGTTTAAAATTAACACGCTTTGTAACAAATTCATAAGGCAGATCAAAGGAAATGGTAAATGTGTTGTACCTTCCCCTTTTCTATTCTAACTTCCGATTAATAGGAAATAAGAACTTTGAAATGGGAATCATCAAAAGGTGGTCTTAAACAAGACTCCAGGACAGTATCACTTGGGCTTTTTACAAAGAGCCCTTTAAAATTTAAAGACAGTCATTGAATACGATCTACTGACTCTTATAACAAAATGCTTTTTAGATGCCAGATTTTCAGCAAGTTCAAAAATCAATGCAGCTCTGCAGAGCAAGAGGTCTACATCAGCAAGCAGTGTGCTCAGCTCCAAGACAGGAGGATTTTTTACAAGCAATAACTATTTTACTTCCTGTGAGACATCCCTCCATCCATTTTTTACCTGTTTTTGTTCTTCTCCTAAACTGTCCCACATAGATGCCACTATTTTTGAAACCTCTCCAAACGTAGCATTGGGGTTCTGCCCTTTAATTGCAGCTTGTGTATCCCTGAAGAAAAGGGCATATGCTGACACTGGCTTTTGTGGCTCGTTGGGATCTTTCTTTTTCTTCTTCTTTGGAGTTTTCGGCTTCTTGCCAGAATCTGGGGCAGCTCTTTTTTCTCCAGTAGCCTAAGAAACAGTAGTAACAGGAACAGTCCACATACACATGAAATGGAAGTCAGAGGAATTCTGAATACTTATTGTCAGTCTGGCTTATTAATAAATGGATAAAAATTCCTGTGTAGGCAGCATTTTGGACACTTATGTTATGTTGGTCTTTCTCCCACCAAATAGCTCTTATTCTCAGTCATTCTCATCAGAACCACTGGAACTAAATACCAAAATTATTACCACTCACTGTGATGCATGGCTCAGAATCGTTCCTAGAAGCCTAACCTCAAAAAGTACACCATAACTAATTTCAATTTAATATAACATATATATGTATTCAATCTATAGTGTACATTGAGCAAGTAATCTATGTTTTGCCATTAAAATGCAATTTCGGCAGTAGAGACTCAACAGAGCTTGGAGGCATTCCCTGATTCCCAGACTTAGGCTGTCAGCTTAGACACGGGTCAGGGCAGCAGCAGTTGTGCAGTATCTATTCAGGCACAGTGAACCACTCTGTGCCCAACACCCTCTTCCAAGGCTTCTCACACAGGGTCAGGTGCCCACACAGCAGCATCCCCATACCTACATCTCCTCCCACCTTAAAGGGGAAACCTTTAGAGCAGCACTTCTAGGACTGCCTGCATCTCCAATCCTCATACGCTCCTCATGCCCCATACCTTCTTCTGGACTACAAACAGATTGTGGCAGCAAGGGCTGCTACACTGTGTGGCTCTAACTACATCTCTATTCTCATTGTTTAACTTTGATATTTTAAGAATCCTGAATGGAATCTTCTTTCCATATACACAATTTCCATTAAGCTAATGAGAAAGTCTTTCATCGAGCAGTCTGAATTAGCCCTGTATATGTAGTGCTATAACATTTTCCTTTTGTAACAGGGTAATTTAAAGCAAACTGTAAATTAAGTAAGCTTTCAGACAGAAGAAAGTTTATTTCTGTCTAAACGCACCTATATTTTAAATGACTCCAGAGAATATCAAAATGAAAAAATTCCCAAAGTTGAAGAGTAAAGAGATTCACCAGATCTATAAAATCTAAAATGAACCATCAATGTATTCAACTGAAAATGTATGAACAGATATGTATATTTTAACATCTATTATGATGGAGGTATCATGAAAGCTTCCTAAGCCAGAAGCTAAACAATAAATAAATGACATAGCTCAGCGTATGTTGAAGCATACATATTTTGTATGATCACTTGGCAGCTGAGACAGTACTGCCACATTAATGAAAACATAGTATATAGCCACGTAAAGCTTACTCACTGCAATGCATGGAATAACTTACTCTATTTGATTCATCTGCATCTTCTTCATTTATCGAGCTGGAGGGGGAAGGAGTGGCTGATTTACTGGCAGGAGGGGAGGGAGAAGTGTGTGGCAAGTTGGTGCCTCCCAGATTTAGCCCCAGCTGTGCACTTAGCTGGGACTGGTTAATGGTGGTGAGCTGAGAGGGAGTCATAATTCCCGAGTGAGAAGCATCCGTCATGTGGACAATGGATCTCATAATCAAAGAGTGGTCTTGGCGGTACTGCGAAACTTGGGTGTGACTCTGATCCTAAAAGAGAGTGAAACATCATGTGGTTATTAGCAGTGATCATACAGCATTAGCAAATCATTTTCACTGACTCACAGAACTGACATTGTCAACTTTCATTTTGTTTGGTTTCTTTTCAACAGATCAATAAACCGAACGCAGTAACAGTTACAGTACTTGCCTCAGATTTTGCTTCTCCCTTTGCTGGATTTTCTTGGGTAATAAAAATTTTTATTTCCCTATTTTAAAGTAATTTTTTTTTTTCTCTTGATGCTGTGCAAATACCCACATAAACAACCGGCTGACTGATGACACAGGGAAAACATTGCAACAGAGTAGAGACAAACTGCTGTCAAATGCAGAAAGCAAACAAAATGGGGAGGGAGCAGAGAGAGAAAAAGCATCTTCCTCTGACATTCAATTATTCATAGCTGTTACCAGTAACAGTAGTAGGTATAAAACAACTCTCTTTAAAATAACTTCTAAATCCCCTTCAGACAAAGAACGTTGCCCTGCCACGTCTCAAGTGCAGACACAGCAGCACTCTGGAGAACCGTTCGAGTAATCCTAATCACTCCTAAAAACCCCTTTTTGCCAGCCACACAAAAGTATACATTTTTATCTTTAATCCAACAATCAAACACATGTGGAAGTAGCACGCTATGCACTGATCACCCACTTTATTTTCTTGTACTTCATGCCTCAGAAACTCAAGTGCTTGCACATTTTTGTCTCTGCTGTTTCTTGAGGGCTAAAACTAAGTCATCTTCTCCATCTACACAACACTTATCACAGTTGTAAACAAAACGAAGTCAGACCCCAAAGGTAGAAGTCAACTGGAATCTGACTACGAACAACTCGGTTTTGTTATTTTTAACCACACACAGATCAATAGACACTTAAAGGACATTTAAACAGAAAAGAAGATTTTTAAACCAGCCAGAAAGTGGGGAGAATAATTAGCTCACAAATTGATTGAGCAACTTGGCCAATCTATACCCGTTGTTCAAACAGTCAGAACCATGGGAAATGCAATAGATTTTGAAAACTTTTGTTATTAATAACCCACATTGCAATCAGCATCAGGTACAATGACCCTTAGTGAAATACCGCAGAAGAGAATTGCAATGCTGGAGGTCCAGCATAGGGGCCCACCTGAGCTCCACAATGCATTGTGACTTTTCCAGCGCACTCAGATTTTATTTGGAGCGCTCAAAAACCTGCATCAGCATTGAGGTTTGTCCTGAGAGACTTTCTTCTTGCCCCTGCCCCAGCAGAGGCAGTGGGCTTAGTGCTCCTGAACACCTCCCATCCCGGCCCAGTGCAGCACACAGAGATGCAATGCACATATAAAGGAAGATGCATGCCCTGCCTCATCCACATATTGTCATCCTTGGGTCCTGTAAAGATGAAGTTAACTGTACATGTTCATGCTCCAGGTGCTATACTGGGTCTCATCCTCATTTTCCCCTGCCTACCAAGACGTTGCCAGCACAGTTCATCATCCATACTGCACCACATCACTGTTCCTACTTCAGAGGCTTTTAATATTTTCAGCAAAGGAGCATAGTTCCTCAGAGATGAATGCCTGTGCCAAAAGTGGAGCACTGATATAGAAAGATCAAAACATCAGACTTACTGGCTGAAATACCCACTTGCTTCAGGGCACCTTTCTGTGAAAATTTACTACCGTTAACTAGAGGGTCATTTTGATTCAAAATTGTATTGGCAGCAGCATCTGGAAGTCATTCAAAGTCTTTTTAAAAGGATATCACTTTCTGCATATTAGCCCATTCCTTTCTAGTTTACAGACATTGCTTTATTGCATTAAGAAAAAAGTATTGTTAAAGCAAAGGTCGAGATCATCACAATTACTTTCTCTCATAAAAATCAACTTCATTATTTTGCATGCAGCTCTTTCATAGTGGTGTTCTATGCCTAAAAGGCCTTTCCTCTCTATTGTTACACAAAACAGGCCTTTTTGGCCTTTACACCAAGGCAACAAAATATGACGACACGGGTTACAAGCGATTTACTCCAAGTCTTGTCATTTTGGTTACATCTATGATTTTACTGAGACTAAATTCTCTTGACTTGTACTGACCCAGAATCTAATTTTATACACAAGCCCATGAATTCTTAAATGCCCCTTCTGAGACAATTTGATGCTTCTGTGTTTGTTTTGTTTAATTCCTGTTTTTCTTTTTCTATCTCTTCTCCTAATTTGTAAGCTACTTCTTATATCTTTAAAAACTTCTCTAAAGGTTAGAAATAGAAACATATTTTGCATTTTGTAAATGACTACCTAGCACAACTAAGTACATATGAAAAAAATATCATTTCCAATCTCTTCTCATTTACATCTATGTGCATATTATAAATATTAACAATCTATTTTCTGCATTTTGAATTAAAGTTCTTTGGTTAATCACATTTTTAAAAAAAAATCACAATGAAAAGAATAGGAATTTCACTTTTATTTTGTGGCTTGGTGGTGTGGGCCTCTATAGCCCCTGGGAACCTACAGAAGAGCTTTCAGACAAGGAAGCAGAAGTCATTCATGTTTGTACAGAGGTTTGGTGCCTAGCAAGAAGTCAGGGGAGATAGTCAATAGTAACACTGAAGTTCATAGCATTTGTATAGAAAATCTGAGTAAGCAAAATCTATCTAAAGAGGAATATATAATCAAGTAAACAAGTTTTCCATCAATTTTTTCAACCCTTATTTTTCTCTTCTATTACAACGACCACTATTGAACCAAAAGGATCAGCATTTCATTATTCATGAAATGTTTAGCAAGTAAATGTTTAACACCGAAAACATACCAAGGGTACAAATGGAAGTACAGTTGTACTAAAGCATCTGTGAGACACCCTAATTACATTACCACGTGAAAATTGAAAACTGAAAAGGCAAAGCTTGTGCATTCAAAATAATCCACCAAGAATGTTGTGAACATTTTAGAGAATATCGCATGCTCATTTCTTACATAAGCTTAACTAGAAGTAGAAGGGATATGTAAGTATTATAATGCATTTAGGATTTTCATAGTATAATGCAGGAATGACAGATCAGTGCTTAAAAAAATTCATGAGCTTCTTGATTGAACAGAATCAAGTGTTGAGTGAGCTTGATCTGCTTTATTGTTTTAAACTGAAGTTAGGCAAAACTTAGTGGTTTTCACATTAAGCCAGACAATACTCAACTTCTTGTTTACTCAGCTTAACAACCAAACAAGGACATAATGGGTGAAAAGGAACACAAAAGAGAAATTACTTCTGTGATTCCAATGACAATTTCAGATTTCTGCTGTAATCCTACATGAGTGAGACTATACATAGGTATATCAATCTTTTCTATCACAGCCGCATAGATTCAATAGCAGCCATTGTGAAGACTTGCAGCATTTGATGTGTAGAAAATATCATCAAAGGCATGAGGATATCCATCTACCCTACTCTCAACTTCTCTCATTTACTTAGATAGTCATTCCAAAAGAAGTCCTATTTAGTCATTTTTAGAAGTCATACCAAAGGATATGTCACATGGCACATGCCAAGAACATACTTATTTTATTTTGATTCGTAGAACTATTAAGTTTTCAAAGTTTGATAGAAATCAGTAGATCAGC
Source organism: Chrysolophus pictus (assembly GCA_037305975.1). NCBI lineage: Eukaryota > Metazoa > Chordata > Aves > Galliformes > Phasianidae > Chrysolophus > Chrysolophus pictus. The sequence goes on from CM074586.1 coordinate 14,773,727, forward strand.
AGCCAATGGAAAGCAAACAGAATAATGGGATTTTAAAAAACATGTATAAACGCCAACATTTTAATTTATACTGTGTATACTATTAAAGGTGTTTTTGCAACAATCCAGCCAAAGAGATGCATACCATTGAGTACTAGGGTAAATTATGGCAATAAAAGATTATTCTTCTGATATGAAGTCATTAGGCACTCAGTAGGTAATACAGCTAGTGCTTATTTTGATAAACAGTAGCCAGCCATGACCTCTAGAGATATCCTAACTTCCACCTGGCAATTTGAGCATCATTTGCAGACAATATTAGAACATTTTGAGTAATACTGAAGATTAAAATCAAAGCCTACAATATTCAATCATGTAAACAAGCAACATCTCCACTAAGATTCTTCCTAGCTGCATCAGGATTGAGTCAGAAGTGCCTACAAGAAGACATAAGCCTAGGATCTGACCCCTATACTACTGCTTTAACCATTTTTTTAAGGGACATGGTTAAGACTGTGGTAAATCTGCCAACAAAAAGAACTATGCAAAAGCTAACATTTATGTTTATGCTCACCGTGCCCTGGTTTTGGAAGCTGACTTAAAACATTATGTATTCTTTTGCCTCAGGAATTTGTCACTGTCAGTGTAACATAAGCTGATGTAATATTTTAAAGGATAAATGCAAGTTGAAGCAAATGCACTGCAATATGAAGAGTGGAATCCTCAGTTGTCCCTGTCTGTAAATTACTCCTGTTACTTATGGGCAAGTAAGCATATCTCTATAAGAAATCCTCAATACTCTTTTCCTCCGCAAGTAAAATAGAGATAAAAGAATCCATTAATCTAAATTTTTAGAAGATTGGAATTCACTGCCAATCAAAACAAATCAAACTAACAGGATGCTTTTCTCTGTCAGAGATTAAATCCTTACTTAATAGAATATAAAATAGTTGCACTTGGTACTGCCACCGCTGAAGAAGCATCCTACCTCTCCTCTCTTCAGCTGCTGCAATCGGTAATGATCTGTCAAGCCACAGTTATCAGGAGATCCTCTACAAGCAGCAGCTTCTTTTCTCTAGCACTGACAAAACCCCCATGTTTTCCTCCATGCCTCTGTAGTAAAGTAAACCTTACCTAATTTAATTCCCAAATAAAGGCTACAACAACAATCACTACGTGTCAGTTCAGAAAAAAATGTCTGCAGATGGATCTAAAAGATTGGTTGGTGACAGAAGGCTTATGCACATTCTGCTGCCTGAAAGACATGAAGAGTAAGCAATCTCCCAGCCTGTGTGCTTCCCTAGTCTCAATACATCAGAAATTTCTGTTTTCCATTTACAGAGAAAAAGCACAAAGCCAAGAGAAGGGATATGAAGAAAGAAAAAGGAATAACACAAAGGTCCACTGATTTATTCCTCAAAACTGAGCAACTATCTCCTTTTCTTTTGATAGTCTCAGATGTCTGTAGAAATTCAGCTTTCCAGAAATTCTCTCGCTATAGGACAGAATCGGCCACCACCTCCAAATTAACTTATCATGTGTTCTCTGAATCCTTCTGATCTACCATCCCCTAATTTTGCACCCCTCCCAAGCTTCTCTTTCAGGTCTGACCTGTGACCAGGTTTGCAGAGACCATCTCATGGCCACGATTTATTCCAGCTGTGAGACAGATCTGAATCACAAGTTCAAGTCATTTCTTCCACGGACAACAGCTGGGGAGCAGCAGTAGGAGCACACTTTGGCCAGCACCACAGAGATGCAGTGGATGCCCAGGGATCCACCATGCTAACCCTGCCTCTGGGCCTCTGCAGGCACCAGCAGTCAGACCAAGTGATAGAAGAGCTTTCTCTGAAATGCTCCAGCAGGTCATCCAACCAGCCTAGCATGGAGCCTTTATGGCTTGGGAACCTTGTTCTTAACCATTTACTTTCCTGTCAAACTGCACCCGTCTGAAAGGCTCTGCACATTCCTCTTGCCATCCCCAAGGTGGGTGAAGGTACCAGGCTTCCTGCTGGCCTCAGCTGCACACTAAGTCTTCTGCTCTGTAACTGCCTCTGCTTGTGCAGATGGACACCATCATGGGCTTGCTGTAGCCCAGAACCATCCACAATGTCCACTACAGATGCTTTAGCATCTTCTAGTTCACAACTTGCTTACCATTTAAGTTTTACACCATCTTGCAGATGCTTTTAAAAACAGATACGCCACTCATTTTTCCCCTAAATACCTGCCACGCTTTAAACCATACTGGAACACGCTTCTTTTGGACAAGGAATCCAACAGCATGCTCTCAATACGTGTAACTCAGATCACAGATCTGAGCTCTGATCTGATCAGTATGTTGGCACGAGAAGCTTCTATCTAAATTAGCAGTACAAGCTCAGATCTGCTCTGTTTGCAAACAGAGAAGGCAATTGCAAACAAACACCAGATAGTTCAAATGAAGCTGCACAGTGTCAGATAAGTGCTGTTAGCAGTTTTGTTACAACCTCTGCAACTCCAGGTGCTTCAGCTTCCAAATCAAAGGCAGACTTCAAAGGTCCTTATTATGCAGCATGCAACATGGAGAGAGACTGCAAGAAAGCATGACAACCAACAGACATTACCAGAAGTAGCACAAATTGTGTGGGGAACTTGGCAGGGGGGGAACAGAACTGGGTGTAACATGGCATTTGTTTGTCGAACAATTGCTGCAAGCAGTGGTAGCTATGCACTGGGGTGTTTTGCTTTTGTCTCTGTGAATTTTGTTGATATCTGTTTAGTTTGTTGGTTTTTGTTTTTGTTTTTCTTTTAAAGCACAATCATAAAGGTAGGTCTCATTATCTTTCATATTACCAGAATCAAACTTTTTTTTCAGCTACCTGGTAACGCAGAATAAATTAAAACTCTACAAATACTTTGTATTTCCCTATAGCTTGAGAATTTAAGGCGGAAGCTGAGCATTGATTCAGCTGCCCAAGAGAAAACACAGGTGGTAAGGGCTGAGAACAGGAGGAACTTCAAAGGAAGTTTTCATCTGACCCAAGCATAAGAGTGGCTGGCCCAACAAAGCTTCTGTCCATGTAAAACACACGCATACCAGCTTCAATATCTGCCACATCTGGCTGACATCACAATGCAGAGATAAATGTTTGCTCACACTGGATTTTAAAGGCAGGAGGCAGAATAGATCAAAGCCATAGTCTAGGCTTAACATTCAGCTGATGTCCACAGTCATTTGCATCTGCAGACCTTCTGAATCTACTTCTTATCACAGGCTCAGCTTCTGTTCCAGTTCCTGACAGCATCCTGGGGAGCATAGCATCTTCCATTTACTCATATGGTACCTCCCAATACCTTCTGCAGTTGATGGATCTTGATGTAGGCATTATTAATATATAACAGTCACAGTCTTTCTTTCCCTTTGTTCACATTTTTTTTCTTTCTCCATGTGGAAGTCCTTCGTATATCTGTGTAGGTAATAACTTATTTGCAAGATTATTGTTTTCTCATAGCACCAGCAATACAAGCTATTCAGATAGGTGTCTTCATCAACAGCTGCCACTGTTTCCTACAGGCAAGTCCTCTCTTGTGGTTACCAGGACATGCAAATAGTTCATGCTGACCAATAGACTATGAATAAAGATTCAGTTAAAGATTCTGTTCTGCTCTGAATTACCAACTTCTGAAAAGAGTGCCAGAATACGTTTCCTTCTCCAATCATAACAGCTCATTAACAGATGGCCTATTGTCTCCCTATCAATGAGAAAGGAGAGAAGAGCACGTCTCACAGAGCAGTGACTATATTATCCGCTCTGAGCATTACAATGTCATTGAGGACATAAGAATCTACACACTATTAAAAACTCTATTATTCAGTATACCATCAGGCTACACTGTCTTCGTATCACATTGAAGTAATAGTTTCTGTACAGAAGCCACTGCTGCCTGTGGTCTCTAGGGTTGCCAGCCCACTGCCCATTCTCTTCTGGTGTAAAGTGGACACACACACTCTCTGAAACTAAAAATGTACAAGTACACGATTAGATATAAAATATTTAACCACGCACTAAATAAATAAATAAATAAATAAATAAATAAAGACTTGAAAGCCCATCAGCAATGCCCACAGCTCAGATCTGCAGCAGAAACAAGCCTGTCCCAGTGCCTGCCTGACAACAGGCACCAAGCTGCAAAATCCTAAATGAGTCCTAAAGGTCCAATTTCACAAAGCATCAGCCACCACTTGAAAGGTTCTGTATTTGACCAAATGTCACCAATTAGAACCATAAGAACATTACTTCGTTTGTGTTTATTCAGTTTTGAGATTGTTTTTTTCCTGTTACCACAAATTATCAACAACAGCGATGGTAACAGCTGCCATTTACGATGGAAATGTCCAACACGAACCAGATTAACACTGTTGATAAGAAACCTGAGTTTAGCAGTCCACCCTTTCTCAAAGGGAAAATACAGATAAGAATACTCTGAAGATAATCCCTCTTTGTAGTAAGAATAGCTGCTATTCCTATGAATAATTTTAACATTTCAAAATTAGTTGTATGTTTTGTACTAAAGATGACAATAAACATGTTCATAGCAATAACAAGGGCTTGTTTTAATAGACTGTTCCAGGCGTTAAACACACTAATGACCCATGAAACAACTGCTTCATCAGCAACACATTAAACAATGTTGTTATAACACTGCATTAATTGCAAACCTACTCCATATTCTCTAAATATAAGATTACAGATGGAATATTAAAAGAGAGATTTACAGAGTAGTTTCTCTGTAAAGGGAAATTAAACATAAATTAGAGGTATGCAGGTGAGTAGAGAAATAGCTGTCTTGTGCCAATTCTAAAGTATCTCCTTTAGCTTTTATTCTCACCATATTCTGTTAAACTGCTCATTGAAAAGTTAAATTAGTAATTAGGGAATAAATTCAGATTTGGACCTTGACATAAAAGGCACCACTATTTTGAAACACTGATAGCATTTCTGCTGTATGCAGCCCTCAGTAAGCTAACATTTGCAACTCCAGTCTTTACAGCCACATCACTGAGCTGCTTATTTAAAAAGTCTACTTAAAATAAAAACAAAAGCCACCATCAGGTCCTCAGCTGAGCACAGTGCCACTCCTCAGTAGTAATATAATTAACGATGAGCTTATTCCACCATGAATTACCTTTATCTGTGCAGAATCCTAAATGCTCTTAAAGCATTGCAACAATTATAAAATATAAACAGGCTCAAATCTTCATCAAATAGGAAACATTTTATCTAGCAGCATAAGTAATGGAGGGAGTAAAATACGTGAAGTTATCGGTCTGTTTTTTTAACATCTGTACTTTTATGAATAAAAGAGAAAAATCAGACTGAAAAGAGACAATTATTTTACTGTCTGTTTCTTAGATATCAGAAAGAGAATTTTGAAATTCATCAAAGCTAACCTTCTGTTATGTACAACAGGCTAAGCTGAAAAGAATGTTAACAAGTTCAATTTTCATTCAATCAGCACTACTGCTCTCTGAAATGTTTCATTGCAGGAAAGAAATAAAAATAATCTATATGGTAATTATGAGGATGAATCCCCCAGTAACTTTCAGCTACATGAAAGGTCAGTTCTATTCAAGATATTTTATCAGTCCCCTGCACATACTCCTGTCCTGTCATTTTAAATCTGAACAGCATTTTATTTTCCCATTTACAGCTACCTGCAGAATTAAGTACTTAAGCCAAATAAGAAAAAAAAAAAGAAAAAGAAAAAAAAAAAGAAATGTTGAATGCTGGCAAAGGCTATAATAGCATGGAGATAAATCGTTCAGCTGCTCTCTCTCAAGCCTCTGGGGCTGCAGATTTTTCTTCTCCTGGTGCACTGTGGGTATTCAAAACTTGTTCAACATGATTTCATTTCATTTCAGGCACTGCCTGAGAAAACTAAATTACAGAATCAATCATACAGAAGGTCAGAGTGAGACTTCATTACAAGTATTGCATGCTTGCATGAATATCTTTCATTTATGACTGACCCAATATGTCACAATAGCTGTCTAGTAAAAATAATCCACTTTCTGAAATTGATGTACTACTGATGTCAATGCTACTCAGCAGGCTGGGCAGATTATAGAGAGGTGTTAAAAAAAGGAACCCTCAGGAGCACAAGTTGTAGTTTTATAGAATTGCCACAGTTTGCAGATTAAAGATTTTTTTTTCTTTTTTTTTTTTTTCCATGGTCAGCTCAAGAGAAAACAGAGCATTAATATAAAATACCGGGGGTTGATTTTTGATGAGGATATTGCTTTTGATTTCTACTCTCTATTCAAGTATTTATAGGGATAATATTTGCATCACATAAATCCATGTGTTCTTTGGAGTCAGATGTACTTCAGCACTTTCCAGTGATTTATTTTGGAGTATAGGGATTTTATTTGTATACTTTTAAAATGCAAAACTTAATCCCCACTGCCATCATTTTACCTCCCTTTTTTGTTGGTTTTTTTTTTTCTTCTGTTTTTAAATGTAGAAAAATGCCACTAAGATAGATGTGTTGTTTTTGCTGCCAATAATAATGAAGTTAATCAGCATGATGACAAAATGTCACTCTTTGCTTAGTATAAATCAGCTCCTGTGTATCAGAACTTCCTTGTTCTTAATAGTATGAGCAATTGCTAACTCATCAGTACAAGCTTTTAATAATTGCTAAGCCACATTTTTTCTGTGAACTAATATCTGTCTTGCACAGTGAATGAATTTTTCAATATAATACTGCACAAAGAATATGATAAAGAGAATTATTTCTTTATGTTTTTTTTTTTTTTCCTTTAGTCTGCTTTCCTGTGGGAAATATGTGAGATACTTGCAGAAGTATTATGAAGCAGCTAGCCAACTCCATACCCTAAGGGAGACATAGGAAAACCTTGACATAACCTATTTTTAACCATGCCTCTGGTGATTCTGCATTCAAGTTTATAGGTGAACATGTCAGGTAGTACATAGCAAAAAGCCGAAGACACACAGTATTAATCATAATTCTGTCCGAGCCCATTTTATTTTTTCAACATTTGTGATTTAAAATCTCATGACATTTCTTGAAGGTGAAATTCTTCTACCGGACTTCTCAACAGAGTAGGACTACATTTATCTAAATTAAATATTGCTTACAGTAAAGCTCTCTAATGCTTCACAAGATAACCAATAAACTCGGTGCAGTTCGCATTAAAATAATTCAAGTTTGTATTCAGCTAAAGAAGCTTTAGTGATTAGCAATACATTATTAATACAGCCTTTAAATAAGACTATCCTAGTATCGCTGGATAAGAACATTGTTCTGCAAGTGTATACGAACATCATAATTATTTTACAGCCCCATCTTTAGTTCTTTCAGATATAGTAAATTCAATTGACCATGAAATGAAATTTCATAGTCAGAATGCCTCCTTTACATTTTTTTTTTATTGCTGTAATAAAGTTTTTATAGCTCCAAGGCAAGGTAATTCATGAAATGTCTAATTTAAAGATGAATTCTAATATTATTAATAAATATTTACCAGTTTAATAAAGTGCACATTTTTCACATTAAATATGATGCACAGTTTTCATTTTCTATTTTTGAAATATAGATCAATGGCTGGAAAATCTGAGTACTGAGAAGCATTATGTGAGTTCAGAGGAAAACTACACAAGGACTCTGTCAGTGTTTTTATATTTCCTGATGTTACCCAGCATTTATGAGCAGAGGAGAAAAAAGATTACTGACTACAACGCGGTGGTGGGGGTCACTCCATCTCACAGTATCACACAAATCAAGCAGTTGTCGGGAAGTGCCTGACACACGACCCTCCCCACATTGCTCCTCTGTATCAAATCCCACAATTCTTCATCAGCTCTCTGTGACAAAACTACACGCACATCTCAGAACACAGATTTGAAATAGCAGTCACCCTAGAAAATATCACCAGATTATGGTACACGAAGGCAGGAGCTCCCCTAGGTCTTCTCTTCGACCATTGTGGGAACAAATCCTTACCATTGGAGGCAATGTAAACCTTTACTCAATGGAAGCATGCAAAACAAAAAGACCACTCTAGGTCAGGTTGCAAACCACTTGGTAACACTGAAGGGACTTGTGCATGTAACACAAGACTGATGTAGCTTATGGCATTTATTACATATTCCTGAGCAAATTTTTTGGATCCAGTCTACACACACTCCATTGCTTTGGTTTCCAGGCATAACATGCTTGACTCTAAGCTTTTATTATTTTTTGCTGTCTTTGGCACTCAACAAATCACCCAGCAGGTCCAGGGCATACAAAAGCCCATGCACAAAGAGATCTGAAAAGTACCATATCCTTCATGACCCATTTCAGGCAGTCCCTGCTTTGTGTCTGCAGACTTACTGGACTCAACTCTATATTTCCTAAATAGTGAGCACCTTCAGTTTCTTTCTGTATTAGTGCTAGCTACTCTTCATTACCTCAAAGGAAATATTAAAATCAGCAATGAAGTTAGAAGCCTGGAGAATTCCAGATAAATTTGCTGTGTGATAATTTGTAACTAATTAATTGTCACTCACCAGAATGATACAAAGAAAAAAAGATTTACATGAAATTATAACATGACAACACAATGACCCTTATAGTCCAGCAGCAAATCGGTATTTTCACTTCACCAGGTTTAGGAAAAGGTCTATGAAACAGCTAATCAGAATAACTATGGTTGATGTAAAATATCTGTTCAAGATAATCATTCACTCTGGCTTTAATATCCAATACAGAATCTCATTCTAACTGTAACCACTGAGTTTAAAATGCTAAATATGTTAAACTGACTCACAGCTATGTCTCATCCCAGGGAGTAAGAGTGTCACTGCTCAAAACTTAAGAAACCCAGACAGGGAGACCCTCAAAAGCCAAAAGGGGAAAGTACCAATGGAACCTCCCTCCATGATCACAGCCACAGAGTATGGATAGATTCTGGAGAAGTCTTGATATATCTTCACTTTTTATTGTTTTAATGACCGGAACTGAACCCGGAATTGACTGAGCAGACCCATCTCTCAGCCCTACTCTTGGCAAGATCGTTCCACCTCTTTCTGGAGGGCTTCACAACAGTCCAGAAACACAGAAATCAATTCAGCCTGCCCACAGTCTCTGATCAACAGGAGCACTGGGCAGAAGAAAGTCTCTTCATGGCTCTGTATTTCTGAGTGTGATTCAGGCAGTGCATTCCTACAGGAGTTCTAAAAAAATAAATTTCTATTTATAACTATTTAGCCCATGGAGTATACAGAAAATAGGGAAATATACGTAAATATTACTGGTGGCATACTGTGTCTGGCTCCTTTTCTAAGCTACTCTCAACAGTGTGCTTTCAGAATATCCTGCAGGCTGTCAAGTGCAGGTCCTACACCCAAAATGTAGAGAAGCAATTCCTTCTCATGCTGCAGTACATTCTGGCCAAAGCAATGCTCTTTTAACACATTATGCCAATTATCAACTGCATAACAAATTCTTGAAAACTAACAGCAGAGAGGTACATGATGCCAATGGATATGGGCTTCCAAGTCTGTTCCCAAAATTAAAATTCAATGTTTATAAAGCCTGAGTGCTTTTTTACAAGAGATCTGTTTACACATGGTATAGCATTGTGCTGTACATTAACAACCATGTTTATCTTCCTGAATCCACCAATAGTAAACCTTTAAACATTTGCCAACTGCCTCAGGGAGCTGAATAATAGCATATCATTGTTCACTGTGCTACACTGACAACATGTGTCATCATTCATACAGAATACGCCTGCACATAATGCAGAACATCCGCAAACGCTTGGTTGGACCACAATACCAAGAAATCACACATATCTTCAGAGAGGTCAATTAAAACTGATACACGACACAAAGCTATATTATTATGCTTTGACAGACAAGATTTTGCAATTGAAATGCAGAACTGAGCCTACCATATGCAATCCATTGCTGTGGATGACGCCATCTTGCTCCATGAGATTTCGGGATATAGTAATGGAGGGGAGATCCAAGCTCTGAGGGGGAAACTGGGGTGTAAATTCATTTCCTTGCGCTGTCAGCTGGTCGCCAAGGCCCTGAAAGGGCAGCAGGATGTCTGCCATCCCCAGTGCAGGGTCTGACTCGGGCGGGGGTGTGATAGGTGGGATTTCGAACTCCTCATCCCCCAGGCTCGGCGTGTGGAATGTCTGCTAGAAAAGGACAGGACAAGGCAAACCACATTAGAGCACACTGTTCTCAGCAGCCACATTTGACCAGTCATTCAAGTCTTGTTTTGTACTCAAATGCAAACTCTATACATAATTAACAAAAAAAAAAAAAAAAGTTTCATATACTGACGGGGTTTGTGGATCATTCTGATTAAGGATTTAAGTCTAATTATCATATGGCTTTAATAGAGTATCAGTATTAACAGTTTTTTAATGCGTGCTTAATTAGCAACATCTGTCTTTGTTGTTAGTCTGAGTATCAGCTACACTGGATTTGGCTGTATAACAAATTGCCACTTTATTGATATGTTAGTGAAATAGCACAAACAGCTTATATTGCTCTCATGCTTCATAAAATATCAACAATTTTGTAGCACACACACAACATTAATTCAGAACCGACCATGCCACATCTTTTGCCTCCTTTTTACCTTCTTCATAAACATGAAATATAACAATTCTGGTCCTTATTTCTTCTCCATCCCATAAGTGCAATGCATCCTTCTACACACCAGTTTTGTAATTTGGAAGAGAGCAATGTACAAAACAGCGCGGGTGATTACTGCAGCTTTGTAAAGCCAGCCAGCTTTGTTTAAACAGTAGGTTTGTTGCAAACCAAACACCTGTTAAGATGCCTTTAGCAAAACATTTACTGCCAGTTATCTACAGTGTCTGTGCATGTTCGTACATGTGCATGTGTATGTCGTAGATGATCTTTATTCAAGCAGAGCCTGTATCTGGCTTCAACATTGCTGACTTTTATTTGGGAAACAAATGAGCTATGCTTATTCAAATTTCTTGTGAGTTAAATGAACTTTCATATATTATTTCAGGTCCACTGCTACTTAATAATAGAAATCCAGTGCTTGAAATTAGGCCATTTTAAATGGACCCAAATCAGGACTGTCTTGATCAAACTGGGCAGTTGGCAATCCTAAAATAGGCACTCTGTCTTGTTCTGGACATGCAACGCTGCTCTGGGACTTGTTTGTTTGTATTAGTTCAGGATTCTAGATGAGAGGGGGGAAATTGTTTTATGTATTATTTACATTGTTTGAAAGAGTGACTTAATGCCAGTTAATTTAAAAATGATATGTTCAGTGAAAGATCTCATTAACTGCCGCAAATTGTCATCCTTCAAACTGTTAATGATGATATAAATTAATAACCGCTTGAGAGAAGATGGAAACCGAAACACAAGAAAAACCTTTGCTTGCATATAGAACCTGTCAGCTGTCATTATTGGTCTCGCACCAGAAATGATGAGGTCCCAGACTGCTGCGGTCTGCAGTGCCGTCAGCCTGCTGAGATGCAAGCGCAGTGCTGCAACTTAATTCTGGACGTGAAGGCTGGGCCTGGATGTTTGACTCCGCCATATCACAAAAGGTGTGATTTTTTCTCCCTGTAGATCCCTTAGTCCACAAACACAAAGGATGGATTGGCCACGAGAAGTGGTTGGCTAATGAACATAACCCTATGGCTGCATTTGCAGTTATTTTGGCACTAATGTGGTCTAGTAACAGATGCAACTGTAATTTGTGACTCATTTGCTACCCCATTACTGCTTAATGAAATCTAACATATCACATTAACAATACGGATAAACACTCATTCTTGATATGTGGCATTTGGCTGTTTTCATTACCACTGTAATTAACACTTGAAATATTATTTCAATAAATATTTAAGGTGCTTTAAAATGGGTCGTGGTAATCATGACATAGAGACAGAAAACATAAAGCAAATGTGAAGCTTCTTAGCCTGAATGTGCTCTTGGATTACACTCTTAAGGCATTATTTACAGGAATAAAATGGGCTTCTAGCTTTGCAGTGCTCACGCCCAAAATGCTAGCAAGAAATCTACAGTTGTGCTAATGTAAAAACACTATAATTAAACCCATTGTAATACAGTAATTGCAAAGTTAGGCTTGTGCTTTAATGCAAGTGCTAACACTTAATGATATTTTCATTCTTTGTTCAAGCAAAAGGGTTTGGTGAAATCAGTATCATAGTGCATTTGAACCTCCCTTTACCCATCGTATTTACGAGATAGTAGTAATTATAAGAATTGGATCTTTTTCCTCATCTAGTAGAATAAATCGAGGACATCAGTGTAAATACGTAACACAGCCAGACAATAATACTCTATTTTACTTAGAGAAAAAACACTGATCTTAATAGTCACAGCTTAGTATAAATGGGGAAGTGAATTGATGAATGCCATAACAATTTTTCATTTGTAAATTTAATTCTCACAGTGTAACTTTTCCAAGTGCATGTGTACCCTTCTAAAAAACATATCAAGGACCTAAGAATGAAGATGAAATAGATGTACTCTAAAAAGAAAGAAACCCCTTAGCAGAGAAGTCTTAAATTCAAATCACTGGCCATTCAGACCACAGAAGGGCTCTGCATAGCATGCAATCCAGGATTTCAGAAAGGTGCTGTTATGCCCAAAAGAAGGTCTAACATTTGTGAGATTCGTCTTACCAATCACTTTTTTTTTTTTTTATTTTAAGTTATTAACTTTTCAAATATTTATAAAAACACACAGACACAAAAACTGTGTGCATGCTTAAATGCCATCTGTACTGAAATGTTCAAAACATTTGTTCCTTTTGATAAAAATGCAAATCTGGAGAACTGTTGTATCAACATATAACAGCCAATGTCTGACACGGTGAATTATCACAGCTGGAATTAAATTGTCTCTGAACAGCTGCTGGCAGCAGAGCTTTCATCAATGTTTGATTCAAATGTAGGAAAGAAATTCTACAGAAAGAAACATCATGTTGTCATTACAGATGGGGTTTGTGTTCATTATCACAAATAACACTGGAGCTAGTGCCAAACAATATTCCCTTATCTAAGCAGTCTTGCTGGGTAAAAAGAGATGGTGACCATTGTATAAGTGATTCATAAAATAAGACTCTTAATTCCAACCTTCATATTTATTGTTACACTCTTCTACTTATTTTCTCCGAGATCACTTTTTTTTTTTAATATTCTGAGAATACCTGCAATTGAATTACCACTTACAACATGTGAAGTCATTGCTGCCCAGGTTTTAACCTCTTCTTATGTCTGGAAGATCATTTATGGGATACACACTATATAGAAACGGAGTTCTTTACATTGTCACACAGACTACGAGGCAGTGCCTCCTGCACTTCCCATCCTTTCACTCTTTGAAATAAAAGATGTTGATTTTTAGCAACGAGCAAAAGGTGTATCTGTATGGAGCAGGGGTCAATGTTAGCATGTTGATGGGCTATCAGCTGACTGGAAGGAGCCCCTCTGCAACAACAAATGCATGCAGGCCGTAGCTGCAATGCCTTCCTCCCATCTCCCATCCAAAACCACTGAGCATACCTCTTAGCTCCCAGCCCCAGGCAGCCCCCCCAGCCCAGCCCAGGTTTGTTCCCAGCCCTGTTACCTCACGCAGCGTGCAACCTTCAGGAACAAAGTTAGGTTTGTTCTTCTAACTGAGCTGACTATTAAAAACCCAAATTAAAATATTTGTATCTATAGCAGAAATTAGCGCATTAGCTAGGATTGCCTGTTACTAAGCTTGTTTATTTGTTTCCTTCTGTTTATGATTTTTTTCGTACATAAAGCAGATTTGTTTCTATTGACATGCTATGTAAGTAACAGCCTTATGGACAGCTAAATTGACTAGTAATGTAGAGCTGTCAGGTTATTTTCTTTCTCATTAAAGTCTTTATTTTGTGCTCCATAAAACACACTGAAATTCAGCCCTTCACTCTTCACCCATTCACAGTCTGTTAAATTATCTAAGCACAGTAGAATACAAGCATAGATAAAACAAAGAAAAGAAAAACATCTACCTCATTTGCAGCAAGAAATGCATTATTTGCCTCTGCCATGTTCATGTAGTTGTTATTGTTTCCAAACTGAAAGAAAAATAAATATTTGGATTTTAATGCATGCTACCATTTTCATTTTCCAGCATGAAAAAAGTTTTAAAATACAAAAACACAAGACAAACAGATAAGATGTAATTTTGCAGATGTCCTCTGAAGTCAGATCCACGTGACAGTGTTGTGATTATTACATTCTCTGCATCCCCAGACTTGTACATGAAAGATCTCAAAGCACATTTCTTTGACTTTTTGTGAACCAAGGCCACCCCATAGACCTACAGATGCCTTTGGAAATCAAGTGCTCATTACTAATGGACTATTCCCCGTTAAAAAGATAATAAAATAAAAAATAAACTGCTACGCTTCTCCTGATGCACATAATTGTACTTTGCAGATGATCCTGATCTTGAGGACAGCTGTAGCTAGAAGTAGCTGCTGTATTAGAAGAGATGAGGGTAAGAAAGAGAAGAAGGAGTATCTGCAATGTTGCTTTTAAAATCCCATTCTATCTACAAAACTAAAAAGCCAAACAATCCCCCTTTGTCCATCACTCATTCCAGTTGAGCTCCCACTCCCAAAGAACCTTGAAGGCCAGGAGACTTCACCCACCAGAGGAACTGCTCTCTGCTGAGACCCCGAGATGTGCACAAGGTAGAGGTGCCGAGTGCCTCACTCATGCAGTGCAGCTCCCATGGGGGTGAGCAGGAAGGACTCAACAGATGCCATCAAGCCATTTCAACCCAACGTTGAAGTACAAACATTTGTGGGTAAACATAAGTACTTTTTCTTCTATAGACTGAGCACAGAAAGGAAGAGACTATCAGCATTTGGCTAATTGGCACTGAGCATGCCTTATTCTCATAAAAGGCACTTCCAAAAGGCAGGCAGGTATTTGTTTTGAGGAACAGACAGCATGCATGCCACACAGCTACCTTGTAAAACACGAAATCATAAGCTTTCACATGTTCAAGTTTCTAGTGTTGGGCACAGCACACATTGCAGAGGACCCAGTGAAAGACAAGCATCACCACCACAATGCCCAGCCCTGCTGTGCTGCCCCTGGGTCCACACACAGCACCTCCTTCATCTCCTGTTTGTGACTTCTGCAAAGCAACTTTTTCCACCAGGCTTTTGTTTTATCTTGCCAGACCTTACCAGAGAAAACAAAGCAAAAATCACATCTCTCCCAAGCCAAAACCAAACAACAACAACAACAACAACAATCCATTCTAGCCAATGCCACCAGCACAAGCTCTTCAGGTGCATGACAGAGGGTAGTCGTCAACCTGCAGAGACTGTTTTTCCTTCCAAGCAGCAAACCACATTGTGCTCCCACAGCAGAAGAACCTGTCCTGAAAGGTAACAACTTTACTCCAGCTCAATTCTGTACTGCAATTTTTAGTGGGGAAATCCTTCCAGCTCTGACTCCCTGCAGTTCCTGCAGCATTCAGGAACAGAGGGGGATCATAGAGCAACTCATCCAAGAGTGTTTCTTTCCCATAAAAATCCAAATTCATTTCTCAAGATAAAACAAAAAGTCAAATAAACAAAACAAAACAAAACAAGAAAAAAAAAAAAAAAGATGAGGAAACTATAAGGACAGAGGATGGAAAAGGTGCTCAGAAAAAGGGAGATGGAGACAAAGAACTGGAGCCTAATGGACCTGGTGAAACTATTGAGTTCTGGTCAACAGAACAGATTGAGATATAAGATATTCCTTGCTTCATAATACTTAAAGTGCTGAATCTTTCAACTTGTATCACATTAAGAAACAGAAATGTTTACACATTATGTAAGCTGCTTCATAGCTATTTAAACTCTGCTTTCCTCATCTACACAGGAGCTCCAATAATGTCATCCACTTTTAAATCTCAGACGTCACTGGGGAGGGAATTTAAAAAAATAACATCAAATTAAATTGCACATTCAAGTTACTGTTTTGGCACAGAAAGATGTGTGCATGGATATGGGGCACCAAGTCACAGCTCAACACCAGGATCAACAAGATAGACAGGTTTTTTCATGTCAGTTAGAGACAAACTAAGGTGGTTTTTCATTGAAAAAAAAAAAAAACCCTCAAATGGTCCCAACAGAGCTGTTGTTTTGACAGTAAAATAATAATAATAATAATAATAACAATAATACACATATCAGTTTTTCAAACTGTACCTAAATGCACAGGTAAAACAGACTTATATAGCTGCAAGACTGGAAAAATAAATGGGAACAAACCCAATCCTATTTCCATTAGCTTAGAGTCCAGGGCCTCCAGAGCCTCAAATGAGAATGAAACTGAATTTTACCTTGAATAATACAACTCTACATTATTTTGATCAACATGCATTCCTCATATCACAGCTACTGCTGGTTTGAATGCCAAGCATTATTTATAAAAATAATGCATAGGAGAAAGTGAATGCACGCTATTCCATTTTATTAAGACTGAGAGAGTAAATGATATAATGAGGGCTGGAAGTTGCAGCTACGTGGCCCTGTGGCCCTCATAGGGATACAACATTTAGGACTCTGCTGTGTACGGCTCAGGCACTGATGTCAGAACCTGACACATTTAAGCTTTTGTTAATATGGATTAAAAAACACTGAAATTTATTTTTTTTCTCTCTGAATTAGAAATCCATTTAAGGCACACAACAATTATCAGTGAGTATTTCTAAGATTAACATTCCTTATTATCTAATGGTACCTATAACAACAAAAGAAAATAAAATGGTTATTATCTTAAGGACCTAAACAATTCAAAAAACAAATTAAGCTTAGAGTGAAATAAGAACTGGGTTAGAAATCCTCTTCTGAACAGTTAGTCTGCGAATGTAATTACTGAAGAAACTACAGCTAATCAGCTGTGAATTGTATCCATTAATTAGTATTTGCCCTGGAGAAATGAGAAAAATCAGTAACAATGTTAACACTGCAATGCACTGATGAGTACTGAAACACAGGGCCCTCAGCGTTTAGTCAAGCAGGTGGCTCCAATGGTCCAAGTAATTTAAAAAGC
Organism: Chrysolophus pictus; assembly: GCA_037305975.1. Lineage (NCBI taxonomy): Eukaryota > Metazoa > Chordata > Aves > Galliformes > Phasianidae > Chrysolophus > Chrysolophus pictus. The sequence continues at coordinate 14,790,825 of CM074586.1, forward strand.
TCTCACCTGAAGTGCAGAGCTGGAATTACAAAGCACTTCTTGCATATCTTTGTATCTATATAAGGCTATAATTAATGGCTTTTAATTTAGAAACGCTTTGTGATCAGTGGGGAACAGTTATAAATCATTCTAAATAGAACAAGGGGTTCTTGTCTATTTTAGTAAAATAATTTGGGAAAGATGTTTTCTGTGAAATGACTCTTGTTACAATCAATGCTTTTCTCCTTTAGTTTCCGACGGATCACTTGCCCAGACCCCTCATAAACATGACAGAGCATCCTTCCACTTGACAGCAGGCATTCAAATTAAAGGGTCAGATCTGGCAATTGTGTCTGCCCAGGTACAGCCCTGTGGGGTCCCACCTCCACCTCCTGTATTTCCCTGGGTCAGAGCAAGACTGAGATGCAGCACCTAGTTCAGCTATCTTTTTGTTTCATGCTGGCTTTGCGATGCTTTCAAATGAGTTAGCCATAGCTATGAGCAAGGTTTTGCATAAACTTTTAGCATCTAAATATCTCAGAGCACTCAGTTCTGTAACCTCAAAAGAATAGGAACTTTCCAGCTTCCTTTGTCAACATCAGTGTGTTTTTTTACAAAAATAGTTGTGGCCTTTCAAGCAGCACCTGCAGTGTCAATCAAAGCAGAGGCAAAGCAGACATTACTTGTTTCCTTTGATTCTAGGAATTCAACAAACTCCATCTTAAGTTTCAAGAAACATTAAGCCACATTAAGCCCGAGTGTCATATCTTATTGCCACAGCAAATCAATGGAAACCATCCGTACACATATGCTGATTTTACAGAACGGACTGCAAACAAACAAAACCTCTTCTGATCTTGCTGTGAAACACAGCTTTCATTCTTCATGCAAATTATTGCATGGGAAGTATGACAGTTCAGTTCTCTACTCTTCTGCTACAAGGGCCCTTGAAGTGGCCCTGCTGAACTCCACAAGCACTGAGAAGAACGTTGTCAGGAGGCTGGGTGTTTGCTTACTAACACCTTGTATAAAGAATGTCAAGCAAACTGATTGTTTCTAAAATAGTTCATTGACGCTCTTCTCTTAGCAATGACTACTCAACCCAAAGCCCAACATGTGGGCTTAATGCTCTTTTGTAGGAAGGGTGTGTATGTGTAATGCCAAGATAATTCATACCCTCTATCTTTCCCCAATGCATGCCAAGAAGAAGACCAAATCAGCTCCTGCCTAGGCTTTAAAAACCGTATCATTGCACCACTTCTGCAAACTACATATTTTCAAAGACCAAACTTAGGCCAGACATTACAGTAACTGTGAATCAAAGGATTAGCCACCTGTAATCAAAACATGATTGGGTTTCCAAGCCACCCTCTGTAGCTACCAGAGATTAAAAATTGTTGGGTTCTGAAAGCACCAAAACAAATTCACATGAATCAAGGAACTGATGTTCTAAGAAAGAAGTGTGACACAGTTGGCTTCATTAAATAAATCTTGGCAGCTGGGGATACAAATCAATCACTAAATAGCTATGGAGTTTGAATTCCTAAAACAACAACAACAACAAACCCACTAAAACTTCAGAAAAATCCCAGAAGATTAAATATGGGCCACTCCTTGAGTTCTTTTGCAACCCTGATGAGTCAAAAGCCATAGCAAGAAATAAGCAGAATGAAAGTTTACACCATGAAAACATAATATACAGAAGTATAAAGACTGAAACTAATTGTTATTAGTTATGAAGTTGTTCTAGACACAATATAATTTTGAACCTATAAATTTAATGGGAAATTTGCTACTGATTTTAATTTAGGTTTTTTATTAGAACTCTGAACATTTCTATCTCTAAGTCAACCTAATTGTGATGCAGCTCTAATCTGAAAAGCATTACAGCTCATATCCACTATTCATTGGCAAAATAAGGGTAATTGGAGACGTATTTAAGGAACATAAAATTAGGCATACAGCTACCCAGATTTTTCTCTGAGCATCTCAATGGAACAAACAAGAATTTTTATAAAACTGATATTTTATGCTAAAGAGTAAAATGAGATTCATCAGGCAAACCACATTAGGTTTTTTAAATAAGTCCTTTAATAATAATGCTGGTTAATTTAGCAATGCAAGAAAAAGAGACAGGATAGGATTGGATAAGTTATTGTTCCAGCACAGAATAAAAGTAAAACCATGGAATGTGAATAAATGTTCCAAATGAAAAATATCAAACAAAACATATGTAAAAAAAAATGAAACATGTTCTGTCATTTTCTCAGAACATACCAAGAAACTGATATTTGGCTTAAACAGAATAACTGCAATTCTGTACTCAAAGACTACATATCATTAATCTGAGAATAAATAAAAGATTTATTTGACTACAGAATTCTCCTCTCCCTCCTCATGACTCTAAGAGTCCTTTCACAATTATTGGTTAATGTTTCATCAAAGCATACATTTCTCAGCTCAGATACTCAATAGTATCTTCAGACAAGAATTCTGACTGGCTTGATCTGAACTTCTGCCTGCAAAGTAGTGCTAAGTTAGTTGTGTCAGAGCATTACAAGTGCACTTGTGTATGTGCTTTAGGTAGTTGCATTATCACCAAATTCTATCATTTCTTATGTCAATTTACTACTTATGGAAAACAGCATCCTCAGCTGATCACAGTTCCGGTAGTTTTGCAACAAGATTAGAAACCATATCTTTTTTTAAATAAGGACATTAATAAAATCATCCTTCTACAGTGTGAACATGTTCATATGTTTATATAGAATAATATCCACTTGCACAAACTTGCATTATGGCAAAGATCTCAGTTCTATCTTCGTATCTGGCAAAATAATTCCTTTGAGGCTGCACTATCCTTATGAGTAAAAAGAAAGATAACGATCCCAAAAGATGTAATTACAGACCAAAACTAAATTACTTTGCAGGTCTAAGCACTGTATCTTAATAATTTCACTGGAGAACATCTTCACTGCATTTGGGCAGATTTGATTTTGCTGCCCGACCAATAATTACAGCTCTGGCAAATACAATGCCTGATAAGGACATCAATTAAGAATGAGCATTGTGTTATTTAAAAAAAAAAAAAATCATGTTCACAGCCTGTCTGATTGAATGAAATGCCAAATTAAATTAATGGAGATTGCTAAGTCTAGCTGACTGGTGGGGAACCATGCAGAAAGTGGGACAGCATAGACAATAAACTGTCTGTAATTAAAAGATGAGAAGCTGGACTAATGCTACTTCAGCCTGATTACTCCAAACAAAACAGTATACACTAAAATTACTCTGGTAACAGAAGTAGATGGGGTGGGAATAGGTTTGGGAGAGGGTTATTATTATTTCACTAGTATCTAGAAACACCAGTGTATCATTAGATGTATCACATTAAATGTTGTTTCTTCTCATCAGGAAACACAATTTATTTTCTTAGTGAAAGTAAAAATTACATTTCTACTCCAGATGGATATCCAGTTAATCTCTGTAGAGGCTTTACTTTTAAGTAAGATGTGTTCATAGCAGGAACAGTGTGTTCTTCTCTGGAAGAGCAACTACTTCTTGACAGTTTCAATACTTCAGAAGCAGTAGGTGGCATTCATATTATTTTATAAAATACAAGTATCTATTTTATTTTTGCTACTAAAAACTAGGAAGCAGATTTTAGTAGCTGGTTCACAGATGTAATATCACTACATTTGTTAGGGATTTATACTCATAAAAGCATATTTCAAAACTTGAAATGTAAACCTTGTAAATAGATAAAGGACAAATTTTATCTCAAAAGGAATGCAAAATGATGTCCTCAATTTTGACACTACAGAGCTACACTTAGAAGTATTTGTGCTTCCCTGGCATGGTTCTAACAGTTTTTGAAGAAACAACATTCTTTGCCAATTGCAAAAAGTATTGTTTACCACCACCACCAAGTAGTTTTTGAGGTTAGGCATTGATTCACTGAGTTCAGAAGAGATGGATGGTTTGACCAGATGCAGCCAAAGTGCTCTCCATTTGGGATGGCTTTTGTCCAAACATCATCAAGCAGATATTGGAATCCACCTCCATTGAAGTTCAAACCACTATACTTGTGTATGTGTAGGGTATTTATATAAGCACAGACACAACAGATTTGTCATCAAAAGATACCATTTTTGATTAATTTCATGTTGAGCATATTGCTTAATATGCAAGATTCATAACTGAACCTTTCCACTCCTAACCCTACAACAAATTTATGATTAGTCATTGTTATAGGATAACACAATAGAAATCAGCTTCCTGAGGCAGATTACAACATTCTGCATGTTTTCAGGGGAAGATGTCTTCTGGAAGTAGATTCATTTTCTGCTAGGTTCTACTATTAATTTTCTAGGAAATCTCTTAGTACATGTGCAAAAAACTACTTGGAATGTGTTAGTTTTGCTGGCCTCACCCACCACAAATTACAGCACCATGGTTATTTTTACCATTTTCTTTCAGGATTTAGAAAACCCTTCTAAGGATTCTCTTCAACACTGTATTAGGATCCTCACCTTTGATCAAGGTTCCGTAATGAGGAGGAAATGCAGGCCCCACTGAAAACAAAATGAGTTCCTAGCTCCAGAAGATTTATTTGCTTAAAACCACATTGCTGTTGAGTAACTGGCTAGCAAGCATAAAATATTAAAATAAGCGTATTTAAATATCCAATTTTGCAATCACATCTCTGAATTTTAAGCAAATTAGTTGTTCATTTTATGCAAATTAATAGGAATAATTAGGGTTCATTAATTATTGTACAATCATATATTTGGCAGCCTTCAGATATTTAAAATCTTAAATGCCTTTAATTCAGGCAACCATTCGGATTCCTACTGCTGAGTGTTAAACATCTGCCACACTAATTTTCATATAGATGTGCGTATGTATATACATATGTATGTATACACATGCTTTTACTGATTGCTTATAGCCAAAAAAAAAAGAATCTCAGCGAATAAAATACTTGAGTAAGATCCTAAAGAAAACAGACACTGATATTTTATTCATATATCCTCAAATCTCCCTCAGACACATTGTTTGCAAATAGCACAGATTTAAAAGTTTTCAGAAAGCAATTAGAAGGAAAATATTTGAAATGACTTTAAAAGCTTTCAGCCAACAAATAAAAACTTCAACAATAACAGTAAAAAGCACTGTCTTAATCTCTCCAATTCCAGCTAAACTCTTTAATATGAACTCCTTCAGTGAATTCCATGGCCAAAAGCAGTAACTGAATGATATTTTGCCAAGTGTGATACTGAGCAATCTAAGGAACAGTAATGAAAGGAATATTTAATGGTCTCATGCTAGACATTTTCAGATCTCTTAAGAAAGATACAGGCTATAAACATTTTTATATGCAAGAAGTAACTTTATATGAATATACACGGTATTATTATTCTGCTGACTGACAGTCAAAGCAATTCCATGTATGCCAGATTCCTAATGCTACTTATTCTGTATTTAAATGTATAAATATTAAAAGGTGGTCTAAAGTGCAGTACTGGTCCTCACATTCACACAAAAATAAGGTGTTTTAAAATTAGTATGAATCATGAAATTTCTCTCCAAGACCAAACTACCGAATGCTTTGCTGCCATATGTACAGAGTCTCAGTTTACCATGTTAGCAAATTGTAGACAAGGATGTATTTTCCATTCTACCCCCTTGGCTTCAAAGGTACTAAAACTGAGAATCGAGCATGTATTCTAGGCATCTCTCTGCATCTACCTACATATATATTAAGACTATTTTTCCTCTACAGAAGGCGAATAAAATTATTAAATTCAGACCAATACACTTGTCCCAGAAAAGAAAAAAAGAAAGAGCTCCACAAGATCTACAGATGTTACTTCAAGGAATTCTGATGTGCAGTCTCTATCACTATGCTCTCTTGCTACCTGAAGGTTAAAATACGAGATATCAAACGTTAAGATACATACAATTAGTTAGAAAGCCAAGGAGAGGACCCTACAATTTTAAGTATTTGTTAAAAAATATTTAAATATTTAAAGAACGTTTTCTTTCTTTGTTTTTTAATCTAGAGTTGCTTGTGGTTATAAATTATGAAATGATGTTCATGATCACTTTGATGAGGCACAGAGGTGTTGCTGGAATAAACCAGATTAGACGTAAATGCCACGGAAAGCATATTTTGCTAAAATGCATAAAGAACTTACTCATAGGGATTTCACTCTTGCTTATTCTTTTTTTTTTTTTTTTTAAACAACTTTGTAGCAATTTAGATTCTACATGAAAAAGGCCTCATCAAATAAGCAGTTTCATAGCATCTATTTAATATATGTATTTTATGAGTCACAATCATTATCTAAACAGCTCACATTATGCATAAGATCTTATTTCTGATAGCATCAGAGGACAGAGAGCAGTTGAATTACATTTTTTCCATAACTGCTTTAAAAAAACCACTGGAAGGATAAAGCACAATTGATCCCTTTCCATGGCCCTGTGAGAGGCTGGAAATGTCTCTATTCTCCATGACATTTACCAAACAGAAGGAGATCAACAGCCTCTCAAAATGGCGTCAACACGTACACATGGATAGAACAGCTTGCCAGGACCAAATCTGTGAACATGATTTTGGGACTGCCCCTACAATCTATCTCATGTCCTGTTCAGCAACAGCAGCCAACCAGCACACATGGGCCCAAAATCCACCACGGTTCCATACACCAGGGTCAGCATCACGGGTTCTTTGAGTCCTCCCAGCAGGGGTGAGACAACCCTACATCATTTGAGTCTCCTTTTGGACCCAATAGCTTGTTTTTAACTGCTGTAGGGGATATTTTTGTACTTTGAGATGGGAGAAAATGCACAAACACAGACCTGCTTTTTGTCAAAATATATTTCTGTTTCACCTTCCTCTTTCAGATATTAAGTTCATGCAGCCAAGGTGTTAATCACGTCTACCCCCATATTTATTTCATATAAGCTGTCTAAGCATTGAATTTGAGCATTTCTTAACATAATGACAGCATTTTATTCGTAGAATCCCAAGAAATAGTTTTATATCACTATATTCAAGATTACTGTAACATTTTCTCACACGAATTTAAAGAGATGTGATTATACTGCAATTGGGCCATAAGTAGCTTTTCTTAGAATCTTATATCAAATTTCACTCACTAGCGAAAATCGTAAATTCCATTCTAGACTGTGATTCAGCTCTACTACACTAGCAAATTATATCAGGTTTTAAATATAAAATTGATAGAGAAAGGGTGAAGCAGATGTAGACATTTTATTATAATCATAATGGAGGATTAGTTGAGACACTTTCAGGCTAAAGTCAATGCATGCATGAATTCTTAAATATCTCAGCTCGCAGCCATGTTGATACCACTGGTTCAAGTGATTTTTTCTGAGATTAAACACTCTCCACTTTAGAAAATATAACCATAATCAAATTAAAAAATGACATTTTTAAAAGACTGAATTAATTCTGCTTCATTATATGGAAATCTGTACAAAGCAATACCATCTAGTTCAAGGACTCTGCTCTGATTACACACGTCTGAATAAGAACTGGAGAAAAGCCATCCAGAAACACACCAGCTCCAGGGCTCCAGTCAATGATTGTCACTCCCAATCAAGATGGGCTTGTGGGCAGCATAGGAGTTTGGTTTCTCTGTCCCCTCATATGCTTTCTATGGGAAGTTTCTCACTTGATTACTTAATGCTGATTTCCAAGGCATTCTTTACACAGCAGACATTTCCCAAACACCAAAAAAGTGATGATTCCTGTTTTGTAAACCTCATAAATTAAGAATCATCTCACAGGTAGACACAGGAAAAAGGAAAAGCAATAATAGCAAAAAAAAAAAAAAAAAAAAACCATTATAAAATAATAATTACATAAAGCCTTCTCCATTCACCGGGCAGACCAGTGAGTCACCAAACTGTTGTCTCTCATGGAGCTTTGCTTAGTGATAACTCAGCTGCTTGCACCTTCCAGACCAAGCGGTGCTAAAGCTGGTGGGGCTGTTACTGCTCTGAGCTGCAGCACACAGAAAGAAATGCCCTTCAACAGGAAAGCACAGATGAGGCCTAGGGATTTCCTACGATAATCCCATAAGAGCAGGCACAAAGCGGTTGTATGAGAAGCTGAGTGGCAGGCAAAAGGTTTAGGAATTCTGCTCAGGTGAAGAGGTTTTCCAGTTTTGAATAAATGTCAATATAATATAGAAATAAACAGTTGTTTGAGACAGGCACATAGTATCTCTTTCTCCTATTTCTTTATCTTCCATCAAGCTTAAACCTGGTGGATTTCTCTGCTGTTTTCAGCTGGGGTTGGATTACAAATCCCACAGCAGGAAGGCCCCTGGAGAGTCTTCAGCAACAACTAACTTTATTTAAACAGGCAAGATTGAATTGGATGCAATATTCTGCAATAGCAGTAGAGGAGAATTAAATTTAAGAGTGGAATAATCCCTCATGCTAGCTTGTATTCCTATTTATGCCACTGAGACTAATCAGGCTTAATTTATCTATTTTTAGCTTCCCACTGCACCATTCCATCCTAAAGGCAATGTTTTGGGCAGCAGAAACTTATTTTGTAGGTGAGTAACCTACTTTAATTGCATTTTCATCCATTACTGAAGTCTAGCATTTTCCTCTCTTAATTGGGTCACTGTATTTCTTTTTTCAAGTGGGCACAGAAATTACTTTGGATATTGATTGCAGCCCCCAAGGTTCTGCAGAGATGAGGACACAGAACATGCTGCAAACTCCATTCATGAGTAGCAAAATGATGGAAGATTCACTCAAAGCCTCCACGCCAGGCAACAATAAGAACAGACAAATCAAAAAACACAAACATGAAAATCCCCAAGTTGAAATATTAAAAATATATAGTAAGGAGACTACTGTCACTTCTGAAAACTCCAGCTGCAACCAGCCCAATCTCTTCACACCCCACAAACTAAGCCTTGCCATGCTTCAGGTGATGTTCAGCACCAGTATTTCAATGTGCTAACCACTAATTAGCATGAGAATTAAAGCGCACATTAAAAATCACACCAGGCATCCATATAATGTAATTTCTCCTCATCGTTTTCAGATGCCAGAGAAAAAACAGTTTTTCAACATAAAACAAAAATGGTAATAAAAGCTCTTCTGAATATTTAAATGCTCTTCGTCGTATCTTGATATAAGCAAGCCTGAATTTTGATGCATGCAATTTCTGAGTTTCTTTTCTTGAAGTGTAAGAGACACCAGACCACAGTGGCAATTCTTCCTCTGAGTTCTTCCACAGCTCACAACTCATGCTCCGAAAATATTCTCCTAGTTTAGCGGACTGAGACATTTCTATGTCTTATGATATTCACACTAAAGATGTGAAAGAAGTTGGATATCTTTTAGTTGAATTTAAAAGCATCAGATTTAGATTTAGTTTGAATTCTAACTATATCTATGAAGTTAGTTGTAATCTCAATCAAGGTCTGTTGATTTTCATGTTAACATATATCATCTTCTGGGAAAAGGAAAATTTTCTGCCATGTTGCAATATTTAACCATACATGTGTGAAAGGGCGAGGAGCAAGTATGCATCTATCAACTACATTTCTTATACAAATATATCACCAATTGCTTTATATACAGAATGCTAAATTGTGAGACTACTCAGTCTCTGTAATATGGCAAGTCTGACATTCCCTATATAAACCTTTCAGCATTTTCAAATGTTCATTCTTTCTAATGTGCTCAGTCTTCCTATGTTCTGTTCCATAAATACACATTTGGGGAAGACAAGCCCCTTTCTTTTCTCTTCATCCTCTCTGAAGCATGATCCACGCTGCTGGTTCCAGAACCTCTGACTCCTTCAGACATAGAATGGCATTTAGCTTGTTAATCTCCCAGCACTTCAACCTCATACATGAATATTTTTTATTATCAGGATCTGAAAAATGACAATTTCACATAGTCCTTTCACACCAACAGAAGTTCCCAAGTCATCTAAACAGTCATCAATATCAACAACTATGAAGGAGATTTACAACCTATCTCCAGCTTCCATAAAACAGTTACATGCTACAGCAGTGGGGACCAAAGTGAAGACATTCCAGTGACTACAGGTCACAGCATCAGCACTGGCACCTGCAGCAGTGTTAAGTGACATCAGGTTCTAAGAAGCATTTACGTTGCATCATGCTTCAAACCTTCATCCACTTGTGCATTTGCATTCACTCTATAATTCACTATCTATCCATTGCTTATGCCCTTACAACTTCTGTTGAGGTCACACTGCAAAAATGACACACTGAACTCATTGGGATTTGGGGGAAAATGCAATTTAATATAGGATGTGGATAAAGAGCCGAGGAAGGAATTCCTTAAACCAGCTACAAAGACAAACCTGGCACATTATGAAACCACATTTTTATTCACCCATACAAATGATCAAATTTTTAGCAACAACTTGCTTGACTACAGGGGAGCTGTTTGGAAAAGTCAGCTTTTACACAGAAGTTGAATTATGAGAAAACTGGCCTGGATAGGAGATGCTGGGCACTTGAAAATCTTACTCCCTCATTAAAATTTATCAGACATTCTATACACAATTGACTCCTACTAGGGAATGAAATGTATATGGTTTATTGAAAGCAATGTTGATTAAATTTTATGTAGCCAGTAGATAAAGTTTGCTTTGCTATCAGGCACTTCTGAGAGGCTTATAGGACAGAAGCAGGATTAGTTCAAGACAAGGGAAATTATACATGTAAGAGTTAAAGCTTGAGAAAAGAGATCTGGCTTCCATCAAGTTGACGCTTCAGATAAGAGACTGCCTTATAGCAGGTTATAGTTGCAAAAATAATTTTGATTGGCATTTCATTTATACGTACTAACTACTGCTTGGAATCCATCCAGAACGTGCAGCATACTATAAACTGTTAGGAAATATATCTGTGTATTGTTCAATATTTACAGTATGCTTTATTTTGTAAATATAAGACCTGGCAAAAAAATGTTGACTATTAAAATAGCTCTGTTTAAAACGAATGCCATTTTCCCTATAAAAAGAAGTATTTCACTAACAGCAGTTGATAATTCTGTTCAAAAATGTTCACAGTGGAGCTAAATAAACTTTCAATGGGAAAAATTTGATTGCTTTGTTCAGCTGCTCAAACAGATTTCTATCTCTGCTAATTTGCATATTTCTGAATATTCTCTTTCAGGCCCACTCCATTTTTGCTAGCAAAATCAATTTTCTGTTGGACAATAAGTGAGATTTGGTCTAATGATTTTAAGCTTTTAAATAAACATGAACCAAATGGTGTAAAGAGCTCTCCTTTTAAGAAAAGATCCTTGCTGTTTGGAAAGAAAAGAATTCTTTGCATTCACAGATATCAATTGACAGCAACACATTTTAACACGAAGAGAGAAAAAAAATATACAAGGGCAAAACAAAAAGAGCTGCTCCCTAATTATGTAGCTACAACACAGATTGCCGCTAAGGTTAAATTTTGAGGAACACTGCATATGCACACCCATGGGCAAAGCGTAAGAAATATTAAGCTATGATGTGAAAGTGTTATTATTGATTTGCTAAAGCTCAAAGAATACTCATATTTATGATATTTTCTTCAGTGCCCGAAAAGAAAAACTGTTCTGAAACTGCAGAATTCGTAATAAACCCCAACCAAATGCAGCTTTTCTAGGTCTGTTCGGCTCTGCTAATAGTTATTGTTTGCACAACTGTAACTAAGTACATTACCAACTAGTTGTTCAATCTATATAAATTTAAGAAACACGCATTGCCAAGGAGTGACTCATATATCAGTCTATTATATGCTACAGAGCTGACTGTATTAAACAAATCACTTTCCCTACAGCTGAAGAATAGAAGCTATATACAGAGCAGAGGTTATTGTCTAATTTAAATCTTGGCTCACTTCCCAGAGCTGTACAAGATTCCAATTTGTGGAAATGTTACTCTCCGCTACTGCCAGAAAGGCTACAGAAAATGGTATTGGGTGCCTTCCAGAAATATGTCTGCAAAATGCCAATCAACAAGTCACTAAAGATTAACAGTATGACTGTACCAAATTAATTTAAATTATAGAAACATATGGCTAGGATGTTTGCACTGCACTTAACACAACACCTGCTTCACAAACAGCTACGTTTCCTTCCACAGTTATAAAATAATACATGTCAAACACCTTGAACCTGATTCCCATAAATGAGAAAAAATCAGTTAATAAACAGTAACCAGCGGTGACCACTATTAGCTAAAAGCCACCATTTTGTAATGGCTAGGTTCTTTCTTTTTTAAAATTTTAACATCCATTCACATTAAGTGGCCTTTTCTCATTACAGTCAAAGTAATTAGTGAAAACAGGACTAAAGGAAAAAAGATGACAGAAACAGCAACTATCTTTATATTCCATTTAGGCAATCCAGAATGATATGTTGATTTTGCTAAAATGTGCTTCTCTTCTCACAACCGTTTATATTTGGTTTTCTCATTATATTACACAAAAAGTTGACATTCTCAGGCATTCTCAGCTGGTCCTGAAAGGCACAAAAAGCTCCTGAAGAGATTAAAAATTACACATCAAAATTCAAGAGTTTTATACTTCTGATATGTGAAGAACAACTGATGATGTTTTTTTCCATTGTATTTATAAAGCTCTTTAATATATATGATCGAGTCATCAAGTAAAAATATAAAAAATCTGTGACAGTCTTAGAAATATTTACACATTGGTGTATGCCATATTTCAGTCGAAGAGGAAGGGAGCTGTTTTATGTTTCTCTCCACTGCTTTTCTATTATTGTCTGGCTAATGGAAATACATCAAACAAATGTTCTACAAGAGCAATAAATATTAAAGTTGACCTATCCATCTGGAAGAAATGAGAACAATACTGCTCACTTTTAGCCCAAATATGACACTGATAAATGAAGCCGAGAGATTCCATCACACTTTCAGCAACCTGGGCTAAGCGCCCACCACGTGATTATTGTACCAGCAATTTTCTTCATTCATCTTCATTAGGCAGTCACTTGACCTGCCTCCTAACATCCCTGTCAAATTTGAACCTTCAGGGGGCTGGCTGTACTTTCTAACAATGTACTCTGTTCCCCTTTGGAAGGAAAAAAAAAAAAGGGAAAAAAGGCTCAGATGGGCATGAAAGAACACAAGAGGCATTTCTTCTGGAGAGAGAACCATCAGATGTTAGTCATGATTATAAAAGGAAATCACAGCACTGCACACGTAGTGTTCTTGTAAGTCCAACACCAACACACAGCCTGATAGAAGCACAAATAGGTAAAAGCAATCCTCCCTTTTGGCCTCTGAAGGACAATTATGTGTTCAAATGATAATAAAGGTAACCCCTTGCCACAAAATGGAACACCTATTTCATCACACAGTCACTGCTGGAAGCAAGCTGGAAGGAGCCGCCATAGCATCCTTAACCTAGCAAAATAAGAACATTTCATTACATTAGCAGTTTTACATTACATTCCCATTATTTTCTTTTCCAACAGTACAATAATAACAGCACTGATTTGATTATTCTGTAATAGTGAAAAGGAACATCAGTTCAATATGAATTTGCCAGTATAATAAAAAGCTCCTAACAGGATTCTTATAGACCTCCTAGAAAGACAGTTTATGACTTTATGATCACTTAGGGAAATCAGAAAGGGTATAGGCACCAAGAGGCATTAAGCTTATGTCACTAAAACTATCTCAAACATTCATGCAGCTACAAAATCTTGGTTATGGTATCTACAACGTTTATCCAAAAAACACCTGAAGTATTAACTATGTTTTTTTCTACAATGCACAAGCCTCTTCTCTTTCTTTTTTTCAAGAACTGCAGACTGTCATGGTAATGCAGCAATTAAAATACCCACATAGATTTCTTTTAGGCTTTAAGTTCTTCAGCCCTTTTTCAGGTTGATTGGGTCTTACACAAGTGGCTCTGTACAGCTGCTAAGCGCACCAGGGACTTAGTCATCCAGGAAGAAATTGCTGACTGTAAGTAAAGATCACAGTGAAAAAGAAAATATGAAATTACGATAGAGAGAGGCAAAATGGATTTCACTATGATCACCAGAAAATGACCTGAGGTGACTTCTATGCAAACCAACCAGTTCTTTCATGCATGGAGATTTCAGTTGTTCTAAGTTGGATTTATTACACCGACATTTTTACATTTCTTTTTAAATGCGTCTTCTTTCCTGCCATTTTCTCATAGACTTCTACAAGTATCAGAGACTATGCTGAAATACCGAGTACATTTCCAAAAGTGGGACAAGAAAATTTATTATCGTGACGTAAAACTTAAGATCTGTTATAAGAGCATTTATAGTACGTACTTAATTTCTCTACTACACAAGTGTTGTAGGTAATAAGGAAGTAATAACTGATAACATGCCACGCTTTCCTGCACAACACAAAAAACGCTTGTCTATGAGCTTGAGCCTGGATGTTGACCCAAGCTTCTCTTTAATCATAATTGCATGTTCTCATATCTACATTAAAGCAATCACACAATAACCCCTGGCAACATTTTCATCAGGTTTTTAGAAGACAATGAACAATTCACAAAAAGCCATTAGTGGCATTAGTTTTCACTTGAGCCAATCTGGTATTAAACAGGAATAGTATTATGTGCATTAATATCTGTGACTGCAAATGCCTTTACCAATAGAAACTGTCTTTCGAAGTGAACAAAATGGGTTCTCTCTTATTTGCTTGTCTGGGATGCTGAAGATTTCAGGCCCTCTACACTGACTCCAAGTTCAAATTTTGTCATGTTTAGTTCCCCGATGACAGCACAGACCTTGGCCATTTTCTTCGTATGAATGGATTCTTCTCAAGAATGAGTGGATGCCTCTGTGATGACAGGAAGATTAAAAACCTCACAAGTGGTTTTCAGGTGTGGATAGTCTACTACTCACATCTGCTGCAGCAGATGATTCTCAACATGGAGTTGGAAAGGTCAGCTTTGAGATCCAGTAGTTCTCAACACCAGCCACAAGTCCATCATCTACCATTTGTCTGAGATAACTTCTTCTGTACAATTACCATCCAAGTTCTCAATGAAACAAAATACTCTAAAGAGCATCTCCAGTTACAAGAGGACAAAGACTTTAAAATATTGTACCAAACTCAGTTCCTGAACAAAACCTGATTCCAACAAGATTAAAACAAGAATTTTACCAAAGCTGAAAGCTAGAAAAATCAAAACGCCAAACAATGAGAAAGAAAAGCCTGAGGCTGTTTTTGGGAAACTTGCTATAAATAAATAAATAAATAAATAAAGTGACAGATCTCAGCACAGCTCCAGAAATGATCCTACGTATAGTAAGACATGTAATGTTACAAGTCCAAGAAAGTGTGTCAGAGAAAGTACCCTCGGGTCTCAGGAGATCTGATTAAAGAAAAGAAGCGATCATTTCCTCTGCTTCCACAGAAACCATATTTTTTATGCATATATGGAGAAATCCTATGCTAGAGGAAACAAACAAGCAAATAACAGATATTCCAAGAAGAAATACAGTCAAAGAAGAGATACAGATTTTCACCTCAGCTAGCTGATGCTTGCTGTAGAATGTTTCATCAAAAGTGATGATGATGTGTTCTGATAATGTCAGCTTTACTACCACCATCATCTGTCATGCCAGAATTATTCTACGGCTCTTGATGATAAAGTAGCTCTTCACCTCCTCAAGATTGAGTGACTCTGAATAAGCCTGTAAAAGTATTTGCTAAACAATTTCAAAAAATAGAAGAAAGAACAAACAACAACAAAGAACCAAAGAGTTGCATTGCTTAAATTAGGCTACATATGCATGAGTACAGGATTCTACATGAATTAGTCTTTTTCTGAGCAGAAACTTCTACCCTGACAGAAGATGACTCACCTTAAACTTCAGGAACTTCACCATTACTTTCTTAACTTTACTCAGAATGCTCTTTCAAATGCAGTACAGCCATGAGCTCTATCACTGATGGTGCAGCATTTTCTGCGTCAAATCTTTGCAGCGGGGTTATCACCACAGGTTAATGGATTTGTGTTCTGAGAAGCCATGATTAGAATAGGTTTACCAAGAGTGACCTGTGTTCTGCATTATACACTGGAAAACATCTAGCAGCATGATTGTTATCAATCATCAAAAGAGATAGCGAGGGCTGAGTGTGCAGACAGCACTAAACTCTAAGCACTAATGCTTTTATTACTCTATGTGGGCATTGTGCAGTGGTTAAATTTGACACATACAAATTGCAGAAGTGAAGACTTGCAAAATAACAGTATCTATCCCGATGCTAATGGCTTAGTTTAGAAAATGATGTGCAAGATTTCAAACTCAGCATGAATATGTATTTAAATATTTGTGGCACTTTAATGGACGTTTTCATTAGCAGAGGTTATAACAACGGGAAAAATCTGGAATGTAATGGAAAGTCTGAAGTTATTACAGTAACTTCACAAAGTAAGAAAATACACATATTTTTACTGTTGAAAAGATATAAAAAATTAAGAGCCTTGTTCTCCTCTCCTGCAGCAACTATTCCAACAGAAAATTAAACACAAACAAATATAAAGAAATGTGTTTTCATGGAGACTTGCAAATTTTTTCTCCTTTCTGTAAAATTTTTAATTGTATAAAAATGTAATTGTAAGAATTTTAATTGTATAACACAAGATAGTAGAAAACTTAAATTGTCATTGCACTTCTCTTCCTTCTTTCCCTATTGTGATACAATTACTGGTATAACAGAAAAAAGTAAATAGAACGTATTTATATTTTAAGTTGAATATACTGCTGTCATACTAGCAGGGCGTCAAACATACTGATTAGAAGTGCATTTAATAGTAACTATGACATTAAAAAGAATAAGCAGTACATTCAAGGTAGAATGCCAGCTAATTAGCTTGTGAGCAATAACACTCGCTGTCAGAACACACTGCTCATACAACGTAGGTTGTGTATGCACAGCCACAGCCCCACCTTGTTCAAAATTGGACTTTCACAGATTGATTTTTTACCAAATACAATGATTCTGAGTTGTAATACTGAAACCATTCAGACACAAAATATGCATCAGTAAAGAAAGTATGCAAGAGAAGACTTCAGCATACAGGTTCAAAAGTTCCATGCTTCACAGCACCGTGCCCAGAAAGCCATTGCCCTCCTGAGAGCTCTACCTAGCAGTGGGCTGTGTTTCCAGTTGCTGCAGAAGAAATAATTCTTTCCAAGTTACATTCAGTCTGCTTGGAACAACTGTGAAAAAGTGACTACTCCTGATCTTCCAATGGTAATTTATTTGTGCCTGACACAGGATGTAATTTCACTCAGCACCTCTTTGCCACTCAGCGTAGTGCCTCTATCTGCCTCAAGTTGTTGTTACAGCTTGTTTAACCTGTTCTCAGGTAGACAGACAGTTTTTATACCTAATATCTGTTACACTGGCTGTGCCACCCCTGGCATAGCTCGCTGCCTAGGAGTTGCTGATGATCATTTCCAGGACATATTGCTGTTAGCAGTGCTTGCAAAATGACTCTCTTTAGAGGTGGCTGATGAAAAGGTGTTACGAACAGCCCTTTTTCTGTTGTCCCTTGAATAGTCTCTTAAAATATGGAATCTGACTGGTGTCCACACTGCACGCTCACCAGCTTTGAACTGAAATACCCACTGATGACCTGTCAGGACCATCAGTGATGGAAGCACCTTCTTTCAGATTTTTTTTTTCTTTTTTTGGAACCTCTGTCCTCTGTTATAATGAAATAATAATCTCTGGAATAATAGTAATGACACCAAAATAATAACTTCTGTGAAATCTTGGAAGATGGAGCTTTTAGATAACCATCCTAACTGCTGCTGTTACCATAGTTACACAAACTGCCCTGAAGGCTGCATTTTCTGAGCCTTAATGTTGTCACACCATTAGGCAATATACTGACCAACACTTGCTAGACATGAGAGGACAATTCAGCCTCTTCTGCTCAAATAAGCTCTTTCAGGATTTTCTTTTGAAGACCATTAAACACATTTCTGCAGAGAAGATGATAAGTGCTGTCTACAGAAGAGCATTTTCCCACAAGGAATGACAAAATGTTAAAAAATAAATAAATCACGAGCAGCAAAGAACTCTAAAAGCTGCAGAAGTGAAGCACGGGCCTCCCCAGGTTTTTGTTACCCCATCATCCACAGGCTGTGGGTAAGGCACAAGATGTGGCTGGCTATGAAGTATGGATTCTTTCAAAAATCCCAGCCCTACACGTGAACTACCTTGAAAAAAGCAGTATTTGGCATGCTAAGAAAATGATTTAACTTAATGTGATGAAGAATACACACTTCAGTATTTTTCAGGAAAATATTCAAAACCATCATCTTTCTTAATAGGGCTTAATATATTTTGGAATCAACATAAGAAAACGCAAGCAGAAAATCAGATTTCAAAAGATTGTTTTCTACTACCTCAGTAAATAACCAGTAGTTCAGGAATGGTTTTTTTTGGAGGAAATTGATTTGCATCTTATTGCATGACAAAGTCTGTTCTTGAAAGTAGGAAGAAAAAAAAAGAAAATTAAAAGCACAGACAAATTTTCATTTTGAGCGTTTTTTGAACAACGGTATGTGTCAATTAAGTAGAGATCAAATCTGAAACTGTCTATCCCTGAGCAATAACCAACAGGAACATATTACTCAGAACGTTTTATTTTCCTGGCACAAGAAGTTATCTTCACATCTGCTAGAGTTGATTTGGAATCACAAGTCTTAGAAGACAGATTCTCTTATTTATTTAAGCATAATTCCCCAAAGAGGCCTCAATGACACAAATGGGGTAACCCATTCAGCCTGTGCCAGGGGGTGGGGGGAAATAGTTTTGATGCCATGTCATCCCACAAGACAAGAGAACCAAAACCAGACAGAAGATGGGAGGCTGCTGATTCCAGTCCACTACAGCTTTTTGGCTTCTCCCTGGGAGCCACTGAAGCACATGGAACAGCCTCAAGGCAGTTACGTACAGGTTTCTGCATCATGTTAGGAATCACTGGGAAAGAAATGATGGAATTACACTGAAGAGTTAACATGTAGAAGATTTAATTCTGCTACTGCAGTTTATGTGGCCTTTGTCAAGCTTCTCAGCCTCTCCGTAGTTCTTAGTCCTGAGTATCTAATGACAGCAAAAAACTTGTTATATCACAGGGCATAGATTTTTAAGTAACACTAATAAGGGATTGTTGCTCCAAAAGCAAAGAGCATAAGCCAAAAGCTGTGAAGTCTAGAGAGATAAAGGCTGTATCAGGCATCAGAATTTAATCGCCATGTGCTAACATCCAGTTGGATATCAAATTAAGGAGGAGAAAAAGCGATAGTATTCATACTGTCTCAATAGGCTAAGTTAAGAAATAGTAGTCTTTATTCGGAGATACTCTGGCATTTGTTAGCTCTTTAAGTGTAACAGTACCAAATTCAAAATAACAAGTCCCTTTTTACTGCCATCGGGCTAGATCAGCAAGACCTGTGCTTGAATCTTGCCTGCACATAACTTTTAGACATTCAAGTTTCAGAACAGGGACTACAGCCCCGAATGAAGCCAGGATTCACAGTCTTAAAGGTCTTATCAAGCTGTGATTTTCTTTCTTCCATGCTCTCTGCAAAAATGTTGACACTGTCGGCTACCTGTAGAATCAAAGGTGGGTTTTTTTCTAGATATTTAGCACTCCTGAGATAATGTCAGTTTCATTAGGGCTTGAGGTAAAAGAACACAAAAGCAGACATTCCTAAAGCTTGTACTTCTGGATTTAGATATTTTCTACCTAGATTTTCGTTCTATGCACTTCTATGCTCCTGAACTACTTTGGTTTCCAAAGGACAGAAATATTACTTGGTGAATTAGCTCTTGGTACTGCAGAGCCACAGAATGAAACAATCATTCCTCAAATGTGACTAATGGCTTTTATTCTGGTACCTCAGATGGCTGAGTCAAATAAG
This sequence comes from Chrysolophus pictus, assembly GCA_037305975.1. Lineage (NCBI taxonomy): Eukaryota > Metazoa > Chordata > Aves > Galliformes > Phasianidae > Chrysolophus > Chrysolophus pictus. The sequence continues at coordinate 14,810,808 of CM074586.1, forward strand.
TTAAGCTTTTTTTTTTTCTAGCACAAGAATGACTGTGCAATGCAGGAAATTAGTGATATGAAGCTATTGCAACTGTACACCTACTATTTATGTGCAACTCAATCCCTCACCCTACACATACACATCTCTGTACAGAGCAGCAACTGCTTCTGCTTTCAATGGTGGCACCAAAAAAAGCTAAGAATTATGCTCAGTGTTCTTTAACTATTTGCTTAATTACCTTGCACAGGAATTTTTTTCCTGTTATTCACTTTCTTGATTTAAAATGCAAGTGACAGCAACTCTACATTTTGAATTAATGAATTTTTCAAATGGTTTATGGAGCTAAAGAACGGCTGTTCCCTCAGAGCCAACAAACAATCAATGCTAACACTGGTGTGAGATCTTTGTCAATGTCCACAGCCATTCCTCCACGTAGATAAGATCCAAAAGCCACTTCACCGCCATTTAATCAAGTTCCATCATTGTGTGAAGTTTTTTATTTTATTCCTCCCTAAAGATTACATAAAGGTGTAATTTCACTGCCTTACTTTGAGTGGAGAACACAGAAAAAGTCATGAATGTTCAATGTAAGATAATCTTTGTATCTTAAACCATGACGTTTGCATTACATATGCTATTTGTTTAAATTGCACATGGACAAGTGGCAGACAGATCTCTGTGAAGCCAGCAGTGACGCGCAGCCTCCCTGTAGATGCAAGCCAATGCTTTCCAGAGCAAGAAGCTTTTGCTTCACTCCTGCAAACTAGATAAGGTGACACTGAAACTTCCAAAAGGTTGCTGATGACAGAGGAAGGAATTGTAGAAACTGCTGTGCTGGAAAATTGCACTGCAACAGAATAAATCACAGGAGAGTCACAGGAGCTGCATTTTTCCTCTTTCCATTTTTGCTAAGAGAATGCAATAGAGCCTGGCCCAGGAGACCAATTCCAGATTGCCACATAAACTGTAAGCACTACTGTCTAAGGCTCTTATCAATTACCTTGCTGACACCATGCACTGTCCCCCTATCTAAGACTGAAGGATCTAATAAGTAAAATCAACTTCCTTATTTTAAAGGAGTGAGAAGCTCGCATTTTGTTTCTCCTCTAAAATTTAATACTCTTGTATTAACCCACAGTCTTTGCTGAAATAACACTCAATGCAAAACTCTTTACATTGCTCTAGATCATTGGTTTACAACATCTGTTTTTGTATTGAACTGGTTTTTCTACAAAAGGAACATCACACAATGAACTCTCCCCAGGAAAATAAAATTAGAATGTACATAAGATGTTACCTTTGCAAAAATACAGCACTCAGATACTACGTTATAATTAGGTATCTATTCCAAGTATCTCAATGCATGCTGTTAACTTTAGACAACATCATATGAACCTTTTAATTAGCATGTTATCTTCGGTGCAATTAATATCTTGTACCTCATATGTTATCTTCAAATTAAAACTTTTACTGTCTGAGCCATATTAATTAATCAGTGCAGCTCTAAGAGGGAGCAGACATCATTCACGAGTGAGTGTTTTTAGAATGTCACAGCCACTGACATTTCAGAGCAGTTATTTAGCTGTCTTCAGATAATACATGGCTATTACCTTCATCTTGCAGTGTCCCCGCATAAAAAAAAACTTGGGAATTATTACATACATTCTTTTGCATCTATAAACAAATTTTTTGTTGCCCTACACAAAATCTCCTTTTTTTTTTTTTCGGTAAATATATGTACATAATATATTTATATGTTTAAAAACTCCCTCAAAACAGTCAAGAATATTTCTCTATTAGGGTCTGTAGCAAAGCATATAGCCAGTAGCACCAGTTCAAAGTAAGAAGTGATGAGATTGTTTGACCCTGAAGATAACAATATAGATGATGATCTTTTAGAAGCCATTGTGCCAACCTGACTTGCTGTGATGGATGAATAAAATCACAGCCTAACAGCTTGTCACAATACTTGATATGAGAAGTTAAAAGAGAAAATAACTTCAAAAGATGATTGTCCTTATGGAATGCTTTTGAAAAGGTATACAGTTTTGCTATTACACACCAGAGTTAATAAAGGTAAGCACAAAGCAGCTTAGTGTGTCATGTCCATCAACAAATAAAGCTATCTTTTTAATGATAAATTTCCTGTGCTATACCTAGCATCTCTTTTACTTCAGTTTATAAGCAAAGGACTCCTTAATCTATATCACACCAAAGGAAATTAATTTATTTCCAAGAAAATGCAGCAATAGGAATCAATTGCAAAACACTAAATTTTCGTGAATTGCCTTAGAAAATAGAAAGTAGGACCTAGAAATATTTAGCAGATGAGATGAAGATTTTCTTAGAATTGCAGCACGTCATACTCCAAATTTCATTCCACAGTTCCTTGATTCTGCTGATCCCTAAATCCAAAAATGTAGGACAACTGGACACCTCCCTACCGTACTGTTTTGTTTTCTACATAATATCGTGCCATAAGCAGATCACTATTCTAATGATTTCACTTTGCAATTCCTCTTTTTAACAAAATTACTGAGTTTTTATCAACTGTGCATAAATTAAGATCCATGTATATTGTTACAATGTACTTCTTTTCAAAAGAGATTCTGAAACTACTGAGTTTCTGAGTTAAAACACACATGAACTTAAAAGGAAAGAATTTGCTCCTACTTCTTACATCTGTATCCAACTACAATGATGAATGAGAATGAAATCACCAGTAATGTCACAGCATGACTCACTAATATAAACTGCAGTTATACAGGAGAGTAGTTGAACACGCTGATACACGTTAGATATTTGTACATACTTCATATCTAACAACATATTATACATGTATGTATAGAAAGGTCTGCAGTGCCTCAGACAGGCCACCCACAGCCCTCCACAAACAGCAATGAATTAAGGTTCAGACATTACCAAAGGGATTCTATACATTATCATCTCTGCTTTCATAGAAAAAGTCAACGAGGGACAGGCGCAATAAATGCCTTGCCCAAGGTCATATAGCAGTGTAATAACTGAAATGGGATTGCAACCCAAACACCCTGACTTTTATTTTAACAAAGTGTTTCTTCTGCTAGAATAAAAGACAGAAACAGAGCATCTGGTTATTTTTTTAAGAGAACGGTTTTGCTATCTTAAAGTAATCAAGTCACGTTAGTTTATTTTGAAAAATCTATAACTATTTTGGAACTGTACGTTAAAAGAAAGTTGAAGTTACTAATAAGAGCACCAACACCGAATTGATAAACATGGAACTGGATTTGAACCCACATCAATGTTAATCAGTGGGTTTGGGTTTTTGCTTCTTTTTTTTTTTTCCCCTCCAAAGGAAGCAACTGCTTAAGAATAAATTTTCATCAAAATAAATACCTTTTACTTTTCTTACCAAAAATAGGCAGCATTTGTTAGATGTTCATAAAAAAACGCAGAAATATTCTGATAATACTAGCTTTAAGTCACTAAAATTGTCATCTAAATGCATTCTCTTTAAATACATATATATTTTCATATATAATAAATACACACGTATCAAATTTTCTGAGTACAATAAGCCCAGAGACATGTATTTGCTGCTGAAATTATTTCACTTCTTTCATAAGACAAGGATAAATGCACGCTGCATAGTCGGAATGAAATCCTCCTCTTTCTGAAGCCCCTAGCAAAGCCCACAGTCCCAAGGTCACGTTATCACACTCAGGCTCATAACAGGCACTCTTTTTGGTTAGCCCTAACTTTCAACTATTCCTAGCCCATAAAAAGCATAATAAAGGGTTATTACGCATTAACGCAGTATCAAAATTACAGGTTTACAACTACAACATCAAAAAGAAATCTGTTCCAGATTGAATTCGCAGAAGACAGATGAAAAACAAAGTGATGAAACCCATACACAACCAAAGAAATGGTGTGTCTTGTTTGGCCTTCCAGAGAAAACGTGTGTGCAAGATCCAGACCATGAAAGGCCCAGAACCACTCAGCTGTCTGATACATCCTCCAAAGACATAGGACAACCTCAAGACTCCCAGACTTGAATGCTTTCCTTCACATCCCCTTGTCTTAAAATGTACCTGAATCATTCTGCCAGGAGCGATGAAGAAAGGGATAGAGTATATGCTGCTCCCCATATGAATATATGTTGTTCCCCACACCCACTCATCACTGTTTTGTTTGTCCTTTTTCCACATTTAGTGATAAAATTACCATTCTTACACATCCCAAGCTTTGACATTCCAAATAATTTTATCACAAAACACAGAGGTTTCATCCAGACCACAGCTATTCCAGGAGGTATGGCTGTCACTGGCTCACCTCTATATTTTTCAATTCTTTTGCTAGTGAAATTATCATATACAGTCAACTAAAAGGTTAAAGCATCTAATCTTAAACAGATCACTGCTGAAATTTGGATGAATGATGGCCGTTACGCAATCTATTTTTAATTTTAGAAAAGAGTTTTTGTTCATCTGCAGCCATTATTTGGGTTTTCCTTTCCAATGATAGGATGTTTCTGATTGAGAAAAGAAATTTCCAGAATTTTAAAGCAAACAGTTTTCATTTACATTTAATAAATTCATCCACTTTTAGTAAATCTTTGGTATAAATGTAAATAAGTGCTTATGCAGATGAATAGCACTAAACAATTAATTAAACACTACTGAGAAAATTTTTTTTTTTTTTTTTAAAGTCTGGATGAATATTAGCTTTGTTGGTAAAGGACATTTTGAATATTTAGGGCTTCAAAAGGATGTGCCTCATTTCTTTATATAGCAACAAATCTTCAGACAGTACTGCTGTCTGACTGCAGAAAACTACAATTGATATCTTTTCCATATATACTTAACCTCCTACAGATTTATTTGATTCTCAATAATTACTATTCTCTGGTAAGAGGCATATGTTATTATAGCACACTGCACTCCCACAAGCTGTCCACTCAGTGTATTTTAATAAATCTCTGCCAAAGCTGTATAAATTTGATCCTGTTTAAATTTAATAAGGATCAGAATATATCAAAGCACAAATTCCCATGGGAGAAATAGATATTTTGCATAGTTATTGAGTGCCCTATTCATAAATACAATGTGTAAGACCTAGACCATCAACCTTGAATTAAAAAGAAAAAGAGATTAATGTGTGCAAAGCTAGCTACTTCTTAAATAACAAGAAAAATTAGTGTTTAATAAAACATTTTTCCCTATACTACTGTTGGAGACAGCAGCACTGCTACGGTTTCAATGTAAGCATTCTGAAAGTCAGCAGTATACAAATACCTTTTCAATTTTGTAATTCTTTCTTTAAAGATACCCTCACTCAAGGGCACAAGCTGCTAAGCGTGCTACAAATGGTTCCTCTTGGGTTATGCCTGTTCTGTCACGTTCAGCAGGATCTCTGCCTTAAGCACAGACTAGATCAGCAACTACGATCCATTGCACAACCAGAACTCGCTCAGGACCACGAGCAGCACGAACGGCCATTTGGCATCCATTTTCTTCTGATGTCTAGGAAGGGTAGAAAATATTCAACGCTCTATTAATTTGAGACAAATGCTGGTGAGTCTCCAAAATACCCCACAAAATTTTATGTTCTATTAAGGAGAACATTTTCATGCTTGCTGTGGCAAAGTCGTGACCGTGCAAAAAGATGGTGATCTACCTATCTTATGAAGAATTATGAGGACCATGATCATAAACACAGTGCATGCCTTCTAAATACATACATATGCACTTATATAGTTATTTCTTCAGTTTCCAATGTTTTCTTCTGTTGTTGTTGTTTCAAATAAATGTTCTTTGCATATAGGGAAAGTACATGTAGAGACCATACCTGACAGCTGCTAGTTACAGCAGTGATTCATCAGTCTTCGTTAGGAAGTCTGCATTCCTTATCATTGGTTTCGGTTAGTAACTGTTTATGTAACTGTGCATACAGCCTACTGCTTTCAAAACAGATCCATTTTCTCCCATCAGCTTTGATGGTTAAATGATAGGTATGAGAGAAAGGGGAGAAAAAAAAAAAAAAAAAAAAAAAAGACTGTTTTTATCCTGAATTAAAATTCTCCTTCTCAGAATAAGAGAATAAAAGTTAAAAGATAAGTCATTTTACATGGAGTAGAAATCTTCCTCGAGGGAAAAAAAAAAAAACAACAACAACAAAAAACGTGCTAAATCAATTTATCGTTGTTTTACAAGTCAGCCACTGAGGATGAAATCACAGACTGCTGAAATTAATGGGAGTTTTGCCACTGACTTCAATGGGCCAAAGATGTCATCCTCAGTATTTTACTGTACGTAGAGGCCTGATGTCAGAACTAGTACAGCGTTACAAATGCGATCCAGTGTAATTCAGTCCATCACAGTGAAGCTGATCATACCATCACTCAGTCACTGCTCCAACTCACATCTATAAAATTCTTGCTTTCTTTTCACTTAATTATCATAGAAGTGTTGGGAGTCAAGAAAAATCTGAAACGTATTTGTCACTGATATCTCCTCACCCACTGCCAACATTATGTTGTTACGGTGAAAATGCAGATAAAAACAAAGTTAAAAATTCAAATGATATCAATGGAAACCACAAACAGTCAATGTGGCCTTGCCAGAGTATTGCCAGTGCAATCATAGCACTTAAAACACAATTACTCAAATTCATATCAAATAATACCATATTTAAATAATCACCCTGGGTAAACACATGCTTAGCTCTTTCATGTACCACTTGAAGTACAAGGTGTACAGTCTGCCTTTGCTTTCAAGAACTTTAGAAAATATTGCCATTCAAACTATGGTAACGTTGGTTCCATTCAGAAATTCCATTCTTAAGCACAAAGAGCACTGAGGTAAGAGTACAGCGCCTTAATTTCTTCACTTTTATGGGGTTTTGTCTTTCAACTTTAATGTTATTCCAACAGTACTTTGTTTATTATGGAGATACTCTGCTGTATTTCCCTTTTCTCAGTTCATGAAATTTTCAATATAACAAGGAAAAAAAAAAAAACAGTTCAAATCCCTATTTTGAAAACCATATTGCCATTTTTATTCAGCCTGTATTTTAATATAGCATCAATATTTAACTACTTCATTAAATGAAGTGTGACTTTTATAGTGAAAATGTCAGTCTTTGCAGTTCATTAAATTCATTTAAAGCATAGCTGTTTGATTTTTTTTTTCCTGAAGGAATAAAGGACTATTAACTGAAGGCATAAACTTAGCATTAGCATGCACTTTTTTCCTTCAAATTAACATTCAAGATTTGTAACAGTCTTTATAAATTTAAGGGATTGTTTGTATCCTTTTGCATTATCTTTATTTTTATAATAGATGTCATTTTTATAGCGTACACAAGTGTTTATCACAGTTGGATATGACCAGTAGGATGTCACAGAGGATATTAACATGTCATATGCTATTATGAAATCTGTAGAATTCTGCAAGTAGTATTAAAAATTCATTATTTTGAACCATGGCATCTGGAAAAATAAACTGTATACGATGTAAAATGTAATAACTCTAGGAATCCAATGGGGTTTATGAGTACTGCTTTTCTGTTTCATAAAGCATTCTTTGATGAGTACCCTTTTTCAATGAGGGTTTCTATTAACTAATACAAAAGAGTATAAGGAAAACTCAATTTCCAGCAAGGCAGTGCCAGATGTAAGAAATCCTGGCACACATACTCTTGGACCTTGGCAACTAAAGTCTGCAAGTCTGGAAACAATCATTGCTTCTCATTAATAAATGGACGTGACTGTAAAATACTTTAATAAGAATAAAGAAGCTGCTTTGAAATGTTCTAACGAATAGAAGTGATAATAGTTACTATTGAACCTACTATTCCTTTAAACATTAAAAGTAGATTTCAATGACAGTGAAATCTTTGGTATTGAAAGACAAGTAACAATTTCTTTTCAGTTGTAGTGTTCAGGTCTGTTGCAGCCCAAACAAAGCGACTTGATTACGCTCCTCTTTTGTATGTTCACTGCTCCCAAAGCAATGCCTCCTATTTATTTCCATGACAACTATAACAGATACAAAGGCCACAATAACACTATTTGATAGCATAAATTCTCAGATACAAAATACTATTTTTCAGCAGTCACCACCATTAGTTGCAAGTGATGAACAAGAGCATGCGTGCCACACTTGAAAAATCTGCACGAGTGGAGGTGACCACTGTTTCACAGCTGCTACGGTGGCATAATTGCCAGGAAGATTTTGCCCACACAGTCTATCTTTCATCGGCTCAAACAGACAGAAGTCAAAAGGTATCAAATTTAGACTATACAATGGCTGTCTTCGTCTGGTCTTATTCTGGACATTCAAGACCTCAGCTTAATCAGCGTCACAAAGTAGCAATCAGAGTTGATTGTTTGTCCAGATTCCAGGAAATCCAGAAGAATCACCCCTTTTCTATCCCAAAAAAGCAGCGCACATCACTTTACCCACTGAGGGCTGCACCTTCAACTTTTTCTTCAATGAGGAATTCACAGGTGGCCCCTCCAAGGACTGCTGTTTTATTCCAGCTTGCAGTGATGACACCACATCCCGTCACTGGTAACAACGTGATCTGGGAAACTGTCACCTTCAGCCTTGTATTAGTTCAACAGGTCCTGTCAAACTCTGCTGCCGTCTGTTGCACAGCAACAAAATTTAATGGGATATTGGTGGGAAGGTTCAACCTCTAGTGCTATACCACCAACATCCACCTCTGACATTGTGGGCCAACAGAATAAAATAGGAGGCATTACTTTCAGAACAACCCTCATGGTAAGCATTCAGAACCACTTCTACCTCCTTTTCGCAGGCTGCACTAAGTAGTCAATGCTTAATTTGTTACTGTACAGGGGGCAACTATGGGTAGGGGACTAGACATGGACAGTGTGACTTTTTGAAGTGTTTCACCTTCATAACTGCAGTATCCATCCTCTGAAAAATCAGATTCATTACCAGTATCATGAACACATAATCCAAAATACCCTACCACACGTTAAACTCTTTGGGTACCACATCTCAGTAGTATTGTGTACCACAAGGATTTAGGACTTCAATTTTAAAGGTCACCATATTCCCCATCCATCACACCCATGGGCACTTGAGCCTCAATGCAACCTAAGCAGACATCAAACAAGAGAGGAAGAGGAAATGAAGATTGCAGTAATTAGTGCCCACCTAAGTTTACAGCTTCCCTAAACAGATTTTCTTTCACAAATATGCACAACAAACAGTAGTATTTTCTAGGAAATACTTTGCATCTCCAAATCTGTGCTTAACCACTGTGATTTCTTTTTTAGCGTGTCAGAAGTAACAGGGTGCTTGAACTATATTCCTCTGAATTAATTTTTTTTTTTAAGAGAATAAAAACTGAATTACCACATGAAGCTCATCCTGAAAAAGAAAGAAGGAACTCTAAGCCTTAATTACAGAAGAAACAATCAGATATACAAACAGATAGCCGGTACCAGAGGCACACATTGCAGATTGGAGTTTCTGACAGATTCAGGCTCTATGTAGTGTCATTTCCTACCCTGTTACATCTGCCAGCTCAGACTGATGGGCTCTAAATATCAGTCCCTCGCTGCAAGATTACATGGAGCTAAACAAAAAATCATTGCTTTTAGGATGCCATGAGTTAACACATAACTACAAAGACAGAGGTCTGCAGGTGGCTGCATTAAATCCACATGCTTCAGCCAGGTCACAATCATCAACTGTCACCAATACAAACACACCCTGCAGACTGGGATTCCCATCCCCATTTTTTATTTTGAACTGTTATTTTAACTGACCCAACATAGCTATCCTGAATGTGAATCAGGAGCTGTTTCACCCCTGTATGGGATCCACCATTGTGCTGGCCCTCCACAAACTTGCTCCAAAGTCAATTTAGCCAACTATCTAATGCTACCCACAGGTTCTCTTCAACTGGCAAACATCTCTGCTTAAAATGAACAAACACACCATCTACAGTTTCCTATTGTATGTTAGGCCAGGAAATAGAAATGTACCTAAAAAAAAAATCATGAGAGTGATTAAAAAGACATAATAATAATCACAGAGAACAGCAGGAATTTCCCTATATGGGTAAGTAAAAAATTATCTTATTATTTTTGTACACTGGTCTAAAGACTGATGCAAATGAACATCATGAGATAAAGTATATTTCCTGGGAATGCCACTCTCTGAAAAACTTCTGATTTGCTTATAGAAAATCAATACAAGAGCTCTTCTAGAACTAAATTCCTCGCAATTCCTGCCAAATATATATATATATATTTCTTCACTATGGTTGCAAGCACAAATACTCTATACAATGATATAAATAAAGAGTCGTGCAAAATGCACCAATTTCCTACCAGAACAAGATTATGAACTGGACTGTTCAAGGAAATATTGAAAGAACAGAATTAAGCTGCTCCTCTGTACTTTGGATATTAACCAATAATCCATACTTTAGTTCTAATCCTTAATTTACTCTACTGTATGTAATTCCACTTTTATCATATCTGTAGCAACATTTGGTACTGTCAACAGTTTTGCTTAAATTCCAAAGCCAAAGAAGCTATATTGTACAATGGTAGAAAACAGTGCCTAGATTAGGGAATCTGAGTTCTCCCAGCCCTTGTTGTATACAACAGTGAGGTCTGGCTGTGAGAAATTAAGTGTCCAAACTTTTAGGGCGGGGTGGAAGGAAGTTGCAAAGAATTGCTTGGTTCAGAAAGCAGCTTTCACAAGGCTGGAACATTGGCAACAGTGCTGGCAGATGGAACTACTTCCACAGACATGATGACATACTCTGTATTCATGGTCAAAAGGAAATACACCAATATCAAGAGTGATCATAGGTTTCTCATTCCCAGCATAAGTCCAGAGCCAGCATTTATGCAGCCATGTCTGTATCAATATCGCCTTCTATCTCACCTTGCCACATTTCTCATATTACTGTTAAAGCATTGATACTTCAGGTTTCTTATGTCTTCTTTTCTTAAGAAAAATCGATTCTCCAACTGTGAGGTACTTATTTAAAAAAAAAAATCTTTGCTGCCAGACCTGCAATTTTATGTGTCAGTTCTTTCACACTTCAGAAATGAAGATTACCTACACCTTCCCAACTCGAAGCAGCTGAATGTAGCTTCATTTTTGTTTGGAATCTAAGCTGGAGAAAACATTGTGATGACTCACTTGTTTAGTAAAAACACAGACAAAACCAACTTGGGAGCGTTTTCATGCTTTCTATTGAGGCAAACGTGTGGATGAGAGGATGGACAGAGCTGGTGCTTTTTAGCAGCCAGAGCAATGCTTACCAACATCACAGCCTGTCCACACATAACGTATGATTAGAACTGTTTCTTTTGTTTTGTCAGCAGGTACGAAGAGGTGGCTTTATGCTTTTACAAAATGAATGGTTCAGTGCCCAAGAAACGACCGCTTCAAAACACATCCGCCAAGCTGAATTTTTTCCAGCAAGTTTATGAAGCTCAACTAAGAAGCAGAAACATCTCTCTTCTTCAAAGAAAGTGTATTCCGATGCACAAGAGCAGAACTGTACTCGCTTCTTTAGAGGATTTTGGAAAGAAAAGATGAGAAAGAAAAAGTTGAACGTGTTTCAAATCAGTTCTTATCAGAAGTTCAGTTTGTTTGTTTGTCTCATTGATTTTTTTCTTTTTTTATAAACTTAAGTCATCTTCACAGGGAAAACTTCAGCAGTTGGGATCAATAAAGCAACTGCCCTTTTCCTAGCATTCATACTGAGATTCATCATCTGAAATCTTGTTATTTCTTATTTCTGCATGCAAAGATCCCAGGCAAAGGGAGTTACAGGAGAAGACTGCAGATAGGAGCTCCTTTGCTTGGATAACACATGTCCATGGAATGGAGAAGTAAAAAATGAACTTATGAACCTTACTCCTAACCCAAAGTTAATGTGAAATCTCAAAATGCAAAGAGCATCCATTTCTTCCTTCTTCCCTGTCTCCCTCTCTCCAAACAAACACACAGCATCAAAACCAAAGAAAGTTATGAACTCAGGCAGACTGAAAACAATTAGACAATTAAAAAATAACAAATTTTAAATGCTTAGCAGTGTTCCCTATCTGCTACTGTCTCTTTCTCATTAAGGTGTTTCCACAGCCCCTTTTCCATTCTTTTTCTCAAATTAACAAATGGCCGCTTCTTTAGGGCACCAGAGAATACAAAGACAGCTTCCTACCATAGCAGAGTGAAAGACAAAGTAAAAACACTAATATTCAACAAAATAAGAAGAAACTGAAAAAGAATAGTTAGAAAAGAAGGAGATAGAAGATTTCTCACTGTTAAAATTCTGTGCTAGGACTGTGTTGTGCATTGCTTGTACTCACCGCAGCTGCGATGTATCAACCTGAGTTGAAGAAACAAGATCAATTTCCCTCCATGGAAATCCCTCCTTTTTTTTTTTTTTTTTTTTTTAAACATTCACGTTTTTCACATTTATTTTGAAAGAAAAAAGGTTACATCCAGGGGGCAGAGAGCAAGCTGTATGCTTGTTATCAGTTCTTACCCATGCAGAGAATAAACGAAACTCAGATCTACAAATATAGAGTCTAAAATAATATAGAAAGCATTTTCATTCTTATCATTTCAAGACTTTATCTTTTCTTATGCATTTTAAATATTCACTATTGATGTCATGACATTTTAATGGAGTTTGTTATCCTTTTTTGAGACACAGAAACAGTTAGGAAGAACAGCATAATGTTCACCTTCAGTTTGTCAGTTTGAAGCTCTTGATCACCGTCACTCACTTCTCATGATGGGAAAACTAAGACTAAGAACTTCCATTTAGAAACAGTTTTGCATAAACATATAGTTAAACATTGTGGAATGCTATGTATAGACAGCAATGGTGAAACTCAGTTAATCAGTGGGAGTGCAAGGAATGACAAGGAGACCTGTGATCTCAAAAGAAGGTGCAGATATCCTAATGTATGCAACCTATACAACATCAAATTGCCTCTCCCCACCTTTCCCAGCAGTGGAACATTGCTACAACTTGTACAGTGTGTTATCACCAGTAATATATTTGTGCTGACGGAATTCAAGCTAATCTTTGCCATCCTTTCTGAAGTGCTTTTTAACAGAGAAGACAAGAAAGGCTGCTAATCTATCGCAAGTTGTTTGCTGACTACACTTAGAAAAACAATTTTCTACTTAAACTGTGTAAACTGTAGCTGCAATTGAGACAAAATAAATCACAGAATCATAGAATACAATTTTGTACTTTATTTAGTTTTTTAGCAGAATTACAGATAAAAAGAGCAAGATTTGTTGCTGAACTCTATGCTGGACATACGTCAAGTCTGTATATGCAAAATTCTGAAGAGCTATCACTTTGCCTACTCAATGAATATAACTAATGTTTTCATTCTGTGACGTTCTGCTAGGTTGTGCTTAGCCCTAGATTGCACTGCCTGCCTTTTGCCTTCCTAAGCCTGAGCTGTATGTCAACAAAACGCCCGTCCCGGCAGCGGTGCCCCCAGAGACATCAGTCAGCCCAGGCCAAAACAGAGCCAAGGGGACACCAGAGAGCGGCCCCAGCAACCTGCTGCTTCTGAGAAGCTCCAGGGATGCTCTGACAGAAGAGGCACTCACCAAGCTGACTCCACAAAGGCAAAATCTCAGCTGCAAGTCCCCATCTCAAGGTGCAGCTACTGGGAAAGTACGAAGTAGCACATTTCCCTGAAGCTGCTGATGCACACAGTTGTGTCAAAAATTATTTTTAAAAGACCAAGGTTAAAATAAATAAATCAATCAATCAAAGCAGAGCACAGATAATGTATGTCCATATGGCTCATCAAATCCTTGAGACAACAATTTTGTATTTTCAACAAGCTGCACTACGTTTGCACACCTTACAGGCATCAACGAAGAGCTCAGCACAAAACTGTTTGGTTAAAGAAGGTGTATGAGGTACTAGACCCTAAAACACAGAGGTGTTTTCTTTACCAGTACTTCTGCTGCTTCCAAAACGACCAGTAGGTATCAAGAAAGCAATGGTGCAAGTCACCACCTACAAAGCCAGACTGCCTGGCATGACATAACACCTGACTTACTTCCCACGCGTGCTCCTTGGGCTCAGTCTCACAACCAGGTGAGCATAAAGACAACTTCAGGTAGGGTTTTAAATTGTTAGAAGGAATGAAGGCTTTTAAGATGTTAGAAGGTACAGAACAGAAGCACCAATGAATCCATTTCCATAAAAATATCTTGCACTTGTGAACTACTTGGTAGAACAATATAAAATGAAGGAGCTCGCATCGACTTGTCATTGCACACTCTTAGAAAACCAGGAACAGGGAGTCACGTACATATAAACATATTATTTAGTTCAAGTATTACTCTGTAGTGCAAATGCTTTCACCCGTGTATCTAAACTGAACTCTCGTTCAAAACTGCACCTCCTCAAATGTCAAGCTTTGTGGTATGCCTCATGCACAGCCTTGAAATCAGTCTCATTTTACCTACAGTTCTGCCATGAAAACATGCAGAAAATTCATTGTAAAATTCTATTTATTTTGCCTCATGTATAGAGCAGGAAACAACTTTTTTTTTTTTTTTTTTAGCTGTAAGGTCAGTGTATTTCTAACTATAGTAAGCAAAACAATAGGAGAAAAAAGAGCCAAGACAGATTGTGAAAAGAAACCGCAGCTATCAAGTTTTTCACAAGAACAAACCAATAGTATGATATCCTCATATTTACATGGGCACCCATAATCATCATCACTTCATCCACATGTTTACTAAGAATCACAAAAGTAACTGCAGTACCCTACTAAAGCAAACACAATGACTATTTTCCCATGCCTATCACAATTCATATTTATTTAATAAAACAAATTCTTCAAAAAGCAGAGGCCTTCTAACCCTCTACCAGTAAAACTGTTTACTGATAAAAGCAGTTTTTAAAAAAATACGCTGTTATGAATAACACAGTAATACTGAAATACAGCCCCCTAAACCATTCAACTATTTGTATAAGCCTTATGACATTAAAGAGAGTAACACAAAAAGCAGAACAGGAGATAAATATGATCTGCTCTCAAAATAAGCTACTCCACCAAGCAGCAATTGATTTTTGCATGGTTTTAACACATTTTTTCATATCAAAATTAGACAGTTAATCAATATTGAGGTGTTTAAATATGTCCTGAACCTACAAATCTTTAAGTAATTCACTGACTTTAAATATGGGGAGCTGCCCCATTGGGACAGTAGGGGTGCTTCTCATAGTTCAAGTTGTTTGCATGCATCGGTTCCTGGCAAGATGAAAATAATTCAGTTCTACATTAATTTACCCATCTAAGAAACTATTAAATTCTTTGTAATCCCTATCTAATTTCTCTAGAATTTTCTGTTTACAGAATTATAGTGCAGATTGTATGTCATTTTCAATGCTAAACACAGAAAAGTTTCTCTTGGTGAATTCTCTTTAGAAAGCCAAATGGGGAGATGTCACCTTTGTACCAGTTCTCAAAAGGCAGTGTCATAATGAAGCTATGGAAAAGATTTTTTCAGACTGAAAACTGAGCCCTACTTTGATTGCTGTAGATTTTGTGGAACTCAAATGTACTGAAGAGCAGTAATAACCCCAGTAAGGTTCAGTGCCAGAGGACTCTCAAAAAATTAGAAGGCAGTCATTCCAAAAATTGAGAGTTGGTCTTTTACATATAGATGAAGGCAAATAACTTCCAGTGACCAAAACAATCTGAATGCAGAATTTCATCTTGCACACATCCTACCTACCAGTAATTCTGCATATTTGCAATCTCTTATTCAATTGCCTGGCTGATCCAAACTCTTAGAATACTAAATCTATAGAAGAGAAAATTATGTTCCAAATGTGCATGTAAAAGCAATGTTCTGTTTAGCATAATGATTTTACATCATCACCAATGACATCCTTCATGAAATGGAAGAGGCAAATGGGGAGATATCCATGCCTGTGCAGCTGCCACCTCTACCAGTAACAAATAAAGTCATGCCCAAAGAAGTAGAAATGAAAAGTAGAATCAGAAGGCAAACAGATGCCTTATTTCAGAGATTGCCAGCCCCAATCCTGACCTTTCATCCAAACTTCCCCTCCATTTTTACCTTCACTATATCACAACCCACTCATCTGCATAAGATTTAGTCTCAGCTTGCACAAGCCTGTGGCCAGGAGTGATGATGTATGGTCATAGTGACCCAGACAGTGAGAAAGATGGCAACTTTACAATAGGAAAAAATAAAGCATTGAATTGCAAACGTTTCTCCCAAGAAATGCCAAGGGCAGGTCTGATCTAATGCCCATGTAAGTAAATCTAAGATGTCCACACTGAGTCACAGTCTACAAAGTGCATAAACAAAACTCAGAAACAATTGCCAGAAAGAAAAAAAGAAAACCAAATAGAAGAAAAAAGAAAGAAAAGGAAGGAAAAAAAGAGATACATTTTTCTATTTAAGAATTTTTTTTTAAATCAAGCTTAAAGGAATATTAAGGGATCAAGTGTCTGTTTTCTTAGTACAGGCTGCTTCACAAAACACATTTGGTTTTGACAGCATATCCTCAAGTATGGATTAGAATTTGGAGGCTTCTTCATCTTCCTAAAGATTTTTTCTTTCCCCTCTTGATATTTACATAGGGATTTTCAACAAAACGCAGGTTGCTGGGCAGGAAGACATGCAGAACATTGATGCCAGCAGCTGGCACGTGAGCTACGCAAACAAACCAAAAAACAAGAAGAACTGTTTGTTTAAAACGTTCTTCATTTTCAGTAACAAACTAATGTGTGCTACCAGATCTTAACAGATGGAACGGAGTCTGCAGTCCTGGTCAGACAGATCAGCAGCATCCTGCTCAGAAAACTCAGTGTTTTCAATGAGCTGAAAGCAGTCTGTATTCTCAGCCTGCCTGCCCATTACCACCGCACATCTGAGAAAGTTGGTGCAGACCTACGTTCAGGCGTGTGCTGCAGGAGCCATTGGGCAGCAGCAGCCTTCCTGTTGGCTTTTGCCAGTTCAGCAGTCCCACAAACACAAAATCTTCCAATACTGAAACAAGGGAATACATGCAAAACGCAATTTGGATTGGTCTGACAGGTGCTAACACGCAGCAGAGAAGATATGAAACAGTAACCTTGTTACAGAAACAAACAATGAATAAGGAGGCAGCAAGCGTGATCTCATCAAAGTCTTCATCTGAGCGCAGCACAGAGGCAAAGACCAGAAGGCTCTTGTGTGACATTGTTATCTGAAGTCCTGATTAGATTTTCACCTCAGAGTTCTCAATTTTGGTAGCAATCATCGCAAAGACACTATGGTGACTGGCACTTTATAAATACATCACACAGACAAGTAACAGTACGGGGACGGCTACCAGATAAGAGTTTGAAGAATTTGAAAACGCAGCCCTGCCATTAGGTCCGTGTAACGGTGCAATTTTACAGCAGAAGAAATGTGATTACAGATAAAAAGGTAGGATTAGTGCTGCGCAAATTCTTTTCCTCCTAAATTAGATTATCATCACTCAATAGCATTAGTTGGGTTCTTCGGGGGTGTCAGAACTCAACAAATACATAGGCATGTGTTAACTGTACACGTGATAGAAGCCTGCAGCACATCCAAAAGGGCAAAGCATGGTGGACTTCGCTTTGCTGGGTCCGGACAGAACAGGGATCACTGAGCCAGTGAAATGCAGTCTACATGAGCTACCCCCACTTCAAGCATCTGCCAAAGAACGTAAGCTGTTATTTCCCATCTTTCTTTTTCACTTTTATTATGAATTCATGGCGATTCATTACCTCTGTCCGAGATGCCACGCTCGGTGCAGGCGGTGCTGCAGGCTCTGCTGACCCACAGCACTCAGGGATCCCTCACCACAGAAGCAGAGGTGTGAGTGGGGCCCTGACACACATAGCAGAGCTGCCATTGCTACTTTAAACTATCGGTACTTTAAAAACACACCTGCTTATCCTTTCTGCACACAGTGAAAGTACTCCTGATTACTCAAGCACTTGGTATATTGCCGTGCATTATTACAAGTGTCTTACTGATACAATTGTAATCCACTGTAATGAAAACAACTAACAGGTGTTGGGTTGTTGTTTTTTTAATCACCAGGAAGAAACCGTTTCTCCTAGGTAAACTTTGTATATAACCAGCTCCTCCTCACGTCTTGATAACTGAGGGCGCATTCGGTGCAGGACTTGCAGCATTAGAGCAGAAAAGTTGCAGTTCCCAATACAGCTAGTGCCCCATTATATGAACTCATCCCAAGCAATGCAGGGTCTGGCACAGTTGCTGCCCTTGGCATCCATGGGTTTCCTTGCAAAGCTGTTTGAGAGTCACATCACCAAATCTGGAGGCGACTGCACCTGTAGGACAGTGCAATGCAAGTGGGGGTGGTGTTACAAAGGGCAGTTTGTCTCCTTGTGGACACACTCATGGGATCCTCACGCTTCTGCTTGCAAGCACAAGGAATCACACATCTCTCATGGACAGCAAAATATTTGGGGATCTTTTTTCTTTCCCAGCAGTAGTTGTCTGCATAGTCCTGAGGTTTTGAGATACGAGAGGCAGGGGAAGGCTGTTCTGGGAAAGAACCCATTCAGCACACTTGCCACGTGTGTCGGAAGATCAATGGGAAACACCAAAGATAAAATGGCATTTAGGAAGCTGCTAGTCAAAACAACAGAAAGTTCCCAAGCCCCGAGCCAAAGCTGGGTACGTATCTCCCAGGGTCAGGCTCGGCACGGGCAGAGCAGGGCTGCTCACACACCCACAGCACGCAGCAGCTCCCAGCTCACAAACCTCTCTCACCAGGAAAGGAACCGCTGTGTCCGCACCGCAGCACAGCCCAGATGTGAAGCAGCATACATGCAGAGCAGATGATGAGTGAGCACTGAGCTTTCTGTCTTAACAGCGTACATGCACTCATTGTCTCTCACCATCTGCCGTATGAAAGAAAAACCTATGCATGTATAGGCACACTAAATCTGCAAGGAGAGTAATTTTCAATCGTTTGCATAACTGTAATCCATTTTTGCTACCAATGTGTGCTAATAGGAATGGCTTATAGCCCAGCTGAGCATGCTACTAACCTACTGCTATCTGTACCTTACCTCTGGAAGAACAAGATAACCTTCCTGAGCTTCTTTTGTAAAATGCAAAATATTTCAGCCAAAAACATCAAGCTCTGACATTCACACATGTATGCTGGTGCCTAAATTAAGGTACGGATGTTTGAAATTTGTATCCTTTGAGGACAATCTGTACAGGAGAGATAAACATTATAAAATGTAGACAGTTAAATAATGAAGTAAGGATTCTGGAATTTCATACAGTGATAACTTACAGGCTGAGCAGTACACATCTATGATTTGGAGTTTTCTTTTTCCTTTTCAAATTACATCATGAGAATTATGGTTCCTCTAAAATACATTTGCTGTGATGAATGGTAGCTCCCGAAATATTTCTAGTACAAGACATGGTATTTACTCAATAAGTGCAAAAGTTTGTTTAGGAAAAAAAAAAAAAAAAACCTACAAAACTATACCGAATGTCCAGAATTACTCTCCGTCAGCAGAGCCATAAAAGGGCTCAAAACAGGAGCAGCGTGTTTTACAACAGCTGGCATCCTTCAACTTTCTGTAGTTTTTATAGCTAGTTTTCAGTGATTTTTTTGTACACAAAGCAGCAGGAGCCTTCTAGAAACAGACTGTGCTCACACAGCTCCATGGCACAGAGGCGCATCGCTGCTATCCCAAACCACCAGCAGCCAGACACATGTGGGGTCAAGTTATGGACTCTCACACCAGCACTGAAAACTTATCAAATATGGCCCTGATCCAGCAAAGCACTTAAGCACATGCTTTACTTTAAACATGTAAGTAATCCTATTAGAGTAAATGAGATTCAGCATAAACCACTGGGCTGAGTCTCAGAATACCTTGGTTGTGGCCCTGATTATGTCAGTGACCGACAGCGTAACCTTGGAGAAATCGCTGTCTTTCCATCTCCCTGTTTCCTCTTTCAACCCTTCTGCCTGTTTACCACCTTGCCCACTATCCAGACAGAAATAACCTCAGCCTGGACATGGTAGAAGCTGCACCACAACTTGTGGTCCCTACCACGCTTACTTTAGGCACTCAAAAAGGGGCTATCTTGTGCTCAAAAGTAATGCTCTCCCCCCAAAAAAGCAATACGACAATCCCTAACCTTCAGAATGCCCATCCAGTATGAACAGCGGGTTTCAAAAGCACAACACTGAGCTTAAAAGGGAGCTGTGGGGCAGGACTCAGCCCCAGGGCACCTGCACAATGCCTGGACCCATCTCACTGCTGCCCAGAGGCCAGGCATGGTGTAGGGCCTGGCTGCCACACTGCTGCTCCCACTGAGGAACCAAGGTGCAGCCCTGTGCAGCAGCCCTGCTGTTCCATCGTGGTTACAGTAAGAGGTCTCACATTCAATGTTTGCAGACACTGTGCTACAAGGTATAGTTTGCCACAGGTGCGCCATACACCATCAGTGCTGTGTCTTGGTGATTCTGAGAGTGCTTTCACATAAAGAGTTGGGCTTTTGCAGATACATCCAACCGCACAACACGCTCACCCCTGCCTGCTCGTCACAGGCAGCATCAGGGAAGAGCATAACCAGGCAGCACAGACGAGCAGGTAGGATGCTCAAATGAGTTCCAGAAAGATTTGAGGTGAAATACTGTCCCCAGTGTAATCAGTAACAGTTCTCCCATTTAATTCAGCAGAGTACATCTCTCAGCTCACTTCTGTGCCTTCTGATAGTCTCAGTGCCAGCCAGAGGAATCATTTATTTTCCTTAGAAAAGCAGGGAAAAGAAAGGGAAGAATGGATGGAGAGCAAAGCAGGGGAGAAAGCTGCAAAATAAATGCTCTCCTTCTATTCGCTGGTTTGAAAAAAAAAACAAACAAACCAACCATACCATATCTGCTCCTGTTGCAGATTATAAAGGACAGAGACGATGAGATTAGCTCAGTGCAGCTAAAGCCCTCCTTTCTAGGAACTCACTCAGATTCCTCGCCCGTCCTTGGAACACCTGCACCCCGAGCACAGCAAAACAGCCCCGCTCCATGTGTCTGCCCACGCCAGGCCTGCCACGTGCCAAGATAACCATCATAGGACATAGGCAGTAGGAGCTGTGCTCCACTCACTGAGATACGTTCCGCCACGGACTGGAAGCCTGGCCTGCAAAAGACTTGCCAAGACTTCATTCAGGAGCACAGAAACCAAATTGTATTATTGGATAGGTCAAAAGTTGGTTACTTCTGACTTATCCTGAATGCGTGCTCTGTTCTCATTGTGCGAAGAAGGGAAACACAGCAGAAAGGTTATAAATAATTCTGCATTTGCTGCAAGTTAACAGACGCAATTAACTTCTGGTTTTGAAAGCATTCAACATTTTGGACATTGCAAAAATAACAGTAGAAGGATCCTTACGACAAAGTGTAACAGCTCCTGAGATAAGCACACCCCGTGCGTAACAACCAAGCTCCCGAACAAGCGAGATCTACAGTAAGCAGTGCTGTCTGTCAGAAAGCGCTGTAAGTTTCCAAAATTAGTCGGCATCTCTGACAACAGTGAATATTTACACTCTGTTTTAGAGCTCTTGAAGTCCTTAGCAGCGTTCGAGGTTAAGGTTGACGTTTCATCTTTAATTCATGCTCCCGTGTCTCTCCGTATTAACTACTAACAAAGCGGCATGCTAATGGAGCCGGCGCCGCGCATGCGCAGTGCTGCTGCACGCTGCGCGAACGCCGCTCTGCATCCCCGCACCGTACGTGCGCGCACCTCGGGGGGGGGGGGGAGTAGGGCTGAGAGCGGCACCGACGGGCTCCAACGGGGCAACAGCCGAGAGCCGGGTCATAAAAAGCAACAGCGAAAGGCACTCGCGACACCTAGTTAGAAGGAATTCCTCTAGGAGAAAGTTTTATTCAGCTACTAATCCTCTTCGCTTGAACCCGCGTTATTTCTCCCTCTGAAAGCGATCTTTGCGTTCCACCAAACTTCGCCTAGCTGTTGGGAGAGGGCTCTAAAGCAGCGAGCAGCTTTTCGTGCGAGTTCAGACTTAGCGCGGCACCCTTTCGCCCAGCATCTCGCCCGGCGCCTCACAAAAGGCCCCAGAGGTTGGACAAACACAGCACCAGGAAAACACGGCGTGAAAGAGATCTTTATGTGCATGTGTGAGGGCCCGCTGCTAATAGCTCAATGTGCTATTGACACATCGCAGCGCAAACAGCGAAGTCTTTGGCAAAATAGCGTGAGTCACAGCGCCGTTCTTAACTTCGCCTTTCCCACACGTGGGTAATTTGTGAAACAAATCATCTCCGTATTATTAGAGCGTATTTCTAAAGGAAGGTAAGCCACTGGGGAACCACTACTGCTTCCGACCGTAACAAACTACACGCGCCGCAAAGAAGGCGTGAATAAATAGAAGTGGTACCGCAACTTCTTTGACATCCCCGTCACATTCAGGCGTCCGTTACCTTCAGCGCTGATGCACTTTTAGCTATTCCCCGCTCGCTCCCGTCCCACAGGCACGGAGCCGGCATCGTCCCTTCCCGCCCCGCGGAGCTCAGCCCGACCCGCGGAGGCGCAGAACGAAAAGTTGAGCGCGTCCCGGAGCGGCGCAGCCGAGCGCCCATTGTTCGGCGCCGGGCCGGGCCGGGCGCTGCTCCCGCCGGGGAGCCGAGAGCGCTGCTCCGGAGCTTCCACGGAGCCCCGAGCCCCCCCCCGCCCCAGCCCGAGGAACGACCGAGCGTTGGGGTAATCACCTTGTTGTAGTTATAGTAGCCCAAGCACTGGGCAAAGTCCAGGTTGGAGGGGTCTCCGGGAAGCGAGCCGCCCGCCGCGGACGGGTAAAATCTTACATCCATGCCGGTGCTTTGGTCCCAGAAGTGCACTTGGAGAGCCGGCCGGGAGCTGTGATAGATCCACCTTCAGGTGCCTTCCCCGGGGCCGGGGCAGCGCGGGGATGCGGCGGGCGCAGGTACGCGGGAGGGGGGGAGCGGCGGAGCCCAGGTGGGAGCCGTCCGCCCGGCGGCAGGAGGGGAGGCAGGGCGGGAGGAGGGCTGCCGGTTTTTAAAAGCTCGGTGCCAAGCCACGGGCTTCGCCTCCGCATTCAGGAGCAGCTGCTGTACACAAAGGAGCCACGCGCCCGGCGCGGACGGACGGAGCGCCGCAGCCTCCCCGGCGGGCGCGGGGCGGGGGCACGCAGCGCGGGGCGGCAGCGGTCCCGCCGGGCGGGAGGGGGCGGCGGTGGGTGCAACAGGGCTGCGCGGGCCGGGCGCGAAGTGCCGAAGGAGCCGGCGCCGCGCTGGCAGCGCTCCCCGGGAGGAGCGGCCGGGCCCGCGCCCCTCCCCGCCGCCGCCCCTCCCGCCGCCCGCCCGCTGCCGCCCCCGGCGGCCGGTGCGGGGCCGCGCCGCTGCTCGCCGGGCTCGGGCGGCCCATGGCTGCCCCCGCTCCTCGAAGGGCGCAGGTGAGGAACTTTCCCCGCGGCCCGACTCGCTGCCCTCGTTTGGTCTCCGTGCAGTGCACTTTATCGATCGGTACCGCTGCCTCGCGAGGAGGGGGCGGTCGCAGGGGGAGGCTTTCCTAACGCGCTGCCGGGAGCGGGACTTTAACGCTGCTGCCCTGCAGAAACCTTCTTGAGCTCCCGAAGTCAAGGGAGGTCTATCCAAAAACATCCCCTAATAATCCACGTTTGTTCAACCGGAGATGCTGCGCACTGCAGCTGTCCCCTCCGCAGTGTGTGGGGCTTCCATGTCCCAGCATCTTGCTCCAGAACTCTTGAAGGAAACGTGGAAGCAGTAGGAAAGACCATGTAGCTGTAACTTGTGCCCTGCAAGCCAGGTGCGAGGGAGAAAAGGATGGAAACGTGCCCTGCACTCAAGGCTTCAGAAGTTCTGTGATGGGGAAAGAATGGCCCTTTGGCTACAGTGCAGGTCCTATGCAGCTATAACCCAGCTGAAAATGTACCCACAGCTGCGTTTCAGTTTACTCCAAAATGGCCATATGCCACCACCACCACGAGAGGTTCAGCTGCACAGCATCCCAACACCTCCCCTAAAGACCGTGCTGTTGCACTGCTGCAGCTCCAGCAGAGGATGGCTGTCCTGGGCAGCGCTGCTGTCCCAACTCTGACCACAACCAGGTCTGCACTGTGCAGATACATGGGAACAAATGGCAAACCAGGCAACAAGGACAACATGGGAAAGGGAACATCTTCCTGATTCGATTCTGAGAAATGTTACTTGCAAGATTTATTGCAGCACAAATGTTGTGGCAAGCTCCTGCTAGCATCGGGAACGCCAGATCAGAGAATCAGGGATGCTTATTTTGGGGTGTGGATTTGGAAATGTCATAATCTGAAGCCAAGAAAGATCTCTAAAGTGATGTTTTGCTCCACGAGCAAAATTAAACATAGCATGGATATACATCTGTATTTACATGGAGTATTTATAATCTAGCTTTATAGAAAAATGTGCGTGAACTGGTAAGTGCCTAAGCAGAAAAGAAAGCAGATACATGCAGCCAAATACTTAATCCAATTGCATATTCATTCAGCATCAACCATTCCTAACCAAAGGGAAAAACTGTGAAAATCTGCTCTGTTGCTACAAGGAGAATGGTTGAGGGACGCACAGTTGAGTGTTCTCACAGGCAAACCCCATACCTGTGGCAAAAATTATTTATGCTCCTTAGAGAAAGCAATTGTTTAGAAATAAAGACAGCCAAGTACTGAATCTGCTTCAGAACGCACCACTGCATAGAGTGGTGCTCCAGTACCAGAAAAGTGGCCACACATGGGCACAACAAACTCTTCTCAGCATTGAGCTTGGGCTAATAAAGCAATCCCTGCTTTGCTATAGTCATTAGGTGGCAAACGTTTCTGCAAAACAAGTAGACGTGCTGGATAAACAACTCTCAGGTAGCAAGGGCGGAGGTGCCTTGCTATATAAATGCAGGGGTGTTTCCAGACCCCCTTGCTCTGGCTCTCGAAACTCTTAATGCAGTCTGAAAGCATGCTCCCATGGAATCCAGAGGGAAAGTGCTTGAGCAAGGAATAACAGGCAAATGATTATGAGTTTAGGATTTGATCCTGTGGTTGTATTGAAAGGATACCCCGAGTGTGGCAGATCCATGCAGCATATGGCTCTGGGCTATGCACAACCTGCAGAGCACTGCTGCTGTGCAGGCAGGCAGGCCTGGAGCAGCGTCCTGGCAGCTCTCCCCCCAGGCCAGCCCGACTCCAAGCACAGGGCAGGACCTGCAGGGCAGGATATGGGGCAGGATACAGGGCAGCTGCTGCCTTAGAAGCAAGTGATGGGACAGTGTTGCAATGGAGCATGCTGCTTCCAGCACTGTTTCTTCTGAAAAGAACAAGTACAATTGGAAAATCCCAGCATACTCCAACCTTGTCCTCAATGTGGAAGGGAATCAGTATGAAATTGAAATGGAAAAAATAGTCAGATATTAGTTTGTCTTTAATTCCAGAAAGGTAAGGTGCTTATCCCCAAAATATTACTTGGAGATAGGCTTTGAAATAGTGCATATTTTTACACTTAGGAAACTAAAAGACAGAAATACAGTGGTTTTTGGAAGAAAAAAGAAATCCAGTTCTTGACCATGATAAATTGGGATCTCTGCCAATGCCAAAATTCAGCATTTTGCACAACTGGTTAAGACTGCAGCAAAATTAATGGGTGATTTGAAGTACAGAAGAGAAACTGGGATAGATGTGTTAATTTGTTTTTTCTCTTTAAACAAAATATTATGTTTTATGTGATAATGCACCAGAGGGAATTTTACAATCTAAAAAATTAACAAGTGTGTGTTTTCCTTTCTTGACACCTCTTCGATGTAGTTTATTAAATAAGTAAACTTGAGTAATCTCTGCTAGGCTTTAAATCCATATACATGAAGTCGGAGCTGGCTGTTAGGAACAAAGTATTTATCTCTGGAGTACATAAAAGATAGAACAGGAGCCAAAGAACATTTATCTTTCTGTACATATCACTTGAAAGGAGTCCAACAAATTCTCTCAAATAATTCAATTTGAGATCCCTCAATAAAACTCCGGTTTTAGAATTCTACATTTTCTTTCAGAGCAGTTGGAAGTATCAAGTATTTGCAACTTGAAGCATTGCCCATCTTTTCTGCTGATTGAATGACAGTAAGCATCTATCTGCTCTAAGCAGGGCACTCCAATTTCTCTGGTACAGGGCAGCCTCGGTTTCAGAGAAACTTTCTGAGAACTTGAATAGAACTGGAGTGAACTTGAATAAAACTGGACCGTATGCCTACTAATGCCAACAATGATGATTCAGGCAGTCACACACAAACTGTGACTTTGTTCCATCTTCAGCTATACTTTCTTCTGAGTCATCATCACAACTCAATTTTAAAAGCCATTAAGGATGTTCAGACTGCTTTTCTGATGGAAGAGCAGAAATTGGACTGGAATGAATCAGTCACATATAGAGCTGAAAGTGCGTGCGCACAAATTCTCACTGCTGCCCAGTGCAGCACTTGCCTGCTTGCATAGGTGAATACCAATGTTCCAGGTGCCACTGATTTCCACACCAGCCTGGCAAGCCCTATTCTCTATGCTAGGACACAGCAAGGCAGCACAACACATTCCGTGGTTATGGCTTATCTGCTTTATCCAGTGATCCTTGCTGCTACCTTTACGGACCTCCCAAACTGCATTATTGTAAGCCCTGCCTCAGGCTCCCAGTCTGTAACACAAACCCTATGTCACTGGTTCAGGCTCATTCTTTTGAAGCCAAAAGCACCTGGTCCACATCCGGTGGCTCCTGTATGGCCTGTGTGGAGCAAGAGGAGGGGGAAGAACACAGCATCCTCATGTCATCTGCTGAGGAGCAGCGCCTGGCCCTTCCCACCAGAGCAGCCATAGAGAAAGGGCATAAAATGTAATGAAAGGAAAACGGGTGGAGAGAAGATAGAGCACCAACAAGGTTTCGTTTAGAAAGCAATCTATACCCTTTTAGAATCACTAGGAAATCCCTTTAATTTATTGCAATGGGTAGTGAATTAGACCTATATTCTACTTATCAAGTACAGCTGCAGAGAATCAATGATATTTTGACTTGTTCCTCAAAGCAACAAGTGCAGTGGTAACTTTTGTCTAAGAAAACGTGCAATTAACAGCGTATTAATTCATTAATTCATCCCACTGACGTTCCCTTCTCAGTGTGTAAGGTCAACTGGCATTCACAAGGGATCTTATAGGCAGGAGTACTCTACATAAACAAGGCAACAGAGCAAAAACTTGTTTTGTTTGCATTAATTCAGCTGAAATATTCACTGATACCTCTGTTTCTCAGCAAGAATCTCAAGCAGAGATTAATAAATACTTATTAGTCACTGACCACGTTTCCTGCAGTAAAGGAGAGATGGGAGCAGCCTTGTCACCTGCAGACCTGGAGTTTGGTGCCCGTCTGCCAGCTGGTCCTTTGCCTCCTCTGTCTCCATTGCTTTCTGTAGAAAACAAATTACAAATCAAATTATAGATTAAAAAATAATTTTTTGTAGTCATTCCTTAAAAATACTAATAATTATTTAAATATATGCAAATGTAGAGTGATTTGAGAGAAAAAGATAAGCAAATATATGTTATTGGTTTGTTAAAATTCTATTTCTTCTGGGCTCAAGTTGAGAAATGTGGGATTTCATGGCAATGGGAAAAACAAAATGCTGAAGCTCTTCAAACATTTACATGCACCTGATTTGATGCTTCTGTGTATTACTGAAATCTCATTTTACCTCAAGTGTTTCACAACCTCAACCCGCGTTTGGCAATTTTAACCTTATTCTAAGAAAAAAGAAAAAAAAAAAAAAAAGCATTCAGATTTATTGGCTGTTTACAAAGCACAGACAGCCACGAAGTTGAAGCATTATTTCTGTCTTAAAGCAGAAAGGTTTTTGTCGCTTTAAAGAAAGTATTCCACCGCACTCCAAAATAACCTGTGTGTAATGGATAATATAGGATTACTTTTTGACAGCGTGAATATCCTGTTGCTATTGACTGCAGTGCTACAGTATCCTGACACGGTAGCATACAGCTATTGTGAGATAAAGACCGCGTTGAAAAACAAACTGACTGCAGCACTGAAAACAGAAAAGGAACTGTCCGGTAATATAAAAATTAAATTCTTTAAGAGAACAATGACTGGAAGAGTGTCATTTCTAGAAGAAGCATTAAAGAATAAAAGCTGTAGCTGAAACTAAGAGAACGGTGCAAGGCATTCCTTTCTTCTGCAGCTGCCATTTTAAAGCAAGATGGAAAGGCCTGGTTAGAGACGACTGTAGATATATTTTGTTTTATGTTACCTGTTGATATAAAGCCACCACTGTGTTTTTGGATGTTCTTTTGGCTGGTTGGTTTGGTTTATTTTCCCCTCTGGCCCTCTTCACATTCGTATGATTACAGAATTCAAACAGATTAATTAAAAGAGGGGCATCTACTGTTCAAAAAATGCCTGCAACCTTTCAGCAGAAAAATGCTTATCAAAAGCAACCCAAATTCTTCTCTACATTTCTGTGTTAGTCTTAAGGAACTTGTCAGGAAGAAACTTTCATTTTGCAGTAGAATCAAATCTAATTACTAAAAGAATTATTTTAATGAAACTTGTCTGGAAGGTCTTAGTGAGATACGGTGAAAAGTATTTCCTGATGAGAAAGGTTACATTTAATCCTCATCACTGCACCAGATTCACTCAGACGTGTTTTTCAGTTTTCATTTCACCCAAAGTTCTATCAGGCAATTAGTTGAAAAATACAGCAATGTACTACAGGGGGGCTGCCATCCTCCTGAAAGTGAGGTGCAAGGAGATGCTGGGCCTCAACACTGCTGGGAAAGAAAGGATGACCTGTGTAGGATATCTCCCTGATTTTTGTTAGCAGGGATGGCCATCTGCTCTCGTCTTCTCCCAATTACCACTTCCCACCCCACAGTTGTGCTGTGGGAAGAAGCAACACATGCGAAGCTGCTGTTCTCATGTTCCTTGCTAATGAGGCAATGTCCCATCATGGTACAAATGTCACCTTCTACCAGCACAGGTACAGGATGTGGTTTAGTGGGGAAATACTGCTAGTACGTGGACAGTTGGACTAAATGATCTTGGAGGTCTTTTCCAGCCTTAATGATTCTATGATTCTATAAGGTAATTAGTGAACAGCGCTAGAGAACATATGAAGATAAACAAAAATTTATCTATCCACCTTTGATAGGGCTGTTAACATACAACCTTACTGGGACAGATCAGATCCGTGCAATAATTGAAAATGATCTTTCAAGGGACTTGTTGGTTATTCCTTGTGTCTAATTAATGCAATGCTCTGCAAACCTATTATTAAGTCCAGTATTAACAGCAGGAAGATTTTAGCTGAGAATCAGAAAACGAGCCATTTTTTCGTAAGTTCTGGTATGAAAGACTTTGGGATTTAGTAATACACACATACATAAATTCATCAGATTAAAAATTAACAAACAGATTTCTAGAAGTATGATCTAGGGACTGCAACTTCTCCAAACAGGACTGCTATGCTTTCATTCAGGAGACTTAAGCTCGGTTTACAGAGTTGAGCTCTTTTTCTGGTGCTTCAATGGACTGCGTTTTCAGCATTCAAAAGCTAAAGACAGATTTCACCCAGTTCTCTAGACTATTTCCCCAAGCTTATAAATAGTATGTACCAGGCTTATTCTTACAGAATCAGCCCTCGTTTCCACGAATGGCTAATATTTAATAAAACATCTGATCACAAAACCAAATCTAAAAAGCAGTAGTAAAATAACACTCCAAGTTGCTGCTAAATACAATGTGTTTTGATATAAGTCCATTTCAACTCCATTTATTTCAGGGTTCTACAGCAGTCAGAATAATCAATGTGGAATTTTCCATGCGATTTACACATTGCTTTTTAAAATGAATTGACTGAAACCAAAAATGTTTATTTCTGCTGCCTCGCTCGTTTTCTAAAACATATTCTCTTTCTTTTAAAGTGAGAGAACGACCTCTCCTTCAGGAACAATTTTCTGAGACAGTGTGTTTATCAAATGGCTTCTCTGTTTTCATGAAAACAATTTATTTTCACTGAACTCTTCAAGATAAGCATCGAAGTCAGGAAGAATGTACAATGACATTTATAATTACATTCAAAAAACAAATATTTTGCTCAAAGAGAGGTTTTGGATTTTTATCTTCTTTTAGCGATACAAAATATTTTTCTTCCCCCAACATGCCAGCTAAAGATATTTTCTTCCTGAAATTACAAAGTGTATTTTCATATGCATGGAAAGAGAAGCCTGGGACAGTAATCTTCTCATAGAAAGGCTACAGTATGCATCCTAAACAATGAAAGCTGTAGCATAATCCTTACAACCAATTTGCCTTCCCTGCCCCACTCTTCGGAAATAATCTGCAGACAAACGACAGGGAGAGGAGGGGGATTCGTGACCCTGCACAGCCTCCTCCAAACACACCCATATGCCCAGTCCTGCAAAATGGACAAAACAATCGTCCCGTGGAATGGCACGTCCACCTCTCCGGCTTTGCTCCCACATTCTCCCCTTGCTCAGAGGGTTTCGTAAGCCCCAGAGCTCTCTGCAGAGCCTATGGACACTGGCATGGTGTCCCACCCCTCCCCCCATCTTTGGGGAAATAGATCTTGCTTAAAAAACTCCCTGTTTCTCTTGCAGATTCAGCTCCAGTTCCATTTTCAACTACCAACAACAAAAGCTCAGTCATGCCAGACAATTACTGCTTCCTGCTATATTCTCAGCTGCCACTGAAATCAAGGTAGTCCATAATATAGCTCATCTTTCAGGACAAAGCAGCCATAAATTTATCCCTACCGTGCCTGTATTTTCTAATGTAAATTCAAAAATGACCTATGCAAAAGCTGCCCATGTATACATTTAGGGCTTCTGTTTGAGCTGCATGGAAACACGAGTGTTACTGGGTTAAAAAGAAAGACACCAGTAGAATGCTCTTTAATTTGTGGGAATTCATTTCAGAAGTAAAAATTTAAGATCCGGTTCATTCCTTGTCAGTCAGACATCCCAGCTTTCATTATTCCATTTTCCAGTGCATGGAGTTGGTTCTCATCATAAAGATTCTCTGATAAAGTTCTCCTCTGGAGACACACTCTTTTTGTAGGCTCAGCTAGTGAAGAAATATCATCCATTTGTAATACTCATCAAAGAGAAGTGGAAAAAAATCAAAAGCAGCTGAAAAGAGATTGTGTTTCACTAATATACACCGAGGCTTTATTTAAAATAGAAAATGTTAAATTTGATCAAATATCAGCCCACCATTCAGAGTGAAATAATCTCTTTTAATTTGCATGTATCTGTGTGTGCCAAAGAGAAGCATGTTTGCTTTCAAGCAGGTGCACATCCTGCTATGACTAAATCTCTAACTCATCAAATTGCTTTACCAGTGTGGGACATGCCCTTTTTTCTGGAACAGCTTCAAGCATTTTCCCCAGCATTTCAGCCACCTGTTTACTGAGTTCATACTCCAAAGGAGATGCATGCAATTAGAAACAAGGAAATGAAAATAAATGACCTTGTTTGTTATAAATAACAAAGAGACTCAGCAAAATTAATGCAGTGAAGCCTGACCTTGTGACCTGAAAGAAAGAATCACCTCATTCCTTTGTAGCAGGCTCACAATGCGCCAGCACCAAGCATTGTTATGCAGCTTTGCTTCTTTTGATGGATCTTAAAGGAGTATATTCTAAATATTAAATGTTTTACAAGTTAGATTAGGAAATTTGCATTAAAAAGCATGATGAAACAAAGTCAAAAGAGCAATGCTTATCACTGTTTTTTTCAAAGAGCACAGGTAAGTTGTGTGTTAGTTCCCTATATTACAGGTTTTTTTTTTTCCATTGGAAAAAAATATATATGGAATTCTAGGTATTAAAGAGAGATGGAAAATGTCTCCTTTGGTATTTGGTGAACTGAGCAGGAAGAAAGTTTTTAATTACCCGACTCCAAGACAAGGAAACATTTTTCTTTTGTAAATTCTTTGTGCGATGATGATCTGATCTGTAAGAAAAAAGCAATGCACTTCCATAGCTACTACAGAAAAGCCACAATTTTTTTTCATTATCCTTTGATTAGGCGAGCAGAAATATCTCCTTTTGTACAAAGTCTACTGAATAACGTTTCTACGGGGTACATTTTCACTTTTGAATGATTCATGTCATTGTGGAACAGTGTCCAGCTGTAATGGAGGGCAAGGTGTTAGAAATTTGTTTCACTGCTTGTCTTTGGAGGTAATGAGAACATACAGTTGTTTTTGTGGCAAAAAGAACAGTGTGTAATTACAGTGCTCGTTCCTATCCTGTCACTCTCTGAAACAAGTCCCTTATTAATGATGCAACTCAGAACTGCTGCAGAAATGAAAGGATAACACATTCGCAGAGCCCACAACAGGTATTGTTTGACAGGGTTTTTTCCAAAACTTGTTTTCCTTCTTTTTCCTTTTCTCACTTTCCAGGACACCCACCCAGCAGGTTGCAAGGCCCTTGGTGCCATCCAGGGCCTGAGCTCTGCAGGCTGCCCTTCTGGGTGGGGCAGGGGATGATCAGGGCAGCTCCTCCTGCAGCACCTACAGGGTGAGGGGCATCTCATCTCCTCCCACCCCTCTCATCATTCCCCTGAGTAACAAAGCACGAGGTCTACATGCCATGGAGCAACTTCACTCCATGACAGGTTCAGTGTGACTCACCTGCTCCCCTGCTTTTCCAGCAAAAGGACCTGAGCAAGTAATTTCCAGCAGAAAAAATAGTTGCTGAACACTGCCTCCATTATGTTTGTGAAGTCAAAGAACATCCCAAGTGAGAAGGGAAACTGTGGCTGGCTGGCCAGTAAATTCTGATTCTGTGACATGGAGTCCCCATACTAGGAGACCATGCCAGCCTATAAATTGTATTTATGTGAGTATCTATTGGGAAAAGCCTAGACTGAGTTTCTTTTGTTGGTTCCTAATGACATCAGCAGTCACCTTTCTGAGGGCTAAGTAGAAACAATTGATCATCTCTTACAAAATCTCATGTATATCCATTCAGAATAAACTCTAGATGAACATTCTCCAACAAGCAACTAAAAATGTACACATTTAATGTCTGTCCTGAAACTTACTCATTGAAGCAAATGGGGGAAATTCAGCTTAAAAAGCATTTTATTCTGAGCAGAACAAACTCAGGGCTCTCAGGAAAAGTTAGCTCCCCCACATTTTCTTTATTTCAATTTAAATATATGATGGCTTAAATGAGAAAAAATAATATTGTAAATATTACATTGTTATGCATTTATTCAAGAAAGATCTCCCTGATAGCTGTGAACTGCCTGAACAATCAATGAGTAGAAAAATTAGAAAAACAACCAAATAAAACCAACAAAGAAGGAAAACTGTCAATTCCACTTTGTTTTAATTTGCATTTAAGCAATTACCAGAAAACTGATACTGCACTAATTAATAATTCTCCAAGACCACAGCAGCTCTAAGAAGCTATTTTCATCATGCCGGGTAGATCTCCAAAGTTAAATCCAATAACTTCAGTCCCACCTTAGTATTATTTACAGATAGAATAATACCAATATTGGTCCTGCAAAATTTCTGCATCTAAAGGAAAACTTGCACAGCCTCTTTAGAGGTGGCAGACAGTAGAAAAGAACAGAATCCTTTTCCATGCCACAAATGAGCAGCGTGATCTGGCTCAGCAATTCTGGCCCCTTCTGGACTGGGCTGTGCTCCAGCATGTGCTTTAAAGCCAAGCTTCACCTGAGACAGCTGAATACAGGCATTTTTTTTCTCTCTTGCAAGCTTCCCAGACTCATGCTGCCTCCTTCAGCTGATCACCTGAATTCAGAGCAATTACTGCCATTTTAAGCCCTCTGACAAGCTTACTGCAAATTGTGCAGACATCACAATCATGTTAAATGTTTGCAGTTTAGATGTGCAAGCTGGTTGTGCAAGCTCAACCTTTAGCTCTGCGCCACACACTTGAATGCCCTTGCACTGCACTGGTGGGACACACCAAAGTGGTCTGCCCTTTCTGTAACAGTAACCTAACCAGCATATTAAGGCAGGCAAAAGACACAGTAGTGTTACATCCAAGAATCAGTGCTAGTCACGATCAGCATGCACTCAGAGATACACAAATAAAAACAGTATTCCAAATGGTTGGAGATGATCAGTGTCCAAAATGAATGATATTACAAACTTGGTTTAGAAAGAAAATTTTCAGGAGCATTATTTATCCAAATTAGATGCACGAGTGCCTTTCAAATTTACCTGAAGTCAGGTATAGCAGGAGAACAGATTGTGTACTTTAAACTTGGTTTCTTCAGCTCTCAGGAAGGCAGCATCCTGCAGTGGAACAGCAAAGCATACATTTCTTGTACAAGCACACAGCATGCACACGCTGGCAAAGGAAACAGTACTGGAGAACAAAGTTCCTGCAACTGAGGCTCAACCAGTTGCTGGTCTTGCATATTGAAGGTGTCAAACTTACCATCACTTGCATTAGGGAAAAGCTAAGAAATAACAGTTTCGTTCTTTCTTCCTCTGGTTCCCATCTGAGGAGAGGGTAAGCAATAACACAAATGGTTCCAGAGAACAGAAGGGTGTCAGAGCCATTGCCCCCCCATTGCTCAGCAGGGCAGCCCATGCTGGCCGCAGCCCCATGAGCCACTGCAAGCACATACAGACTGCACTGAAACGCGATGCTCTAACCTGAGCACCCACAGTTCTTACACTCCTTCACTGAATGTTCTGCCACTGCCTGAGAACGAGTGGTTTTATAGAAAATCACAGTCGAGTATTCCATCGGTAAACAGTATCT
The DNA here is from genome assembly GCA_037305975.1 of Chrysolophus pictus. NCBI lineage: Eukaryota > Metazoa > Chordata > Aves > Galliformes > Phasianidae > Chrysolophus > Chrysolophus pictus. The sequence goes on from CM074586.1 coordinate 14,845,717, forward strand.
TATATATATTAAACTGGTTTATAGTAGTCATCTATTCTTTTCAAGATGTGACAGGACTTTGAATTATTTGCTCTATCAGCTGTAGTAAATTCCCCAGTTCTGCTGTGCATGGCAGGCTTGCAGAAACACCCCTGACAATGAAGTGAGCAGAGAACTCATACACGACAGAATCCACTAAGCAGTCTATTTTGGGGGACAGTTGGGCTTCAACAAACAATCCTTTCTTCTCATTCTATAGAGGAGCTGCACTGGGGCCTACTTTGGCCATTAGTCTAAGGAAAGCCTTTGTTGAACATATAGCTGCTTCTCACATTGAAAGAATAAATCACATTCTTATTCCGAGTATGTCTTCACTGCATTCACTGATGTGAATGTTGTTCCATGGCTGAAAAACTGGGTAAACAGCTTGCCCTGTGTCAGCTCTGTGCTACCGTGGCTGCATCACTGGCTGAGCAACCCAATTTAAAGTGGGCCTGGATGTGCCTCTAAGAGCCACAGCCCTGGCTTAGAGCTGCAAGCAGTGCATCCTTTCTTCAAGAGTTATTTAGTTAGTTCATCAGGCTGGATTCACAAAATCACAGAACTGGAGGGGTCGGAAAGGACCTCTGGAGATTATCTAGTCCAACCCTTTTGCTAAAGCAGATCCCTGCAGCAGGTCACACAGGAAAGCATCCAGGCAGGTTTTGGATATCTCCAGAGAAGGAGACTTCACAACTTCTTTCGACAGCCTGTTCCAGTGCTCTGTCACCCTCAAAATAAAGTTCTCCCTCATGTTCACAGGGAACTTCCCATGTTTCAGTTCTCTGCTCCAAACTGGGTCACAGTAAAGCAATTCAGTAGTCAATCACCTTTATAAAATATGTTACTCTCTATTCTTCGGTGTGTCTCATCATCAACTTACATTTTTTGTCCGTCTTCATATCTTCAAACATAAGAAAAATGGAAGACCCAGGTTTTGGTAGACCATAGGGACCTCTGCTGACAGCTTCTATGCAGACAGTCATCTTTGAGTGAGCAGACTTGAGCTTCAGTCATTCAAGTCCATGATTTATAAAGCTGGATTTGATGTTCCATCACCACTCTGGTGGGAATGCTCCCATTACCACACATAGCACTGCAGTCACAGCTGAGCTTCTGAGCATCTCCTAAGCATTACAAGCACAACTCATGTCAGCCTGTGGCACCTACAGATAGAATCCTCCATTTTATCATTTAAACTGGAGTTTGCCCATCTCTTATAAAATTAACATTTCTCCCTTTCTGCTTCCCATCTCAGCACTCTGTGCTGCCAAACAGAACAAGGGCTGCAGGGAAGAGGAACTGCTGTTTCAGCAGGGAGCTCTCAGGGAGGACCCAGCTCTGAAGTGCTTTCACAGTTTTTCATCAGAGCTACAAAAGGCACAAATTCCTATGCTGTGTTTCAGTGCGCGTGTGCATTTGTGTACTTGTCTGCACAGATGTGTAACTTAAAATTTAAAAAGAGCACATAAATACTCTGATGACCCAGACATCATATAATCCCTTCTGCTACAGATGTTTTCAAACAGGGTAAATGGTAGACACATAAATATATTCAATGAAATAATTTTTATTCTCTACCCACACAACACATTTGTGATGCTGGGGAATTTGTTACAGGAAACGTCCGGTGACAATGTCCAGAATTATGAATGCCTTTGAATTAAAATCTCTATTCCAAAGTTTTTCCCTCTTCTTTTTTTCTTTTTAATTCTTTAAATATAGCACTGCAGCAAAATAAATTTTAAAAATAATGTTCATAATTATTTGCAAAGATAACAGCTGGGTTTCTTAGTTCATGCTCCCTTGTTCTTGCATCTCAGAAGAGTTCAACGAGCCTAGTAGCATTTATCCTGCCTATTCCTTTCAGGATTATCTCTGACTCTATGAGACGACCTTTCATCTCCCTCTTCTACATACCAGCTTCCTCTAACTTTAACAAATAACTAAGGTCTCTCTGCCCTTGTACCACACTAGTTTCAGTTTGGAACCTTGTCTGTTCATACAAAACCTTGTTTGTTTATTTATTTATTTATTTTTCTTTAAAATTGCAGACTGGTCTCTTGAGCATTACTGAAACATTATCTTCTCTCACTGACACCAATCTATGCGAAGCCTCTATATTTGCATTTCACAATTCGCCCTGATTCTACATTCCTCGATTTCATTGTGGTTGAGAACATTCAGCTTCTGCCCATTGGTTTGTGTGGTCTCTGAGAACATATTTGGTATTTCTCTACTCAGTTGTGAGCTTATGGTCTTTTCTGTTCCAAGTACTGTTCAGTGTGTTTTTTCAGATTTTGAAGTCAGCTTCTGAAAATCACTCATCTAAAAAAAGTCACTGAGGATTTACACGTACCTACTATATGGAAGATCACATGTGTATTAGTTAGCAGTTTATACAATCCAAAATTGCTTGTATAGAAACTCTGTATGTCTGACTTATCTTTCTGTATAGAAGAATTTGGGCTGGATTGCATATTATATCATGAATGCAAGCACTAGCAAGCACTGGAAGGTCTTGCTTTGACATGTTATTTCTCCTTTTGGACTGTTCTACATGTTAAACTTGCCACTAGATATTCCACTGGAATGGAATGAGTGCCCCCTCTCTATCAATACTCCTGTGCACCTACCTCAACCCAGCCCCACGTGGTGCCCTTCTCTCTCCACAGCAAAGTAGGAAAAAGCACATCATACATGAGGCTAATGGCAACTGCTATGTGCAAAACTGAGGAGGCGTAACTATTTTCTTGTAACTACAGACTATCTGAAACATCTGCAGTGACTTAAAATCTGCCAGGAATTAAAAGTCTTCAACCATACTTCAAATCATCGGGCTTTTCCAGCCAGCCACGATTTCTCATGACCTGTTCAGCATCTCTGTTTCCCCCTACATGTTATAACTTCCCCCAGAAATCTCTGTTGATCTTTAAAGTCCTGGATTTTTGTCAGTATACTGAAACTATATTAATTCCTTATTCTTTTTCTGCGTCTCCTTTATTTGTGTTATCCTTATCTTCATTGTGAAAACCGAGTCAGAATGTTTAACACCTGAAAAATACATTTCTGTGAGTAGGTTACCTTTGCTATGTCTAAAACTCTACTGCTTTATCCGGAAACCTCATTTCTTTTGTATTCAGAAAGTCTTTTATCTTAGCCCTTTGCACAAACTTATTTTGTGCCTTTTGCTTACACTCTTCACTTTGTTCTCTAATCTTTCAATCTTCCCTACCAGTTTTATCTTAGAGATGATTGACATATGGACTTCAACAGTCTCAACTGCTCTTTTATTTCTCCCAAATAAATGTCTTTGCTGGATGGCGGGTGTAATTCTCTAGCTACAAAACTTTAGCTTTGAATACCTCCAATTTTATTTTTCCATATATACCCTTCCATGATCCCTGTACTTTTCTTTCTTCGTGCAATTTTTGATGTAAGTATAAATCTAACTTGGTTATAACACCTCATATCAAGATATTCTTCCATTCTTACATCTCCAGTCATGCTGTATTTATTATGCACACCTATGAAGAGGATTGTTCCTTTTAGTCTATTCTTTTAAATTGTGTAAAGAAGCAATATTGCAGTATTCAGTCTGTGATTTAGGCTACACACCCAGACTGAATTAAAGCTAGATGGAATGACAATTCAGGTACGTTGTGTGTTTAAAGGTCTCTGTGTGAAAGAAAAAGAAATCTATAATGTTACCCTCAGGATTTCAGGCAGTGATATTCCAAGTCTGAAAGAGAGGGAATAAAGAAACTGAAAAAAGATACACACCACTGACCAATCAATTGAAAAGTATGATAAATGGAAAACAAAAAACTCCCTGGATTTTCCTTGTGGGCTGATAGCAGTGGCTTTAGATAAAAAGAGAGAGCACTTATGAACCTCTTTCTACTTGAGACATAGAAACTAGTTTTTCTGAAGACATAACCCACAGCAGCAAATTCTTAGGTGGTGAGGAAAACCCTGCCACTCCCCAGGCTGCAGGCTGAATGATGGATGGCCCATCTTCCAACTATCCCACAGCCTCTCACTCCATCTCTGAGAAACTCATGGGTGACTTCTGCCCTGCTTCTAATTTCCTCTCAGCTTTGGGAGACCACTGGAATCTCTCCTCACCCAATGAGTTTTCTAATAATGTTAATCATCAGCAAAATGAAAAAGAGTGCCAGCAGTGAACCAAAACAAATGTGAAAAGCCAAGCCTGTCAGCCACGTTCCCTGCCCATGCAAGCAGCCTGGGCCACTGGAAGTGTTCTCCAATCAGACCAATGCACACATTTAACCTCAGCACAACTTCTCTCAAATACTAATAGTGATACTTCTAAAGTAAAATTCCTTGCAAAAGAAAGATCAGAGCAGGCTTTGCAAGCTCGGTCCTAAAGGACAGTAAAATGTTCTCTTCTACAATGCTTTTCTCAAATCAGTTGAATTTCTTTTGCAAAACCACAGCTCACCTTTTTAGTGTAGGGATACTTCGGGCCATAAAGGCAAATAGGCAAATAATAAGTGAGGTGACTCGAACATTTCCACAAGCAAAAACCACTCTTATTTTGTCAGAAAACAAAGTTCACTGTTGACAGAGTTTTATAAGCCATCTCACTTCACTTTGTTTTTCCACTTCTTTTTTCACAGCCCAAACTTGAAGGGCGATGTAACCTTGGTGGCTGCCAAAGGCACACACAACTGCTCAGGATTGTCCCTCAGTTCCCACGACTTCCTTTGACCAGGACAATGGAAGCTAACTCCACTACAAGTGCTGGTGGCAATAGGAAGCAAGTGCATGGTGCATGTTAGGCGTGTGCTTGGGACAAAGGGAAGGCCAAACTAAATCCCAGCCTTCCCTTTTTTTCTATGTGGAACATGCACAAATGATAGTCACTTAAATGTAAGTGACTGATAGTTTCTTAAATGACTCCAATGTGTTTTAAAATATCAAAAAAGAAAAACTAAGAACCTGCAGAAATTTTGTTTGTATTACCAGCATTGAAAAGTCCTGCCTTGATAGCTGAGTCATTTTTCACATCATTTTTCACTATTTTAATATCAATTGCTACCAAGTTTCAGCAACTGAAAAGGGAAAATAGAAAATTCTAACAAACTGGACAAAAACCTTCCCTTAAAATAATGCAAGGATTGTAGAGGAACTATACAAAAACTATTTTATTGTAATGAAAGAAACACATCAAAATAAATCTAGTTTTACTGAAACGCTTAGCTGTTTTAGCTTGTGACATCCTCTTTTTGTGTATAATTTAAGCCATATAACTTGATAGGGAAAGCACTGAATGGAGACTAGAAGCAGATAGCTCTATTCCAAAACGTTGCACATAAAGGTTGTATCAATGTTTAGTGGATAGTGCCCTAATTCATTACAGAATGGGATTCGTATACTTACACAGTAAAAAGCTCGGATTAGGCACACAACATAATTTCCATTATGTTAATGTTGCTTTAAAATATATTGCACGGAGTGCTGCAACAATCAAATTATCAATTATAATGTCTACTCAGAGTAGAAAAGTGTTGCAAACAGAGGGCTGATTACTGCTTCAGTACTTCCAATCTGCATACTCATTGTTTAGTACAGGGAAAACAAATTATCTTGTGTTGGCCCTAGTTCAAATTTAATTAAATGAGTGCAAAGCAATTATAATAAAGTACAATAGTATAGTAATGAAAGGAAAATAACTCATTAACCTATTAATCTTTATTTATGTTCCTCTCAAATAAGTATGTAATTTCTTTATCACTGCGTCCCATAAGAAATAGGCTCTCAGTGCTCACGGCCTGCTTTGGTGGGGTTTATTTTGCTGAAGATCATTGTATGACTTCACTGTTACTATTTATAAAGATTTTATTTAATGTGTCTGATTTTTCTCCTCTCCCTTACACAGTATATTTTAAAACCCTTTCCCACATATCTGCGATGTAGATTATAAACCTGTTCTCACCCCTCTTTTCTTTTAACACTTGTCAATTCTGAAAGGTAAACCTCTCTAGGAGCACTGGTATGGCTTCTGTCATTGAGTAAGGGAGGGAGGGCTCCCAGAACATCTGCTACAAAAGTCAGCCTTACATTAAGACATAAGATGAAGGCATATTATTTTTGAAAGGACCTGACACAGCTATCTCTTTATGATCTATGGTTTTAACAACATACCCCATATTTTCAAATGTGTTTTCCTAGTTCTTCCTTTCCAAGTTCTATCTAAGTCACTTGGTGGTTTTGTTATTCTGGCAAATCTGAAGTTTGAAGAAAAACAGTATTTTTAGGTTATTAGCCAAGTACTGGATTATGGATTAACTCCTGCTGTATAGTAGCTATCATCACTACCTGATCTGTACAAAACTGGGATTGTTTCCATTGGCATCTTACATTCTTGTGTGTACATTTAATGTCATACACCAGTGCATAGCTTATTGCAGCCAGGCAGGGTTGACTCTGTCCTTTCACTAAGCTGAGCCATGCAAAAGAAAAACAAACAATAAAGCACCAACCAAAGCTAAGCACAGGGAAAGCAGAAGACTATGAGCAGAAGCACGCTGCAAAAATCGTTACCAAATAACTTTTTTTTTTTTTTAAAGAATGAGGAAATCAGTAACATTGCCATTAAAATTTTCTCAGCTAAATAAGAGTAGTGGTGATACTAATACCTAATGTTATCCTGGCAAATAGGCAAAACTAAGTGCTACATAAACCATAAGGAAATTATATTAGAAGAACTATAGTTTTAAAATATAGCCTTCACTTCTGCATGCACAAGTGTAATTACTGCACTTAGAGATGACCAGAGGTACCTGTGCAAAACAACGACCAGAAATACTGCTCTGAATGCACACAAAGACTGGATGAAAGCTCCTTCTGAAAACTGGGAAATAAAACCCTCACAAAGAGTTTGCAAAGTCAAATGTCCCGAGGCTCTTTCCTTTCCTCTGCAGTGCAGGCAGGGTCCAATCTTCCTGTCTTCTAAGACTAGCAGAATAGCTTCCAAAAAGTTATTAACAGATTCTCTGAGAGGATTGTAAAGGTGCAAATTTACAGCTCAGATGGCTGAGAAACATACAAGTTCACCATATCTTTCTTCTTCACACATAGCAAAAAACTTCTGCCTTGTAGAGTATATTTCTGGTTTCACAATCTGCTGCAGAGAACTCTGTTAGCAAGAAATGGAACTCTTTAATCTTAATGACACTTAATGAATCACTCTATTCTTTGCACATTTTTAACACTCAGTTCTGTATTTCACACTTATTGCTCAGTTCTTGCTTTTATATTATCACAGCACTCGTACTGCATTAATACAGCTCTGCGCAGAGCCGCGTGCAGAGCCCCTCTGTCGGGCAGTACAAATGGCATTGCTCGTGGTGACATTGCCTCTGACCTGTTGGGAAGAGCATCAAGAAGTGCAAAGCCATCGCCAATAGGTGGCACATTTGCATTTTGCAGAGCGTTAAGTGCCACAGTTCTTTTTGCTTGTTTGTTTTTGTTTATTTGTTTGCTTTTACAATGATTCATGTTTTAATTACAGTATTTCAACATGTGAAGTAACTAAATCATTAAAAAGAGGCAGAAAGCAAAAGGAAAAATAAAAAATCTGCCATGTACAATCATCAGAATCTCACACAAATTGTCATCTTATTCAGTCCAGAGTTAAGTACTTGTCATCAAGCTAAATTAATGTTTATCCTCTTTGTAGAGCAACCACTAGAGGGGAGTTTGACACTCGTGTTGCAAGTTCACAACTAGATACGGAACTGCGGGGAAATATAGAAGATGAGAAATCCACAGTAATTAAAAACTACTATCCTGCCAAACGCACAAATTCTCACCATCTTTCCAGATTACTGACTGAGATGATTTCTGGCTTAATAAAAGTCTGAATCCTGCTGCCAGCTGACTTGACTTTGTCCAGTTTCCTGGTACAGAAAGTGAAAAAAATGAGGCTGAGCTGAAGAAGAGAACGTGAAGCACGCTCAGTAATGAAAACAAATACAAAATAAAATTGGCTGAGGCTGGACTAGACCTCACAGCCACTGGGCTTCTGCAAGCCAGAAAGCAGCAGTGAAGGAATCTTTCTCTTTCTCCTGCCTGCAAATCACTGGCCTAACATGGTATCTCATGAAAATATACAATTTTAAAGTAGATAATAATGTCTGCTATATGCAACTAAAATGTATACCTAACTGCCCACAATCTTTCCTCCTGTGTGTAATCTTGACTTTATTTGAAGTGAACTCCTACTGTACTGTGCACCACAGAGTGACAAGGTCAGATTTTCAGAAGGCATCGATGGGTATAATGCACATCATGGGCGAAGCTTTCCTTTGATGCAAACAGACACAGTTTCATTGAAGTTACCTTAAACCTGCAAGATTTTGCCATTATCTGCATAACTCAAATGTACCCTGCCACAACATCAGACCTGCTGCAGAACGCGTAGCTGTGGTGGGAACTAGGACACAAGCCCTCCTTGGGCACAGGAGGTACAACCAACACATGATGACCTTCCAATACCCTACACCTAGCACTTCTGCCAGAAGGAATACCTCAACTCTGATTGAGTCATCCTATTAACCGCACGCAGTGTGATCATAACGCGGGATTTTTTATCACAGCATTGAATGGAGACCACCTAGAAAATAACAATAAAATCTAAAAAAACAAGTCTGCAACTTCCTTGAAGTTGCAGTCTGTATGACTGTGGATATTTTTAGATCCAACTATATATGTCACAAGTAGAATATATATGTGTGTGTATTCGCAGACAAACCATTTTTTTCATAACTGTTTCAGATGTACTTCTACTGATCTTCAGAATAATGGAACAGTGCAGATTCAAAATAATAAAAAGAATAATATATCTTTGAGAAGAAAGAAGTGAATACAGTGCACATTGCTTGTCACAAAGAATGTACTTAATCCCCGCTCTTATTTATAGCATCAAAATGCTTTTGACAGATGTAAGGATAGTAAAAAGTCAACAAACATGAGACAAAGACATGAAACAAAACCACTCAATTTAAATCAAACACTGTTTAAAGGGGCATTGATCATGTAAGTATATAAAGTATATATTTACAAGTTAGAGCTGTCACAACACTGCTGTTGTGCTCCATAACATACTGTTCACCTAATTTACTCTATCACACAGCAGTGTAAATCAGGAGTTATTCCACTGATGACAATGGAATTTTTCTGCTGTTCTATTGATAAAAGCAGACTCTGTATCTGAAAACCTTCAATTAAAGAAATAATTAGTGTACACAGGTGTTGTTTTTCTCTGGTAATTGATGTGGATGCCTGAACAGTTCTAAAGGCTGGCCATTTGCTTGACAGACAGGAATTTATTTTCCTCTGTAATGAGCACAATTTCACATGGATGGGCTTTTTTTTCTTCACAAAATAGAAATTTACATTGCAGCATTCAATCTTGCTCAAGCCAAAACCTCAAATGGCCCCAAAAGGTCTTCTACAACTCCAGTGAATTTATGCAAAGTAATACAGCCATTGCCACTGCAAGAGGGCTGGAAAACAGTAATTCCTGAATACTGGGAAATGTGCTAAGGCTGCCAGACACCTGCTGACTACTGCCCTTGGTGTTCGTACCTGAAAGCAACTCAGAAACATCCCAAGGCAGGCACAAGAAATAAGAAGGCACAAAAACCAAAGGGCATTTCTTCAGTGTTATAACTGAATAATAGAAAAAAAATTTGCCAGCTCTCTCTCCCAGGCATGGTTCAGCTTAGGACAAGAGCAGGAATGTGATCCCTGGTGACAGGACCAGCCTTGCAGGGGACAACACGCCTTGGCCTGCAGCTCTGGCAGCAGAAAGGCGAGTACTTCTGTCCACCATAAGAATTATCCTTAATAACGATGCTGTGAATTAATGTACAAATAATTTCTACAGTAAAACAAGATTTGATGATCACAGTGGATTAACTGATCATGAGAAGTTCATGAGTCTACAATGCAACCGTCATTCATACAAGGCTAAAGACAATCCTAAAATGTTTCATAAAAATAGTTAAGGAGCCACGTCAATGCTCCCATAAACCTGCTGGCAACCCTTAATCTGGAATATTCTACGGGTGATATTCTCTTTGATATACTGTATACAGAACTGGTTCAGATGTGATAAGAAGATGAACATGGACATGGAGACCTAGTCTTACAAGGACTGCTCAGGAGCATGCCAGCCTCACAAAGCAAGGAGCTCTAGTACAAAACCCTTAAAGTCATTATTTACAAAGTGTGATTCATCTGTTTAATGGTGACAAAGAATTCAGTACGTAATCCAGATGGTAGCACAGCTTAGAAATCCAGCCTGGCTTTTTGATGCAACGGACAGGCTGTCTGGTTCACACTGAGATAGGTAGATAGATTGATAGGCTGATAGACAGACAGGCAAGGACCTTCTCTTCTTGATATGCTTTTCCTCTTAATACACACATCAGAATAAAACACCCAGGTATGCAAAGACCTTAATCATCTAGAGAACTAGCATAGGAATAACCTGAAAGTGTAGGCAGATTTTTACTTTGTATTTACAAGTTCAGTTGTTTCCAAGGTCCCTTTATGAAAGAAAAGGGCAAGGCTGGAGTTTGAAAACCTATTCAATAATAGATCTTAAACTCCAAGCTAGAATAGGACAATCCTGAGCCAGCACAGTAATTTGCCAGCAGCTGGTAGATGTACTTTGTAGTATTACAAGCTTTTGGCAAAGAAACTCAACTGACTCTGGATTCTATTCCCAGTCCTGCCTTTCCCCAACTTTTAACCCAGGGCAATTTACCTAACTTCTGTCGGTTCCTGGTTAGCCATCTGGTAAATAGACAATATAATTGCATCCTTCATAGGCTCATTGCAAGGCTTAATTATTGAATGCCTTTAAGATAAGTCAAGATTCTTGGTGAAGACTTGTGCAATCCATTAATAAATAATAACAGCGGGGTGGTGAGGAGGGGGCGGGTGAAGATGCACTGCACAGAAGCAGTGTTAGCCCAACACTGGCAGGAGAAACACAGGAATGTAATTAGCTGACATGATCTGGAAAGAAGGAGAGCAAAATCACTAAATTGATTATACTAGAAAACACATAGAAGGAAAATGGGCTAAGCTGAAATGACAAAAAAGTAAATTTGTACAAATGAGAAAAGACAGAGCTGGCAAAACAGAGTAAATCATTGGAGAGGTGTTGAAGTCTGAGCTAGGGAGCTCACACTGACTGGAAGGAGAACTTCTCCATGATGCACAATTCCTGCTGCATCTTGTCCCAGCTTGCTCATTTCTCTGCAGCACGGATTGCGCTAATGGATGGCATTGCCACGGGGCACGTGCCCTCCTCTATCTCATCCCAAGTGGGTGGGACCTCAGGGAGCTGACAGCTTCTCCTGGAAGTGTGGCATTTCTGGGACATACATCTGCACAGACATCTCCCTGCTGCCTAAGGGAAGCAGCAGACTCCCATCACCAGCCTGATCATCTGCAAATTATATCACAGGAACTACTTGCATTTCCGAAGCGTAATTGCCATAAGTGAGCCACTGATTGCTATCTGACACCTAGCTTTCCTGCTTCCATTTCCCAGATGTTTCTGGTTCTGTCATTACTCTTAACTCCATTTTATCAGACACGTGACAACATACATTAAAAAGACATGGCCATACCAAAAAGAACCATATCTGATAAGTACAAATTAGAATCGGTATTTGAACAGGATTATCAGTAATTTAACAATTTGCAAATGAAACATAATTAGCTTATTGTTTTTATTGTTTATTCAGCTCTCACTGGAAGAAGTTGTTTGCTATACTGAACTTTTTCATTGCCAAAAGTATGCACTTTAAGTAATGCAGCAGAAAACAAAATCTTTTATCTAAATATTTTAAGTTCCTTTATTTACTTCTTTATTGTAAAAATACTGGACATTCACTTAAGTTCTTTTTCTGCAAGTTGTTCTTTGAGTTAGAAGTCTTTGGGTAAAATAAGAACTATAAAGCTATCAACCTTGTTTTCTGCTTGTTTGACACAGACTTCAGACATTAGCTCCCTCTTCCATAAATGTAATTAGCACCCACTGAAGCTACCACTGGATTCAGTTCTCCAACCTTAATTTGTGTTTACTTTTGAAAAACAAAAAGATCAATGCGAACAAAGAGATGAATCAGTCTGCACAGTAGGAATTTAAAGATTTTATAAGGGTCTTTCTCTGAAATCAATTCATATCAAGGACCTAGCCCTCAGATTTTATTTTTTCAGAAATCATCTTGTTTCTGAATTTTTCAGAAGTAGTACATTATCTATGGAGTATTTTTAATGTAAGGAAAATTGAGAGATTGGAAGAAAAAGTCCATAAGCCCCACCCCTACATTAACACTTTACTACAGTATTCCTTCTCTACTAAAAATGTATAGTTTCATCCGAGAAGGAAAAATAACACAACATATTTTCTACCAGTGTGGGTAGGTTCTTCTCTAACATACAAAGACAAGCGACGGGTTTCAAGAACATTTTCATCAAGCTGAGAAATGTCCTCCAAAGGAGCATAAAGAGTCACTAGCTGTACTATAAAGAAAAATACCTCATACATTAGTAAGAAAATGAAAAATGGTAGAGAAGAAGGAATTTGTGGTAATTTTCCAGTCCTATTGCTGAATCCATGGAACAAACCCCAGGATGCACTGAGCAGTTAAATGATTTTGTTCCATTAAATACGTTTTGAAAAATCATTTGGCCTCATCACTTGGTAGAGAACAATGAGACTTGCTCAATCTTGCTCTTAAAAGTATGAGTGACTCATAAAAATTCCATGCCCTTTTTTTCTCTAAAATATTAAGTATGAAAACTTCAGCTTGCCTTCTGCCACTCCACTACTCACCTGCCTGCTATTGACAATAAAGGTGTGTCATTTCCCATAAAGCTTTATTCCAGCATTCAAGCTTTTCTTGGAAACACAAGCAGGTGAATCCTTGATCTGCAAAAGATAAATGCTATTCTGTTCTAGTCCATCTGACCAGTCTGTCACTGACAGTCATTCATCTGCTGTGGAACAGTGAACAGTGCACCATGAATTTGCTAACACTGCATCTGCCAGTACATTTTTCTTTGATAGTAAGTGAGGCATAATAAACCTTGATCCTTTTTATATGTTGTTTTTTGTTTGGGAAGTATGATGTATTGGCTATTTACTACTTCACTTTTTTCCTCTATAGAATCACATTCTACACTCTCAACAAATTTCTTCCTTTGATTCAACACAAATGACTACTTATTACTCTTAAAAAAATAATAATTTAGCAGTAAGACCTCCATGATAAAATTTTAGGCCCTCATTTACAGCGCTGACACCTGCTGAGTGATGCATCAGAGAGAGAGGGCCTATTATCGCCATAAGAACTCAAGAAAATTCTTTCTGAATTCCAGTAAATAACTTCCTTTTCAACAGCTTATTCAAGATATATGAATGTGATGAAATTCTCTGTTCTGTGCGAGTGAAAATGTTTTCATTTTCATTCAGCAAGTAGCAATCTGCAGCCCACAAAGGCATTAGAAAGAATGTTCGTCTTTACAGTGCTCTGTGGAAGTTGTTAGAACACCTCTGTCAAAACTTTTCAGGCTAAAAGCCCTACCTCGCCGACCAATTAAACACACACACAATTGATCATTTAGGGGCTGGAAAAGTATTCTCAGATCTTTCATTGCCTGTGTGATGGTATTTTGCTAGCAGTACATTTTTCAGTTAGTCTGCTTCTAAAAGAGAGCACATCGCTGAGCTGCTTTTTTCTTGTAACAGTAATGACTCACGTTCTCCTATCACGCTCCTTCCAGAAGAACAGTCAGTTTGTGTTTCACCCAATGTGGGTGAAAAACTATTAACTATATTACAGATTTTTTTTAGCTAAGTTTGTTTATACACAATCTGAGTATCTCTGGTTTTTAAGAAATAGAAAACAGGTGAAAGAGGAGAAGGACCAAGCTAAGGTAAGTACAAATTAGCTTATGCATGGGTGTCTTTGGATTAAAGAACAGGTTTCCACTCATGCATACTGCTTTATCTCACCTGAAGCTAATGGACTCACAATAATTGACACCTGCTATGAACCCAACTAATGTCATCTACACACAGATGAAATAGCATTAGTGAAAGGAAATCATGACAGAAAATAACAGTAGTGCTCCCTGTTAAATATATTGTGTCTGTATGTAAGAAAGCCAGCGTGAAGATTGTTTTGACCTCACTGATCTTTCTGATGTTGAGATGCACGTGCAAGGTTTTAAAACAACATAGATAGGCTTCTTTCACTCCAACACTGAGATTCCTTTGAAAAATAAATTATTATGTTTCTGTACGAGTAAAAATTACTTTTGTTCTAGATTATTATCACACTCCCTCTTTTTCAGCTTGACTGGTGAAAAATTATTATCTATTACATAGAAGCACAATCCATTAGAAAAAAATAAAACAAGAAGGAACATGTCATTCTCAGTAATGTAATATATAATTACTGGATAAGATACAAATTAATACTTCTTGTGTTTACTGTGGGAAACAATTTTTCAACACTGTGCTAGCAATTTCTAGACCTCTAGTTCTATTTTTCCCATTCTTATGAGCAAATTTCTCTTTGAATGTTGACACTCTCTAGAGGGAGACTGCAACTGCATTCATAAGTGCACAAACAGTGATTCTCACTGACACCATATTCTTAATTGATTTGAGTCAGGAAGATTTGGAACAGCTTAGCTCGTACAGTAGGTGCACTGTGGAGCAACTTGCACTTATTTAAAGACAGAAAGATAATTACCATTTCTACAATAGCAGAAACACTCTCCCATGAGCTTTACTTTCTCAGTTAATATTAGAATTCTTTCACAGATTCACCATATTTCAGATTCTCCTATTTATGCACTGAAAACTGGTTAACTTTTTCCCCTACTATAACTTTCCATGTTCAGAACAGCAATGAGAACAAGATAGAAAATCGTCTGTAGAAAATAAAACAATCATCTAATTGATATATGTTTTCAAATTAGTATAAATATTGTTGTTTAGCTTATATTTTATGGCAGCACCCACCACGGAAATCAAGCACTGAATCAGTACTCACACAGTGACTTGTACCAACAGTGGCTAAGAAATACATCACATGTAATCAATTTATAAAAAATAGTGATACCAGCTATTATGGTCTATAAGACTGCATTGAAATTAACCAGCAGATACCATATCAAGCACCATATGATCACAAATTGTTATATAATCTATTCGAGGACACAAGATCAACACTTCTGATCCATAATTATGGGCTGACTTCACTGACTTATAGCACTTGAGAAAGAGAATTCAGAGAATGAGCCCAACTCCTCTTCTTTTGGAATAAAGGCAAAACATAAATATTATCTACACAAAGTATTAAAACAGCCTTTAAGTGTAAGGTACACAAACCTTTACCAAGTTTCACCATTCTTTCTTTTTGTGCAGAGAACTACTCAAATTTTTGTAACCCATAAATAACATCTCCTTCAACAACACATTCCCTTACTTTACTATGTTTTTCATGTATACAGGCTCAGCTATTATCTGTTCTCACTTCAACAGTTAGCAAGATACATGTCATCTGCTGATAAAACCAATTACTTGTGTTAGCAAAGTACTCTGTAATACATTCAGCATCCATCACCTTTGAAAATCCCACCTTACATAACGATTTGCTGTACATTTCAAAGCTGAACTAGACTGAGAACTCTTTCTAACCCTAGGGAGGTAAGCTGAGTGGCGTTATGGCCAAAAGCTATATTGATATCTGTACTTAACATCCTTATCAAGGAAAGGTCAAATAATCCTTTCTTGGAATTACGCAGTGATTAATTCAAATAAACAAACTAGACCACGTAATTCATAATCCTAAATGGAAACAACTGATTTTCAGAATCTGCCTCCTGTGAAAAAAAGCACTGCTGTTTCAAAACCATGATCATTTCATCTGATTTACTTGTCCCACAACACGTATTAGCCTATTTCTGAATAAGTCTGGAAAACTAAGTAGCTGGGCCTACAAAACTGTACTCTGTGGATTTCGCAGGAGTCCAAATGTAAACAACAGAACTTACAGTTAATTGTCTCTTAGATAAAGCTGACTTAAGCAATTAAGATAACAATTCTACAGTATTCCAGATGAAACATACTAAAAAATGTTCATTAATAACTTAGCTGATACTGAGCTCCAGATGTTTCTTACTCTGGCAAGGTTCCTTAAGCGGCGATAAGCAGATTTACATACTTAACTAATATGTTTAGTTAAAGAAAATTTCCAAATCCAGACTAACATCAGATTTCTTATTTGGCTTCCGATCAAAAGGCATACTATCAATAAGGATGGAATCCAGGAAAAACCCTTTAAACATCTGCTGAGAAGTAACCAACAGATACTTGATTTTCCACAAATTCAATTTCAGACAAAATTTTACTTCATCCAATATTTTTTTTTATATCCTCAAGACAGTCTGACCCCATCTTTTGCATATTCAAATCTCAGAACACAGCTTTTGCACTGGCAGAGACAGCAGTTGCTAAGGAAAAACTGTTAGTTTGCAGTTCACATTTGAAATGCTATCAACAATTTCTCTCATAGTGAGAACAAAGGCTTTTTGAAAGCAAAGCCCTCACCGCAACAACAGCATCAGTGATTTAAACAAGCAGGTTCAAAAAATTTATTTTCAAAAAAACACCTTCAGTTATTAATAAAAACAAACTA